>OX424490.1:22027361-23227361 GCA_949152395.1 Agrochola litura | reverse complement strand
GATCGGAGTGTGGGTGGTTCGAGAAAAGGTAGTTTAGTTTTGTCCCCAAAACCAGTAGTATCAGCAGTTGGGGTGGAACAAGATGCCGCCGCAGGATTAGTTGGTGGTTCGCCTGGAGAACCCAATGTGTCGGCCAATAGGGAGGATGCTAGTAATGTTGTCACAAGAAGTAACCGTTCAGTAAGAGTACGTAAACCGCCAGTGCGATACGGGTGGCATGAGGAAATAGATTAAGATAGTTTATAATGGTTAATGTATGTTTTAGGATAAGAACAGATGTAATAGTTCATTAACACATATCTGTATGGGTTAGTTTATGACCAGATGCATATGTTCATTATCTTGTAAATTGTCTTGTTTTAACAAGTAATTGTTAGGATACTCATAATTTTATATGTACTTACAGTTTGAGTAAATTTGTATTTGATGTTATGTTGCAGACTAAGGGACAGTTCTTTCTTATGTTAAATTAGTAATTAAGGGTCGAGCAGATTAACTAGTTCATTACCACACTTGTTTAGTTTACTTGTAGTTTATGTGTACTTAGCTTACAGGTTGAGTTCAATTGTATTCGATGTTAGATTAAGGTGTTGAAAACTTAGCTATAGTTTTCTTTTGCTATATTATTAATTAAGGGTAGAGGTGTTGTGTGTACCTGCCTTTATGGTTAGATAGAACATTATGTCTATGGTTCTCATCTAGCCACGCGTCGTTGGTCTATGCCCTTCGGAAATAAATGTCGCATCAGGAGGACGCCTTATTATTTAACACAAGGCGTGATGTTATGTTTATGTACAACTAAAACCATTACTAAATAGAGATATTATATAAAACAATTACTTAAAATTATGTCTCGTTGCTCTAAGTTTTGAAAAAGTTTAACAAAAATAAGTAATTGGAAGATCGGACTTTTCTTCGGTGTGTATCGCGCGTGTCGCATATATATGACCATAGGGATGGGATACAATGCAATACGCATTTTAAAAACTAAATAACACACTGTTAAATAATCAGATATAATGCATCATTCAGCATAAAATAAACAGTGTCATACGAAATAAAGTTTATTTAACATATTGCCTTGTGTTATGAATTCTTTTTTTCCTTGTTTTTCATAAGAAAAATATCCCTCAGGATCTTTGTATTATGATAACATTTCACGTTAGTTCCCATCCCTAGACGCTTATGTTTGCAACACATTTCTCTAGTTAGTCTAGCGCGGCTGTCGCATTAATGCGACCACTGCCTACGTCACAAGCGGATCAAACGAATGGATAATGTTGTTCGTGGGTACACGCATTGTCGATAAAATAGTCACTTTTCAACAAGTACGACTACTGAGGAGTTTTTTTTTTATGTGTGTTCGCGGATAACTTCGTCGTTTGTGAACCGATTTTGATGATTCTTTTTTTGTTGGAAAGGAGATATCCCAAGGGTAGTACCATGATAAGGAAACCAGGATCTGATGATGGCATCCCAGAGAAATCGAGGGAACTCTTCAAATATCGAGCCTGTTATGGAAGAACATCGTAAGCGACATTTATGAAATTTTACAGGAGAGGTATTTTATTGATTATTTTTTTATTTGTTATTTATAGATCTCCGGTTTTTGTATATATTGCAAAACACATTAGGCTTTACGTAAAATCAATTAAATTATTGCAGAAAGAGTTAAATAATGAGTACTTTTGTCGCTTAAGATAAAAATAAAAGTCATGATTTCTTTTTGTTTTCAAAAATCGTCATTTACGCTATTACTTTTCTCTATAATTAAGGCTAACTAATGTATGCACTGTGTTTTTTCTCCTAATATCACGCGTTTCAAGATCCTCGTAAGGCCCAAAAATGCTTGCTCGCTACCCCACATCTTAAAAATCACATGACATAGGGTCTAATTTATTATTAACAACAACAAACATAGGTCGTTGGGCCTTACGAGGATGCTCGTCATAATAAAATGAAAACACATGCATAAATTTTTATTTTTTTCATAAGAAACAATTTTGATTAACATCAGTAATAAATCATTCGTCATCACTTTCCTCCAGTAGTATGTCTCTTGTATTGCCATCATAAGGTAAGGCTTTCGAGCCTACTGTACTAGTTTTTACACGTGCAGCCTATGGGCTAGATATACGCAAAGATCGTATAGCGCTCTCCGCGTTCAATACAATGCGTTTAGGATACTGGTGGGGCCGCCCCGTTTCTGTAGTGCATCAGGGATGTTCGCATGCGCATGTAGATTGCTTTTACGCAACAATGCGTAAAAGGTGCGCTTCCATGGTGCGCAAGGTGTGGGACGGCTCCAACAGTGTCTTAAGCATGGTTGCGAGTCGCCTGGACTGTGAATACGTTGGTCACTGTTGTGCCCTCTCTCATGGGATGTCGCAGCGGTGACCAACCGTTATTGATTGTATTGTTTTCTTTGTTTTTGATTTTGCTTACTAACATAGTCGTAAGTTTTTCTAACAATCTTGATGAGTCTTGGTTACTCAAATAAAGAAAAATTCTATTCTATTCTATAATAATAATAATAAGCCCTTTCTATTCTGAAAATCTTTGTCTATACTCCACTTGTTTTGGATGCCTCTTTACATGTGGCCTGTCCATCTCCACTTTTGTTGGTCTATTTTGATAAGAAGGCAAGGAAGGCAAGATATTCCTGCGAAAATTGTGCAGATATTGTATCCTTGACACACATTTAAAAATTATAAAAATGCCAAATTGAATATTAGTTCATTCAAATAAATAGGCAATTAAACAATCAGAATACAGTATTTCAAACAAATAAACAATATACTTACTTAAGATAACTAAACGCAACACAGATTTTGGGTAGTTCATATAACAAAAAAGTGACAAACGTTACTTACGATATGTTGGTTACGATAATTCTGATTGTTCATAAATATCTAACTTTTACTTTTGTCGTTTACGATACTATCTAATGTCAGCTATAATTTTGAGGTTTATGCAAATATGGGTATAAGTGTCTTCGCATTAGGGTCTAAATTATTTTAGCTGTACGTTACAATAAAAAAGTGAAATACCTACATTCTGTCGGTTACGATGTTTTTCCATAACAGGCTCGATATTATGGGCAAACCTATAGCGATTTGGGTATTTTTTATAGTAACTCGTGCAGTTACTCTTGGAAAGCACCATTTGGTTAAGTGGAACTGATGATGAAGACCACAAATAGCCACCGGAACTACTCAATAATAAGTATTTCACGGGTTGCGATTCGATTACTTTAATATGGTTGCAATGTAATTTATGCTCGTCACAATGTATATGGAGAAGTGGAGCTGATGGTGAAGTACCAGGAGAACTCCTCAACGATGAACGTCCCTGCATCGGGAAAAGCAATATTTTGTAAAAGGTGATGAGCTGTTGGCATTAGGCTAATGTAACTTAGACAAATTACAAATTGACCCACTAAAAAGTGAGAAATAAAAACAACCAACTTCCAAAAAACTACTACAAAGTGAAAAATAACTTAAATTTCGGAAGTCGGTGTCTTTGGTTTTGTATTTTCGTTATTTGCCACCGACTTCCGAAATTTAGATTATTTTTCACTTTGTACTTAGTAGTTTTTTGGAAGTCGTTTTTTTTTTTTTGTAAAAACTTTTTTATTTAAATATTGTGATGTAATTCTATTATTTACTATATTACTTATCTACATATCCTATTGATTGTTCAAATTTGGAACCGTGTTGAATGTTGTCCTTACCATTAAAAAGGTACTGTGACAGTACCTACCAAGTCGGACAGGCACTCGCACACGAGTTCCTTATGGTGTTGTCTCTTACTGTGCTCCGGCGATGACACTCAGCGCGGCACGTTTGAGTTATGACGACTCCACGCGCCGGGCACGGTTAGATAAACCGAAGTCTGTCACAGACTGGCGTAGGCACGTTTTTATAAAACTTATTTAATTGATGGGTGATAAGTTCCGTGTGGTGCCGGACGTAAAAGAATAGCACCATCCCATTTCTTCCCGTGGGTGTCGTAGGCGACTAAGGAACTAACTAGAGAATGGGCAGCAGCGTTCTCATACTGCTACCGCCAACCCGCCTGCCAAGCGTGGCGATTATGGCAAAACCCCCCTCTTGGGGAGGCTTATGTCCAGCAGTGGACATCTTTCGGCTAAAATGAGGGTGATAAGTTCTTTGATGTGCATTTAAAAATATCCCGTTTTTATTATACCTACCTGCTTTAAAATCCGTAGGTATGGACTTTAACGACTCTGTCTGTCTTTCTGTTGATTAAGGTGGTTAAATTAAGGCTGATTTAAAATAAAAACATTTTGACAATTTTTTTTTATCGATACAACGATTGCTCCTCCTTATTTATTGTAGGTATTATTTTGTCGATTTGTAGCCGCGCGCTAGGGGCACGCCAATTGATATTTAGCCGCGCGCTTAAAAAGTTAAGATGTGTTAGATTTTATAAAGTTAAGTATAATTTTAAGTTCTAACATGAAAAGTAAAACTTTTTACAAAAAAAAACAACCGACTTCCAAAAAACACTACAAAGTGAAAAATAACTTTAATTTCGGAAGTCAGTGTCTTTGGTTTTGTATTTTAGTTTTTTGCCACCGACTAGCAAAATTAAAGTTATAAAAAAAAACAAACATACGCTACGAACATTTTTAACCTCCTCCTTTTTGGAAGTCGGTTAAAAAGATTAAACAATCTATTTATTACACTTACTTACTCGATTATCAGTCCATTTTGGAACGAAAAGCGAAAATTATACTGATTTTACCAATCCGGTCGGATCCGGTTGGATTCCGGCCGGATTGAAAATTACGCCGGATTGCAATCCCTAAACGTAACAGGCGCACCGCACACCAAATCAGCATCTGGGTATTATGGAGCTCCTTTGCCTTTATCTACCTACCGGTTAAACAGTCTGCTGGATGAGACTGACCAGAACGGAAAATCTCATAAGAATGCATCACAGCGCTAGGCCAGAAACCAAGTCACCGAAGACTTGAATTAAATATTTGAATGTTGGTATTATTATCCCACTGCAAGGCAAAGGCGTCTTCTCAAACAGAGAAGGTAGGTACAAGCAATAGCTCGATGCGGATCGGCGATTTCTTTACGATGTTTTTCGTCACCGTATGTCAGCGATGTTGGAGATAGATTACGTAATATGTATTTTAAAAAGTGTCACTGGAATGTTGGTACCATCGGGGTAACGCACATCTAACCAATTCGAAAACGAAATCCCGTGCACACGATCCTTTGTTTTCGTAGGTAAGCGGTACTATAGCGGGCGAGCGAGCGCTGCAAGCAAGAATAGTCCTTACAGTGTACCAACAGATATGCGTTTCTTCGATAGTACTTATCGAAGTTCCAACCCGCATCCTCTAGCTTGTGAAGCAGGCGCCTAAACCACTGAGCCATCGCGACATTCGAGTTGTACATTACGACATTCATAATTAAATACCTACAATTTTTTATTTTCCGATCCATAACTTGTTAAAATAACTTTAGGTACTCAATAAGTAGTAAAAATTGATTTGTTGAACTGCCGCACTGGTTTAGTGGTCGAAAGGGCAACTGCTGAAGTGCTGAGCATGGGGTCGTGGGGTGGCATTAGGCTCGCCCCCCTATTACATGGGATTTAAAACATGACTTGCAAAATTAAGGTTAACTACACTTTTGCCAAACCCTTAGAGGAATTAGGCGTTATGTTTATAATGGACTATTTTAGCATTCTTGTTATGGTGTAGTTCTAGATAATTATAGATAGTTCAATCAATCTGCCTAGCCTTTTCCCATGTTGGGGTCGGCTTCCAATCTAACCTGAGTAAGTCTACAGTAAGTATTGAAATAAAAAATCATCTTTATACTTACAAATGATTTTATTTAGATATAAATTATAAAAACATACAAAACACATTGAGGTAGTGAGTATTACAATCAGTCTTAATTTAGCATTGATCAGTCAAAAAAAGGAATATTGAATATAATTTATAATCTAAAACATAAAACTAAAAAATTCATAAGTACCCACCAGCTAGAAAAATTTAAATTTTTAATTAGCTATAAACATTATTCTGATTCTAAGAAAAACCTTCCATTACATACCCACTTAAGTGACAAAAATATTAAAAAATTAAGAGTTACATTAACTTAATGTACCATCGAAGAAACGCATACCAAGCAGTTTGAAAACCAAATCCTGTGCACATGACCCTTTTTTTTTCATAGGTAAACGTTACTATATCAGCCAAGTGCTGCAAGCAGAAATGTCCTTTCGGTGTATAGTTATGCGTTTCTTCGATGGTACTTACAGATAGTAAAATTATTTGTTTTGGTCCTGTGAATATTGTACCATGGTTTATTGATAGAACTATCCACCAGTCATAAAAATATATTTTTTATTTAATTATAAAACTTAGGTTAGAATAGGTAATAATTCATTTGAGGTAGAAAATACATTTTATCAGCCTTATATTATTTTGACAACTAGAGATCTAAGTGAACAGCATGCACATTTAATAAGGGATTAAAGAAAAATTTTCAGTTTTATTTATTGTTATAAATGATTTGCATGATGCCATGAATTCGCTTAATTTATTATTCGCTCAGTTCTTTATTTTCTCAGTCAGCGTTTTGCCAGTTTCTTATAAACTATTTATTATACAAAACAGTCTTAAGAATAAATTTGAGCAAGGTACGTTAAACAACTTTAAAAGATCCATCATTACGACGGTAAAAACCATGAGGTGGGTGATTGTGATTGTTACGCACCCTTTTGATGACCTGTCCCAGTCGATGCACTACCGTTGTTATGTCTACGTTGCATCCTGTCTTTGTGCGTGATGTACAGTACCATTGCTTCTTTCCGTAAGCCAGTTTGTTCTTCAGACGGAACGCATAGCCTTTATTAACTAGAAGTAAGCTGCCTTTTCGTGTTGGAATGAAGTTTGCGACTGAAATGATTAAGTTATGTTAGTAAATGTTGCAATGAGTTGTATTAACATTGTAATTATTGAAGAACTTAAAATACATTAGGATGATCTATAAATGAAACTCCGTTTTAAATGAAACAAGTATTTATTTGATGAATTATTTGACATACATCACAACATTTGTTTTATAAACAGACATTTAGACCCGTATTACAGAAACTCATTCAAGACTCGAGCATTACTTAAAACTAGTTTCAACCAATCAAAAGGCTTTAACTGAGTTTTAAGTAATGCTTGAGTTTTGAGTGAGGTTCTGTAATACGGGCCTTAGAAATCTTGTATGGTGTTGCAGCAGTAACAGCAAGTAACTGTATGGGACTGTTGACTGAATGTTTACGTTTGCTAAATCTACGTTTGACGTTGGTAGATATAAGTTTGGTAACCAAACTCAAGTTAATTACAAATATACAGTACTTAATTACTATTTACTCATGAATACTTTCAAATTATTCAACAAAACCTTAAACAACTTTATGAAGTTATTCGCGCGCATATAACCTATCGAAGTTTAACTAAGTCACAACTTTTAAATCACTTTATACACTTTCATGAGTTTACTATAAAATAAGTAAACGTAACACGAGCTGTGGTTTACAGCAAAAATAAGTATAAATACATTGAAAACATAAAAACAGCACGCCATAGTAAGTACGCAACGCTATTAAAATGACGCTGTCTCGAGTGTCTCGTCTCCGTTTGTCATTTTGTTTTTTTTTTTTGTTCTTTTAGGATAATGTAGCCAGCATATAAATTAGATCGATGGTGGAAGATCTTGATTGCGTTTTTGTGCTTGCGTCTTTAACTAGCAACACCTCGGTGCCTCGGTTTTAAACGTTCCGTTACAAGTAAATGTTGCGCTTATTGCAAAAAAGATTAGAAAAGTGCCGCATAAATACGTTCACCAACCGCGTCTCGACAGAGGTGACCTTGTCGGTTTACAACCGTGTAGATGGTGGTTTACGACCAAATTTCAAACAGCTCTGCTTGTCGCCAACTAAAGTCACTTCTGTCGACACGGTTGGCAGCCGTGTAGCAGGCTCTTGAGGCATAATTTGAGACATTTTTCTTCCATTCTTATTAAGAAAATGCATGTCGGACAGTCCGACAAATATTAGAAAAAAACTTTTTACAAAAAAAAACAACCGTCTTCCAAAAAAAAACACTACAAAGTGAAAAATAACTTTTAAAGAAGACGGTTGTTTTTTTTTGTAAAAAGTTTTTATTTTTCACTTTTTAGTTGTGGTACCTACCCCACACACATTCGAATACCACTACCTGCTACCAGTGTCAAGAACTTATCATATCATCTACATACTAAGTGGGAAAAAAAATACGTATTTTGTAGCTAACTCAAAAACTACCCAAGCAAAGTTAATAAAATTTATATGGGACCAATTTGGAAGCCTACCCTTTCAAACAAAAAAAGAATTTTCAAAATCGGTCCACAAATGAGGGAGAAATCGGTGGACATACATAAAAAAAAAAAAAAAAAAAAAAACAAACATACGCGTCGAACATATAACCTCCTCCTTTTTGGAAGTCGGTTAAAAAACGGAAACATTGAACATAAAACTGTGTCGTGTAATTGTTTAATTTCCTGTTATAACATAATACTTTTTTACTTAGATTGTTGGTAAGAATAAGCATATCCGATCATTGCAAATGTAACTAAACGCCAGCTAAAAAATACGAAATGAATGTCATTGTCAAATATTGTCAATGTTTGTCAGAAAGTGACAATTTGCCAAACGTGTTTCGTTTCGTAAAGCAAAGCAAAGAAAACATCGAATTAGCTTACCATGTTATCTGATTTTATTATTTAGTTAGAATATTGAATTATGTATAGTTCGCGGAATGTATCTCCCATTCCTTGTACTACGATGTGTTATCGTCCGAGCGTTCTCGGTACATTAAAAAAGTTATAAAGTTTGTGAACTTTAAAACAAAGTTTTGTGTTCAGTGATTATTATAGAATAGTGCTCTTGTGTAGTTATAAAAGGTGTTATGTTTAGTATTAAGTTTGTATTAGAAGTCTTTAACACAATATTTGATCAGAAATGTTGAACTTACCATCAGATTTTAACGTAATGTTTTTTAAATGTTTTAACCTGGATTGTGCTTGGATTGCTTAAATTATTTTTATGTAAGTTCAATTTTGAGCAGCTGTCAATTGCCCAGCGATAACAATTTAACTGGAACTCTTGAGCTGTTGAGTCAAACTTGTTAGTAATCTAGAAAAACTTTAAAAGTAATATTATATTCAGTCATGTTTCCAGTAGGTATTACATAATATAGTTATTTATGTAATATGTTTTCTTATTTTTAAAGTATTGTATCTGAAAAACTATTTTTGCAGAAATATTTGTTGAAAAACATCCTCAATGTTTTTCTTATCTTGTAGAAATGTCCTTGGCTTTTAGCCAATAATTAATCTGTTTATTAATGACTATTATCCCTCAGATTGTTGTCTAAGCATTAGATTTGCTTATCTATTTTTATATTATTTGCTATCAATGATTTACCATTCTGAAATTTATATAACAACAAGATAAAATAAAATCTAATTGTTGACCATCTGTTGGTACTTCTTGCAGATTTACATTTAAAAGATGGTGTCTAAAATCACACTAATTGCATTTTCTTGTTGTATGTCAATAATGCAAAATAAATGTTTTTTTAAATGTGGAAAGTATACAATGGATATTATAATGATTTCCTTAAAATTTTAAATATTGGCATTATGGGAATTCTTTTCCTGAATTTGGTATTATCACTATTGTGAGTCACCGAGGAAAAACTTAGGTACCTTCTCCGACGCAACTTACCAAACTGTCATCGCAATCAGTCGAGTCATTTATGAGTTTTTGCGAGACTAACACACATCAATTGATTTTAATGTTTATAGATAATTTAATAATCATAACATTCAATTGTTCCAATGTATTTTCCTAAGTTAAAGCCTAGTCGATTCCTCAGCTCATATTGTAACATTTGTAAATGTGAGTCGAGTGATCTTCTCGAAGACTTTAAAATAAAACATTAATATTTAAAAATTCAAAATATTTTATTTCACGTAAACCTACATGGGCATTTATGAAACGTCAGAAGCTAGGTGCACAATTCCATTTGGTTGTTTCCTATGGAGAAGAGCCAGCAAGAAACTCCATGGTTACTCTCTTAAAAATAATTGACTTTTACAATACTTTCAAATAACAGTGTAAAGTGTTACTAGGCATGGGAGGTTTCATAATAGTATGGTTTCGAGAAGACCATGTTTGTAGCACCATAAAATATTATCAATACTTTGGCTGAAAACCACTTTTGACTCTTGCATAAATGTAATGTATTTTATAGGTACTTATGACTGTATGTTTAAAACAAAGTTTAATGAATAACATAAATACAACTATGTTTGAATGATGTATTACCTACCACAATGCTTACATAATATAAACACTATTGTTTTAAGCGAAAGAAGGACACTGAAGTCATCTTTTCAATCAGATTTAAACTCACTGCATTCTGATAACAAAAGTAGGTACTAAATATACACTCCTGGACTTCTAAATCCAGCCATTGGTGCCGATTCTCTTGTCACAAATGCCTCTAAACTAGACTAAAAATCACCAAAATTTAGTTTAATCCTGTCAAACAACGATTTCCCATTTTGAAATAGACTAAAGTGACACAACTTAACTATATTTTAATTTGACAGCATTAAGATGGTACCTACTGAGATATTAGTTTAGTGAAAATGACAATTTTGCTATTCTGAATTTGACGTTTTTTACCTAAAATTTAGATTTTCGAACTAAATCTGACTATTTTTAATTGTGACTAAAAACGTGTGGAATAAGATTGGTTGTCATGAACTTTAAATTCACACCAACACTTCGACTTCATGCAAAAACAGTACTGAATCTTTATTTTTCTTTTGCTTATATCTCGAAAACGGTGTGTCCAATCGCAAAAATAATAAAAATTTCGACCCCCTTTGTAAAATCCTTAAACCCCTAACACTACATGTAGGTAATAATTTTTCTTATTTTCCATACAAAAAGTGAAAAATTCCATATAAAACACGTCGAGGCTGCCCCCTGCGCGCCTCCGGCTCTAAAAAGATTCACGTGGTTAGGTATCACGTGTTAAAATTATTTTAAAATTTAGAGAATTTATTTTGCAGAATAGTTTTGAAATTCTCATAGTCAAAAGTAAGGAATTTTAGTGATAGTTTAGTGGTTTAGTTCGGTGTACAAGAGAATCGGCACCACTGCATTTTTATGTACGATTTAAAGGCCTTAAACATCAGAATAATGAGTTAAAGAAAAAGTTTTTATGCAGTTTTGAAGTCGACTGGCCATCACTGTTCTGAATTTTAATTCACAACAATTTAAAAATAAATTTACTGTCTTATAAAAAGTGCAGGGTGGCTCGATTTAAGAGTCTGGGAGAGTAATAATAAATATAAAAATGTAGAGTAAATAATGATAATGTTATACAAACTAGTGCTAACTTTGTCCTTAAGTAGAATATGATGCAGCATTGTTTCATATTTTACTCTGATTCACCGTAATTGTATAACATTTCCTCTTTACCATACAAAAATATTATGTCCTAAAATCTGTTTTGTCCAGTTATTTTTAGAACACTGAGTGTCTAGTAACCACTTAAAAAAAGGCAATATTGCCAAAACAGCATTTTAAAGATAGTATTTTAGCCGAAACAACTAGGACGAAAGGCCAAGGTCTTATGTTAGGGCCCAGAATTGCGACTATTCAATAGTCGTCACTTTATACTTAATTATGGTATTATTGTTAGTGTCATAGGTACCTACTTAATTGTAAAGGCAAGCCATTGAGGTAATAACAATTTCTCATTTTATTTCTCAGAAAATTTCCACAAATGTTATCTACTTTATATTTTGCAATTATAATAATTAACAATATTATTTGTTTCATTTACCTTCCTGTTAATGTAAGTAACGGAACCTTTATTTGTGTTACAATTCCGTTTTAATTTTCAGGTATATTCATAAACACTAGAGGGAACTCCAAACTATTCATATATCAGAATCACACGTTCCGGTTTATGTATAAGAAGGCATATGGCAGTCAGCTGTGGTACTGTTGGTACTTCTTCAGCAGGTGTTGTCCTGCGAAGCTACGGATAAATAACAATGGAAAGGTGACGGAAAGCATCGGCAGACACAACCATGATCCTCCGACCTGTTGGATGACCCCGGACGGTAAATCCTATAGTCTCCCTCCCTTACCAGATAAGACACCTCCCAATACCCCAAACAATGTATGATTACAATAAAAGTATTTGCAAATAATTTGTTTTACTGCCTTTATTTTGTTGTGAAATGAACAAACTGCCTCTATTTCAAACAAGATGAGATTTTAATTTGTATTCTATGGAATGTTAAGTTTACGTCGAAAGATTAGTTTGTAAGAACTTAGTTTAAGTTTAAAGTACGTACACTAATGTTTTAGACTGTGTACAAAAGCTGAGAGCTTATTGAAATGCAAACATACCTATTCTCTTCTAGAGTTTAATATATTTATACCTATACGAATTTGTTTCGTACTAATTTTTCACTTTTTTAAGGGGGCGTCTTTATGTTTTGATCAGCGTCATTTTGATAAATCCATTTTAGCCGATGGGCTAAATTGGTGTTATCAAATTCAAGGCTGTTACTACGGAACATCTGGAACCGATATACTAACTGTTTTCGATCTAAACTTTAAAAGTATTGAAGAGTCAATCGGTCACTTCATACCTGGCTACTATAGTTTGACCAAGACTGCTGTTCTTCAACTTAGGAATGAGCGGTGAGGCGAGGGGCAGCGTTGACGAATGAGCGGCGGGGGGTGGGACGCCGCTGGCCGTGAGCGTTGACCAATGAGCGGCCTACACTGACCTCCCGTCTCGCCGCGCACATACCTAAGACGCGGAACAGCGGTCTCTTGTCAAACTATAGGACAATGTCGTTAATCAAAAGATAAGTGATACGCCAAAGCAATATTTGAATGCTAAATATTGCTAGGTACCTACATTCTTTATTGTACATTTATCATGCATTTTCAGTCACCGCAAAAGTGATGTTTTAATTGTATAGTTATAAAATACTATGTAATATTGACACGTTTTTAGTGTATTGTCTGTCTGTCTTTCATGAAATCATGACCTACATTTCCGCCCATAAATATATCTATTGTTCGCTTGCGTTGACTTATTTTACGTCGTTAAGTCAAGGTGAAGCGGAGATTTGGCTTTTGTGATGCGATGTCCAACCGTTCTCTTATATTGTTCCTCTTTGTGGTAACCCTAGATATTTGATGGCAGATAAAACTTAATTTACTAACCCCTACCTCGATACCAAAAAAAGGGACAATCTCTTTTTCAATTGTGACGCTTTTATCTTCTGATTACCATGGAGTTTGGAGTGTTTCAATAGATTGTTTTCGATTATAACGGTTAAAGTCTAATTGGACAAAACTTCGAATAAAAAAATCGAAAAATTGGACAAAACTTTCGATTCGAAGAAAAATCACAATATAATTCCATAATTAAACTAAATTATCAATAAAATATGACATTGCCTAATAAAATCAGCAGATCTATGGGTAATACCTTGTCATGAATTACGAATTCACGCGATTTGTATCTTATCACCTGTGCTGAAATATTTGTCAGATAAGTTTATTTTGATAGAACAAGTACCAAAAAGTAAACAGTTAGGTTCCTACCTACCTCAATATTAAACACGTATAAAAAAAAAAGAACTAGTGTGTTGACCGCTCAACTCTGTTTTTTTTATTGACTTTTTCATCGACTTTGCTCATCAAATATCTATTTGCAGTGTTTTATTTAACTTGGATGGTATAGGGAAATCCCTATTTAACTTGTTGGTCAAGTTCGAGATCGGACATGAGGACGCCGATGCGGTATGGATAACAGCAGTAGATCTTTGTAGAAAAGATAAAATCTTGCTGTTTCTCTGAAACAACACTTTCAAGCTCAAATAAAAATAAGAAATCAGAAAATATGTAGTTAGGTGCTTTTAGCAATAACTACCTACTTTATTGATTGAATATGCTTAGGCCCTGGCACTACTGGTCCATTTAAATAAAACACTGCACACGCCACTCACGACTAAGATCATGTAATTAAAATAAAATGTTAATATATTAATTTATAAAAATCAAAGTTCCATTCTGTATTATAATTATTGTGCCTTTCATGAGTTTTATGTAAACCAAAAATAAAATTATCATATTGTATGACCGTCTTTTGTTTTCATAATTTCCACACCTCAGAAACTGGACTTAAAGGGAGAAAGCAGGAAGTAATGAATGCCTCTCATAATGCTAAACTCGTGCCTAAGTTCTGGGCTGATCCATCGAAGCGCTGAGAAGAAGAGATACCATGTCCAGGTCAGAGGATCCTGCAGGCGAATTGTGGATTTGTGGCTAAAGTAAAGAGTAGATTTTTATTTTTATTGATTAGGTACATACGTGTAGCGGTTACACCGCCACATACGAACTACGCATCATAGACATGACGTCTCACAAATCCTGCATCGCGCAGTTAGAGTTTACCGAGCGATCGACATACATACAAGATTTCAACTTCAAACCGATGGGCAGTTGCCCACCAGACACAACACCCGTCTGGTCGGAGGATTCTGCCTTGTCTATGGTGGATGAGTGAACTTTACACCCTGTTCATCATGCCCCTAAATTGGTGACCCCGAGTATGAACGTCAATGCAGCCTTCGTGCAATTACTTCGGCCAGACGTCATCATCATCACTCCCGCAAGCTTTCGTCAGGCGAGTCACACAGCCAGCACCCACGGCTTCAACGGGTATCCTGACCACCAGCATGCGGCGAACGCGCATTCCTGGTCATCACCCTCAGCCTCATTACCCCGACTCACTGGGGAATCAACGCTATCAGCCTCATCACCCCGACTCACTGGGGAATCACAGGCAGGCAGGCATCAGGCGGTTTTCATAATTTTTGCTAAATCAGCGTGAACCGTCGTCCGTAAGCGCCGACAGTTCCTATATGATTAGTCGGCGTTGGTTCGCGCTGGTTAACCCCTGGCTGTGGGTTTTAATTGTAGTAACTTAAGGCACCCACAGGAAAGCCCGGTTAAGTAGTCATGATCTCAAGAGGTCAACTACGAGATGCCCTACCTAAAAAAAAAAGGGTCGCGCTAATTCGGCAAAACGTATGAAAACTGCCTGCGCCGACCACGTTGCGTTGACAACCAGTGCTTGTCGGCGACAAGCGTTGGCAAATCGAAGCCGGTCGCCAGCGTTCTACATGAATGCGGCCTTTGGTACACATGGCTACATATCAAGCTATACCTACATTTCCAGTATAAGCTGACCTTTCATTGTACGGAAATCCTATACAATGCGAGATCAACAAATACTAGAAATGTAAAGCTTGATATGTAGCCGTCTGTACTATAATAATAATCTATATACAATGTCGTCCATCGGCATGTGGGCGCCCGTATTTTTCTGAATATTCATGAAAAATCATCGAAAAAAAAACTTCAAAAGGGGGTCTATCTTTAATATTTTTCATGTTATTATTGAAATCATTAAAATTTTTATTAAAATTTGTCAACTATGTAAAAAAAACGGAGGTGAAAACATTTTTTTCTAAAAACAAGTGTAAGATCATAGGGAGAAATTGAAAAATAAAAGTCACGTTAGACCCCCCTTTTAAACTTATTTTTCGATAACTTTACATGAATATTCAGAAAAATGCGGGCGGGCACACGCCGATGGGCGACATTGTACTTTATAAAATTCTCGTGTCACAAGTTGCCATACTCCTCCGAAACGGCTTGATCGAATTTTATATGTAGGTATATTCGGTAGGTCTGTGAATCGGTCGTAATCTATTTTTCATACCCCTAAGTGATAAGGGTGGTCCACCCCAAACATTTATATGGCAAAACAACGTTTGCCGGGTCAGCTAGTAATATATACATATAGAATCATATTATCACAATCTAATTTATAGTACTATTTTGTTTTGGTTCAAATTAAAACATACGCAGATATCGTACTTAGGTAACTGACTCATATGCCCTAGGTACCTACATTTAATCGACATTGATTAGGTTAATCGAATTGTGTTTTTAGCACCAAAATAACTTCCCAATAAGTATGCCTATCTGTTGATCGGAACCTAGTAAAGATTTAAAATGTCTTTCAATAAAGCCAGACGGGACAAACGATTGATTAATAAAAAGAGATCAATAGCAATTGATACCATATCATCACGCTGCCGCAAATATAGGAGCAATCAGAATGTTGGATCTTAACAAAAACTCAAGTTTAAGCCCTAACTCGTACGAATAAAGTTCAATTTTTAACGTCGTGGTGCCCAATATCATTGACCACGTTTCGGACAATATTCAAGAAGAATAAGGTCGTGATTCGTGCATATTTTTAACAGTTGGATGACTAGTCAGTCATCAATGCGGTACCTATACCTACACCTACAGATCTAAAAAAAAATTAACGTAGGGAAGTACCGTTATAAGTATCTCCTCGTGTCTATCAAGTTCACGGTAGGTATCTTTTATGGCCTGCCAGATTAAGGTAGGTAGAGCTGCTAATAAGTTGCCAAGTTTAGGAAGGTTTAAGCAGTATTTCGAATTTTTGGTAACGCTCGCTATAACGTAAATATCTACCTACCGACGCCACGTATTTTGATAAGGTTAGGTACAGACGGCTACACATCAAGCCATACATTGCCAGTTTATGCTGATCTTGTATTGCATAGGATTTCCGTACAATGCGAGGTCAGCTTATACAGGAAATGTATAGCTTGTTGTGTAGCCGTGTGTACCTACACAGTTGGTACAGTGACGTTTTCTTATCTCCTTTTTGATACTTTGACACACATTCATTGTCGAGTCGTTTCAATGAATAGATTAGCGCTTTTATAATGGAGGATCCACTCACTCCCTCTCAGCCCACTCAAACAGAGCCGTCCTCACTAAAGGCCTATTATAAAGATATTAGCGATATCGCTGTCGCGCTCGGTAGCGATACTGCACCCTAATTGCGTGACACACGATCAATCATCATCTGCATAATTTTGAAGGAAATTGCTAATCCATTGCTTCATACCTATGTTTGAAAAATGTGTCTACTCAACAACGTAAAATGAAACAGATTTTGATTGATCGACAGCAAAATCGCTTTTATCTGAATAGGCCTTAAAATATTTGTTATCATAGCGATATTTTTAAAACAGGAATAATACGAAGCTAATTCAAAACGGTGCTAGTGCTATAATAAACAGCATCCTGTTAAAATAAAAGCGCCCAAAAGCTAGTAGATTCGGTCAACCGCTCGTCTGTAGTAAGTACCTACCTAAAACTTAAAATACCTAATTAAACCATTACCTACGAAGTAAATGCTCGGTCAAAGTTAATCTGTGTGGTTGTTGCGGTTTACTGCAAACACAACTTAAATTACTGTTCTATGTGGACTTTAATCCTAGGTACTTAACTTTATATCAAAATTACTTCCTTAATAGGTAGGTACTTCGTAGTCCAAGGCCTTGTTTTTCCCTATACTTAAAACGACCTGCCTGCTGAAACTTGCTGAAAATTGTAGCCTGAGCTTCGCGATAAATTGGGTAGGTAAGTATAGGTAACAATGCATGTAGGCCTACATCAGTAGAAAAAGTAAGATTACTGAAACTTGAAACCACACACTACAACAACGTTGTTACGTGTGATTTACAACCACCGGTGTGGTAGGTGCCTACCTACTCGATGAGTGGTCTTATTTAGTAAGTATTGCTGCTAATAGCCCTATAGCCTATAGCTAAGTATATGTATCAGCGTTAATTCTTTCTGTTGCTGGGCCGTCAAGGAGAAAACTAAAAAAAAAAATCGGGTTCGACTCCTGTGACGACGAGAGGTATTTGATCCACACTCCTATACTACTATAGGAGTGTGAATCAAATACCTCTCGTCGTCACAGGATCTACATCAACGATGAAAATAATATGCTTTGTATGAAATTGAAACGTGCTCTGTTCCGAAAAAATGCACCCAAAGTGACATCTACGTTGCCATCGACGACGCCGTGGAAGTGGCGAAGTTAACAAAATTTAATAACACTGTCGTGCCATCGACACGACACGACGAAGAAGATGATCTATAGTTGAGTGGACGTTATTCTAATTAAAAGTATTTTTCGTTTCCATGCTATGCCGTTGTGTAGAAGAATGCAAAAAATAATGCGGAGTATGTTGCCATACGCTATGTTTGTAACTATAAACATTTAACGTAAACTGATTGTTTTTTAGGGTTCCGTACCCTTAGAGATATTCTGAACAAAAAAGTCTGTCAGTTTTAGCGGGGGACGCGCGGTAGCTTCTACGAAAACGAACAATAGCTATTGTTATTTTCGAGTCTGGAAAGAGGAAGTCCTTACCGTCGATTTTTTTTTTATCGACGTCGATATTAATCATTTGAAATTTTGCTTAAACCCAGAAATAAAATAGCTGATGCATAGAAAAGTTAAGTTTTAATAATAACAACTATTAAATAAAAGTTAAAAAAAAAACGTTATAGTACCAACAATTAATATATATTTAAAAAATCTGTAAGTTCATAACACCTACTGATTTTTAAAATTAATCAATTTGGAGTACGTATATATATGGCGAATACATTTTTGAGGGTCCCTTTTTTTTGTAATGTAGGTACGCAATTCTTGTATCTGTACATTTGGTCATCTTTAGCTAGTTCTACCTCATGAAGTCATGACTATTTAAAACATCGGTATCATGATCTTGTGAGAACAATGTTTTCCCAACAAGATTACGACATAGGTGGTGGTATATTTAATACTTAATTTTTTGCGGTCTGGATGACCGCAAACTATTCCAAGCTTTATTAACTTCTCACATTACTGACATAAAGAAATGGATTTTGATTTTGACATTCTCTCTCTCTCTCTCAATCAAATTAGAAGAAGACAGTTGGAAGTATAAACGCTTTTTCACGTGACTTTTCTGCCAGTTTACTCCTACCGTAAGCCGCGTTAAAGAGCTTCGTTCAAAAACAATTTTCTTAAACAACTTAAATACTAATTCGCCTTAAGAAATTATCGACATGTCAATTTTGGTTTCATCCAAATGACCCCATCCCTACGGTAGTCTCGTTTCATTTTGCTAGAAGACATAATCGCATGGCAAGTGCATGTCAATTTAGCTGATTTGACGTACATTTTCGTAATGCAAAAAAATATATATTTTGAACCTTATGAACATAAAAACGAGGTGTAGCGAGACATGGTGACGTCACGAAAGCAATGCGAGAAAAATACTCGATTCATGCCTTGTAGAATCATGGTTGAATCGAATGAAAAGTCAAAATGTATTATGAGGTTACGATTTTGAGTTTCATTGGAAATATGACTAGATATTAAAAAAAAATACTTATGGAAGGTTATTAAAGGGGAAAAAATTAAAGGGGTTAAGTACAAGAAACGTGTTTGCGTTTTTTGCCAAATATGTACGGTGGTACGGAACCCTTCGTGAAGTATACAATACTATACACCAGGTACTACGTTACTAGAAGTAGGTACCTACCTAGTACTTCGGTTGAAATAGGAAAAGGCTTGAAAATGAAATCTTAAGAAAATCTTAAAAAGGAAATATCATTGAAATGTGCTACAGGCGCGGTCCGAGGGGGGGGGTCCTGGGGGTCATGACCCCCCCCAAAATCTTTCACGCTGTCGGGAGCCTAAATGATTTATATGTATTACTAACTTTTAAAACTGTACTATAGCCACGGATTACCGTGGCTCAAGTACAGACGCCAGCACATCAAGCTACCACAATCTGTCAAATTTATTTAATAGATTTTCAACTTTATCGTTGTTACGTATAAGGTTCAAAGTTGATTGGGAAAATTTGACAGTTTCGGGTAGCTTGATGTGCTGGCGTCTGTACCTGCAGTTAAGATGGGCATATTATCCAAAAACATTAAGAAAATAGGCCGACAGATGTGAAAACTTAAAAGTATGAAATACGTGTTTTTTTTAACATACATATATCGGCACTCCCGAGCAACAACAAGCTCAACACGTCATACCCCTATGGCTATGCTGTGCTGTTAATATTAGCATACATGCTGGTGACGCGAACCCATAAGATTTTCCCCTACCAAAAATTCGTTCAATTATAAAAATAGAGTATCTTGGCATGCAAGAGCAAGCGACGCAAACTCGGAAATATGGGCACCCCGTTCATATGTAAGGTTTGAAAGCCTAAAGTTAAGACCAGATTCCAAAACCTAAACTACTTACTGTAAAACTGTTAAGTTTTCTTCATAACAGTAAGTTCTATTTCTGTATAATAGTTAAAAGAAAACAGAAGCTTTTCATGGTGAGTACTAAAATTTTCAGGCTCGCTTCGCTCGCTCTTGCCTTCTACATTCTCTTAATTCTTGAGTTTTCTTCATAAGTCGACAAAGCAACTAATTTCTAGTTCTTTTGGAATGATCAAAAGAAAATCTAACCTATCCGAGTGTGTGCAAAATTTTGAAGCTCGCTTCGCTCGTTCTTGCATTCTGTATTCGGTTCAAAAGAGTTCTTAGAATTGAAAATATCCAGACTGGTTGTTTAAATTGTCAAGCCAGCTTTGCTCGCTCTTTTCATAATCTACTGTTGCAATACCTTACTATGTATCTACTAATGGGGTTGATCGTTGAAAACTTTAGATAGCTGGCGCTAGCATAGGTTTCGCCTGTCAAGTTTGTGTTGTGTTTTGGCTTCCCTTGTTGACTGCATTAATAATATTTAAAGAACTGTTGTGAAAAAACATGTTTCCTTAAAAAAAATCTTCTATTTTGGTTAAAGCTATGCTAGCGCCACTTTGACAGTTGCAACCATTTACCCCGCAACTAACCCCCCCCCCCCCCGTATGTCAAAGCTAGACCAACAAGATGTACCTCCCTAAAAATATTCCTCGGCACCCATGGTGACCCCCCCCAAAATCTTGGGCTGCGACCGCGCCTGATGTGCTATCTATGTTACGATCAAATGTAGTATGGAATCAATTAAAAGCCGTTCCATTTTAATACAGCATAATATTTCATCTCCCGTCTTAGCTTGGGGGACCATCATAATTTTGGTACTATTTTTTTTTTTTTCAATTATTTTAAACGAATCATCGATGCCCAGAAGCATGTATATTTACTGACATGCTGGAGTCTGTGTTTGAAGAAACGACGTCGCACTACGGAATCCAAATTCACACCAAATACCTACATGAGGATCTTTTGGGGGCTGCACGCTTAGCATGACCATAATAGAAACGGGTTTTGTCGACGGAAGAATAGACAAAATGACAGACAAACAATCACATTCTGTCATTTTGTCTATTCTTTCGTCGACAAAACCCGTTTCTATGGTTGTCATGCTACCGTCCTTCCAGGACGGTAGCAGAAAACGCAAGTACTGTACTTACTGTCCCTCATCAATACAAGATGAGTACTTACTTAAAACTGTTTGTTAAAACTGTTCTAAAATTGTTTGTGGGGAACGTAAAATATTTACAATAAACTCGTTGATTGATTAATGATTACATTGTTTAATTTCAAAAGATAGGTAGGTATTAATGACAAAACTCCTTAGGGAAAAGCGTTAAACATAAATAACAAGGGAAGGAAACTTGGAATCATTTGGAAAGATTTGTGCCTAAGCCTTCGATCAACGTTGGTATTGTTGATCGAAGGCCTAAGCAATTCGCAAGACTGTTGTTAAAATGGTGGATGAGACCAATAATTATTGTCCTACTAAACTACTCGTAAATGTGTAAACAAGACCGCGGCAACGAAATGTCGAAAACGATAGAAATGACATAGGAGTCTGGTTTTACTAAATGTTTAGGGGAACCCCCTTGTTAACAAATGTATCAATAAAATATTCTGCCAAATAGCGGCATTTTATCTATGCGTCATCAATTCTCACAGTTAAAGCGTAGTCAAACAATTTTTTTTTGTTCCTGAGCTAAAAATAATAAAACAAAGACGATTATAAGTAATGTTATCAATTAGATTGCAATGTGATAATGTAAATCACATGATTCTTTTATATTTCAAACACTGTTTTATATCCTGACCTATGTTTGAACTTCGATTTATATTAATACAAACTTGGAGTTTTCATTTTTTATCTGACAATTCAATGATATACAGGGTCAAATAAAACTAGCTAACAAAACTCTGCAGACCTGATGGATATCGATACTTAAACACAATTAAGTAAACAATTTAAAGATTTGAAGTTTTTTTTGGGGGTCAATGACCGCTGGTAGTGTTGTTACTTGAAGTATGAGGTGAGAAAATCTGTTTTCTTTTGTTTTATCGTGTTTAGGTATCGATACCAGTCACGTCGGTGAAGTTTACACACCCACAGTTTCGCTTGCTATTTTAATTTGACCCTGTAAGTTTGTAGATAGATGTGCAATAAGTACGAAAATTGAATTTTTGCCTGTATTAAGAACTTTGTCTTCTGGGTTTTATGAGTTTGTCTTCTGGGTTTTATGAGTAGCTCAGGAGATAATATGGCCAATATGGATGGCAGCAGAGAATGAAGACCTGTCACACTTATAAATTTCTAATGACAGGCAGGGGATTCTCTGCTGTTTCACCCATATTATCTCCTGAGCGAGCACTAGGTTATAAGTATACAATTCTCGTAATTAGTGTGCCAACGGTCGAGGTCAGAAGGTACTGATTACGTAATACTATCAGCTTGCATCATCCCATACTGCACAAAGGCTTCATTCAGCCCTTGATTTCCAGCTCTTTCGATCCAGGGCTAATGTGGCCCATGGATCAAATAGTTTTCTTTGTCTATTTTCTTAGCGTTGGCCGTTTGACGGTATGTGGATCCCATCCGGGGATTTTTATAGTACCCTTTACTCCGTGGCGTGCCTGTTTATTGACATCATCGAATCACAGCCTTTACAGTAGGTAATTTTCATTACCCCACTCCTTATCCTCTTATACTATTAAACGAGCAATATTTGTATATATATTTTTGGGAATTTAAAACGATTTTTGATAAAAAAAAATATAATTGACACAATAAAGCGTTATTTTAATAATTAACAAAATATTTTAAATAAAAATAAATGACACGATATCCTAAGTCGATGTTCACGAGCGCACGCCTTTCAGCGAAAGAGGGCGCGCGCCGGTTTCCGTTGGCTTATATAGGGCTGGTCACTCGTAACTCCCTCTGGTCTGAAGTTGCAGCTAACACGGCTTCTCCTGACTGAGCAGCGTCCTCGATGCTCTTCGTAGATGGTCTCTTCTCTGGCTCTGAAGCAGTCTCAACAACCGAATCTTCATAACCTGGGGAGGCAAACACATACATGTAAGATCTAACATACATCACGTTCATCAATAATTTTATACATGGATGGGTCAAGATGTCACTATGCGCTTTTATACTTTTCAACACGTTACGTTTAATAAAATAAGTTAATGAGCGGTGCCACACAAGGCCTTATACGCTGCAAATAGGATACTACTCCAATGCCACACAAGGTTTTTCCATGAAATGAATACGACATAATCTCGATGCCACACAAGGCCTTACACGAAAACAACACAGTGCAATGCCTTATGCCGAAGCCATCCAGGTCTTACATGTACATTACAGCACAAACATACTTGTTTGTTCCCATTCAACTCAATGCCACACAAGGCCTTATAAGAGTTTGATCCAAATCACCCGGATATCCACGTGACGTGTATAAGTAGGCAAGATAGAGAATAAGTACCTAAAGCGCCATAGCAAATATCTAATCATATACATATAGGAAGCTGAAACTTTATGAAAGCAAAATAAAAACTAGTAATCTTACATTCAAAGAAGGCTGCACAGGTCTCGGGGGTCCACTCGCCTCGCCACGGTATCATATATTCCGCGGCTGCCTGCGTAGTTTTTCCATAAGAGCCCGCTAGGAGCCGTAATTCATAACGACTATTCGGCAGAGCATTTATAATACGATATGGACCCCGGACGCCACTGTCAAGTTTATTAGCAGTTTGAGATGATTTAATTACAAAAACCAGATCGTTCACAGCGAAGGCTCGAGGTGCCTTCCTACTTCTATTGACACGCGCATCTTGGTTAGCCTGATTTTGAGCCAATAGATCCTCAGCCCTTTGTCGTCTCATTTCGCGCCAAGCCTCGCGATTTGGTGTGGAGCCGTCTACAGTTATATCTCGGATGAGAGCATTTATAGCAGGGGTAGTCGTGTCACAACCAATAAGCAGATTTAATGCTGAGCATTGAGTACTTTTCTGCTTATTAATGTTCAGTACCAGCTGTAGCCTCCAAAGTACATTGGACCAGGATTCGTGTCTATAATTTACATCAATCCTAACCATGTTCAGTACTGTTCGACAATACCGTTCTACTTGGCCATTCTCTTGGTGCATTTCGGGCGTTATGAAATGTATCTGAATACCAAAATTTGCTGCCCATTCGCAAAAATCGGCACTGTCGAACATTCTGCCCCTATCACAAACTATTAATCGCGGAGTACCAAAACTCGAAACCGCGTTAGTAAACGCTCGTTTTAGTTCTGCGCTTTCTTGTTTATACATAGGATATAAAAAACAATATTTCGTGAAAGCGTCGATTATAATAAGAATGTATTTATACCCATTCGATTCGGGTAGAGGGCCAAGTGCATCCGCGTGCACAGTATCAAAAGGTATTACAGGTTTCGTCCACGATACAATTGGCTGTAGAGGGGCACGAGGCACCTTTTTGTGTGTTAGGCAAACAATACAATGACCTATGTATTTCTTGACGAATTGGCGCATGTTAGGAAACCAAAAATGTTTTAATATTAAATCAAGCACTTTTTCAATATTAATGTGTCCGTGTTCGTCATGAAATATACGTAACAAACTTAGCCTAAAACCCTTTGGAACATAACATAACAGTCGTGATTGCTCACCTATCGGGTTGTACTTATAATAAAGTAAATTGTTTTTCTTTATATACCGTGAACTATCTAACTGGCCCTGATCAAGGTTTTCGAGTAAAGTAACCGTTTCATCGTCTGCGGCCTGTGCCACTTGAGCCCAGTTAACTGGTTTTTGTACGGCGCAAAGGTTAACTGGATTACGGCTGAGATAGTCAGCATGTGGCATGAACTGACCTTTTCGATACTCGAGAGTAAAATCATAATCTTGTAGGAACATCCACCAGCGTGCCACCCTAGGCAGGAGATCCTTTTTACGCTGAGTCATCTTTAAGGCATTGCAATCGGTAATTACTTTAAAATGTTTACCTACAAGGTATTGACGGAAATGTTGCAAGGCCTTAACTACAGCAAGAGTCTCCAACTCATAGGAGTGGTACCTGGGTTCCGCCCCTACAGTGACCTTACTATAGTACGCTACTGCATGTCTACGTTCGTCTTTTCCCGTTTGCATTAATACAGCGCCGTATCCTAACGAACTTGCATCAGTGTGTACCTCGGTTTGCAAAGATGGATCAAAAATTAACAACGCAGGCTCGCTAGTCAAAATCGAGAGGACTTCTTGTCTTGCCCGCTCCTGTTCATTACCCCAATGAAACTTAACATCTTTGCGAGTCAAAGAAGCGATGGGGGCCACTTTAGTAGCGTATCCTGGGATATATCTTCTGAAGTAGCCGGCCAGACCGAGAAACTGCCTCACTTGCTTAACGGTTTTAGGAATCGGAGATTTGGCTAGGGCGTCTATTTTTTGTACGCTCGGCCGGACCTGACCTTTACTGATCGTCCTCCCAAGATACTCCACTTCAGTGGTAAGGAAGGTGCATTTTCTTAAATTAATTGAAAAACCCGCCTTTGTTAAAATCTCCAGAACAGAATCGAGCAAGAACAAGCCGTCCCCTACGGAGTCACTCAATAGCATTACGTCATCGATATACACTAGGACCTGACCTGCATCAATAAGAGATCTCAATGTATCAGATATAATTCGCTGGTAAACTACAGGAGCGTTCGCCAGGCCGTAGGGCATCTTGAGATATTCAAAATGCCCCTCGGGCGTCACAAACGCAGTTCGGTGCACCGAATCTTCGTTGATCTTAATTTGATGGAAGCCTGTCACCATATCCAGGACAGTGAAATAGTTACACTTCCCAAGCCTATCTATATGATCATCGATCAAAGGAAGAGGGTATCTGTCCTTTACCGTTATGTTATTCAGAGCTCGATAATCAACAACCATTCTATCTGATCCGTCTTTCTTTTTTACCAACAAGATCGGACTCGCATAAGAAGACTCTGACTCACGGATTATACCCTTTTCCTTTAAGTCACTAACAATTTCACGAACACGCAGTTTTTCGTCATATGATAATTTATAGGGTCGATAATTTACAGGTTCCTCACTAGTAAGCCGAATGTGCATCTCTCCAGTATTTACAGTGGTTGTCGCTGTTCCACTCAGAAAATATTTTGAATACCTATTCAATACAAACGATAAACGCACTTTTTCATCACCACACAGTTGCGTGTTGATCGAATCAAGTTGCACAGTCGGTTCACAATGTGTCAAGTTATTTACAAGCGAACTATTCCTAATTATTCGCTGCGAATCGCCAGTTCGAATGTATGCGAGGCCTTTCCTATTTAGTACGTCTGTACCGATAAGCACTGGCGCACTAAGGTAATCACGGGGCACAACATATAGATCTACCTCTAATGTAACGTCACTAAATTCTATTGACAAAGTTACGAAACAATCGGAACGCATTTCTAGTCCACCTAAACCACGTAATATCTGTACGCTCGAGTTCGTGCGACACGAGAAATGTTTAACGAGATCATTTGATATTAAAGAAATACTCGAACCACTATCAATCAGAACATCGGTAGGTACTCCATTGATTACTGCTGTTATGACATCCCTTTTAGTACGGTCGCACGTTATTTCGCGACAAAAGTTGATATTAGATTTATTTCGCGTTTCAGAACGTTCTTTTGCAAAACAAGTATCCTCAGTGTGACCTACTTTCTTACAAAATGTACACACAACTTTAGGAACGGATTTGTTAGTAGATTCGGGGGTAGTCGCGGATTTATTTTTATTAATATTACCTTCATCGATTTTATTTCGTTTTGAACAGTATTTGCTTTTATGTCCGGTTTGGTTACAATTATAGCAACGTACGCGTACATCTGTATTTATCGTAGGACGCTTACGGAATCGTTCGGTGGAGGAATCAATGGTGCATCGGCTATTGCGTGTCTGAGTATGATTAGGTGCACTTACACTTGAACGATATGGTTTTACATATATTGATAAGAACTCCACTATCGTTTCTGGTGTTAATTTTGCGTTTATGGCGGCTGCGCGTATTTGTGGATCTTTTATGCCGCGCACAATAATGGCGCACAATAATTCGTCACTTAACCCTTTTACAATACGTAATCGTAATAATGATTTTCGCGCGTAGTCTGCATACGTGGAGTACTTATCAGATTCTTTACACATCACATCAAAAAGAATATTAGCGACGTCAATGCGTCGCGGACAAAGTGATTTGAGCTCTAATTTGAAATTAGACCAAGTACGATTGTTACTGGTCCACTCGCGCAGCCAGGAACGTGCGTCACCCTTTAGAGATAGTCCCACACGGGCTAGGCACTCTTTTTCATCCCATTGGTTTTGCGATTGAGCTCGATCCACTTCGTCACACCACGCATAGGCGTCATGAATGCTAGGATCGAAATCCGACACATAATATTGGTTGGACCTCACCGGGTTTATGGATTTTAGCGCGTCGATGAGACGCTCCGTGATGTCCGGTGAAGCTGTTGTCGATATAGCTGAGCTTCTGGCGTCGCTCGGGGTACTGGCCACGCTCTCGCCACGTGGCACGCTCGTTGCAAGGGCTGGCGATGGCTCAGCAAGGGCGGGCAACGGCGGCGGCGGCGTGGTAGCACGTGTTTCAGCGCGCTGCTCAAGCGTTGTCAGGCGGTTGAGGATTGCTTCCATCGTCGCTGCTAGGTTACCTAAATTAGGCGAAGACGGGCGCTCTCGCGGGGTTGCACGTTTTCTACTCGACATTATGATGGAACCAGAAATGACTTGAAGCGGCTATAAAAGCATTCAATCCCACTTCTGATTTTGGGAATTTAAAACGATTTTTGATAAAAAAAAATATAATTGACACAATAAAGCGTTATTTTAATAATTAACAAAATATTTTAAATAAAAATAAATGACACGATATCCTAAGTCGATGTTCACGAGCGCACGCCTTTCAGCGAAAGAGGGCGCACGCCGGTTTCCGTTGGCTTATATTTATTTATTTATTTAATTAGGCAAACCAACTAAATACATACACAGACATTCAAAGTATATAACATTTACAAATACAATAGCATTGCATGCATCTAAATTAAAGGTAAGCACAACATTTTATTTAGATCTCAATAGACAATAATAATTAATATAAAGATGGATAACAATGTAATTAGAACTATGTAATATCAACAATCTGTTATACTTAACATTTACTTGAATTAAATTAAATTGAATTAAATAACATACCAAAAACATAATTTAAAAAAAAGAAAACACACAAAATAAAAAATAAACATTATTGAGCAAAAAATCACATATTATTGAGCACAGCTCTTTTAAACTTAGTGATGCTGCCTGAAAATATGTCGAAGTCACAATCGTGAAAAATGTCGTTACACTTTCTGAGAATATAGGAAAGGGGGGCATTACTCCCATACTTGGTTTTGCGGCCACCGGGAGCAAAAGGCCTATAATTATGAAGTCTAGCTGACGACCGGGGCGTATTAATATTAATTGACGATAGAAGCTGTGAGCAATCCACGCCTTGATTTAATATCTTGAATAAGAAAACTTGACCTGCAAAATCTCTACGCCACTGCAAAGGTTTCATTTTAAAGTAATTCAGTCTCTCTTCATAGTTTGTAACTGTATTCCTTATACCAGCCTTATAAGAGAGTCTTTTTATAAATTTCATTTGAACTCTTTCGATGCGTTGAATGTGAATATTATGTACTGGGTACCATACGATGGAGCAGTATTCTATATGACTACGAACTAATGCAGAAAACAGAATTTTCAGAGCTGTCAAATTATTGAATTGTCTTGTGTTACGGTTTAAAAATGCTAGCATTCTATTGCTTTTATTTATTATAGTTTCGGTGTGTGTTTGAAATTTCATTTCAGAGTCGATAATGATACCCAGATCTCTAACTTCAGACACTTTACTTAATATTTGGTTCCTCATTATGTACGTAGAATTAAATTTATGTTTTTTACGCGAAAATTGAATATGATAACATTTACCAACATTAACTTGCATACTGTTCTTCTCACACCACACACAGAGCCTGTCAATATCCTTTTGCAAAAGAGCTTCCTCGTTCTTTGTCATTACAACCCTATAAAGTTTTAAATCGTCGGCATACATTTCAAAATGAGAGTTTTGTATGGAATATTTAATGTCATCAACAAACATTGTAAACAATATTGGGCCCAGATGTGTCCCTTGTGGTACACCCGACGTGGGCGTGAAGTGGTTGGATGAGTGTCCATTTACTACTACTCTTGCTGTACGGCCAATCAAGTAAGACTGGAACCATTTCAGAAGTGACCCATGAACACCGAATGTGACCTCGAGCTTTTGTAGTAAAATACTATGGTCAACCTTGTCAAAAGCTTTGCTGAAATCGCTATAGATCGCGTCAACTTCATTACCGTTACTCATGTAAGCTAGAGTTCGATCGACAAAGTTGGTCAAGTTAGTGGCTGTTGATCTATTTCTAAAGAAGCCATGTTGATGTTCCGTAATAGAGCCTTTGATATGCCAATTCATGATGGGACATAAAAGAGATTCAAGAACCTTTGCCAAAGTGGGCAATATACTAATAGGCCTGTAATTACTGACATCAGTCTTATCTCCCGATTTTGGAATTGGTATTACTATGGCTTCCTTCCAGATCTCCGGAAAAACCCCCTCAGATAACGATCGGTTGTAAATTATACACAATGGCTTAGATAAAGCATTAGCACACTCCCTAATAAACAGAGGAGGTATACCGTCAGAGCCAGGTCCTTTAGCAACATCCAAGTTCTTAAGTTTTCTCTGTATGCTAAGTTCAGATAGTGTTACTTGATGTAAGCTGTTACTATTGCTAGATTTGTAAATATGTGCAGGGTCTTGATCGCTGCCAGAAATAGGGCTATATACCGATGCAAAGTTCTCGGCAAATAAATTCGCTATGCTCATGCCGTCGGTCGCAGTACTATCGTTGAGCCTCATGTATCTCGGTATAACACTTTTGTTATCGCGTTTATTTTTTATGTATAACCAGAAATATTTTGGATTTTTAACAACATTATTTTGAACATTTTGTAAATACTTCTGATACAACTCTTTTATTTTTCGGTTAGATCGGTCTTTAAGCAATATATATTCAAATTCATCTCGCTTATTTTTGTATTTTTTCATCCTCTGCCGACACTTTTCTTTTTCTTTTAAAATTTTTATTAAACCGTTATTGTACCAAACGGGGTATAACTTTTTACCAGCATTCTGCGTATAGGGCTGGTCACTCGTAACTCCCTCTGGTCTGAAGTTGCAGCTAACAATATGTATTTGGTTGTAAGTATATATATTTTGTACTCACGTTCTCGAAATCGGCTCTAACGATTTCGATGAGAGTTGCAATAGAAGGGTTTACGGCAGCGAAAAATCGATCTAGCTAGGTCTCGATATCTGGGAAAATTTGTTTTCTCTATTTTCACAGCCTCGGGAATATGATTCCACGCTGGTATACCTGGATGATATGTTTATTTATTTATTTTCACCCGAGCAGGGCTCTGTCGACCAGGTACTGTAAATCACTTTCTCGAAAACGGCTCTAACGATTTCGATGAAAGTTGCAATATAGGGGCAAAAATCGATCTAGCTAGGTATCATATCTGGGAAAATACGTTTTCTCTATTTTTACAGCCTCGGGCATGTAATACAACGTTGGTATACCTACCTGGATGATATGTTTATCTATTTCCACCCGAGCGGAGCTCGGTCGACCAGGCACTGCATACCTAGTAGTTATGACTTTCAAAATACAAATCGCTATCTACGAACAACATGTCGTAGGAATGGCATTTGTTGTTGTACAAAGAACAAGGCAGTTTGACGTAAACATGCGATGCTAATGTCCTTGGACTTCTGTTAGTGTCCGAAGTTCAACTATTACGAATATATTTTTTATCGCTATCAGCACGCAATGATTGGATGTAAAATACTTAATGATAATATAAAATATAAAAAATATAAAAAATCTTTATTACTAGAAGAATGGGTACAGTAAATCTCCTTGTACAAATGTGGTCTTATATAATGTGCACTTAGGTGTCAAAGGAGTGCTTTGGCACTCGTACTAGGATTACCCTGTATCACGAATGCCATCACCTTCCTCCGGACCAACTAGGATAGTTATTTATACTTATAATTAAATTTTGCATAAATTTTAAACAAATGTTAATTTATATCAACTATCCGGTGTTTCCTAAAATTGTCGTGAAAGTGAGAAATCCATATAGGGTTTAGCAGATATCAAATAAACTGGCACAGTTCCAAACTTCTAGCTGTGATGTTCCTCAAGGAAACAAGACAACCACGCTCGTTCGTCTTAGGAGCGCCAAACCCAGAAACCTCATTGTTAGCAGTCTTACAAACACTACAATTGAACATATCAATGAAGCTCGATACTAAAGTAAATAAAAAACAAAAGTAGTCTTTAAAACTACAGCTTGTAACACATCGGTATATGATATCAAGAGTAGTAGGTACCTACATACACAGATTGTATGACACAATTAATATGCTAATTTAGAACAAATAGGTCTATAGATATTAAATTCTGCGCCCACGCGTGACGGACGCAAAAGGACGACCGCTAGTGGCACAGTTATCACTTCAACAAGTACTTACTTAGGAATTAGTGCCCAAGTACTTAGAAATAAAATAAGCCTAACGGCAGAAAATAATAATTTTAGTCCTTCATAATAGGTTATATGTACTTACGTTAGGTTTAATTTGTAAGACTGGTCAGCCAGACAGTCAATCATTCGCATACCTTTTTTATGTGTAAACTAAATATTATTATAATTATCCTCTTGCTTCCTTTATCCCAGTTAGTTTTTTATGGGGACGATAACCGACTTTTAATGATTTTATACTGAAGATGACGTCTAAACGAGTAGTGTTAGTGATTTGGAAAAAATATATGTTAAATAAGAGCATTTTCTTAATATTTTAATATAGGCATATTTTCGATTATGTTTATATTACATAGTAAAATTAATTTGTAAAGTTATGTCTAACGCGGATAAAAAACTGAGAATGACGCAAAATCTATCAAGCGTAGTTTTTTGAAAACTTCACCATTTTAAAGATAATTAAATTATTGATCTTTTAGTATACGTGTTTTATTAAAATACCTTTTTTTACGTGTAATAAATTAATAATGCGTCTAATTTGGGACAGCGCTCCTTGATGGGCGAGTCCTATTACTGGCTGGATGTACGACGCGTTGCGTGAGCTCAGTACAGAACACGCAAGCTAACCATTCAAGGTCACTGTCATATATCTGCGTCTGAAGGAACATCTTCTTCTTCCATATTCTAGTACACGCTATCCACCCCCAGTGACCCCCAGTGACCCACATCATCTTTCACACAGTTCATCCATCAATTCTTTGGTGTTCCCTTCCTTCTGTAGCTATCCATAAGTTTAAAAATGAATGAATGAATGAATGATATATTTATTTGCAAGAATATAGGTAGCTAACATAAGTTCTTAAGTTCTATGGGTTTCCCTATATTTGGCATTTCAGCCGTGCAAATATTTAGATTTTACATCTTGGTTATACTTATGTCATGCAGTACACATTAAGTAATTAATTAGCAATAACATAAAAATACCAATAATAATTTCATAATTTAAATTACAATGCAAGTAATAAAAAAAAACTTTTTACAAAAAAAAAACACTACAAAGTGAAAAATAACTTTAATTTCGGAAGTCGGTGTCTTGGGTTTTGTATTTTCGTTTTTTGCCATCGACTTCCGAAATTAAAGTTATTTTTCACTTTGTAGTGTTTTTTTTTTGGAAGTCGGTTGTTTTTTTTTGTACAAAGTTGTTATTTTTCACTTTTTAGTTGTGGTTCCTACCCCACACACATTCGAATACCACTACCTGCTACCAGTGACAGGAACTTATCATATCATCTACATACTAAGTGGGAAAAAAACCGTATTTTGTAGCTAACTCAAAAACTACCCAAGCAAAGGTAAAAAAAAAAACAAACATACGCTACGAACATATAACCTCCTCCTTTTTGGAAGTCGGTTAATTAAAGTTAAATACAATTCTATTCATTTAAAATAATAATTTATATTAAAAATAGCGATCAATAATAATGATGTCATCATGTCAATACAAAATAGCAAGAATAAAAAAAAAATTATATATAATATGCAAAAAGTTAATAGGTAACTAATTTATCAGTATTACCAACAAAGATTTATCAGTATTACCAAGTTCGTGGGCTTTCACGTTGTTCCTACTTCCCTTACTATTTCGTACGATGGAGATAACTGCGTCACTGATAACGTAGCTAATAGCTACAGACCGAAGTCCAACTAAATACGGCTGGGAGTAAATATAGATGTCAGCGGAAATAGTATTGTTACAAACCGAGTAAACACAAATGGTTTGTTCCAAAAGTATCTGATGAAAGTATAAATAAACCCTGTTCAGGTTAAATTCTTACGCAATCAGTTAATAAATCAAATGACTAACACATTAATCTGTATTAAGAAGGTTTCATTCACCTTTATATCTCCATATTTTTTCCAACAATGAATAACATTATCAAATTGTAATTGCAAAATCATTGACGAAAATTGGTCTTGAAACCAACTTCAATTGTCTGATGAAAAACATCTTTATGGTGATTTTAAATTATAAAATTGGGTTTACGTATTTCAATAATCAAATCTAAGTACTTAGTTTATAAATAGTAGGTACTTCAAATTAGCATCTACAGGTACGTTTTCGGATCTATTTGTTTACATTTTCATCAAATAGTTATGGAACAGACCATATCTTTAATGGCCGATAGCCGTACTGCGATGTAAATCTTAGTGATTAGGTATGAGCCCGTACATAAATGTTAATTATTTTTCAAGGTCGCCAGTGAGGCTGAATAAAATGTTTTTTTGTTATAAATTATAACTAGATAAAGAAAATAATGTATATTTTATATTTAACCGGACCAACGTACGCAATAGGTAATATAATTATAGTTTACTAGCTGACCTGGCAAGCGTTGTGTTTCCATATACTTAAATGTTTAGGGTGGACCACCCTTATCACTTAGGGGTATGAAAAATAAATTACGACCGATTCGCAGACCTACCGAATATACATATAAAAATTTCATAAAAATCGATCAAGCCGTTTCGGAGGAGTATGGCAACTCTGTGACACGAGAATTTTATATACAATGTCGCCCATCGGCATGTGCCCGCCCGCATTTTTCTGAATGTTCATGAAAAATTCTTCTATCTTGATTTTTTTTTTTCGAAATCCTCCTGTGATTTTATGAACTTACACTTGGGTTTTAAAGAAACACAATGTTTTCGTCTCTGTTTTTTTGTATAGTTGACAAATTTTATTAAAAATATTAGTTAATCCGATAAAATAACTCATAAGCTTTTAGAAATAATAAACAGAATCCAAAACGAGCCAATAACATCGGAGATATGGCAAACGCTACTCAAAACATAAAAAAATTGAACAACATGAAAAATATTCAAATAGACCTCCCTTTCAAAGTTATTTTTCGATCATTTTTCATGAATATTCAGAAAAATTCGGGCGGGCACATGCCGATGGGGGCGACATTATATATACAGGGTGACTGGTAATTTGACGTATTCCTTCCAGGACGTGGTAGTATGACCCATTTGCAACAATTAAGCACCCCATAAAGCCTAGGCGAAAATTCATAAGATTCGAAAAAACCCAATTTTTATGTTACCTATTTGAAATTTTTCCAGAATTCGTCACTAAATATCACTTTTCTCTAAACTCTCAAATTGAATGGCCTCCATGGGATACCTAATACTTTAATAAACCTTTCCATGTTACTAAATTTTCTAAAACATCAAACAGGTAAAAGTTAAAGGAAGAAGAACACTAACAATTTTCAAAAGTCATTTAAGTACATGAACTTTGAACCAGTTACTTATCTCGAAATTTTACAATGGCATTAAACGTACAAATTACGGAGAAGACATCTTAATTTAATCAGCTACCTAACGAGGTACAAATGTTAAAAAAATATTTAGAGGTGATGAAACAGTCGATAGTGCTGGCAAAGGTCGAATTTGCTCATTGTTGAAATGCTTAAAAATTGTGAGATAATCGAATTAATTAAGTTATTTATGCCATCCCACTTCTTGCTAACCTCCCAGCATTCCAATAGATGGCAGGCAATCAGGTCGTCATGACCAGATTACAAGTCGCGGAACGACCTTTGAGTTTTTAACATAACTCACGGTCTACTCGTTAAAATTATAATCGGTCCACCGATTAGATTTTTTTTTTTGGAAAGCTTAATCTTTCTAGTTGATCCCATTGTCATTTGGTCACGATCTGATGATGGGATCTTGGAGAAATCGAGGGAACTCTTCAAATAAATAGGCATGACTATAGCGATCTGGGTATTTTTTATAGTAACTCGTGCATTTGCTCTCGAAAAGCACCATTTGGTAACTTTCATTCATCATTTAGTTCCACTTGGAACTGATGATGAAGGATACAGATGGCCACTGGAACTAATCAATAATATGTATTTCACGGGTTGCGATTCGATTATTTTGATAATATGGTTGGTAAGACTGTTGATGCTCGTGACAATTAATATAGTGCAGTGGAACTGATGGTGAAGTACCTGAAGAACTCCTCAACAATTAAAAGTCCCTGCATCGGGAAAAGCAATATTTTGTAAAAGATGATGAGCAGTTGACATTAGGCTATTGTAACTTAGATAAATTACAAACCAACCCACCAAAAAGTGAAAAAAATACTTTAATGTTGGAAGTCGGTGGCAAAAAACTAAAATACTGATCCAAACACACCGACTTCCGAAATTAAAATTATTTTTCACTTTATAGTTATTTATAGATTTTTCAGGTGTAAGGTAATTAAAAAACCGGTCAAAAGCGAGTCGGACTCGCGCATCGAAGGTTCTGTACCTACCCATTATACCGCCGTAATAAAATTGATATCATTTTTATTGGTAAAAAGATATGGGCAAATTTAGATTTTCGCGAAAACTTGTAAGCACCAAAATTTTCCTAAATTTAATTTTTCATTTACTTGTGCTGTAAGACCTTGCTTTTTGCCAAATTTCGTGATTCTAGGTCAACAGAAACTACCATAATAGGTTTTTGACCCAAAACCTATAGGGTACTTCCGGTTGACCTAGAACTGTCAACACAAATAAAGGGAAAATTCCGAAAAATAAAAAAAGTTGAAAATTAAGGTAAATTTTGGTACACACGGTTACACGTCAAGCTATACATTTCCAGTACAAGCTGGCCTCGCATTGTACGGAAATCCTAAACCATGCGATATCAGCATAAACTGGAAATGTATAGCTTGATGTGTATGTAGCCGTGTGTACTTACAAGTTTTCGCGAAAATCTAAATTTGCTTATATATTTTTATCGTGTTGACTCAGGACCGTGATTTTTATACACCTAATAGAGAATATAGACCTCAGTATCTGGTATAAATTTCAACTTGCTAGGTCTACGCGTTCCTGAGAAAATCGGTGGTGACACACGGACAGACAGACGGATAGGAGAGTGATCTTATAAGGGTTCCGTTTTTTACCTTTTGAGGTACACACAGGTATACGAATCTCTTTCCATGGCAACACTTCGCATTATTTCATGAATTTGATTAGTCAGTAAAACATGTAGGCTAAAGGTATGATTTCGATCTCCGCTGCACGCGGCAGTGCTGCAGCGGGGTTCGGAATTGTACTTTTATTGCCGCGACATTGCTACTGTGCTCGGAATGTAATCTCATATAAACCTGTAGAAAATATATTGGGACCAGTGACGCGGCAGCACTGCTGCGGCAGCACTGCCGGATCGGAATCATACCGTAAGGGGCCTGCGAACACGGCTCGCAACTACAAATCGAGATGTTTGCAAAATTCAATTCCATGCACGTTGCGCTAGTGTGAGTGCCTGTCGGAGCAGTATACACCTACAGTGAGTAATACTACCACTCACACATTGACAATTATTGTTTGACGCGATAGCACTACTAGCTTTCGAAAATTTGTGATAAATTTGGATGTGTTCCGTAATACCAAAAATGATGAATGAAAACTTAATATTTTTCCATTTTTTTTTTTTCTATAATTTGGAACTTGATAATATAAGCTATGCTTCTGCAGAAACAAAATTATAAATGTTGTTGCTTATAATACAGAGAAAACAATATGAAGACATGTCATTTACGCTGTAAAAATGTGCGAAATTAAATTCGTTCAAACATCATTTTAGAAAAGTTTTTTGGAAAAAAAAAGATATAGGAGCCTAGATAAACACTGTCTAAATCCGAATAACAACATAATATGGTAGAAATATGCCCAAATTGCAAATGATTTAGGTATTACGTTTGTATGGACAATTCATACGTCGCCGCGTTCTTAACTATAAAGTAGGCTCTAGTCAATCATGGTATTAGTTTGTTAATACCAAATATACTCATCATCATCTTCATATTTTCATTGTTTAGTACACAGATTCTATTAGAAGATCTTCAACGCGTGTTAAAAGCGAGCTTTGTGGACAGAAGAAAACGTACGTGCTTTTATGGCACCTGTTAGAAGGGGACATATGACATAGACCACTGCAGCAGATCGACATGGAATTCCTCAACAACCTCTCAGCGATCATTTGAGAAAACTTTTGTGGAACGACTGTACTACTGAAAAAGCAACCTGTTTTTTTAAACTAAACTATAGTGTCCCTGGTTAGGATCAAATTCTGCAATGGAACATTATTTGTAAAATCCAAGGGAGTGCCAGATGTGCAATTAAAAAAAAAAACACTATCATATCTACACTATCGGTAAGTGCAATAATACCAGGCTGCTGATTTGGTAAAAAATACGAGTTCGATTCTTGGTTGAAGCAGAAGCTTTTTAAAAAACTAAAATGCAGTTTTATTTTATTTATTTATTTATATATACTTTATTGTACACCACAAAAATACATGACAAAAAAATAAATCAAACACTACAAAATATACAATGGGCGGCCTTATCGCTTTCCGCGATCTCTTCCAGGCAACCTTGGAATGGACAGTGATTTGCCTGGACATAAAATGGGGCTGTCGTTGGTGCAAATAATAAGTATATTATATACTAGAATAGATACACAGATATATACATATCCTAAATAATATATACATAAATACATACATACTTACTAAATATATAAGCAACAAAAATAAACGAAGACTATAGATAGTAACAGTTACGAGAACAAGATCACAACGACAAGTAATGTTCCTTTACGAGTCTCTTAAATACAAGTAACGATTGCGCACGTTTTATTTGAACTGGCAATGCATTCCACAAACGAGCGGCCTGACAGTAAAGGATTTTTCTCTGCAATCAAGAATCTGTTCCTTTCCCACTTTGCTCAACTACTTACCCATAGTTTCGGATGTAGCTCTTAAAGCCATCGCAAAAATCACTCTGTATAAATTCAGTTCGGATTGCACTTCATAATTTGTACCGTTATACAATATTTCGATGGTAATTATATTGTACATTTTTTTTTAGTTTTCATAACTCGTCGCCAAAAAAAAAAGGGGTCGAAGCGTTCGCCGTATGTTACGTGGACAGAAGCAGACTTACGAGCTGCTATGACTGCTGTTGCAGAAGGTCACATGACACAAGCAGCTGCCGCACGTCGTCATGGCATTCCAAAACGAACTCTCTGCGATTATTGGAAAACGGGACGTTTAGAAAAACGACTGGGACGAAAATCAATATTGAACGAGGTACAAGAAATACAACTCGTGGAAAGGATACTAAATCTTACAACCAAAGGAATGTCTCTTACCTCAAAATTAATTCGCAAACAAGCCTTTGATTTTTGTCTAGAAAATAATATTGAACATAGTTTTAATATCACTACGGGCCTTGCAGGCATAGATTGGTGTAAAGGGTTTTTGAAACGACATCCTGCGATTATTCCTACTACCAATAAAAACAGAAATCTAGAGGAAGAAGAAAGAAAGGAAGAAAAATAAGTTTACTTGCCACTGTAACACAACAAGACGACTTGCATTACGTGGTACATCAGTCTGCACGCGGCATTAGGTTCAAATTCAGAATCAGTTAGATTTAAATAAATATATTGTAAAAGCTTCTGTTTTTATTTGGTTCTTTATAGTCACTTCAGTCGCTAATCGGTCACCTCCGACCAAATATTACTTACACTTCTCGGCATAATTAAAACAAAAAACTATGATGTTGGGATCTAGTTTTTAAACAACACCCCGAGATTAATGTAGTTGGACTACGACGAAGAAAGAGAAGAATCCAGAACAAAATAAATAAATAATACATAACATATATATCGGCGCAAGGGTGGCCGGATTGAAGTATTGTTGTGGGAGACCTGCTTTTTACAAGGTCCACGTAGTCTTGAGGGTTTTCATTCGATATTATTTAAAAGAAAATCAATATTTAACTCAAAATCAATTTAATTTAACAACTTAATAGTTAAAAGTAATAATTAACAATAAAACGTTTTGATAATATGATTCAGGCGTGAACCGTGTCACAATTAAGAGTTATGGTCAGGGCGCTCACTCGACTCGAACTGTCGCATTACTCGGAGCGTCGTCTTATAAAGGCCGGTCCCTTCCACAACTCGCCTGATTCACTGAGTGGGGCGATGATGTCACTTAACGTTGCGTTCCGTTTTACTTTATAATTTGCTCACTCCGACATATTTTATGCTAAATATGCCTAAAATAACAATGTTGTAGAGACAGCTCTAAGTACTCTACATAAGTTACAAAACCCAATTAGGGGAAATATATAATTTCGTTTTGTAAATTCATCCAAAAATATCGTAACAATAATTTGATCTCATAAAATGTAACTACCTGTTGTAAATAAAAACTTAAACTGTAAAAATAACCGATCTGCTTTAAAAGTTTGTTGAGTTTGTTAGTTGATTCTATCGGCTGTTAATAAAAAAGCTAACATTAAGCATGATTTTACTTACAGGTACTAAGTATTAAATTTCGTTCAAAGCATGCCAAACGTGCCATGTAGACAGAAGAAGACTTACGTGCAGCTATGGCAGCTGTTACAAGCGGACTTATGACACGGAGAGATGCAGGAAAACGACATGGAATTCCAAAACGAACTCTCTACCGTCATTTGAAAACAGGAAGCTTAGTGAAACGACTGGGACGAAAGTCAATGTTCGGCGAGGTACACGAAAAGCAACTCGTGAAAAGAATACTAAATTTTTCAAACCAAGGGAGGGATGCTTCTTACCTCGAAATTAATTCGCAAACAAGTCTTTGATTTTTGTCTAGAAAATAATATTGAACATGTTTTTAATACCAATACGGGCCTTGCAGGCGTAGATTGGTATAATGGGTTTTTGAAGCGACACCCCGAGATGTATTCAGTAGTAAGCCGACTAAAACAAGAAAATGATCCAGAACTAGAGTAAAGTTAATCTTATGATTATTGAATTGTAATGTATCGCGTGAGGTCAAATTAATAATCAAGAAGATTTGAATAAATGTTATTTATAAGCTCGTACGTTTGTTTTAGTTCAGTCCTTTACTGTCTTCTCATTGCCAATTCCACTGAGCCTAAATACTTATGTCTTCAATCAGTGTGTCCTACTTGTTCCGACTGACGGAGCCAAGACGAATATCACGGTGTGGCTGGTCCACAAAATCAAGGTTGCTCAGCGAGCTATGGAAAAGCTTAAGCTTGGAGTCGGTTTATAGGAATAAATTTGAATTAAATTAATTGGTTGATTTATTAGATGAAAAAATTGATTTTATCGGCTGTTAAAAAGTGGATTTACTCACAGGTTCTATTAAATCGGGTTTGTAGCATACAAACTATGCCAAGTGGACACAAGAAGACTTACGTGCAGCTATGGCAGCTGTTACAAGCGGACATATGACACAGACTGCTGCAGGAAAACGACATGGAATTCCAGGAGCAACTCTCAGCAATCATTTGAAAACAGGAAGCTTTGTGAAACGACTGGGACGAAAATCAATATTCAGTAAGGTACAAGAAAAACAACTCGTGAAAAGAATACGAAATCTTTCAAACAAAGGGATGCCTCTTACCTCGAAATTAATTCGCAAACAAGCCTTTGATTTTTGTCTAGAAAATAATATTGAACATGTTTTTAATATCACTACGGGCCTTGCAGGCGTAGATTGGTATTATGGGTTTTTGAAACGGCACCCCGAGACAAATCCAGTTGTACGCCGAATTCAGAAGTAGAATAAAGTTAAGCTTATGGTTATTCTATTGGTTTTTGTCACGTAAGGGACAAATTCAGAAACAAGATTTTAATAAATGTTATTTATAAGCTCGTACGTACGTATGTTTTAGTTCAGTCCTTTTTTGTCTCCTCGTTGCTTATTCCGCAGGGCTTAAAGACAGTTCTGGTCTTCAATCAGTACTTCCGACCTGTTCTGACTTACGAAGTCGAGACGTCGACTCTCACAACTTTAATAACAATAGACCTTACTGAAGATTCGTTAGTTAAATATAATAATAGTAGTTATAAAGTAAGTCAAAATAAAATTAAGAAATATGCAAAGCTAAATAAAATCATTAATAAATGCAATAAATATAGAAAACAACAAAAACTTTAAAATTCCAATAATATTAAACTAAGGAAATAACGTGGTTTTCTTATAAATAAATTAAATAACTATCAAATTAAATTAGAAGACAGTAAGAACATTTATGAGTTTGACACTCAACAGTTACAGTCAGAAATTCAGGTACTAGAAGCGTCACTACAGTCACTGTATACTAAGTATGTGAGGTCTGAAAAACAAATTCAGGAGCACATCCTTGCTGCAAATGAGTTAGTGGAAATGTGCAACTGATAAAGTGGACCTGCTGACTCCCAGCAGCCCTCAATCTTCATTGCATAGGATATCCAATCTTGGCACTCTCCAACCTGAGGCAACGGAGGGCCCGTACCAGTCAGGAAGTGCTCAGATCACTATTCCAAATAAAGATTTACCAAAAATTGAACAAGGTCCATTGCAAGTAGTTCAGACAGAAGCTAGTTCTCCCCTTTGTAATAGTAAAGTTTGTTACTGGTCCATTATGTTTTCTGATAGTTTTGGAAAAGGGTTAGGAAAATTACTTAGCGACCACCTGAGTCATTCTTCTCAAAACTATTGTAGGCCTCAGAATTCCTACAAACAAATAATGTCTTCAATAACTAGGAAGGAATATGATCCTAATGCCATTATCACTGTATTAATAGGTAATAGTTGTAATGTTAAAAAAGATGATATTACTGATAGTATCACCGAACTATTGAAGTTAAATTGTAAGAAAATAATTTTGTGTGCTTTTCCATATTTTGAGCACTTGTCAAACAGACAAAACGACTACATTCACATGTTAAATAATTACATGCATTTTTTAGTTAGTCACCATAGTGACAAGTTTATATTTTTTGACACCAACATTTTTGTTGATAAGCTCAGGTCGGCTAGGGATACTGTGTATCTGCCCATTAGTTTTAGACGTCAAATAGCTAGGCTATTAGCTTTTAATATTAACCCAGACATAATTAGTGTGTCGAAGTCATATAGAATTAGTACCACAATTAGTAATAGTACTAATGTTAAGGTGGTTAGCACTAATAGTTTAAACTAGTTTGTAAGACAACAGAAGGTACCAATAACAGTATAATTAAACTTGATAACAAAAAGGTATTTTCTAGCACTAACATAGTTAACTGTACAATAGGGGCTAAGCAGAAATCCTTGAAATTATTACATCAAAATATTCAAGGTTTTTCTTCCAAACAATTGGAAATTGAATTGTTTTTAGAAAAAACAATGTTTGACATTATATGTTTAACCGCTAAAGCCCCACTGTATCCAATTGGATACGGTAATTTCCAATACCGTCAAGCCCCACTGTATCCAATTGGATACGGTCGTTCCAAGCGATTTAAAACATTATTTTTTAATATAAATAGAGTTTAAAATTGTCTGCGGTCTATTTCACTATCGGGCGGATAAATATTCTTGTCAAATAAATCGACTAAAAGCAAAAATATTAATAGGCAACATTTTAAAAAAATGTTGAAAATTACATTCCCGCGCGGTAAAATGTCAGTCAAATGTCACTCCCGGGACGCGCGCGTTCGCCGTAATAATTCTTTTTTTAATGGTTTTTGTGTGTAAATCGTCGGAAAGTGGTGATATTTTCATTTTGAAGTAAATATTACATCGTTTTAGATAATATCCGCACTAAATAACATCATATTATACCTATTTTGACCCAACCAAAAAAGTGTAAACAAACAGATAAGAGAAAGTTCCCGTCAATGCGAAAGTTGTGATATTTTGTGGTTTTTCTGTATGGATCTGATCCGTAAGTGTTTTATTTCTTTTCTATATTACATGTATCGTCGTATTAGACAACATTTAGAACAAAATAATACAAAAAAATATTTTTTTGGGACGGAGAAAGTTACGTAAGCATTAGAAATTCTAGATTATCTAAAATCTAGATTTTTTGAATTTTTTGTTTTGAATGTTTGTCTCTAAAAACGCTTTTGTTAGATAACTTATCTATCCATAATGTACCCTGCAAAATTTCGTGTGAATTGGTTAGCTAGTTTTATCAGAAATCGTAAAATTAGTGGACAATAGACTCGTCAACAAAACGATTCTCACGATAAATACAATTCTCGTAACACGAGTATAGCTTACACTTGACAATACGGTCTGTTTATTCACGAAACCAAAACACTTTAGATAACGGGCCTAGAGCCCATAGAAACAGCAGGAGAGCGTTTTTTGTTACAAAGGTCATAAACATTCCGCGCCGTCGGAATGCGCTCGGTACGTAGGCGAGGTTGACGTCATCGAACGCGCGGTACTACAGCGCTGAGCATTGGTTAAAAGATTATGAAATGTTAATTAACTATGAGAATTATAGTGTGGCCAGTTGTTTTAACCGAAAATCAATGCTGCGTGGTGGTTCATTAATCTTAATTTCAAAAATGTTGTATTAAATCAAAAACCCGTAATGACATAGTTGAACTATCGGTTGAACATAGCATTGAGCTGTCTTGTGTTGAGCTAGATAAGCATGTAATAGTGTGCGTTTATAGACCCCCAAATTATCAAAACTACTCTATGTTTGAGTCAGTAATGGAAGATGTTTTGGCAAAACTTGCAACTTGTAATAAATCAGTAATTATCTGTGGTGACTTTAACATTAATATTTTAGAAAATAATTCAATAACCGGTAGATTTTTAAATTTGTTCAAATCATTCAATCTGTCACATGTGTTTGTGGAACCGACCCGAATAACTACATATACTGCTACATGTATTGATAATGTGTTTTGTTGCTGTGACTATTTAGATAAAGCCATAGTTAATTATCTCCCTTCGGATCACAGTGGTCAATCCGTAACTTTTGAGTCTAACATACCATTACAAAAAGAGAAGATACAATTCAGACCAATAACAGCTGTTAATTTAAATAAATATAATAGCACTTTAGTTTGTAAGTTAAGTAATCAGGTCCTTACAATGAACAATGTTAATATTTTATATAAAGAATTCTTTTCGTTAGTCCAATCCGAGTTCAATAATTGTTTTAAGAAGAACACTAAAACTATCAGCCCTAAGTTTTTATTTAGTGACTGGGCAACTACAGAACTCAGGAAAAGTAGGGATAGACTTTTCGAGCTGTATGGCCTTAAGCCTTATATTAACACGGAAACTTTTAATAAGTATGTTGCTACTAACTCTAGAACTTTTAAGAACACTTGTAAAGCAGCTAAAGCCTTATACATTAGCAACAAGGTTAAATCAGCAGACAATAAAATACAGACAGTTTGGAAAATTATCAATAATGAAACGAACAGAAACAAAAAGCATAATTCTGATTATACACTGAAGAAGTCATGTGGTGGTTTCATTTGCGATAGCAAAGAAGTTGCTCAAGAATTTGTAAATTTCTTTACCAGTATCCCACTTAAAACTACTGAAACCTTAAATTCCTCGTCCTCGCTCTCTTTTGATTTAGTAAGGGCCAACGTTTCAGCATGCCCGATTGAATTTAACTTTAAGCATATTAACCCCATAACAGTAATAAAAGCTTTTAAACAAATCAAGATCAAATTGACCGAAGATCTTTGGGGGATGTCCATTAAAGTCTGTACCTCCATAATTGAGACCATAGCGCCTTACTTAGCTTTAATATTTAATTTGTGTGTGGATCAAGGAGTCTTCCCGGATTTAATGAAATACAGTAAGGTAATACCACTTTTCAAATCCGGGGACAGTAAAGACACCAATAATTATAGACCCGTATCCGTGTTGCCGGTATTCAGCAAGGTGTTTGAAAAGTTAATGCTTAATCAAATGCTTAATCATTTTAACACAAACAAAATCCTTCACGATCAGCAGTATGGTTTCACCAAAGGACGTTGTACGACCGACGCCGGTGGGTGTAACCCTATTCAGACACATTTTTAACGCGTGGGAAGAGGCTCAAGACGCCATAGGGATCTTTTGTGACCTCTCCAAAGCATTTGATTGCGTCGATCACGAAACCTTACTCTTGAAACTTGAGCATTACGGACTTGGAAAACTTGCACTCAATTTAGTAAAATCTTATTTAAATGGTAGACAACAGCAAGTTCAAATAAACGGTATCAATTCACTAGGTTTAAAAGTAAAAATAGGTGTGCCACAAGGCTCGATATTGGGTCCATTCCTCTTCTTAGTGTATATAAATGATCTACTCCATTTATTAAAAAATCAACCACAAATGGTGTTATTTGCTGACGATACTTCTTTATTTTTTAAGGTAGATATACGTGCTACAAATTTTAACGACGTAAATAACGCCCTACTGCAGGTCCAAAATTGGTTCACTGCTAATAATTTAGTATTAAATGGAAAAAAAACTAAGTGCATAAAATTTTCTTTACCAAATGTCAAAAGTAGTGATTGTGAGATAGTATTGAATCAAGAGAAACTAGAATTCGTCGATAAAACTGTTTTCCTAGGGATCACGCTTGACTCAAGGCTGCAACGGGGTCCTCATTTAACATCTCTTGCAGGACGGCTAAGTTCAGCAGCATATGCTGTCAGAAAAATCCGTCAATTTACTGATGTAGATACCACGAGGCTAGTCTATTTTAGCTACTTTCATAGTATCATGTCTTACGGTATTTTACTGTGGGGACGGACTGCAGACATCGAGTCTATTTTTATTCTGCAGAAAAAAGCGATCAGAGCCATATAATTATCTCCGCAGGCGCGATTCTCTAAGGAAACTGTTTAAGGATATTAACATCATGACGGTACCTTGTCAATATATCTATGAAAACATCATGTACGTAAGAAAGAATTTACATATTTTTAGCAAAAGAGGTGATAGACATAATTATAGTACAAGAAATAGGGACCTATTAGTTCAACCAGGTTTCAGACTGGCTAAAGTAGATTCATCTTTCATGGGGTACTGTTTAAAATGTTACAATAAAATCCCTCCCCACATACTTCAATTGAATGAGACGAAATTCAAATCTTGTATAAAACGCACACTATGCAGGCAGGCATATTATACGTTGGGGGATTACATCGCTGATAAAAATGCTTGGCTCAATGCTGGTCCTGCTCCACAACTAATTGATTAACATTTGCAAATACTGTTGGAGCTGTTGAAGATTGTAAGACTATCTTTGCGTTGTATAAACTCAATCTCCATTATTTATATAATTGTATTATATAATTGCATAGCACAGGTGTGAGTACTATGTACTAAAGAGTTACCATTTACCGGGTAATATGTCTTGCATTGACTTGAATGTGCCCTGGCGGCTGTGAGTATGTCATGCTCACTCAAATGTTTGCTGATGGTGGCGCGTGTGTTGGATCATTTAGCTCCCTTCAAAATGGTTGAGCTGAATGGTGCTAATCCATGCGTCATGTTCGTGAACGGGCGCCGTCAGTTGGGACTGGTCATCTCTTAGCTGCCAGGGCTTATTTTTATAATTTTTTGAATTGTTCTTTGTTTTATCTTTTTATTACGGACGCTTCTAACGTGCACGTCTTTCTACATTGTTTTCACATGTATAATTTCAACATGAATGATGTATAGTAATATTTTGTAACAATTTTTTTTTAAAAGAGTGTCCGTGGAGTTTCTTGCCCGTTCTTCTCCATAGGTACCTACTACGTTTTGGAATGGGCAACTAGCTTCATACCTATTTCTGACTGACCGATTCCTTGACAATTCAAAAGTGCCTGTAAATGGTTTAATTGAAATAAATGCTTTGAGTTTGAGTTTGAGTTCACGGTATGGCTAGTCCACAAATTCAACGTCGTTCAGCGAGCTATGGAATGGGCTATCTGTAAGCTTGGAGTTTCTGAGGGATATCGAATTTCGAATAAGGTGATGCGGCAGAGAACCAAATTAGTGGACAAAGCCCACATAATAAGCATGCTGAAGTGGTAAACATTCAGAATGGAATAGACAAAAAAAAAATGGTATGTTTTTCTTCAGTCCTTTGTTGTCGTCCGTAAGAAATCTAGTAGTCCTCTTCTGATCATGATCTAAATATGACACTTTTAAAAATAATTTATAAATTTTCACGCCCAACTACTGATCAGTACAGAAATTGCGTAAATTATTTTCGTAAACAATTATGCCTAATTTGTTTCATTCTGACAGTTCAACAACATTATGTTATTTACGTTGTTGAACAGATTTTTTTTCCAACTTATGAAGCAATGGATTATCAATTTGTTTCAAATCGAAACAGATTGTGTTGTATTACGCAATTAGGTTACTGAATATCTTCCATAACATTTGTGGAGTTTGTTAGTGGATCACATCGTTTCTTAATAAACAAGATTACTGACAAAGAGATGCCTCTTACCTCGATATTAATTCGGAAAGAAGCCTTTGATTTTTGTATAGAAAATTATATTAAACATTACTTTAATATCACTACGGGTCTTGCTGGTAGACATTGGGTTGATCAGTTCTTAAATCGGCACTCGGAGTTTCAATACACTAGACGCCGACGGTTAAATAAAGAAAAGAAAAACATAGAGTAAGTTACGTTCATGGATCCTTCTTTAGTTAAATATTATGTAAGGGTTAAATTCAGAATCGCATAGATTAAAAAGATATATAATATAAATAAACTAGTATGTTTTAGTTCAGTTCTTTGTTGTCACCTACGTAAGAAGTCCGAGAAGAAGTTAGAAGTCTTGTGACCATGATCTAAATATTACACTTTTTAAAATAATTAATCAATTTTTACGTCCAAGTATTGATCTTCCATAACATTTGTGGAGTTTGTTAATGGATGACATCGTTTGTTAATAAACAAGATTACATGTATGTAATATGTCTTACAAACATTGCTCACAGGGTCAATTAAATTGGGTTCGAAGCATGGAAAACGTGCCATGTGGACAGAAGAAGACTTACGTGCTGCTATGGCAGCTGTTACAAGCGGACTTATGACACAGCGAGCCGCCGCACGTCGTCACGGTATTCCAAAAGCAACTCTCGGGGGTCATTTGAAAACGGGAAGCATAGTAAAACGACGGGGACGAAAATCTATATTTAGCAAATCTCAAGAAAAACAACTCATAAAACGGATACTAAATCTTTCAAACAAAGGAATGCCTCTTACCTCGAAATTAATTCGCAAACAAGCCTTTGATTTTTGTCTAGAAAATAATATTGAACATGTTTTTAATATCACTACGGGTCTTGCAGGCAAGGATTGGTATAATGCGTTTTTGAAAAGGCATCCCGATATGAATCCAGTCAACCAAGAAGATTTGAATAAATGAGCTCGCAAGTACGTATGTTTAACTTCAGTCCTTTTTGGGTTAAAGTTTTGAAACGTGCCGTCTCGATAGGTAGGGGCGGGAGAGAGGGTAACTAAACCCCCCGCCGGAGATACATAATTTTTAAACGATTTTTAATATGACATAAATCCCACAGAAAATGTTAATAAATGAAATGTAGAGGGAGGTGGAAGGGAGGAGAGAGGAAGAGGGCAAGTCATCCACCCACCCACCAGTTCACAGCAGACACTGTCCGAGTCGGGGTGCCACAAATCTCGAGCTCGCTTCACTCCCTCTCGCATCCTCAGTTCTCACTGCCTTTTACCAAGTCGAGATGTATCGGAACTTGGGGTACCCCGACCCTGACGGGTTAGGTTTGGGGGTCTAGTGAGTGAGCGAAGCGAGCGAACCTAACCTGTCCGATCCAGGGTGCCCTAAGCCAAGAGCTTGCTAGGCTCACTCATGCATCCTAAGTTCTCGTTGCGTTTTTGCTTTCTTTTACTCGAAAACTAGGTGTTCGTTAGCTGTGACATTCTGCAAAACCGTTCTACATGATCATCATAATAATCTATCGCAAAAAAATGGAAGCTTCTCACACGCGGTCCATAAAGTTAAGTTGAGCCAATATTTTCGTTCCTAACCTAAAAAAAATACTGCTTTTTATTTAAACAAAAAAAAAAGCGTCTCCTGCAAAAAAAACTGTTGTGTAGGGTTCAGAAGACTCTCTAGAACCCTCAAATAGCCTCACATTCTTTCGAGCAAGCCGGCACGTTTTCGAACCCAACCCTTTTTTGTCTTCTCGTTGTCAATTCCACAGAGCCAATTACTTAGGTTTTCAATCAGTGCGTCCGACCTGTTTTAACTTACAGAGCCGAGACGTATACTCACACGGTATGGCTGGAATTAGGTGATGTGGCAGAGAACCAAAATAGTGGACAGCAGCAGCAGTAGTAGAAAATAAAATTAGACATAACTTTAATATCACTACGGGCCTTGCTGGTAGACATTGGGTTGCTCAGTTTTTAAATCGGCACTCGGAGTTCAATCCAGCTAGACGCCGACGATCAAATAAAGAAAAGAAAAACATAGAGTAAGTTACGCTCATGGATCATTCTTTAGTTAAATATTATGTGAGGGTTAAATTCTGAATCGCATAGATTAAAAAGATATATAAAATAAATAAGCTGGTATCTTTTACTTCAGTCCTTTGTTGTCACCTACATAAGAAGTCTAGTAGTCCACTTCTGACCATGATCAAAATATTACACTTTTCAAAATAATTTATAAATTTTCACGTCCTATACTATATTGATCTGAACTATGATCTTCCATAATATTTGTGGAGTTTGTTAGTGGATGACATCGTTTGTTAATAAACAAGATTACATATACAGGGTGACTTGTAATTTGACGTATTCCTTCTAAGACGTGATAATGTGATCCATTGGCAACAATTAAGCACCGCATAAAGGTTAGGTGAAAATTCATAGGATTTGAGAAAACTTGTTGCTTAGTTTGCGTGTACACATAAACAAAACTATTCATATTTTTTGTAATAACATACAGCACGCGTACCTACATACTCTAAAGTTTGACATACGTCGACACGAGGCTTTTGAAAAAATATGTATCATGACATTAGCCTTAGTTTCAGAAAAAATCCCAGAATACTTCATAAAATATGAATTATTGAAAATATGAAATATAAGGGCCTTCATTGCTAATTGATTTGAAACATTAAAAAGCTTTCTATGTACACAAAAAATTTTGAGGGGCCTATAGCTGATAAGACCGAAAAGATCGAATTGGCAGTTGTTAAAATAATTTAAATCCTGAACCTCATTGCTGTTTTTTATTGAAACGTTTTGTTTGAAATGCGCCTCTCTGTGCCTTATACAAACCTTTATTATTATTTTTACTTCTGTCTTGGTAACTCATGCATTAAAATTAATTCTAATGTATTCTGCTGCATGTATTATACTTTGCCTTAGTACCTTTACTGAAGGTACACGAGCATTAAACATACGTGAACTAAGGAGAAGTGAACTGTGACCAGCAAGTAGACCGTGAGTCATGTTAAAAACTAAAAAGCCGCTCCCCGACTTGTTACCTGGTCATGACCTACCTGCCTAACATGTGATGGATTGCTGAGAGGTTAGAAAATAGTGTATGGCATAAACCAGTTAATTAATTCAATTGTCTCACAATTTTTTTATATTATAATATTTTGCAAATTCGACCTTTGCCAGCATTATCAACTGTTTCATCGGCACAACTAAATATTTTTTAATAATACCTCGTTAAGTAGCTAATTAAATGAAGATGTCTTCGACTTAATTTGCACGCTTTAACCATAGTAAAGTTTTGAGATAACTGGTGGCAAAGTTCGTGTATGTAGATGATTTTTGAAAATGGTTAGTAAACTTCTTCCTTTAACTTTTAACTATTTGATGTTTTAAGGCTCGTACAAACAGGCGCGACACAAAGGCACCGCTCGTCGCGCGACGAGCGGTGCCTTTGTGTTGCGTCGCGTGTCGCGCTGGTCTGCACGAGCCTTTAGAAAATTTGGTTGCATCAAAAGTTTTGCTAAAAAGTATTAAGTACCCAATGAGATAGCAATGAACGGCATTAAATTTGAGAATTTAGAGAGGGGTGATATTTAATGACGAATTATGAGAAATTGAAAAAAAACAAATAAATATTGGGTTTTCTCGAATCCTAAGAATTTTCACGAAAAAAAAAAATCCTCTTGAAAAGAATACTAAATCTTTCAAACAAAGGGATGCCTATTACCTCGAAATTAATTCGCAAACAAGCCTTTGATTTTTGTCTAGAAAATAATATTGAACATGTTTTTAATATGACTACGGGCTCAGGTGTAGATTAGTATAGTGGGTTTTTGAAAAAGAAAAGAGTCCAGACATAGAGCTAAGATAAGATGTTGATTAGGTAAAATAAGTAAATATTTTTTTTAGTTTTTTATACATTGTACACCTATCACAATATAATCCTATTGATAAATCCCTCAATCTTTGGTTTACCAAAGGTTGACTGGTAGAGAATGCCTAAGTCCGTCTATGTAACACTATTGTACATGAAGTTTGAATAAATATAAACAGAGGTTTAAAAAATAAAATTGGGTTTTTTAAAGTGCTCGACGACATATCAAGCTTTACATTTTCTACTAGGTAAAAATACGCGTTAAACTTTATGGCGGCTCTGAAGTGCGCTATTCACTACGCAGTACCCCACCCCTCACCCCCGCTGACACATGAATTTGTTACTGCGCGGCGACTCACCTCATGTTCCGAGCCGCCATTAAGTTTGCATCGGGCTGTATAAACTGACCTCTCATTGTACAGAGAGCCTATGAGAAAAAATGAAATAAAATTCGTTTATTGTCCCGATATACATCGAACTAACAGTAATAGTACATTACTGCCGCGGTCTATAATGACTTCTTTGCTGGTCGCGCTGATGATGGCCGACAGCGCAGCGTAGCGCAGCTTCAGGCCGATACAGCGCGGTCAGCGTGCAGCACTTGATGGACGAGCTGAGATAAAGGCCAAGGCCGTAGGTCGAGGCCTTTACAGCGAGGACAGCAAGGGCTGCAATGATGGCCAAGCTGGAAGGCCTAGAGCGTAGCTAGGCTAGCTCGAGGCAATCATAGCGTGACCAGCGAAGCAGTCATAGTGGGCCAAGGCTTGTATAGTGCTTTACTCAAAAATGCAAGTACCTTCATTTTGTTGGAAAGATCATTGAAATACGCAAGAAAAACGCACACATTTTTCATATGCAAGCTTATATTTTTCCTTTGAGTTTTGCGGTATTAAATTTTCAGCAACTAATTTAGCTTCATCTTTAATGTCTGGCGGTGTTAAACACATTGAATCGGAAGAATTTTTGCTTTGAGAGCTCATTTTTAGGAAAAAAGTCACTAAATAAAAATAAAATTTTCACTGAACCGCGCTTTTGTTACTTCTATGTTTTTTTTTTTTTAACAATGGTAGTTGGAACTATACAGCCAAATATGGAATAAAATCTTTTTGTACCTATCTCTATAAATACAAACAGCTGTGTTTTAAATAAAACCTTTTTGCATTTGATTTTTTAAAACGTTGAAACGTCAAAATAGCGGCCGGCAATGTTTTGCCGGCCTGTTAGAGCGACCAGCAAAACTTTGCCGGCCGCTCCTTGAAACAGAACGGCAAGGTCGACTTTGCTCAAACAAGGTTGTCAAAATAATGACCACATTACATGCATTTTTGAGTAAATACTCATAATAACTAGATAACGTAATAAATAAAAACAACAATAAATATTACGTGTTCACATTACTCGCTTTGGGGCACCGAATTAGGTAATCGGAGTGTGGTAGGACTGCCACCGATGTAGGGGGCTGTGGTTCCATTTTCTTACAATGCAAGGTCAGCTTATTCTAAAAAATTATGCAGTCGTGTGTTACTACCCTTTCTTATAGTACAGTTGAATAGGCTATTTACACGCATTTTTTTTGTTAATGCCTAGATGTCTAGTCATCAATCCTCGCAAACAGAAGTTGCTTTGATTTTATATTTCACAAAAAATTGTGCTGTAAGTTGGTAATTTTCATCGTTTATTACCTAATACATGAAACTAAAGTTTTTCTTACAGGTTCGAAGCTTGCAAAACTACCTTTGTGGACAGAAGAAGACCTACGCGCTGCTATGGCATCTGTTACCTGTGGATATATGACGAAGAAAGCTGCATCAGATCATTATGGAATTTCTATACCAGCTCTCAGCCATCATTTGAGAACGGGAAGCACAGTAAAACGAACGGGACGAAGTCGCATACTGAACGAAGTACAAGAAAAAAGACTCGTGGAAAGAATATTCAGCCTTTTAAAAAGTGGGATTTCTCTCACCGCAAAATTTATTCGCAGACAAGCCTTTGATTTTTGCCAAGAAAACGATATTAGACATCATTTTAATTTAAATACGGGCCTTGCAGGAGCAGATTGGTATAGTGGGTTTTTAAGTCGGCACCCAGAGATACCAGTTGCACGACGCCGAAGATTCCAAAATCCAGACATAGAGCAAAGTTGCGATGAAGGCATTCCAGTGTAGTAAATTATGTGTGTCCTTTAATTATATTAGTACTGTTTTTAAGCTCGTATGTTTTATTCAGTCCTAATGGCCTGGCCACATCATCACGTCGCGGGGGCGAGTTCTACTTTGGTGCCGTGTCGCAAAAGGTTTTGGTGCAATGTGTGAAGTATTGCTCTCAAGCATTTAATTAAGTGCCAATTTCTTTCTAGAACACACGAAACAAACCAATCAAATATACTATCAAACTTAACTGGCGAAATGTGGGTGTACAATACCTACATCTGTGCCCAACCCATCGGGGAATTCAGCCGTGATGGCGTGATGTTACATTTTGTGTAATAAAACTAAGACCAGCCATAATCTCTTCTTCTTAGCGTGTCGATGGCAATCTAAATAGACTTGGCCCAGAATTCAGCTACGTGTTTGGCGCCATTACTAGCGTCCATCAGTTTCTGTAACGTGCACCTGACAGGACACGCAGGACACTATATTAAGTGTCCAAACCATAATTATAAGTACGAAATTAAATAATTTCACTAAAAATAATATTTATTTCTAACAAATAAGCAAAAGTTAAGTCTTATGGGAGAAAGTGCAGCTGATAGAGAGACGGATGACGGGGACCCCTAACGACGTGGCTGGGGCCTGCGGGAGGTAAGGAATTAAGAGTTACTAAAGGCTAGAAGTAGTTGTGAGTAGGAGTCTGACATTATTTCCTTCTGACCAAATTTCGGTTGCAGCAGCTTTTCTAAACCGAGCTTAGCAAACGAAGCGTGAGATATAGGGGACGAGTGTGTGTGTTCCCCAGGACGGAGAACAATCATGATGACTTTCACACTACAAATAATGGAATTTAAATCTTGTACAAAAGTTCACCTTTGACCATGAACCAAGCATAACTTTTTTCTATATAATTTCTAAAATAATCATTGATGTCTTCAAAGCTAGCGTCCAGAAATTGGTTAAAAATCTCGCTATTGGTTGCTTCCATCGATTGTTAATAAATGCAACATTAAACATAGTATTTCTGACAATATTGGTTCTATTAAGTTGAGTTCGAAGAATGCGGATTGCTTGACTGGACGTCGTAGCGAAAGGACGTCTTGAGCGCTCCGCGTCCCTTTATTTTTTTTGTTGGTTTGAGTCCGCGCCTTAGTTTTATTGTACGTTTGGCGCAGCATGCGCCCGCGCCGCGTAAATTAACAGTCAACGAAATTGAACAATGTTTATTTTGTTTTATGTGGCTGTGGCATTATGTGTCGACAGATAAATACATACTTATAGTGCAAAAGTGAGGTGTGCTAGGCCTACATGCGTTTCCGATCTCAGGCGAGCATTCCAGGGCATACGAGGGTCTAATCGTCTGCCGTAGTTTCCAGAGCCACCGAACGAGCCAGGATAATCCGGTGAAATCATTCCATATATTTATCTTTCAGGGCGTTGCTTCCCTCTGCAAAATACACACCTCGACCTGACTTGCGTCAACAGACGCACAAAGCCCACTATTTCACAAACTACCTACCTACTAATCACTCAGTCAATAAATCAAATTCCTATATTTCAAACTCAAGGTTAACGTTAACTCCAACGATAGATCCAGATACCAAAACGATTTGCATTTTGAATTGTTTCTAGTAAGTGTAGCAACCAAGAGGACTGAGTTCAATTCTCAGCTCTATTTCGATTAAGTGGCTAAAATTCAGTGGCAAAATTCGGTATACCTATTAAGTACAACATCGTGGGCGCGAATCTGCAGTTGCGTAGTGACTGGCAAAGTGTTTGACTGGGAGGTTTGATGCTACGCGCAGAATCAACATTTATTTATAAGTTTCAGGTTTACGGGTATATGTGCATAGTAAAAATAATAGTATGGCATGATAAAATAATATACGAAGACTTACGATACGTATGATTCTAACAAATTAACAGTGTCGGTCGCTATTGATATCGCACAAAAATATTTTCCATAAAACTTCTTAGCTTGACCTGAGCAATAACCTCTTGCTTGCTGATAATTATAACATCAATCTTAACTCCTAGAAACTACCCTAAACCATTTACCCTAACAAAACAGTTGCGTCTGCTTACCCGAGTTTTTGTGACGAATGGCACATGAGTGGTTAAGCTTCCAATCAACAAAAACAAAAAAAAAGGGTACATTTCTATAGAAAAATAAAGAGTGTAACTAATAAATCGTAGCCAGTGCACGACACTGTCAAAATTGTGTATCTCTGTCTCGAAACTAAATCTTCACATGCGGCATTCTGACTACCAAACAATAGTTTAACAATGGTAATAAATAGCGTCCATGACCAAAGAAGCCCACCAAATAAATAACACAATGGGCTTCACTTTTGACCACGTGTCTGTCCGCCGAGAATCTTAGACGGAAAAACAGTAACATATCGCATCAAGAATCACAGAATGTGCTATCTCGCACACGTTTACAGACGCGGCAACCACACCTGTTACAAGCAGCAATGCAGTATAAGGTCAAATTCAAGAAAATACGCCGTTCTATTTACACATTGAACGACAACCTTAACTGCCTATCTGACCTCCACAACCCAATGGCTGGGTGTCGCGATGCCCCTCGGTGGGACTGGATGTCGGACTTTCGGACTTCTGACGGCCCGTGGCGACTGTCGGGGATCCGCGAGTGGCGGCCGAGACCAGCGACTTGGCGTGCTTTCCGAGGCGCGGAGGAGTCTCGGCATGTGGGGGTGGTCACCCATCCACGGATCGGCCCCGGCGGGCGTGCCTTGACCTGATTAGTCGACCCGTGCGGCTGTTATTGCTTGGCCACGAGCTCCTCACCTCAGATTACCTTTCCAATGATACCATGGAATAGAAAAAAAAACGTCACCACTTTTCGTGTAGGAGAGGTAACCATGTAACTAATGTCGTGGATTATTTTTAATGATACTGAGTTTTTTAAAGTGAGGTTGTTGTATTATTTTAGTGGTGATGACTGACTCAGTGAAAGTAAGTGAGTGAGTAATTGAAATACATTGCACACATACATGCAAAGGGGCTCCGGTGGGACAAGACACAAGTCCTTATGCAAATTTCGGTGACTTGCTCCTTACTGCAAGACCGCCTTTATTTAAGTCACTAGTTTATTTTGTCCCTACAGGTTTAAATGGTTCTATAGGCGAAATAATGTAAGATATAATACGTGTGTGACAATTATAATAATATTATGTGCGGTGTTTCAAAATCGTTTGTAAGTTCAAGGGAGATTTGTTTAGTGCGTGGTGTTTTTACAATCCCAATACCTAACAACTTTGAAAACGGAATTCCGTGCACTCGCTGACCACATCTGGTTTCAGCCCCTTTTGCGCATCGCCAGATGTGCGCCCATAGCTGCATAATAGCAATTGGTATTTTAACTTTTATGATGCCTACTCACTATTTGTATATGTTATGGAATGCCATAACGGGGTATGGTAAAATAGTCCTTACGGTGATTAGATATGTGCGCCCACGATATTGCGAACAGAAAAACAATAATTCGGGTGACGCGGATCGGGATTTTTGTCGAGTTCTTATTAATTACGTGTGCCGAATAGTGTGCATAACTCAGAACTATATCGTGTCAACCTGAGGTGAACAGTGGCGAGCTACAGGTCGAATTTGTATCGCGTCGGAACTGGACATAAACAACGAGGAGCGGGCCGATCGCGCCCTGGACACTGCTGCTGACAACTTATCAGAACGAAGAAAAAAAGAATCGAGATAGCAGTTTGACCCCGCCAAAAGATTAACCAGTGAAGCTGCACTTGAACCATCCTAGTAGAGAGAATTATCATGAGAGACTTGATTAATCATGCTAGGAATAAACCAAGACAAAAGAAAATTCATGAAAGGTTAAACGGAAAAACCGTAACCAAACGCATCAAGAAACACAGGATGTGCTATCTCGCACATGTTCACAGTCGCCGCAAACTACATCCGTACATACATGCAGTACAAGACCAAATCCAAGAAAGCCGGCCTACCTATTTACACATGAAATGATATCCTAAAACAATACATGACTTACTTCGACAAGGAAATCACTTTTGGATGGACATGGTTGAAGACCAAGATAAGATCTAGAAGACTGCTAGTGAGATTTTCAAGAAAACTGAAACGAAACAAGCCTAACGGCGCTGTCGTAAAAAGATGCCCATCCATAGATAAATATCACCCGTCTCTCCACTATTCCATTGCTTACTCAAGGATGCATATCCGGTAGGCTCGCAAATCCCTCCTTATCCTAAGGGCACGTCTTCCCTACCATTACCGCGCCCCCCGGTCTACTCCTTGATATGCAATGGCCTCTGTAACCCCATGAAGCATGAGGCTCCAGCGGCTAGTGCAAATCTCGGGGTTCATTCGATTTATCGAGTCTAGTTAAACCACGCTGGGATCGGTGCATTTCATTCATTCATTCATTCATTCATATTAAGTTGAGTTCGAAGAATGCTAAAAGAGCTATGTGGACAAAAAAAGATTGATTGATTGATTTTTGTCAAGAAAATTGTATTATACATAATTTTAATATCACTACGGGCCTCGCAGGCGAAGAGGATTTTTAAATCGAAATCCCGAGATTATTCCAGCAAGACGAATAAAAAAAGAAAATAATCTAATCATTTTGTAAACTTATGCTAAAATGGGGTTCCTTTGTAATAAGATTATGTTAAGGTTTATTAAATAAACAATAAAACACAATTATTATTTATTTTACTTTATTTGGGAAACAAACCGATGCAATAACAAACGTAGGTACCTAAACAACTTTATCGTTAAACAGAATTCAGAGATAGAAACTGCAGTTTCCACAGAAACCTATATCCAACCAACAACTCGTTAATATGTTAGTGTAAAGAGTTAAAAAAAAAAAAAAAAGTAGTTAATATAACAAACCAAAGTATTCAAAAAATCTAAATGTTCTCATCGTGAGGGATCGTTCGGTCCTTAATTGTTACAATGTTATGTAAAAGTTCAGCGGGCCTACCACTAGCTCATAAAGCAGTATTATTTTAATATTACTTCAGTAGGAGAAAGAGATGGAGCTATACGTCCTATAGAGCTTCATCTCTTTCCCACACTGAAGTAATATTAAAATAATACTGCTTTATGAGCTCGTGTTAGGCCCCCAGTTCTGACACAATTTTGCGCTTACTCAAATATAAATATACACAAAAAAGAAAATGTGTGTTTGTGTCAGCTTCGACGACCGACTAGAGTTTACTCCTTAATACGATTGTCTTTGAATATGCAATAGGCAAAGATGGGGCAAATAAACCATCACTTAAAAAATAAAAAAAATATCCAGATCAAAGTGTGATATACGATACGTTTTTTTTTTCCATAATCCGTGTTATTTACGAATAAAACTAATGTCCAGAAAACATTTGTACATGCTATACATTAAACATAGTTTTGCTCACAGGTTCTATTAAATTGGGTTCGAAGAATGCAAAACGAGCTATGTGGACAGTAGAAGCCTTACGTGCAGCTATGGCAGCTGTTAGAGAAGGTAACATGTCAGAATACGTTGCTGCACGTCGTCATGGAATTCCTAGACAAACCCTCAGAGATCATTTGAGGTCCGGGAGCTTAGTAAAACGTACAGGGCGAATTTTAACATTCAACAAAGTACAAGAAAAGACACTCGTGAAAAAAATACTTAACTTTTCAAAAAGTGGGATGTCTGTTACTCGAAAATGTATTCGTAAACAAGCCTTTGATTTTTGTTTAGAGAATAATATAAAGCATTATTTTAACATCGCGACAGGCCTTGCAGGCGAAGATTGGTGTAATGGGTTCATAAAATGAAACCCAGAGATTAAAACAGTTTTCCGACGCCGACGAAAACAATGAACAAAATTCAGACAGTATGTTGTAAATTATTATTATTATTATTTTATTTTTTAACTATTCTCGGGACCATGGATCCCGGTCCTTTGGAAGGCGTACGAGGGGCCGAAGCCAACTCGTAGAGGCCCGTTAGACGCTTTTAAAGAAATGAGGCACCAACCATTATTATTATTAATAATTTTATTTCGAGCAACAAGACTCATAGTGTTAGTAACAATATACTTACAAACTATGTTAGTAATACACGTATGAAGACAAAAATAAAACCAAAAACAGAAAAGAGATTGTGACGTCACTGCTGCAAGGTGACAGGCCCAGCCGAAACCTTGCAGCAGTGGTTCACAAACGCACAATCAAGCCTGCTCGCTATCATAGAGAGGATGCTGTTGGCGCTGCCCCGCACCCCACGGACCAAGGATGCGCACCGCTTCCGCATCACCGTGTAGAAACAGTCTACATGAGCTTCAGCGAACATCCCTGATGCGCTGCAGTATCGGGGCAACCCCATCAACATCCTGTAGGCATTGTTGAATTGGACTCGTAGGGCGCTGTACTGTCTTTGAGTATAGTTAGCCCACAGGGCGCTCGAATAAAAACAGGTGCAATATGCTCTGAAAAGAGTCTTCTTTACTTCCTTCGAGCATCGTGCAAACCTGCGAGCTATCATGTTCGCTCTAACAGACAACGCCCTACGTTCCCGCTCTATGTCTGAATCGTCTTTTAGGTCAGAGGTCACCAGATGCCCAAGGTATTTGAAGGTGTCAACCCTGTTTAGCGGTACATTATTTAACTTGATGCCAGGGATACTATCTGGACATTTACCCCTGGCCCGAAAAACCATACACTCACTTTTCTTGGTGTTATAGAGAAGACCATGACTGAGAGCATATTTCTCACAAATGCTGAGCAGCTTAGACAGGCCACAGACCGAGGCGCTCAGCAGCACCATATCGTCCGCATAGCTAATGTTGTTTACACAAACTCCACCAGCATGACATCCGACATGCGTGCTGCTCAGCCCCTCGATAAGTGCGTTTACATAAAGGTTGAAGAGCGTTGGTGATGTCAACCCCCCCTGCCTCACCCCGCACTCCAACCTGTATGGTTCAGACAGCATCCCCGACCATCGAACTACGTTGACCTGGTTCCCGTACCAATATTTATGTAAAGATAATTGTAACAAACTGAGTGATTTCAATAAAAAATGTTTTTATGCACGTTTGTTGTTGTTTGTTAATTTATTTGTGAGGATGAGGACACGTCGCAATAGGGGCGATAAGGAGCGTTATGAAAGAATGACTGGAGAGGCTCTATGGTGAACTATAATCTTCCGGATGACACATGTGCTCTTCTGTCGTGGCTGCTTCGAGAAATTGGTGGGCTAGTTGCATCCACTCTGGGAACTACCTCGACGACACTGGGCCGCACATATTGAAGAAGTGCGTGTGCCTAGCCTGAGCAGTGCAACTTTGTGATGTAACCTCTCGCTCCCGAGTCCCGGTCGTGGTTCAGCCATAGTTGGGAGTAAGAGCGCTTAGAACGCCATCACTTCGATGTGTGCGGAAGTGGCGATCGTAAAGGTGACGGAGAAACAGCCATTTTTACGACCGATAGGATACAACCTTTTTTCCAATCCGTAGAAGACGCACCGGCGGAAGCTGTTAGACAATCAACTGTAAATTCTCATGCATAGCATTTTGCCGGGGAGAACGGAAAGTTATGTTGAATTTTCGACTAAAACACCACAATTTTTTGTTGTCATCAGTCTGGCAGTCTATTGCCCTAACAAAGAAAGGCCTGAGACGAGCGTTGCGGGACTCGTAAGAGAAACTGACTGTAGGGTTACAGGAGGCCTTAACGTGTTGCTGGGTTAATTATATCGGCGCGGCACTCTTTCCCTCCGGGAAATAGTTATTTATTTACCGGGTAGATAGTAAGAGTCAGCAATCATTTCCTCCTGATCGAATTGCGGTCGTCGTGGCCAATCTAACTTAAGATTGGTTTGGATTTTCATCTATTGTTTTAATAAATGTAACATAGTTTTGCTCACAGGCTGTATACAATTGGGTACGAAGCGTTCAACACGACCAATGTGGACAGAAGAAAACTTACGTGCAGCTATGGCAGCCGTTAGAAAAGGACATTCAAAGATAGCTGCATCAGATCGTTATGGAATTCCTAGACGAACTCTCAGATATCATTTGCAAAAGGGTAACTCAATAAAACGTCCGGGGCGAGTTTCAACATTTAACGAAAAACAAGAGAATAATCTCGTGAAAAGAATACTTAATCTTTTAAAAAGTGGGATTACTCTTACTCCGACGCTCATTCGCAAACAAGCGTTTGATTTTTGTTTAGAAAATAATATTAAAAATAATTTTAATATCACTGTGGGCCTTGCAGGCTATGAATGGTATAGAGAATTTAAAAAACGTCATCCTGACATATTTAGGACTTGAATTAGGTACCTACTCACGATTTTTTTTATTCCACTCAAATGGAGATATGACATTATAAACATGTGAACTTGACATGTGAAATAAACCTTTTTGTCAAAGATTTTTTTATCTTTCACTTTTACCTGTTTCTCGTCATATCCGGGAGTACCATTTTCTATATCAAGCCCTTAATCCAACTACCCAACGAGAGTCGCTCCAAATGTTGGTCGCGGCTTTTGGCTATTGTACATTGTTTTGGCTGTAATGACCATAGATAAAATGATCGCCGAGTCAACTTTCCTCATCTCGACAACCAGCGAGACATGGAAAAATACATAGCTACTTGATTTCCTTTCTGGGCTTTCAAGATGTTGTCATCATGCGGGATGATTCGGTCCTTTATTGTTACAGTGGCATGTTAGAAAAAGTTCACCTCTTCTAACACAGTTTTGCTCTCACTCAATTGTTACAATTTCGATGGAATCTGATTTTATTTTCCAAAAAATGATGTGAATTTAATTCTACTACAACATTTGTTTCCGAGTTGTTCTAATCGGTTGTTAATAATTGCAACATAGTTTTACTCACAGGGTCCAGGAAATTGGGTTCAAAGCGTGGAGAACGAGCTATGTGGACAGAAAACGACTTAAGGGCTGCTATGGCAGCTGTTAAAAATGGACGAATAACCCAAAAAGCTGCAGCAGATCGACATGGAATTCCTCTACGGACTCTCAGCGATCATTTGAGAACGGGGAGCTTAGTGAAACGACTGGGACGATGTAAAATAATGACAGAAACACAAGAAAAAAAACTCGTGAATAGAATACTTAACCATTCAAAAAGTGGGATGTCTCTTACTCGGAAATTAATTTGCTCACAAGCCTTTGATTATTGCTTAGAAAATAATATTAAAAATAATTTTAGTATCATTAAGGGTCGTGCTGGCCATGATTGGTACAAAGCGTTTTTAAAACGACATCCAGAGATTAAACCAGTAGCCATATTTAATACGAACGCGCGACCCAAACGTAACGTTATTTTGAACGATTTTTGAATCGAAAATCCAACTAAGTATCGCATAGTATTTTGGGAAAAAAAAAAGAAAAAGCCGGCCAAGTGCGTGTCGGACCACGCACAATGTAGAATTCCGTAGTTGGGATGAATTAATCCCAAGAACAAACTTAACTTTGTAGTTGTTTTTGCAACCGCAAATGTAAGTTGGTCGATTATTACTCGTTAACTTGTAAAGCCTACTTAGCAGTGGTAGTTTTCCGTTTAATTTCGTTATATGTACTACTGCTGTGATTTTTTCACATATCCAAAACCAACCATTTAGCTGGCAGGGCCAAAATCTGCAGTTTTTGAAAAGTTTGCCTGTGCTTCTCTGCGCAGGTACTTTTCAAAAACTGCTGATTTTTAATTTGTTATTACTCTTTTCAATAACCACTGTTTTCATCTATTTGAATAGATGATGTTAGGTGAATGGTGTTAGTTCTATACAGGGTGTCAGGGATATCGACGCGTAAACTGAAACCATGGATTCAGTACATGATTCTGAACCCCCCTGCGATGAAATTTTTCGCCGGTTATTTAAAAAAAAATCAGCTGTTTCATAGAAAAGTGCAATACCTACGCGGTCAAAATGTATGGAACGACTGATATTTTTTTTAATAACCGACGAAAAATTTCAACTCAGGGGGGTTCAGAATCCTGTACTGAACCCATGGTTTCAGTTTTCGCGTTGATATCCCTGCCACCCCGTATACTTAACTAGACTTATTGATTTCCGTTGATCCAGCAAACCCAATAATGTACTACTTGACACTTGACTGTAACAAAAATTAGCACTTTAAAGCTATTTTGAAAACGGATCCCTGAATCCAAAAATGTTTTCACAAACAAACAATATTTTTGAACGACCTTTCCAACGATACCCCACACTATGGGATTGATGAGAAAAAAAAATCATCCCCCTTTACGTGTACGGGAGGTAGGTACCTAAAAATATGTTATATTTTTTTCATGATTTTATTTTACCACTTTGTCGGCGTGATTAATATGTATACCCATGCCAAATTACAGCTTTCTAGTACTAAGAGTCTCTGAGCTAATCCGTGGACAGACAGACATACAGACGGACATGGCGTAACTGTAAAGGTTCCTTGTTGACTATGGAACCCTAAAAAATTTACTAGCACAATTAGTATCACACACGGATATGAATAAAGTTTTAAAACTAAGTAAATATTAATTGCGAAATGAGTATTTTCAATTTTAAAATTGTTTGAATTTACGTTACGTTTCCTCTGCGCGTTCGTGCAAGGCCCTGTGAACAACGACGCCGATGATTGAAAGAAATTGAATAAATGTTGATATTCGACTTGTCGTAATATCTTGAATTCTCGAACTCAGAGAATTCTAGTGAAACGGAGATGAGAAACTATGAATGTATCATCATTTTTGTTATCATACGTTCAAAATCATTAAAATTCAAGTCGCAATCTCATCTCAGCCACAATCAATGTCAACAGATTATCAAAAATGTAAAGGTGTTTTTAAAGATTTGAGGCCGAGATTAGAATGCGAACGTTCTTAAAAATACGGGAATTGATTCTCAGTGCAGTGAGCACTTGACATGTAAAATAAATATTTTTGGAAACGTTTATTTTTTTTATCTTTCTCTTTTCCTTCGTTTTTGATCCAACTGCCTAACGAGAGTCAACCATGATATTGGTTCAGGCTCTTGACTATTGTACCATTGGCTGTTATTGCAACGGCTATAGGGAAAAGTGATAGCGGAGTCAACTACTCACATTTTGACAACCTCGCGGATGTCAAGTCAAAATAATTGATTCTTATCCTTCTTACCGTTAAGAATTTTCTTTATAACGCGGAATTGATTTCTGAACAATCATTCGCCGGATGAACGATTGTTCAGCGAGAAATTATGACCATTATTGTTACAGTGGCATGTTTAAAGTTCACCTCTTCTGACACAGTTTTTCTCTCCCTCAAATGATACATTTTTCGATGTAATCTTATAAATGAAAGATTATGTCAGCAAGCTAGCGTCATGAAATTAGTCGAATTTAATTCTTACTACAACATTTGATTCTGAGTTGTTCTTATCGATTGTTAATAATTGCTCACAGGGTCTAGTAAATTGGGTTCGAAACGTGCGAAACGGGGTATGTGGACAGAAGAAAACTTACGTGCAGCTATGGCAGCTGTTAGAAATGGACATTCACAGATAGCTGCATCAAATCGTTATGGAATTCCTAGACGAACTCTCAGAAATCATCTGCAGACGGGGAGCTTAGTACTCGTAAAGCATATAGGAAAATCTTCAACATTCGACGAAGTACAAGAAAAAAAACTCGTGAAAAGAATACTTAACCTTTCAAAAAGTGGGATGTCGCTTACTTCGAAATTCATCGGCAAACAAGCCTTTGATTTTTGTTTAGGAAATAATATTAAAAATAATTTCAATATAGTTTCGGGCAATGCTGGAAAAAAATGGTTTAGAGAGTTCAAAAAAACGTCATCTTTACCTTTGGAAATAGTTGAATAACTATATAGATTTTTTACTTGAATTTCTCTCGAATTAAGGTCTTTCTAGAATGAGACACTATGAATGTATTATTATTTCTGTCTTTAAGATCAAGTTAAATTAAAACCGAATTTGATATTTTGTTGTGATAACAATTTACTTAGATCACTTGACATGAGAAATAAATCATTATGTAAAAGTGTTTTAAATGTTTCACACATAACATAACATAACATCACGCTTTGTTTCCCCGAAGGGTTGGGCAGAGGTGTCCCTGTAGCAGGTACACCCACATTTCGCCAGTTATGTTTAAGTCCCATGTAATAGGGGGCGAGCCTATTGCCATCAACCGGGCACAAATCCAGACTCCGAGCTGCTACTGAGAAATTTCAGATAGAAAAACCCAATAACACTTTGCCCGACCCCGGGAATCGAACCCAGGACATCATGAAAAAAAAAAAAAAAAAAAAAAAAAGTTTCACTATTATTTATATCTGATCTTCTTCCGAATTCAGCAATATTTAGGCAAAATATTTTTAGGATTATTCAGTAAACGCATATGGAAGGGTCAATACGACCTTTGGAACTGGCTTCGGTTACTGCTGCCCCGATAGGAGTCGTTCAACATTATTTAGAAATTAATTTTATTCCCTCCGTACAGATTGGATTAAATTGACTTCAGGAAGAGCAATGTGGACGGAAGAAAATTTGCGTGGGGCAATGGCGGCAGTTGTCCGGTATAACATGACACAGCGCGCTGCAGCAGATCTTTATGGTATTCCTAGGCAAACACTAGCTGATCACCTGTCAAAGGGAAGCATCGTGAAACGAATGGGTCGACATTCTATTATGAACGAAGCTCATGAAGCTTTCCTCGTGAATAGGTTAATAAAACTAACTAATAGTGGGATGACAGTCACCCCACACGTTATTTGCAAGCAAGCGTTCCTATTTTGCGAAAAGTTTAAAATAAAGCATAATTTTAATATCGAATCGAGGCTTGCGGGAAAGAAGTGGCTTAAGAGGTTTTTGAAACGGCACCCCGAGGTTTTGCATTGTTTATCTTGACTCTCATTTATTTATTTTTTTCTCTCAATCTGAAATTAAAACGGAGACCGGCTTTTGTTCTCTGCCAGCATTATAGTACAGTGGCCTGGAAAAAAGGCATTGATGGACGAACGTGAAAATGTCTGCGGGAGCCTACCTTCGCACGTGCAAATCAATTAGACACTAATCTTTCCAAATGATTCCAAGTTTACTTACCTTGTTATTTATATTTAACGCTTTTCCCAAAGGCGTTTTGTCATTAGTATCTTTTGAAATTATAGTACATCACTGTCGCGGCCTGCAACAAGGTCATTTATGGACGATCGTGAAAATGTGGGCTGAAGTGAAGCCGAGGCACACATACGTGAGTCAATCAATGCCTGGTTGTGGCCAAGGTTTGTATAATATTACTTTTCTCTAATAATGTGCGGGAATTCAAACTAAGTAAATTAATTATAAATTCCAGAATCAATGACGAACAACAATAATTTTTCACGCGCCAATATGTGCATTTGTTTCTTTTTTACTTTAAACAAGCCATTCCGAAACATAAATAAAATCTTTGCTAAGTTACCTCCTTCGTTGCTATGTTTCGAAGTAAAAAGTTCGTTCCATTTTTAAATTACACGATAGTTATGAGTTTTATAGTCATTTATCCGGCCGCTAAACATGACCGATATGGATTTTCATGCGAACTTTGCCGGACGCTGCTCGCATGTATTTGACCAGTACATAATTTTCGATTTATCTCGAAGAAGGTTGTCAAAATAATGTCGAATTTCCAAGGATTTTTGAGAAAAATTAATTATTGATTTGAATTCGAATAGCAAGGGTTTGTTTAAGGGGTTATCAGCCGGCAAGTGTCATTCGAATGATAAGAAAGCCCATGAGGTTCGAATTTTATTTGCAACTAAATTGTAATAAAAATTTGACAATAAAGATAAGTTTTTTGTGTCACCTAAAACTTAAAAACTTCATTTTGAGAAGTACAGTAAGCGCTCAAAAGTGCATGATCACGCTAAGAGTCGTATTGCTGTGAACACGCGGTATAGTCCGTACATTTGTATGTGTAAACAGTCAGACGTCTGTGGTGTGAGTGCCGTACACACACCACAGAGAACGCAGTTTTGAACTACACACTATCGTATCGTCACGGTTCGCGGGCGCCGCACTTATATTTCCATAACTTTTGTTAGCACGTGATATATAAATGTAATTATATGTCTATATGTCTGTATTATGTGTCTAATAATTGTAAATAAATACTGGATATACCTACTTATAAATATAATTATTATTCGGTTGTTAATTTACTAAATGATTTTTGTAACAAACTTATTTTTATAAGTCAAACACTGATTTGACTCAACTGTCATTTGTGAATCATACTTGTTTGTTATCGGGTATAAAAGAGCGGAGCCACAGTGATGTGGTTTCATTCGCCCCATCATGACCTATGCGGGATCAGTCTTTGCTCACGCCAAACCCCATTCCATCCATAGGATGCAGACCCTACAGAACCGTTTCCTTCGTAAGGCCACGGGAGCCCCCTTTTATGTCAGAAACGAGATCCTCCATCTCGACTGTAAGATCCCAACGATCCGCCAATTCCTAAAACGCATGTCCAAGAGTTACTTTGACTCCGCTCCCAAACATCGCAATCCTCTGATTGTCGAGTCAGCCGACTACATCCCTTCCCGTATCAGTCAGATTCGCCGACCGAGGCATACTCTTTCCGACCCAGATGACCCCATTACACTCCTCCAGGAGCAGAATAGGGCCACCAGTACAGTATACAAAAACAGAAGCCTCCCGTCATTCCGACCTCGCCGCCGAGGTCCTTTGCGATCGCGACCGCGTCCCCGAGTCAATGAAACTCCTCCCCGACCCTTGCTCGAAAACGAGGTGCCAGCAGTTGTTGCAGCTGAGCACGTAGCTTTAAATACCCCGCATAATAATCATGATGTAAATATAAATTTGATCCAGCCTGTCCCTTCTTGCTGTCCTCCCCTCAGCGATGCCCTAAGCCGAGGTTCGTACCCCACAGGGGGTGCCCTTAGCGAGCACTCGCTTAATTTTAATTTAGAATAGTTTTAAAAGCTCCTGGCTGGAGGCTCTAAGTGTAGAAGCTTAAGGCCACCACAGGAAAAGTTCGGTTAAGCAGCCAAGACCTTAGTGGTCAAAACTGCGAGGGGCCATAGTAAAAAAAAAAAAAAAAAAAAATGATGTGGTTTCAGTTGCTCTTCGACTTTCAAGACGGGTATGATATTATTCTGATTGTTTTGTTGATTTATTGTTGATGATGATGTATATTGTATAGTTATATTATATTTGATGAATATAGTATATTTATATTATATTTACGAATTATGTAAATATAATGTTATTATGAATTGAATCCTATTGTTTTTATTTTCCGTTTAATACCTAATAAGTAACGAAGAATAAATATTTACATAAACCTAGTTACGTATCTATATATATACTTTATATCTAACATCAGAAGTGGGATTGTTCTCTGGCCTTTTAAAACAGTTTACTAATTAATTTTATTTCGTTATTTTCATGATCGATGTTGGAGCTTATTGAACGTTAACTTGGAAACGTTTTGTTGGCGCTTTGCTGACTTCACTCACACCATAACGATGACATCGCGCTGCCGCCTCTGACATCGGAGCTGCAGAGCTGCAAGTTATTGTATGACCATTGAGACTGTTGAGCCTCAAGCTACTATAATGATATCGGGAAGCTTCCCGGCTATTAAGAAATCGCTAAAGTCGGTAAGGCCCTTGGAGGTTTTTATATTAAAACGAAATACAATTATTTATGATGATGAAATCGAAAGGTTTAGGTATTGCGAAATAATTTTGGATCATTATTATGTAAGCATTTAGTTTATGCTTGGCTTAAGGATAAAAATTTGGATATTTTACTATGTTAAATACTTGATCGTTTTTAAATATAATTTGGGAATATAACAACATAACATAACATAACATCACGCCTTGTTTCCCCGAAGGGTTGGGCAGAGGTGTCCCTGTAGCAGGTACACCCACATTTCGCCAGTTATGTTTAAGTCCCATGTAATAGGGGGCGAGCCTATTGCCATCAACCGGGCACAAATCCAGACTCCGAGCTGCTACTGAGAAATTTCAGATAGAAAAACCCAATAACACTTTGCCCGACCCGGGAATCGAACCCAGGACCTCATGCTCAGCAGTAGCGCTTGCGACCACAATTACAATAATATTTTAGAATGTGGTAGTAAAAATCCAGAATTGATATTTAATGCTTTGTTTATTGTGATAATGATCAAGTAGATTGGAGTAATACAATTTACTTTTTTTGGTTTTGGCCGATTGGATTATTTTGTGACATTTAAAATTAGCGCGAGCTTTTTAATATAAGGACATAATTATGAAATTGTATATCGTATTCGATTGGAATTTCCAGTGCTCACAAGAATAAGTTTGAGAGGTTTGCGACCTTTGATTTTGACTCAAGCCAAGTCAATGACGGGCCTCTGAATCTTTATGATCAAGTCACGATTTACGACCTCGGAGTTTGAGTCGAGCCAAGTCAATGACGGGCCTCTGAATCTTTATCAAGCCACGATCTGCGACCTCTGAGTCAGTTAAACAGATTCTATCGTGAAATGAGAAATTATTAAATGAAAAAAAAATTATGAATAATGTAATAAGCCCGGTAACGAACATATTTTGGATGTGGCTACTTGTATCTAATCCATCCAATCCATACTTTATAAATGATCTTGATAATTATCTAAATACAATCACCTGTTGTCAGCAAGTGTAAACGATACTTAAAGTCCCACTGTCGCCAATTGGTAACGGTCATTTCCAATACCGTCAAGCCCCACTGTCGCCAATTGGTAACGGTCGTTCCAAGCGATTTAAAACATTATTTTGTAATATAAATAAAGGTTAAAATTGTCTGTGGTCTATTTCACTATCGGGCGGATAAATATTCTTGTCAAATAAATCGACTAAAAGCAAAAATATTAATAGGCAACATTTTAAAAAAATGTTGAAAATTACATTCCCGCGCGGTAAAATGTCAGTCAAATGTCACTCCCGGGACGCGCGCGTTCGCTGTAATAATTCTTTTTTTAATGGTTTTTGTGTGTAAATCGTCGGAAAGTGGTGATATTTTCATTTTGAAGTAAATATTACATCGTTTTAGATAATATCCGCACTAAATAACATCATATTATACCTATTTTGACCCAACCAAAAAAGTGTAAACAAACAGATAAGAGAAAGTTCCCGTCAAAGCGAAAGTTGTGATATTTTGTGGTTTTTCTGTATGGATCTGATCCGTAAGTGTTTTATTTCTTTTCTATATTACATGTATCGTCGTATTAGACAACATTTAGAACAAAATAATACAAAAAAATATTTTTTTGGGACGGAGAAAGTTACGTAAGCATTAGAAATTCTAGATTATCTAAAATCTAGATTTTTTGAATTTTTTGTTTTGAATGTTTGTCTCTAAAAACGCTTTTGTTAGATAACTTATCTATCCATAATGTACCCTGCAAAATTTCGTGTGAATTAGTTTGCTAGTTTTATCAGAAATCGTAAAATTAGTGGACAATAGACTCGTCAACAAAACGATTCTCACGATAAATACAATTCTCGTAACACGAGTATAGCTTACACTTAACAATACGGTCTGTTTATTCACGAAACCAAAACACTTTAGATAACGGGCCTAGAGCCCATAGAAACAGCAGGAGAGCGTTTTTTGTTACCAAGGTCATAAACATTCCGCGCCGTCGGAATGCGCTCGGTATTTAAAGCGAGGTTGACGTCATCGAACGCGCGGTACTACATCGGTTAATAATTACTTAAATTAGATTCTGATGTTTACGAAATATTTCGCCAAGATATTTTACTGAAGAAATTAAAAGTAAGCTTAGGTATATGGAATTAGTAGTTAGAATTAGTAGTTGGTACTTAGTTTAGTATCGTAAAGTAAATTAAATATATACTTTCGATTAATTCTATATTAGTATCACATATTCTTTTTCTTTTATTATTGGTGGTCTGTGTGAAATAAGTATTAGAAGTTTTGACTTCCAAAGTAAAAAGTGGTCAGAGTGGCCAAGTAAAAATTTGTGAAATTGTTAAAAAGCAATGTTGAATACAGTTTTCAATAATATTGTCAGACTGGCCGAGCGTTTTGTGGAAGGTCCAATTGTCCTTAAATACTACTGTACAGCAATCAACTGGCTTTTCACCTATTAGGCTGCTTATTGGCAAAAACTCGAACATCCCGTGTATACAAACTCAATTAGATGAGGTAATACAAGATGATAATATAATTATTGACGTAACGGCCGATCGTCAACTAGCACATCAGCGTCTTAAAATTGTTGCCGATAAATTCAAAGACCGCGTTGACCAAACGCGTAGAGATAACATAAGTTACAGCGTAGGAGACACTGTTTATGTAAATCAAGACCATAGGCGACATGACAAACTAACTGCAAAATTTAAGGGACCTTACGAAATTATGAACATATTGGATAATGACAGATTCTCATTAAGGGGTATTGGAAATTTAAGAAATATAATAAGTTGCAAAAGAAAAAATTCGCCTGTGGCCTGGAGAGTGGACTGAACAAAACGCTGTAGTAGAAGGTTTATTATAATATTGGTTTAAGACATGATTATATTATGGATGGATTAAAACCTTAGTTTTAGAAGAAGGTTTATTATAATATTAGTTTAAGAGATGATTGTATTATTACGGATAAATCAAAACCTTAGCTGAGGTATGACATTCACTGGCTGCGGGTGATAAAGCTTCACTGACTGCGGGGGTTTGGTCTGCCCAGTAAGGTCCGATTATTGATTATAGGTTGATGATTATGAAACGATTACAGATATTATGTAAACAAAATGTACCTTTAAGTAATAAGAATAATGTGTTTGTACTTCGAGAGCGAAGTACTTGTCAGTCTGGCCGTGTTAGATAATTAATGTTGAGGTTAGTATTATATTAAAATATTGTTGGTCTGAAAATGCATCTGTCACATTTACAAAGCTCGGGACTAATGTAGAAGTACCTAATTTGACTAGGTATTGTGTTTACCTAAAAATAACACTTGTAAAATTAATTTAGATGTTATTAATATTAATTGTTACGTAATATTGAATATAATAAGCTGTTTCAAACGATTGTCACCATACTGTCGGTTGATGTTGATATTCTATTGAATTTTATCTAAGAGTTACGAATCAGCTTTTACTTGCTTTGCTTGCTTAATTACCTTATAATATTTTAATATGATTTCATTACATAAGATTCGTTTAATATTTACCTGTATTAGAAGTTATTAAACCAAAATGTATGACGATCTGTGATTTATTCAAAATGACGGTAGATGTTTGACATAAGTGACGTTTGGTAGGATATAAAAAGAATTGTAATAGCGTTATCGAGTCAGTTGCTCGGTAGATGTTCAGTTGGTTGGTTCTAGTGCCGTTGTTGTGTGGAATAGATGGACCAGGTGTCATGTAAGTTAAATAATTTGATATTATACAGTAATTATTGCTTATTATAATTATGTTGTTGTGTATGGTATATTATTGCCAATATTGCTATTTTTATGATGTTGCTATTATTCAAGACATAGAATTAAACTGTTTTTGAGATAACGATAATTTATGGAAACATAAGAAATGTATTGATAGAATACTGTAATACTGTTTCCATGGAGTTTCTTGTTCTTCGATTCAACGGCCGTTAAATATGAATGAGTTATTGAATTGTTTACGATTGGAAAATAAAGTTTATGTATAAAATCAAGTGAAACATTTGATTTTGAGTTGGCAAAATGGTTGTTTTAAAGGCCTTAGTTATGGCTAGAGTTTCAGTTGGTTGGATAAATTTCAGTCAAGTCAAAGACGGGCCTCTGAATCTTTATAATCAAGCCACGACCCGCGACCTCTGAGTTTGAGCTTGTAAAAATCCGCTGGACGATCGTTTACTTGGTGCTTGTCTATCTCACCAGCAGCGGGTGAATGGGACTAGCATGACAAGGTAATCGATAAAATTTGTTTCCGCTGGTCGGTCATTTGCTTGGTGCAAGTCTATCCCACTAGCAGCGGGTGGAGGGGACTTGACACGTCTAGACAATTGGCAAAACAAAAGTAAAATTACACAATGTACTTCGAGAGCGAAGTACTTGTCAGTATGGCCGTGATATATAAATGTAATTATATGTCTATATGTCTGTATTATGTGTCTAATAATTGTAAATAAATACTGGATATACCTACTTATAAATATAATTATTATTCGGTTGTTAATTTACTAAATGATTTTTGTAACAAACTTATTTTTATAAGTCAAACACTGATTTGACTCAACTGTCATTTGTGAATCATACTTGTTTGTTATCGGGTATAAAAGAGCGGAGCCACAGTGATGTGGTTTCAGTTGCTCTTCGACTTTCAAGACGTTAACATCTAAGGTATGATATTATTCTGATTGTTTTGTTGATTTATTGTTGATGATGATGTATATTGTATAGTTATATTATATTTGATGAATATAGTATATTTATATTATATTTACGAATTATGTAAATATAATGTTATTATGAATTGAATCCTATTGTTTTTATTTTCCCTTTAATACCTAATAAGTAACGAAGAATAAATATTTACATAAACCTAGTTACGTATCTATATATATACTTTATATCTAACACACGCATCATACTCGTACGCGTGACCTTGGCCAGTGTATCGCATTGCTAAAATTCGAAAGTAAATTATATGTGCAGATAGCAGAAGGCGTTAAGCGTTGGTCTTATATTCAAGATGGCTAAGGTTCTAATCTTGTAAATCACAGCGCTGTTTTTGCAAATATTATTATTTTTGTTTGCAATAATAATATTTTTAAATATCCTGCCTATTTATTAATGTTGTTATTGCAATAAAGGGTTTAGAATAAAAAATGCGTGATATGTTATAATAAAAAATAAATAATATTTATTCGTTATGTTTATTTTACTTAAGTATAGTTATCAAACTGCTACAATTATTTATCATTACTTCACCTGAATAATATTTGAAATAGATGTCTAGAAACTTAGAAGCAATTTGTATTATTTTGACATATTTAAATTTTGAAATGTTTTAAATTTTAAATGGATTTTTTTGCACCATAAATATAAAGCTTTGATCATGGTCTAAGTAATTAAGCAATAAATAAGAATATTAGACTACTTATAATGTAAAAAAATCTACTGACAAAATTGTTGATTTTAAGGTTAAAGGCAGTTGTTCATATTAATTATTTTAAACTTTATTAGGCTTTAGTAAATATTGGTTGGTATTGAGGTTATAGCTTAAGTATTCATTTTCTTTACGAAAAGAAGATTGAAACTAAACCTCAAATTTTAATCCTAAAATAATACTATTACTAAAATAATATTAAACAATTTCGGTATTTCTGCAAGAAATACGACAAACACCCTATTGAAACGTGCTTAAAAAATTCGTTACCATAAATTCATGCAATAACGAATCTGTTGTTTATTAAGTTGGTACGGTCAATATTTTAAGGTCAAAAACGGTTTTCTAGCTGGTCTTCAGTGATGCAAGCCTTCAGAGTGCACGGCGAACGGTTCATAATGACGTGTTTTTAATAATTCAGCAAAATATCTCGTTGGTATGAAACCATTTGTTTCATTCACCATTTGACGTCGCTGCTACTCGATAATAAGCCCCTTCCTCATATCTCTTAACCGTCACAGTATTTCTCTAGAACAAAGAAAAACATTGTTTTTATTACACATAATACCTAATTATTTATTATTCACTAATCGAATTAAACCTCACAATGAATTTAAAACTTTAAAGGCATCTTCTGTCTCAACAATACCTCTGTTCTATCAACAATACCCTTGATTAAGATTTATGTTTAGTAAAATATGAAATATATAAATGATAACACTCACACTTAGTCCGGTTTTATTAGATATTCACTTCACTTTTACGCAGCGCAATAATATTCTCTGATCTGATCTGATCTCTTCAATATATTTTATGCCTGCTTTTTGATAATAATAACCACAACACTGCGCTAAATGCTCGTCACCAATATTATCACGGCACGAACCAACAAAGTTCTATTAATTGAATACTTGTAACAAACTGCATCTACCCCACAGAAATCGAAATAATTTACTTAGTTTTTTGTGGTCTACCTGCTAAACTTTAATATTTATGTGAACAAGACGAATGAAACTAAAAACGAATGATGATTATCGAACTAGTCATTGGTTGCAGACAAAGTGAGTGTGTGTGTGTAATGTGCGTGTCTACAGTATTGTAACAACTTATAGAAGAAGGTCGTAAGTCAAACCGAAGCGTCAGTCTATTGCTTTGTGAGATTGCTTATGGACTTTTGGTCGGTACTGTACATGTTGTAGAAAAAAATATCGATACCTTGTTCTGGTTATTGTTTTAATAAACGAATTTAATATTTCTAGACTTAATTTTGTTTTCCTGTTTACCTCAATTATATGGACATTACCTCAGGGGGCCTACCACCAGCTCTTACAGCAGTATTATTATAATCTTACTTTGACTTTTCGTACCATGACGTCCATAAAATAAGCTTATTGTAATGTTGAAACAATCTTATTTTCTTAGCAATTTTGGTGACGTTACCTCTAAAAGTTCATTCAATTCGTACCACGACGTGACTTTTGACAACTAGCAATATTGTTTTAATGTCAAATTTAGCAATCTTAAAAAAGTTCCTCGGATTCGACGGAAATATTATTGTTTTGCAATTTATATTAAGAAAAAACATTTTCGTGTCATTTAAAGTTAGTAAAATGTATTTATTTACGTAAACTTGCCGAATGAATTGTGTATCTATAGATTTTAGTACATGTGTAATTAATTTCTTGTTTGATAGCGAATGCATACGAAACATTTGAGTTTATAAAAGCGGATAACGCAGAAAAATAAAAATTCCCAGAGTACCTCTAGCTGCCGCCCGGAAACCCGACTGCAAAATTAATAACAAAACACTAATCACTGAGTCTGTCCACAATATATTGTTTGGAACTATCTTCGTCAAAACATTACACATTTCTTTGTTTTAAAACTTATTCACTGAGTAAACTTAACCTTCCCTTGATTCCATGTCGACTTTGTAGCCAGTTAGATCATAAATTCATTAGCAAATATGTTAAAATAAGTTCAACCTCGTAGTAGTTATCCACTTGTAAACAAAAATATCGCTACATCGAGGCTGTGTTCAGAGTTACGCTGCAATCGATTAGAGCGTGCTAACACCCATACCGAATTAGTGTCAGCGCGATAACAACGTGCTGTGAATCTTCATACATGACGTCATAGCATGCGCCATCTTGCAATAACGCTGACCATGCCCAAAATTAAAATTACCGTGAGCGCTGTCAAAATTACAGTTGTGCTGTTTTGTTTTGCACCATATCTTTAAACTAACGTGGCATTTTGGAAATTGTGCTTCTGGCTACAGTCGTCACCTAATCAAAGAAGAAGAAATTTGTTGTGTATACTCAAAGAAATACTGTAATCCAATCATCTTGTGCAAGCATATCTAAATCGGTACGCAAAATATTGATGTGAGCGATTAAAGCGTAACTCCGAATGCGTCCCGAGTTTCAAATTTCGTTCTGTTCCGATTTATATCATGTAACAGCTTAGTCGTAGCTTATTTTTAATTTTTTCAATTGTTTTTCTTATTTTTCAAAGCCAAATCTTTTAATATTGTGTCAATTTCATGGAAATTACTCATAAAAATTAGATTCTAATGCAAAGTAATATTTTAAGTAAAAGAAAATAATATTTTGCTTCGAGACCAATACTTCGTAGTAGCGATTCGGACTAACGTGTGAAAGGGACAGCGCTATACAGTTCACATAGCGTTGTTTTTTTTCTACTATAGCAGGCAATAGACAAATCTTACAAATAGTTCGTTCTTTCCCAGCACTAAGCAGGAATAAAACATTCTTGAACGAAGGTTTCTTGAAGGTCGTGGTACGAATATGAGTTATGTTATTGTAAGCTTGAAACAAAACTCTCCTGAAATAAGATTGTTTCGTAAAAGATTGTGGTCGGCCCCCAGTACCCAGTAAACAGTTATGCCTAATTTGTTTCTTTTTGACAGTTGAACAATATCCATTGCGTTATTTACGTTGTTGAGCAGATTATTTTTTCTAACTTAGAGGGACGAGGTTCTATCATGAACGACTGTCAATAAATTGGCTTCATCAACAGAATATTAAAGTTCTCAAGCGACGGTATACCGGTCACCCCAGATATCATTTGTAGGCAAGCTTTCCTTTTTTGTGAAAAATATCACATAAAACATAATTTTAGTACGATTTGAGACTCGCTGGCAAAGACTGGTTGAAAAGGTTTTCGAGGCGGCATGCAAGCAATTCAATAAACGATCTGCTCAGCTCTATAACAAAATTAACAAACATGTTTATGTATATAATAAAAGTTACCACGACTGTAAGAAAAGTATAATAGACTGCATAAAACCACTTACCTATGAGGAAACCGAGGCACTCCTGGAACACGTTGATTAGTCGAAATATATCACACATATACCACACCACACACCTCATCACACACACCACACGCACAACACCACACCACATCACATCACATCACATCACATCACACCACACCACACCACACCACACCACACCACACCACACCACACCACACCACACCACACCACACCACACCACACCACACCACACCACATCACACCACACCACACCAAACCACACAACACCACACTACACCACACCACACCATCCGGAATTACTCATTGACAGTGATGAATTTTGACTCATTTTCAAGATACGCATTTTATTATTATCGTCTGGCACAATAGTCGATATCGGCTCAGTTACCATAAAAAAAGTTTTTAGTTCGTTTATACAGGGTTATTAGTAAAACACTAATAATTTCTTAAGCTTTGTACCCATGACTTTTTTTTATGTCTGGCGTCTCGTAGTTGACCTCTGAGATCATGATTACTTAACCGGGGTTTCCTGTGGGTGCCTTAAGCTACTACACTTAAAACTTCCAGCCAGGGATTATTCAACTATGCTAATTAAAACTAGGTGAACGCTCGCTAAGGGCACCCCCTGTGGGGTATGAACCACGGCTTAGGGCGTCAACCGGAGGAAGGACATCAAGGATGGGACGGGCTGGACTCATGACATTATGAACACCTTTTACTATGGGACCAAAATCGAAATTGCGAAAAAAAAATCAGCTGTTCCTATATTTTGATGAAATAATCGCTTATTTCGTCAAAATGTAGGGAACAGCTGATATATATTTTTTTGTTTTTGTACTGTTTTACTAATTGATTCATCTGCCTAACCTTCTCAACTATGTTGGGGTCGGCTTCCACTCTAACCGGATGCAGCTGAATACCGTCAATACTAGTCTTCACATAAAATTATATAATTAATATATACAAAATATTGTAAAACATTTAAAAAAAGTAACGGTGGAGTTTCTTGCCCATTCTTCTCCATACGAAAACTACCTTCTGGAAGGGGCGCGCGGGCGACTAGAATCAATTTTATTTTTTGTAAATTTTGACGTTCAAAAGTGCCTTTTATGTACCTAATTGAAATAAATTATTTGACTTTAGACTTTACCAGAATTTTACATGGATCGACTGCCTATCTGACCTCCTCAACCCAGAACTGAGTAATACGATACCCCTTGGAAGACTGGTTGTCAGACTTACAGGATTCTGACGACCCGTAACGACTGTCCACGAATGACAGCTGGGACCAACGTGCTTTCCGAGGCACGGAGGAGTCTTGGTATGTAAAGGTGGTCACCCATCCACGGACCAACCCCGGTAAGCGTAGCTTAACCTAATGGATCGACCCGTGCGGCTGTTATTACTTAGCCACAAGCTCCTCAACCTAAATCTGAACTTACTTATTAATATAATAAAGCTGACGAGTTTGTTTAACGAGTTAATCTCTGAAACTACCGGTCGGAAAAGAAAAAAATCTATTTGTATTTGATGATACGAGTAGCCTCATCCTTGAGGAAGGTTATTAGATTATAGGCTATTTAACATCACGCTACGCCCTTAGGACCAGGGTTCCCACCTCTCCCGGAATTCCGGGAGTATCTCGGAATTCAGATAAGATTTTTTTTATCTCCCGGCTTCCGGAAGGAATTGCAGATAAACGAAATTCTCCCGGAATTTAAAATTCACTTGCGCTGGCGGAATTATTGACAGACAACATGTAGAATAATTGCATATTTATTTTATTAATCTCATTGCATGCGGCACCAGTTGAATGAGGCGAGGCTGCGGTGGCTTGTGAGCACATACGTACTGTGAGTGTGTCAGTGAGGCGCATGACTCGCTCGTCCGACTCGCCGCGCGAGTCGCGAGTGTGGTGTCATGGTGTGTAGCTATGACAATACGACACGGTACACATACGCAGTAGCAGGCGTGGTCCGAAAGGGGGGGGGGGCTCTTGGGGGTCATGACCTCCACCAAAATCTTTCACGCTGTCGGGAGCCTGAACGATTTACTTATATTACTAACTTTTAAAACTGTACTTTCGCTCGCTCTTCTCATAATCTACTTTTCCCGCAAGTACGCCCCCCCCCCGCCGCATGTAAAAGATGCATCCCTGAATAGCATAACTAATGGTTGGTCTAGTGGTCAAATTCAATTTCAAAAGTCACTTTATTCAAACTAGGCTGAGACTCAGCACTTTTCGGACGTTAAAATTACATAAGACAGTCCCCCAAAAACGCCTACCCTTCACCACTTCCTAGTGCCTTGGTCGCAAGCACTACTTGCGTGCTCTTTTGGGAGGTACCTCCCTATATATATTTATATATATTTTGACATAGGTATGGATAATTAATTTTGTTACATAATAAACCAAAATTTTTAGCTTGTCAGGGACCAGGGTGGGGCGGATGCCCCACTGTGCTCCACCGTGGGTACGCCCATGGTGGTAGGGCTTGTTCTAAGTCTGCCTGGCTAGCTACCACCATCTTATCTAAGTCTGTCGCCATAACAACAATGTTAACAGCATTGTTGTGTTTCGGCAATTAGAGGTAGCTATCTTAGCCAGTTTCTCTGTGGTTGAGGATTCCGGGTGAAGCTCGTTTCCACCTTTGGTCTGATTATCACTTACTCAGGTGAGATGCAGGTGATAGATTATTTCAATCTTTTTCGTTAATTGGACACAAAGAAAAGCATCTCTATAATACTTATAACCTACATTATGACAGTTTCTTATCAAAATCTTATAAATACTATTACGAAATAAAATCTAAACTGTGTTCTTTCATTGTTGTTTTGTATAATATCATATTTAACTATTTAACATGACTTGTTTACTAATTGTGCCATTGTAAGACCAAGTATGTAATTTAACTAATCAATTTAAAGATATTTACTCTATTTTTATATAATTTAAGCATAGTTTTATGTCAAAATGCAAGTATTAACAAGTCTGTATTAAAATCGTACGATGTGACGTCACTTGTTTACCACCGGCTATAAAAAGCCGCCACTCCGCCGTACTCGGTACATTCACTACCGAGGAGTCACACCGAACGGACCTAAGTTAAGTAATTTGATATTATACAGCATAATCTAAACATAACATCACGCCTTGTTTCCCCGAAGGGTTGGGCAGAGGTGTCCCTGTAGCAGGTACACCCACATTTCGCCAGTTATGTTTAAGTCCCATTTATACAGCAATTATTGCTTATTACGGTTATGTTGTTGTGTATGGTATATTATTGCCAATATTGCTATTTTTATGATGTTACTATTATTTAAGACATAGAACTAAACTGTTTTTGAGATAACAATAATTTATGGAAATATAAGAAATGTATTGATAGAATACTGTAATACTGTTTCCATGGAGTTTCTTGTCCTTCTTCTCCATGAAGACCTAGTTTTGCGAACGGACAACTAGCTTTCTGATTAAATACTGACAAGTCTAATTAAATAAATGTCTAGCCTTGTCTTTCTGTGATTTAATTCATGAAACCTTTTCCCTATAAAACATATACATCAGAACTTTCATACACAGTAAATAACCAGTAATCATTCTGACATTCGAAGCTTGCTAATTTGGGTAATACCTATATATATATATTTACAGTGCTTACCGCACTTTCTCACATCAGAAGTGGGATTGTTCTCTGGCCTTTTAAAACAGTTTACTAATTAATTTTATTTCGCTATTTTCATGATCGATGTTGGAGCTTATTGAACGTTAACTTGGAAACGTTGGTTGGCGATTTGCTGACTTCACTCACACCATAACGATGACATCGCGCTGCCGCCTCTGACATCGGAGCTGCAGAGCTGCAAGTTATTGTATGACCATTGAGCCTGTTGAGCCTCACATAACATAACATCACGCCTTGTTTCCCTGAAGGGTTGGGCAGAGGTGTCCCTGTAGCAGGTACACCCACATTTCGCCAGTTATGTTTAAGTCCCATGTAATAGGGGGCGAGCCTATTGCCATCAACCGGGCACAAATCCAGACTCCGAGCTGCTACTGAGAAATTTCAGATAGAAAAACCCAATAACACTTTGCCCGACCCGGGAATCGAACCTAGGACCTCATGCTCAGCAGTAGCGCTTGCGACCACTAGACCAACGAGGCCTCAAGCTACTATAATAATATCGGGAAGCTTTCCGGCTATTAAGAAATAGCTAAAGTCGGTAAGGCCCTTAGAGGCTTTTATATTAAAACGAAATACAACTATTTATGATGATGAAATCGAAAGGTTAGGTATTGCGAAATAATTTTGGATCATTATTATGTAAGCATTTAGTTTATGCTTGGCTTATAAAGGATAAAAACTAGGATGTTTTACTATGTTAAATACATCGTTTTGAAATATAATTACAAATATATTTTAGAATCTGGTAGTAAAAAGCCAGAATTGATATTTAATGCTTTGTTTATTGTGATAATGATCAAGTAGATTGTAGTAATACAATTTCCTTTTTTTTGATTTGGCAGATTGGATTATTTTGTGACATTTAAAATTAGCGTGAGCTTTTTAATATAAGGACATAATTATGAAATTATGTATCGTATTCGATTGGAATTTCCAGTGCTCACAAGAATAAGCTTGAGAGGTTTGCGACCTCTGAGTTTGACTCAAGCCAAGTCAATGACGGGCCTCTGAATCTTTATGATCAAGTCACTATTTGCGACCTCTGAGTTTGAGTCAAGCCAAGTCAATGACGGGCCTCTGAATCTTTATGATCAAGCCACGATCTGCGACCTCTGAGTTTGACTCAAGCCAAGTCAATGACGGGCCTCTGAATCTTTATGATCAAGTCACGATTTGCGACCTCTGAGTTTGAGTCAAGCCAAGTCAATGACGGGCCTCTGAATCTTTATGATCAAGCCACGATCGGCGACTTCTGAGTTAGTTAAGCAGATTCTATCGTGAAATGAGAAATTATTAGATGAAAAAAATTATGAATAATGTAATAAACCCGGTGACGAACATATTTTGGATGTGGCTGCTTGTATCTAATCCATCCAATCCATACTTTATAAATGATCTTGATAATTATCTAAATACAATCACCTGTTGTCACCAAGTGTTAACGATAATTCATAATTACTTAAATTAGATTCTGATGTTTACGAAATATTTCGCCAAGATATTTTACTGAAGAAATTAAAACTAAGCATAGGTATATGGAATTAGTAGTTGGTACTTACTTTAGTATCGTAAAGTAAATTAAATGTATACTTTCGATAAATTCTATATTAGTATCACATATTCTTTTTCTTTTATTATTGGTGGTCTGTGTGAAATCATTATTTAACGTTTTGACTTCCAAAGTAAAGAGTGGTCAGAGTGGCCAAGTAAAAATTTGTGAAATTGTTAAAAGGCAATGTTGAATACAGTTTTCAATAATATTGTCAGGTTGATCGAGCGATGAATTATTTGAATTACTGTTGTGATCGCCAGTTAAATTACTTAGGAATAATTATAAATTAATTATTTTCACAAATATTCATTGTTTATAATTTGTGTCTGATTAACACTGGTTGATTCAAATGATTAAACGATTTAAGCTTATATACATAACTTACTGCTGGTCGGTCACTGCCCTGATACCTTTCTGAAATTCATTCGCAGCAGGTGATAGGAAGGCTATTGTATGAATTGCTGGTCGGTCACTGCCCTGATATTAGTTTGAATTCATGTGCAGCAAGTGATAGAACTAATATGCCAAGGCCAGAGACTTGTTGAAAACAAATATAATTAGTTGGGTACTTCGAGAACGAAGTACAGGTCAGTCTGGCCGTGATAGATTATTTCAATCTTTTTCGTTAATTGGACACAAAGAAAAGCATCTCTATGTATAATACTTATAACCTACATTACGACAGTTTCTTATCAAAATCTTATAAATACTATTACGAAATAAAATCTAAACTGTGTTCTTTCATTGTTGTTTTGTATAATATTGTCAGCACCACACTTGGCTGCGGTACTTCAGGGATCGTTTAGTGTAATTAATTAAAACCCTTTTAAAGAGCAGAGACTACATTTTAAATCAATGTTACATGGACACACACACGCGGGCGGAAGAGTAGAGCTGACCCCCATATATTTTCTTCAACAAAAGAACAACCTTCACGAATCCTATTTAAATATATTTGACAGATTATTCGGACGGAGAAAGATTTCATGCCAGCCTGTGACATATATGAGGTTCCCTCTCATATTAAAGCTTCTACAGGAGCTACGCCCTTAGATGAATAAATGTATCCAGCAGATACCTTTATTCAGAGCGTCCGAATAATCTCCAACCCTTCCTACCTATACCTAAACGAAACATTACCTAACGATGGAAATTAAAATACATAGTGAGGTCTTTCCCTTACAAGAGAAGGCTTAAGTCAGGACGAACGAATCACAAAGTCTTGATACCAGACTAGATATCAGCTAAGTTAACTGACAATATGTGCTAACATGCACCCACAAGGTTAACGTCGTCATGCTTAAACCTTACTGCACCAAAACCATCGAAAAAGGCGCAGCAAGCCTCGGAGAAACAAACAAACTGATGTGACAGTTCACATCTACCCAGAGGGGGTTTAAAAATAAAATAATGAACTCCACATCCTAAGCCTTAACTCCATCGGACATAATTAAGCCAGAGGGAACAAAGGTTCAAGAAGCAAGCGCCCAAAATTAATAATTCACGACCATACTCCAGAGGGAAAATCTCAAAACCTCCTCACAAGACAATCTTTATCCAATGTCAGTTAATTCCGACTAAACTGTGAGACCTCAGTCTAAGTTGGACCAATTGTGTTAACTAGACACTCCTTGCAAGGATTATATCCATAAGCGAGGTTGGTGTCAACCTAGACAGAGTCAAATGTCAGCACCACACTTGGCTGCGGTACTTCAGGGATCGTTTAGTGTATATAATTAAAACCCTTTTAAAGAGCAGAGACTATATTTTAAATCAATGTTACATGGACACACGCGGGCGGAAGAGTAGAGCTGACCCCCATATATTTTCTTCAACAAAAGAACAACCTTCACGAATCCTATTTAAATATATTTGACAGATTATTCGGACGGAGAAAGATTTCATGCCAGCCTGTGACATATATGAGGTTCCCTCTCATATTAAAACCTCTACAATATCATATTTAACTATTTAACATGACTTGTTTACTAATTGTGCCATTGTAAGACCAAGTATGTAATTTAACTAATCAATTTAAAGATATTTACTCTATTTTTATATAATTTAAGCATAGTTTTATGTCAAAATGCAAGTATTAACAAGTCTGTATTAAAATCGTACGATGTGACGTCACTTGTTTACCACCGGCTATAAAAAGCCGCCGCTCCGCCGTACTCGGTACATTCACTACCGAGGAGTCACACCGAACGGACCTAAGTTAAGTAATTTGATATTATACAGCAATTATTGCTTATTACGGTTATGTTGTTGTGTATGGTATATTATTGCCAATATTGCTATTTTTATGATGTTACTATTATTCAAGACATAGAACTAAACTGTTTTTGAGATAACAATAATTTATGGAAATATAAGAAATGTATTGATAGAATACTGTAATACTGTTTCCATGGAGTTTCTTGTCCTTCTTCTCCATGAAGACCTAGTTTTGCGAACGGACAACTAGCTTTCTGATTAAATACTGACAAGTCTAATTAAATAAATGTCTAGCCTTGTCTTTCTGTGATTTAATTCATGAAACCTTTTCCTAAAACATATACATCAGAACTTTCATACACAGTAAATAACCAGTAATCATTCTGACATTCGAAGCTTGCTAATTTGGGTAATACCTATATATATATATATTTACAGTGCTTACCGCACTTTCTCACACAGGCATATGAACGCAGGCCAAGAGCTACCCCATTGTGGATTTTAAAAAAATTGCTATACTTACCCGGTTTAACTCAACTCGTATTTTGATTTCTTTGAGTGCGGGGCGAGGTGAGAAACATCTCGTAATATTTCTCACCTTTTATGGGACTATCATAATTTTGAAAGAATCATCGGGCTTGATGATATTGTAGCGGCATATACACATATACATATACTTTACATATATACACACAATTATACACACTATTTACATTATAACATATAACTAATTATTTACATAATCATATTTTGTGTCGGAACTTCGACCGCTGTGGCTCAGTGGAAAAGCACCATTCTATATAGCCTCATAGCTATATATGTTGTATGCCGGCCGGCCGCAGGCGCGTGCGCATCGACACACCCAGTCTTGATCTACTCTCGACGCGGAGCGCTCGCTGCTCACCTGCTTACTGTTCTGCTTATACCCGCTTATACTTTATGCTAGAAGTAATTGCGCATCTCGCTAAACCGTGGTCAGATTATCCCGTGCTATCCTGACCGGACTTACGTTTGCTTCCTACACCTGTGCTTGTGAACTATAGTGACTATACTTGTAATCTATCTGTGCTGTTCAATCCTCTATTCTTCTTGTGCTTAAACCTATTCTGTGTACCGCCTTGAAACGTATTACAAGCTAGCTAAATACTACCTGAAGACTTTCATTCCATCACCCGAATCGCATCTACTTAAGGAAGGAAGTAACAGCAGCGAGAAGGTAGGATTTACCCATACTATTCCTACAATATTATTATTAATATGTACCGACAGCACGATTTTTGCCTCGTAATGCTCTTGTTTGTAGGAACACAAAATTTATGTTCGCAATTAATGTGCTAATGCTCCCGGGAACAGGCGCGACGCGACTCTAACCCGGCGAGCATGTGGCAGAGTATGACATACCCAGGGGCGCACAAAACTATAGCTATTTTTTAAAGTATGCAAGTTACAACATAGCGGCGCTGAGTAGCTGGAGCTAAGAGAGCGGGGCAGGGGATGGTGGCGTGAGCGTAGTGCTGCGCGACGAGCAGAACGAGGAATCTGAGGCTAAACCTTTCGCGGGTACGTCATACCCTGCCACACACTTTTCGTAATTATTTTCATGCAACTGATTTTTTTATGTTTTGTGTCATTCATTGATTTTATTTGCATTTATTTTTAACTACGGCTCAAAATAAATTATGGAATGTCAGGAAGACCGTATCAAGGTCATGATGGAGGACCTAGCAACTTATTCCTTAGATAAATCAAGCTCGGAGAGGAAACGGACCTCTGCAGCGAGCACGATGTGGCTTTTGTTACTGAACAGGAAGCCAATGACCCAGATGACCACCTACAACTGCTGAAATGTCGTTATGTGAGATGTGGCGACTGCCCAAACACAAAATATAGGAAAACAAAATACTTCTGTATCACATGTGGTAAACCTTTATGAATGGAAAACGCGAATTTTTCTTGCCAAAATTGCGTTGATCTCTAATCAAGTTCCCGATTTAGTTATACGCCAAAGAACGCTTATTTTCCATTTTTTATTTTAGTATTCCAGTTTACAGCTAAAAGTTGTTTGGAAGAAAAGTATATTTTGTTAATTTAGTCGATTTTTGAGAATTTAAGATTTTTTGTGTAAGTTTCACGGTTTAAAAAAAAAACATCATAAATATTGTTTAAGTATTTCTAACTATCATTGTTATATTTTTTTGTTTAACATCTTTGAAAATGTTTTATGATATTATTTAAAACTTAAAAATGAATAATTTTAAGTACCTAATAAAATATTGCATTATGTGAAAGTGATGTTTTACTTTTAATTTTAAAAGACTCTCGCTTGTTTGTATGTTACATAAGAAGTAAGTAGTTTTATTTTAGTAAGGCCGCGTATACACTAAACAATATATGAAAAACAACGTCACCCGACGCCCGGTTGTTCGTTGTTTTTCATTTATTCTCAGTCGGCGGCCGTGACATACGTTTGGTGTGTACGTGGGCTACAGTTTTTTTTTTAGATTACCAGATTACCGACGTTTTATTGAAATTTTAATAAATACTAGAGAATTTTTATCGAGCAAATCTAAAAATTGCTAAATATGCCAGTTTTTTTTAAATTTCATTGCATTTTTTAAGTTCACATTATCTCAAGGTCAAGCAATAATAATAGATGGTTACAAGCTGCATAAACAATTAAAGTCAGTTACTGGCAAAACTTGGTGGTCGTGCTGGAAATCAGGTTGTACTGCCACTGCTTACACCTTGGAAAATATCATCGTTTTGTATTAACAATCATAACCATAAATCGTCATACCATAAACCATAACGTAAATTATCAACCAAAAAGATTCCCACTACTGGGAATCAGGTATTCTCACCGTGCGCGGGAGTGGGCTGTTACCGTAATAATGCCCGAATTTCTCCCGCTCTGGGTGGAGTGAGAGGGCGTGTCAGACTCTTACTGACTAAAACCCACCCGTGTTCCTTCAGTTGCCATGTTGCCGGGGGGCCACGATCACTTTGGGCCGATAGGGCATCGGCCCAAAGTTTCAGCCTGCTCGAAATTAAAGAACGCATCGCGCGCATTGAGGGAACGACGAAGAAGATTGGAATATGAGAATGTTTCCGCTAAAAATTAGTTGTTAGTTTAAAAGTGCTGACCGCACGATACAAAATGAAAACAGTACCTAAATGTTTGACTCAAGGTCAATTATTTAAGGTGCTGTCATCATTTTGTAATTGGATACAAATGTATTCTTTATAAAATTATCAGAAATGTGAGACTAGTCTTGCTCTTGTAATGTTGACTGTTATCTTGTTGGTATGTCTATCTAATAATAATTTGTACTTAAATCATATTAAAATATGATTACTTTGAGGTGTCTTTTTAACTCCAAAACCAAGCCGAAGGTATCAGGAATCGAATACTAGATGAATTTGTTATAATTCTACTTCTTTTTTCTTTTGTTTCTTCTTCTCCTTCTTCTTTAACTGGCGAAATGTAGGTGCACCTCTGCCTAACCCTTGGAGGAATACAGGCGTAATGTTATGCGTGTGTGTTTTTATACTTATCTATTGATTTGTTATTTCAGTGCCAGTGTTTGTAACTTCATCCCGAGGAGCCCCAGCAATTGCTATCGATGGGTATTACTTATGTAAACATAGGTTAAGAAATGGTAAAACAAGATGGCGCTGCCGGAGACCAGGTTGCACTGCCGCTGCTTATACCATCGATGATATAATTGTAAAGTGCAATAACAATCATAATCATCCAAACTTTTAGCAGCTTAAACTAGCAAATGATCCATTGAGATCATTCATAAAAAATATTCTATAAAAGTTAGTTGATTTAATCTGACCTCTCGATACAAAATCAATTTCAATATTTGACCTTGACCTTGAAATTATCCGACTGTGAAATTAAACCTGTCTGACTGACTCTTACTGTCAGTCCTTCTACACGTGCAGCTTGTGGGTCAACTTCACTCAGCGGGCATGCAGCGACCTACGCGTTCAATATAATAATGCACTGAGAGTACTGCTGCGGCTGCCGTGGCGCTGTAGTGCGTCAGGGATGTTGGCGGATAATAATATTGATGGTTGGACGCCATTATTAAAAAAAAAAATGTGTATGGGCAAAAATGTGATGACGTGTGTTCGCGGCAGCACCTACAGTATTCTCGGTGTGTTTGCAGATCGTTGGGAGTCCCCGATGCAGCTCCACGCTGAATTTTAATTGTATGTTAATATGTCTGTCTTTGTACCTACTTACACTAGATGTTAAGTAAAATTGTTACTAACCCACTCCCCATTATTACTGTCTAAAATAAAAATATTTATTTATTGTACAGTTAAATTGCAAAAAAATATTGTGATGGAGTCAATACATGTTGTTTAAATTTCCCAATTTACGGGAATTTTTGAAAGTTATAAAAGTCTTTGGAAAAAAAATCTAATTCGATTGAACTTTGAGTAGTTTTTCTAACCCAATGCGATTGGTAACAGGAATTAAGCAAATCTAAACCATAATAATATCGTAACTAAAGTTTATTTTTCAATTTCAGTGCAATACACAACAACGGCTCGCGGTCGGCCAGCGATTACTATTGATGGTTACAGGTTGTTAAAACAAAGCACGAATAATGGTAAAACGCGATGGGTTTACCGGAAACCAGCTTGCACAGCGGTTGCTGTCACCATCGAGAATTGTATCGTTAGGTGTAAAAACGAGCATAACCATCCACCGTTTACATAATTTATTTATTTTAACAATTACGCACGAGATATACATTATAATTTTCTTCTACAAATTAAAAACTTGTACCTACAGTTACAGTATCCTGTAAGGCACACTCAGTTACAGATAGCCACAGCTTACGCGCTTACATGCTCTGAATATATAATTAACTAGCGGACCCGACAGACGTTTTTCTGTCCGAACAGCGCTCCAGCCGTTTAGGAGGAGTTAGGTGACAAACACATTAACAGAATAATTATATTTATAAAGATTAGAAATGCACAAAAATAAACAATTGACATGCAATTAACGATTAAAATGACATGAATACATACATAGTTTACCTTTCATATTATTTCGTAAGTTGTTCTTTTGTATTAGGTTCTTGTAAAATAATGTAAGTATTTTAATATGCTTTTAATGTAAGTTTTTATTACGTTGGAAAAAATATAAGTTCCTATGAATAATATCGTATTGTATGGATTTTCATATTTTTTATTGGAACACTCACCTACTAAGTACTTTTACTTTTCTTAATCACATAAAGAATAAAACATAAGAACTGTATCAAGTTTTTATTCCCAATTAATCCCCGGTTTTTGAGCTTCTCAGCTCGTAAACTAGAAGCCCTACAATATTGAGATTCTACAGTTGGAAATGACATTATGTGTACTGCTTCAGTTTTTTCTGGTGCTGTCTGCTTTTTTGTTTCCCTTTAGCGGTTGTTCCTGCCAGAGAAAGCTAACTATTCATCTTTTTCTTGTATGTCCAACGTATTGCAAAAAAAATATTTCCAAACGCGTTCTTTCTTTTTTTTTCGGTAAATAATACTCGAACGTAAACATTCTACGACTATTCTCATTTTTTGTATTTTTCGAGTTTTGTTTTTTTTCACGGTGTATCTCTCATAGAATTTGGCTTTTTGACCATCTGACAAACTGTAAAAGTTTGTCTTTATTTCTTCTCTTTCGTCGATGCTTATACGAGTTGGAACATTTATAATTGCATGATGTTTGACAACTGCTTTTCACTACTCTGGCTGGTTTTACGTTGCCTTTAATGTCTATATAGGTACTCTTCGCCAGCTTCTCTTTTTCTTTTTTTAATGTTTCTTTGCCACTGCTCAGGTCGCCTCATTCGTCTGCGAGATGTCGTTAGGTACTGCTTTTCCAAAAAAATAAAAAAAACAATTTAAAGAGTAATTTAAAGTATGGGTATGACATACTCTGCCACATACCTAATTGACACTTTTCTCACCACATGCTCGCCGGGTTAATGAAACAATTTTTAAGAAAACTTCACGGTAGAACAATTACCGGTGTCATGTCGCGCGACAAGTTGCGCCAGTCTGCACGAGCCTTTAACAAAAATGTCGAAGATCAGTACTTAATTAAATACCTACTTACTATCAGAAGACACCGTTAGATTTCGGTTGATAATATTAGATCAAATCTCACAAATACGTCACAACACGTGTAGATTATGATCGTGTAAACGGGTGTTTCTTCAAATCGGCAAAAAAATGTGTTATTCTTGTATAAAAAATTGCCTTTAGTGATATATCCAGGATAAAGGCAGAAATAAGTTTTACATTTTCATTTCGAAACTGGGCAAATCTTGCATACGATCTTCAGTGGTTTCATTCATATTCTAAATTTAAAAAGATCTAGAAATCGTCATTGCCCACAACGTTCACATGAAAGATATACTTATAAGATTTTTTTTTTTTAATAACCGTGCATGAATAACCATGTTCACGTATTTACACATAATAATGGTAATATTTGTTACTATTTTATGCATAAACAAGTGCATATTTAAAAAACGTAATGTATTATTTAACTATTTAAACATTTGTCACTACTTTTGGGTCATCACCCGCAACAGGGCAAAAATTTATAAAAAGTGGAACATTTTTAAACTCCCAATCATGCGCAGCATCCCCCCGCCTTTCTTCCCGTGTATTCAGTCGTCTTTTAGTATACGTACGATGTGCATGCGTTCTTATTGGCATAAAATTCTGTAAAAAGTGTTTCTCCGAAGTCTTCGTTGGCAAAAACATCATTACCCTAATTTCGGATTACTCGGTGAGTCATAAATGTTTACATTTTCTATTTCTTTTATTGTTTCACATTAATATATGTACAAAATTTCCACTGTAACATGAATTCCTTATAAAGGTTTTAAACAAGTTATGACATGTTTTGTTCAAATTCGTCATAGCCAGTAACGTCATTGCCGGGATATTTCGGGTTGCGGGTAATGACGAACGTTTGAAGGTAATGACAAACGTGCTAGTGTAATGACAGATTGTTGCGTGTGATGACACTTCATACTACAATATATATATTCGTAATTTAATTAAGCAGGGTATTATGTGATTTGGATAAGTATTTATGTGTGTATGTTAAATTTTCTCCAAAATCTAATTTAGTTCATATAAAGTTATCAGTCAATTGAGGTATTTATTGTTAGAAGCGTGTTAATCGTCCCAAGGGAATACTTAATAATAATAATATTAGTGCAAGAGGGTGGCACGGCACAGCAATCTTAAGCTTGTTCATTACTTTAACACCGTGGTCGGGTTTTTGATTTTAATTTTAAGTATAATGTCCTTTTTAATTTATTTTCAGATATGGCCAAAAGTAAAAAAGGGGAAAAAGGACCGCCTTGCTCAGCAGAGGCTTTGCAAAAGACGTCAAAATGACCCTAGATTATATGCTATCGAAAAAGAAAAACAGAGAGTACGTTATTTGAAAAGAAAGGCTGAAAAAAAGATTACTTCAATTAAAGAAAAAAGCAAAGCAAAACAAAAACTACAAAGACAGAAATGGAAATAAAATTCAAAACGTTATAGAAACAACAAGAAAGAAGAAAGTAATAAATTACCAGATCCCGAAAAAATTTACAAAATTTATTAAATTTACGAGATTTACAACAATGCGATCTATTAGTTGTGGTGAGATTTGCCACCACAATAAACATTTGGGATTTATTGAAAACCAGAAAAATGTCCAGGATCCACTTCTTTTTGAAGATTATGACGTCCTAATTGCTTTAGCTCAAACTAAACCAAGTGTACCAAAAACTATAATATCTAAGTCAACTTGCACCAAAACTCAGATGAATACCAATACAGATAAGAACACTTCAAAAACAGAGAAACAAATTTGAATATTGAAAACCAACCATCATGCTCTAAAAGCATCATCAAACCGAGTAAAGACAAAATAATACCACCTGGAAAACGAATTCAAGTCTTATCAGATATTACAATCAAAGATGTTAATCTACCACATAAGAAAAAGAAAATATGAAAAAAACGAGAACTAAGATTATTTCAAACAGGAAAGTATGTAAATCAGCTAAATGAGAAGATAATGACTTAAAATAGTAGTAATTACGAAGACTTGAAAATTTAGTAAATAAGTACTAGAATGATTGTGATAAGAATAAAGTATAAATCAGCCAAATAAGACGATGAAGTCTTTTAGTGAATAAAAATAATTCGAACAACAATCAAGAACAAATAGGAAGAACCTTAAAATTAAGTAAAGAAGAACAAGAATAAATAAAAATGAACAAAGAAGAACAAGAAATAGGAAGAACCTTAAAATTAAGTAAAAAAGAACAAGAATAAATAAAAATGAACAAAGAAGAACAAGAATAAATAAAAACGAACAAAGAAGAAGACGAAAAGTAAATAAGAACTAACAAAAATGATTTAGATTACAATCAAGAATCAACCGAATAAGAAGAAGATTCCTGATAAACATTCAGAGAATAAAAGACTGATATATGAATTACTGATAACAATATTTAATTAAAAGATTGCTTTAGAAGTGGATGTTTGTTTATGTTGTTTACACGAAAAAGATTATATAGTAGCTCATGTTAAAAATACTTATATTGTTTGTTTCATACAGTTTGTTATTGACCAAACACTAGGTAATAAATACTTAGTGAAAGTATATACACAAAGTTGAAAATAAAAAAACAGTTTTCTAAACCATTTTCTTGTTTTATGTCATTCCCTGAAACAAAAGATCATTTCCAGTAACACACATTTCATTACCAGTAACATAATGTCATTACCACCGCAAAAAATAATTTCAAACCTGTTTTTTTTAATCGGTGCTACAGAAATTTGAATGCCTTATTCACATATCCTCATACCTAACATCTATTATAGGTTGATATCCATATATACTGGTTGAGAATTGAGACCAAATTATGAAATTACAAAAAAAGTATTAAAAAAATAAAAATTTGAAGAAACACCCAAACATAGAACTCTTGAACAATAACCATATTATGCATCATGCACCTACATGAATAGAACAGGCGGCGCGCGGCGCGGCGTAGTAACACGAGACTACTAACGCCATCTATTGGCAAGAGTTTGTAAACTAAAGGACTGAAATTATGTTTGGAGTAAATAGTGACTAAATGCTTTGGAGACGTGTTATTTATTTTATTTAACGAGTAGAAAAATAAAACCTTCGTTTTAGTATTTTTGTCTGCCAAGCGAATAAAAAAAGCCCACAACGTTTTTATTTTTATGAGCATGTTTTGGTATACAGTATATTTTTTCTCCAATGTGATCAGGATCTATAGAGCTTTTATATAAACGGTTACCCTACACATTTTGGAAGGAAAATCGTAAGGCATTGTTCGTCAAAGTGACACCCCGTTCTCATAGGATCGTTCTTACTTGCATTGGAACCCGCATTATTTAGATCCGAAACAAACACGACATCGTAGGATTCATAGGCCAATGTTGTTCACTGAGCTGACCAGACAATGCCAAACATAACATAAACATAACATCACGCCTTGTTTCCCCGAAGGGTTGGGCAGAGGTGTCCCTGTAGCAGGTACACCCACATTTCGCCAGTTATGTTTAAGTCCCATGTAATAGGGGGCGAGCCTATTGCCATCAACCGGGCACAAATCCAGACTCCGAGCTGCTACTGAGAAATTTCAGATAGAAAAACCCAATAACACTTTGCCCGACCCGGGAATCGAACCTAGGACCTCATGCTCAGCAGTAGCGCCAAACATAATTCTATGAAATATTTCATTTTATAAGACTGTTAGCTGGGTAGCTTAATTAGTCATTAGTGCGAACCACTATTTTTTGAGACAATATAAAGTTAAATAACTCGTGGGAACAAATATGGATATAAAGAATAAAACAAAACAACACAACAAAAAGGTGGAGAGTGATGCGGGGTCGGAGTCCGACGCTGCATCTGGCGCGGAGGGCTCTAGCCAGAGCTCGGGGCGCGAAGTGGTGGGGGCTGACGGAATAATCCGAAAATTATTCCGGAAGCGCCCCAATTCAGGAGATGGTGAGTGGTCCTCCGCCGACGACAGGCGGAAGATCCACACCAGCCGGCGGGGCAAGGCCCGGGCAAAACTTAAAGGTGTGGGTAGAGGGCTCACCACCAAGGAGGGTGGTAAGTCGAGCCAGGCCGGCCCAGACCAACTGGCCCAGCGAGCTGAGAGGCTCGCCACGGCGGGGCGCCACACTGGAGGGACCAGTAGCGAGCAGGTCCTCTCAGAGGCTTCGGGTGGTGAGCCGGACGTTGCTGGCGGCGCCAATCCGGGACAGGAAGCCAGGTTTGCGGAGGTCGTGGCAGCCGCGATCAGGGCTGTGGCCTTGAAGAGGATCCAATCCTCTAAGGACAAGGCCATACCCGCGGCCACGGCCTCTATTCTGGCGGCAGCGAAGGAGCTGCACTTTGGGCCTCCGTCGGACGGGATGTCCGAGATGCGGGCGGAGGTGGCAAAGTTGACTGCCGCCATGGAGCTTCTCCGAAAGGAGAACGAGAAGCTCCGAGCGGACCTGGCTGGGCTGCGAGCAGCCGGCCCCCGGGAGGTACCGCAGGTAGGGGAGCGGCAGAGGCAGGGGCCCGTGCCCGTACCTGCAGAGGACCGGGTTCTGGCCCTGGTGCGGCAAGAGATGGCCGCCCTGCGGAGCAGGTTCTCCGCCCTAGAGGCTATTGTCCTGCGTCCCCCGCTAGCGGCAAGCCAGCCGGCCTTAGACCAGCGGAAGGCGGCATCGTATGCCGCCGCCGCATCTGCCGCGGCCAAGCCAGGCCAAGGCAGGCAGGGGCAAGCCAAGGGCGGAGCAGCTGCGCAGGCGGCCAAGGCCCCGGCCCTGACGGTGAGGGCTCCGGCCCAGGCGGCGGCGAAACGGACGCCTCCGCCTCTTAAATCTTCTCCTCCGGCCGACGCCGGATGGCAAGTAGCCGGGGAGAAGAAGAAGGCCGGTAAGGCGGCAAGGGCGGCCAAAAGGAAGGTGAGGCGGCAACGGCGCAAGGAGCGAAGCGTCGCGGCTAGGCTCCGCGCCCCGAAGACCGCAGCTGTGGTGGTCACACTGCAGCCGGAAGCGGAGAAAAGGGGCGTGTCCTACCAGCACGTGTTCGCGACGGTGGATAAGGTTATGAACCTGGAGGAGATCGGCGCCGCCAGGGGCATAAAAATTAAGATCACGGCAACCGGGGCCCGGATGCTGGAGGTCCCTGGTGCGGCCAGTGGCCCGGCCGCTGACGCTCTGGCCGAAAAGCTCCGGGCTGCCCTAAATGCGGACGAGGCCCGAGTCTCCAGGCCCACCAAGTGCGCTGACTTGCGCATTCAGGGCCTGGACGACTCCGTGACGGAGGCAAAGGTGGTGGCCGCCGTCGCTAAGGCTGGAGGGTGCTCTGTCGAGCAGATCAAGGCAGGCACCATCCATGCTGATCATACGGGGATGCAAACCATTAGGGTGAGCTGCCCCGTGACGGCGGCCAAAAAGATAGCCGGGGAGGGCCAAAGGCTCTTGGTGGGCTGGGTTTCGGCGCAGGTCAAACTGCTGGAGCCCAGACCTCTGAGGTGCTTCCGTTGCCAGGTGGGCAACCACGTGGGGGTCAAGTGCACCTCGGAGGTAGACCGCAGCAACCTCTGCTTTCGCTGTGGTCAGCCCGGTCACAAGGCCGGCTCGTGTAACGCCACGCCGCACTGTGTCGTATGTGCGGCGGCTGGCAAGCCGGCCGATCACCGGGCTGGGAGCAGGGCCTGCGCTCCACCCGCCGAGGCCAGAGGCAGGGGCAAGCGCTCCGCCACCACCACCGTCACCGCCGCAGCCGCCGCCACTTCCACCGGGGTCGCTGCCGTGTCCACCGTCGTCGTTGCCGCCGCCGTTGCCGCCGCAGCAGGGCCCTCGCAGGGGGCTCGGGGGGAGGAGGGGGCTGACATGGAATGCCAGTAACGGCCCCATTACGCCTCCTCCAGGCGAACATCAACCACTGCGCCGCCGCTCAGGATCTATTGCTCCAGAGCATGGCGCAGTGGTCGATTAACATCGCCGTGGTCGCTGAGCCGTACTTTGTCCCGCCCAGGGATGACTGGGTGGAGGACCTGAGCGGCTCAGTGACCCTCATTTCGTCGGCCGCCGCCGGTACTCCGTCCCTCGAGTCGGTCAAGAGAGGACGGGGTTGCGTTGCAGCACGGTTCGGGGAGATTGTCGTGGTGGGTGTTTACTTCTCCCCGAACCGAACTCTTGCCGAGTTCCACAACTCCCTTGCGGAGTTAAGAGTCGTCGTCGTCGGGTTTGGTTCCCTCCCCGTGCTCGTACTCGGGGACTTCAATGCCAAGAATCTGGCTTGGGGTTCCCGGTATACGGACACACGGGGTAGGATGGTGGAGGACTGGGCTCTGGAGACAGGCCTGGTCGTCCTAAACCGGGGTTCTGTCCCCACGTGTGTGCGGATGCGGGGTGAATCGGTGGTGGACATTTCGTTCGCCAGCCCCGCTCTGTCGCCGCGTGTCATTGACTGGCGCGTCATGGAGGGGGTGGAGACCTACTCCGATCACCGGTACATCCGGTTTGACGTCTCCACCCAGACCTCGAGCGCGCCGGTCCGACAGGCCCCGAGTGGTCCGCGGTGGGCGCTGAAGCAGCTGGACCGGGAGCTTCTCCTGGAAGCCTCGATCGTGCAGGCCTGGGTGTCATCACCGGACAGGCCTGCCGACATCAACGACGAGGCGGAGTGGTTCCGGGAGGCCATGTCCAATGTGTGCGACATGGCAATGCCCCGGGTCCATCCTAGACGTGCTTCGCGCCAGGTGTACTGGTGGTCGCAAGAGCTGGAGGCTCTGCGCAGGGCGTGCGTAGCTGCGCGACGCCGGTACGCCAGGCACCGCAGGCTCCGTATCCGCCCTTCGGATACGGAAGCCATCCAGGCGGAGCTGTACGAGGGGTACAGAGCGGCGAAGACCGCCCTCCAAGCGGAGATCCTGCAGGCCAGGGCACTGGCCCGAGAGGAGATGCTGGAGACTCTGAACAGAGACCCGTGGGGACGCCCATACAAGATGGTGCGGGAGAAACTCCGCCCATGGGCTCCCCCGCTGACGCAGAGTCTCCGGCCCCAGCTTGTGGGGGACGTGGTGAGCGCTCTGTTCCCTTCTAGAGGGGATCATACCCCTCCGCCCATGGCTCCGCCTACTGCGGTGCCCGATGCGGACCACACCGACGACGACGATGCTCCAGAGGTGACTGAGGTAGAAATGAGAGTGGCGGTACGCAAAATGAGTGCGAAGAATACCGCCCCAGGACCCGACGGCATACCTGGAAAAGCCTGGGTCCTGGCCATGGGGGCTCTCGGGCCTCGACTAAGGGGGCTCCTAAGCGCATGCATGGAGAGGGGCCAGTTCCCACTTCGTTGGAAGACGGGGAAACTGGTCCTCATCAAGAAGCCGGGGCGCCCAGCGGACTCTCCGTCCGCTTATCGGCCCATTGTGCTGCTCGATGAGGTGGGCAAGCTCTTTGAAAGAGTCATTGCGGACCGCCTTGTCGGGCAGCTGGTGCGAGTGGGGCCGGATCTGGCGGAGAGCCAGTTCGGCTTCCGCAGGGGGCGCTCTACGGTGGACGCCATCATGCGCGTGCGGGCCCTCACGACGGGGGATGCTGTGGCCCGGGGTGGGGTCGTCTTGGCGGTGTCTCTAGACATCGCCAATGCCTTCAACACCCTGCCCTGGAGTTGCATCAGGGAGGCACTCCGGTTTCACCGGATGCCGACCTACCTCTGTCGTGTGGTCGAGGCCTATCTGACGGACAGGGCCGTCATCTACCCCGGTCACCAAGGAGAGTGGAACCGGCAAGAGATGTCGTGCGGTGTCCCACAGGGTTCGGTCCTGGGGCCGCATCTGTGGGACATCGGATACGACTGGGTGCTGCGCGCCGACCTCCCTAGCGGCGTCAGCGTCGTTTGTTACGCTGACGACACGCTAGTCCTGGCGCAGGGGAGGTCGTACCAGGCGGCGGCCGATTTAGCGACACGCGGGGTTGCGACAATCGTTGACAGGATCCGGCAGCTGGGACTCGAGGTGGCCCTGCACAAGTCTGAGGCCATGGGTTTTCATGGTCCTCGGAATGCGCCACCGTCGGGTTCCCAGGTAATGGCGGGAGGGGTTCACATCGGTGTCGAGTCGACGATGAAGTATCTGGGACTCGTCCTCGACAGCCGGTGGAATTTCGTCGAACACTTCCGACGTTTGGCTCCCAGACTGGACCGGGCCGGGGCTGCCTTGAAGCGGCTCCTGCCCAATCTGGGAGGTCCAAACGCCTCCTGCCGGAGGCTCTATGCGGGGATCGTGCGGTCCATGGCCCTTTACGGGGCACCGGTGTGGGCGCGTTCATTGAGGCTGCGGCCAGCCCGCCGGTTGAACGCGTCCCAGAGGGTCATGGCCATCCGGCTGGCCCGAGGATACCGCACGGTCTCCTGCGAGGCGGCGAGCCTCCTTGCCGGATTACCGCCATGGGATCTGGAGGCAAAGGTCCTCGCGCACATCTGGGAGTGGCGCGAGGAGGCGAAACGCCGGGGCTTAACTCCGATGCCGCAAGAAATCGCGGCACAGCGGACAGAGCTCCGGCGGGATCTCATGGCGTCATGGAGGGTGCGATTGTCGCAACCCCGCGCTGGGCACGCCACAATTGCGGCGATAAGACCCCTCTTTGAGGAGTGGCTTGAGAGACGCCACGGCGTCCTCACCTTCCGCCTGACGCAGGTCCTCACCGGACACGGCTGCTTCGGGAGGTTCCTGTTTAGGATAAGGCGGGAGGAAACACCCGGGTGTCACCATTGTGTGGATCGGCCTGAGGACACGGTGGAGCATACGGTGGAGGTCTGCCCAGCTTGGGCGGAGCAACGCCGTGTCCTCGTAGAGGCGATTGGCGGCGGTGATCTCTCGCGTCCGGCCCTGGTTCAGGCCATGGTACGGAGCGAGAGGAAATGGCAGGCCGTCACCTCCTTCTGCGAAGCGGTAATGCTCGCGAAGGAGGAGGCGGAACGCGTGAGGGAAAGGCAAATTTCGCGCCCTCACGCCCCTAACCGCCGCAGGAGGAGACGCCCGGGGCGGGAATCGCGAGCCGATTTCCGGCCACCGTAGGCGCGGGCTTGCGGACGGTGAGCAATGGGTAGCTCGCCGTCCGATAAGGACCAAGCCCGGGTCGACGGCGCGTTGTGTTCCACGCGCGCCTCAAAGAGATGTCAGCAGAATTGACGGGGTCCGTTAGGGCCAATGCCCGCCGGGGGTTCGAAGAAAACCGATAGGGAAATCGTGGCCCCCGGCAACAGGGCAACCGAAGGAACACGGGTGGGTTTTAGTCAGTAAGAGTCTGACACGCCCTCCCGCTCCACCCAGAGCGGGAGAAGTTATTTGATAATTTCCCACCCAAAAAAAAAAAAAAAAAAAAGCTCTATCTATTGGTGGTAAATGGTATAATTAATTAATCTTTGCAATTCGGATTTAGGATTGTTTTGGTAATGTTAATCATTAATTCGTTATTAAATGAACGTTCGTGATAGAAATATAAGGTTTGAAAATTAAAAATTTTAAGTTTATTACTGTCATCTTCATTATTTACGGTACATACAGCGCCATCTTTTGGTCAGGTTGGTTAAACAGGTCTTGTAAAATGTGTGTATCCGATAACGTTTTTTTAATTTTTAAAAGCTTGTAAGTACCTATTATCTTGTCTTGAAGTTGCGCATGTACGTGTAATTCCTCTTATAATGAAGACTATTCGTTAATTTTTTTTGGAGTAGTACCTAAATACAATTTTGTATTCTCAAATTTATGCATCACTCGTAAATCGAATCGTATTCGCAAGCTTTGTGTTGTCAATCTAAACGTCACTTTGACTTGACAGTTTTGTTGCGTCATTTCATATATTTTTACTGTTTTCCCACGTTTATCTTTTAGTTATTATTTTCAATTATTTTCCTAACTCCCATAATACTAAAATACACTTTAGTTGAATTTTCCCTTTTTCACAAAATCAAAAGCTTCGTCTTCGATGTTTTTTTGTTGTAAGGCCAGGTTGTAAAGTACAAAGATCGTGAAACTATTCAGTTGTTTTGATTCTCGTATTCAGTATTTGTGTAAATAGACGCATTTTACCTGTTGAAGCTATGATTAATAGAGTTTAAACATTACAGGTGACGACTTAGTGCAGTGCGTGCCCACGAAAAAGGGACATCAAATCTTGTTTAAAGGTTACACTTACGTTTTTAAAAGTAGGTTGCAGTGTGGAGCTGAGCAGTGGATTTGCTCGTCCCGACAGAAAACTGGTTGCATATCTGTCATTAATATGCAAACATACGGTGTCGAAGTGGTGAGGGATTTCCACAACCACAAGAAACCAATGTTCTCTGATTAGCTAACATTCATTTTGTTTGTGTGTTTCTTCAACAAAACAATGTAAACAGTATTATTGTGTTTTAGATTACTCTATTCTGTAGTAGTTTTTTTGAGAATTTATCAAAGTTCTGTTTTTAGCTAAACAAGTTTGAATAAAAAGTTATAATCCTAATTTAGGTGATACTGAAAGAGTGATAATGATTAATTGTATGTGTACACTGTGTACAGCCTTAAATCAATCTATGAAATAATTTCGTTTTATTTTATACTTAAACATTAGTTTATTTATTGTGTAACAGTAGTATGAAGATGTAAGGTAGGGGAATGTAATAACAATACGAAACAAAACAAATAAATAGGACAGTTTCTATTGACAACCACTGGGTTTTTATTTCAATAATAACATACATTTTCTTTTTTATTTACACAAAATTAAAATGTTCAAGATAAAATTATTTGTTTTATTCAACTCATTTTTTTTGTTTTACAACCATGGTAGTTTAGTAGAATTAAATAATTAATGAGATCAATAAGAGAACATGTAGCTACAAAACTAATTTGAAACCGCTAAATTGATTTCAGGTGAGCAGAGTGAGCAGTTACCGGAATGGGCAACAATATATTTTGTTAAAATTACTGACAATGAGATGAAATGCAATCTTTGTGATGTAACTTTAAAATCAGATGAAAAATCTCTAGACCTTCTAGATCACTTGAAAATTGATCATAAAGATATATACGACCTGCACAAAGACAATCCGGAGGCTACCGTGGGGTTTCGCATAGAGTTTCTGCATTTAAATGTATTGAAAGATGATGACCCGAAGACGCAGCCTGTTATACTTGGTGAGGTTTGTGACGATGCAACGGAAGCTATACAGCAGAAGGGCGAGGAAATAACTGTGAAACCTGATGATGCCAACATGCATTTTGTAGTCTTAGATGGAAAGACAACTAAAAGATCTAGGCGGGAGAGTGCTGGTTAGTATTTTGGCTCATTTTTTACTATTATAATAAAACTGCTACTCCGTTACCAGTGGCAGTTATTTTTTTAACTGGCTGCTAGCTTCATCAGAACCTGCAAATCATCTAACTACAAGATGTACATGAATGGATCATCTTAATATATGACCGGGTGGCTAGCTATTAGACTGGTTACAACTACGTAGTGGCAAAGTTGTTTCATATTCTGCATTCCCATTGATTCAGACAGCATTTGATTGATTGCAATTTCAACTGCACCCAGAGCAATTAAAGACTACTATCATGTGCCAATTCTTCTGCAATCATCAGGTATTTTATGTTACAAAATCACTTAACAATCATCTTTTCGCAAATTCCAGGGCCGCGCAAACGAAGCTGGGTATGGAAGTACTTCGACAAGCTCAGTAACATCATCTACCGTTGTAAGTTGTGCAATGTGGTGCTGTCAATCAAGGGCTGCAACTCCAACAACATGAACCGTCACGTCCGGTCGAGACATCCAACTGTCTACAAGAGTGAGGTGATGCAAAATGTTCATGTTTTATCAAGTGAGACGGATGCACCATATGCTATTAAGACAGAGGAGATTTATGCAAGTGATCGGGAATTTGAAGAGATTATAGGTAAGAATTTATACTTATTTCTTTCTTTTAAGTACTTAAAAATAGTTTGTTTCTTCTATGGGTCATATGGAGCGAAATTTTGGTTTAGTATTTACCAACTGCTGTGACTAGTAGCTCGAATTTTGTATGCTGCAATACTTGCCATTATTGGCTTGTTCATTATATAATGACTGCTTGTTGGTCTAGTGGTCTAAAGTGCTACTGCTGAGCATGACGTCCTGGGTTCGATTCTCAGGTCGGGCAAAGTGTTATTGGGTTTTCATTAGGAATTTCTCAGTAGCAGCCCAAAGTCTGGATTTGTGCCCGGTTGACGGCAATAGGCTCGCCCCCTATTACATGGGAGTTAAACAAACCTGGCGAAATGTGGGTGTACTATATGGTGCACCTCTACCTAACCCTTCGGGGATTAAAGGCGTCATGTTAGGTTATTTTACAACCTTTCGCAATCAATTTTCTATGTGAAAACCGTATGAAAATCTTTTAAAGGTTCTAAGCAGACAGACGGACGCGAAAAACGACTTTTATACAATTTATTATCAAAAATGCTGTTCTAACCCAACAAACCTCACCATTTCCAGACAGTCCAACGCAGAAGCTCCGTCGCAGTTGGATCTGGTCGTACTTCGACCGCGTGTCCACCACGCAGGCGCGGTGCAAACTGTGCGAGCGACATATCTGCCACGGCGGCAACGCTACCGGCAACATGAACCGCCACCTCAAGATGATACACCATAAGACTTCTGTTAATATGAATGGTACGTTCATTCGCTTATTTGTTATTTGAAAACGAACATTGGTACACGGCTTTTAATTTTTGGCATAATATGGAGATATAGAAAAACTTCCCCGTAGCAGCTGGAGTCTGGATTTGTGTCCGGTTGATGGCAATAGACTCGGACTGAAACATTACTGGCGTTATGTTATACAGAGTGTATCAGAAAAGTGTAGTCAAATTTAAGGTTGTGGTACAGACCATCAAACTGAACATCTTTCTCCATGGGACCAACATCGTAATCGCCAAAAGTTATCAACTGTCCCATATAAAACTTCAACACCCACTGACCCAAATGTATGGGACATCCTATAGTTTACTATAATACAATGTAGTAAACTTCTCAAACATAAATGGTCTTTGACGCATTGGTGGTCGCAGTACCTATACTCCATAGGTTTAGGTAGTTAAAAAAAGGTAAACAAATCGTAAAAAGGGTTTTTATAGATGACACTTTCTTGTTAAAAAAACAATAAAACAAAATTAAATTTATTTTAGTGTTTTACCATAGTTTAATGTAATTAATGTATGTTAAACTTTATCGTTTATTCTTCAACTACTTTTCGTAGATGTAATTTTTTTTTGTCTGGTTTATATAAGATTTTGTAATCTGTCTATTGTAAAGAACCCAATTTCTAAACGTCAACGAAGTATAACGTTGCTAAATTGAAGAGTTCAACTGTGACGTAGCATAACAACTGAAGTGACAGGTATTACGTTTAGTCGGTTACTTGACAGCTGTCTCGTCACGTGGTTTTTTTTGTTTACCTTTTTTTAACTACCTAAACCTATGGAGTATATGTTGTTCCTATTCTCAGCTTGAATTGATAAGGAAAAAAAATTGAAATGAAGTTCCTTATTGCACGTTATACTTTCACACTTGAGAGCCAGACCCAAAAAAGTGTAGCATTTTGACCGTCACGACGCTTTGTCACGTATCAAAAGTATCGTGACGGTCAAAATGTTAACACTACGTTTCTAGCTCTCATTCGCCAAGTGTGCAAAAGCGAAAGGGCAAAAGCAAACGGGTGTCCCACGGCACCTCTTGACTGTTTTCCCCCATAAGTTACATAAGTCCGTAATGAATAATGGCCGATTCCTATAATTTACGGACCGTTGTAGGTTAAAATTTAGATTTTTGTATCTTTACCAATAATGAAGCAAAGAAAAGTTATTGACATTGTCTAATGATTATTATCCTTGACTTGACTACTGATGACTACTAATGACTACTTCCATATGGTAGGGTCTACTATGCAAAGCTTTGCATAGTAGACCCTACCATATGGAAGTAGCTGACACAAGTTAGCTTACGAATCTATATGCCCAGTTTGGCAATAAAAATGCTACCATTGATAAGCAAAACGATTCGTTTTTATTTATAGGAACCAAGCATAAATGATTGCAGTATGTTGATAATAGTCATTAGACAATCAAATGTCAATAACTTTTCAATGTAGGTAAATTAGAGGTATTTTTGACGGATTGAGATTAGAATAAGAATGTTCTGAAAAATGCGGGAATTGCGGGAAAAAAAAACTTAAATATGTATCTTTTCTAAATTCCAGAAGATGACACGAGCTGGGTATGGAAAGTCTTCGAAACCGTCGACAACGACTTTTACAGTTGCAAGATCTGCCAGTACAAGTGTCTGTTCAGTGATGCAGACAAGGACATGAAGGGTATTCTGAACCACCTTAGATTAGAACATGGTGTGATCTCTGGTGATCAGATCATTACGGGGGCTGATGTTGAGGGCGAAGAGACCTGTTAGTAAATACTGTAGGTTGACCGTAAGATTTAAAAGCAGATATAAGTACTGTACCGTATCATATCACCTCAAAAATTCATTAACCAAAACTTAAGTAATTATGAAACATACTTAATGGCTTTAATGGTGCAATTAAATGATAAATGATTTTATTTGGTACAAACATTTATTATATTTTTTTTTTAACTAGACGAGGTCGGCGTTTCCTATCTGACTACTCTGAGAAGAAAGGTCGAAGTAAACTCTGAGGTCACAGTCTCTTTTAAAGTCCAGGCATAATCTTGGTCAGATCATGTGAAGACCATGTAGATTGGTGTCTAGAATGGTCTTTTGAGGAAAGAACAACACAGATTGAGTAGACCTGTTCAGGACCTGCAGTCTCGACGTAGTGATCGCTGTACGACCGAATTCGGTCGCGAAGTCCTAATGGCGTCCCTAGATGGTCAAAATTGCTTGACAAGCACGAAAAAATCATGTGCTTGTCAAGCAATGTTTATGTCACTACAGTTCGTCGCCACATTTTATCATTAGAAAATTTACTAAATTAAAAACTTCATAAACGATTGTCACTATCCGTTAGACCACCTGTCTCAGACCCAGAGGACCCGAGTTCGATTCCCAGTGGGGATTTTTCTGCTCGGTTTGGTTGGTGGTAGGGCTTGTTCTAAGTCCGCCTGGCTAGCTACCACCAGCTAATCTTAAGTCTGTCGCCATAACAACAATGTTATTAGCATTGTTTTGTTGCGGTAGTTAGAGGTAAGATAGCCAGTTTCTCTGTGGTTGACGATACCGGGTGAAGCTCGCTTTCACCTTTGGCCTGATCACTTACCATCAGGTGAGATGCAGGCCAAGAGCTTCCTCGTTGTGGTTAAAAAAAGCGTTTTTTTTTTAAATGGAAATGTAATGATGATGTTAAGGTACAGTGCTCATGTTTGCTTTTTAATAAAATGGTTGTAGGTACCACACATTCTTATGAAAGTTCCCAAAGGTGCTCTTGGCCGTTCTCTATTGAGGTATTTATGCCTGAAGTGATCTAGCATTTATTTTGGGTTTTATCGAGGTCGGTAGATAAATGATGTGTGTAAGATCAGTCAATACTATCTCATTGAAAAACTCTGTCTTAAACAGTCCCTTACTAGACATTCTTTTCTTCTGTGAGGTGGTTGATTACATCGACCGACGAAACTGCTGCAGTACAAATACTTAAATCACAGTGCTAGGGAGCGAGACAGCGGAGCGGAGAAATGTGCCAATATTAATCAATAGAATATAAACTCCGCTTCAGAGGTCTGCTCCTATTGGTTCATATTGACACATTTCTCCGGTCCGCTGCCTCGCTCTGCTCCAGGGGACAGGCAGCCTTAAAGCATGCGGAAAATGACATATCATTTATAGTAGATATCTTATAAATTCAAATCAGACTGATCTGAAGAACAATTCATGCAATAATTCAAACAAACAATACAAAATAAACAAAGTAAACAATTTTTAGTGTTGTTTTGAGTATGGAACAAAAATTTCACTTCGCTCGAAGGTCGCAAGAAGGTGGGTTTAGACTAAACGAACATAGAACCAAAACAAGAGCTAAAGCATTCTTTTGTTGATATTCTTGACAGTTTAGGAGGGAGAGGCCAACGAACGAATGTTCTACACCCTTAGCATGACCACAATAGAAACGGGTTTTGTCGACGGAAGAATAGACAAAATGACAGATATACAATCACAATCTGTCATTTTGTCTATTCTTCCGTCGACAAAACCTGTTTCTATGGCTGTCATGCTACCCGTGCTGTCCCTGTTTATACAAAAAGAATTTGATAGAGTGGGGATAGAATGTGCATTCACTCGTTTGGTCTAAATCGAATTTGAGGTGTCTTATGTACCATATCATCAGGAGAATGAGCATTATATAAACTCACACCTGCTTTCCATGGGGGTAGGCAGAAAACTACAGAACGCCACCTGCTACGATCCTTACATACTCCTTTTGCCTCGTCTACGTTCATAAATCTGGTCATACACGCACGCCGGTTGCGAGTACTACGCACCTGGCCTTTCTGAAGAACATCACCAATAAGGTCGGTATATGTCCTCCTAGGGCATCCTCGACCGGCCTTTCCCTTCACATCAGCCTTGTAAATACATTTTGTTAGTCACCTTTAATTCATCCTCTCAACATGCCCAAACCATCTCAGCATACCCTTATCAATTTTTGTCACTACATCTTCTTGAGCAATAGTGTCTATCTATTGCATCCAACGCACTGTGATTATCAATCTACCAGCCAAGGGTGGCGATTCGGACATAAGACCCTGCCTCGGTAACTTACCGGCTTCGATAAAACCAATCAGAATAGTACACTAACATCTGAAGGCCAATTCTTCTATTTAAAAACGTTCAAAATATAGTCGCAATCCCATCTCAGCGACAATCAATTTCAAAAATGTAGGTAAATAATTACAGACCGTTCACTTGTCTCTTGCCGTCATGTTGGCACCATTGCTAGTTTAGTTTCAATACTAATAAAGTTCAAAATGGCGACTGACGGAACAGTGCTACCAATCGCGTCACGGGACAAGTTATAATGAACGCACTGTCAGAAATGAATACAGATGATTCACTCCGCATTTTAGGTATGAACCTACAAGTACGCGGTAGACTCGACTTGTTGGGCCAATTCGGTGAGTGTAATGTAGTAAGAAGATCTATAAGTTACACGATAGAGAGGTAACTTCTAGGTGAATAAAACTGTAGGTAGGTAATTAGCGCCTTGCGACCTGAATTGCACTTTATTGTGTCGTAGCGGGAGTCGCTTTTTATTTAAATGATTTTGCGGAGTGAACCATCTGTATTCATCTGTGGCACTGTAGAGGCGTCTTTGACAGATTGAAACCGCCATAAGAATACAAACGTTCTTACAAATGAAAGTCTAATTAATATAAATGATTTGATTGGCTGTTGTTATGACAGTCTGTAAAGCATTATTTTCTTAAGAAAGCGGTGAACGGTCACACAATAACGGTTGTCCAAATACTGTGCGTTTTATGACACCTTAATGTCAAATACGGTGAAAATGACAGATTTTCATGACAGCTATAATATGACTAAACCGCTGTCCTAGGAAACCCAAAGTTATACAAGATATTTTGTGTTTGATTACCCTTTCAGAATCGGGGTGTTCAGGGGGCCGACCACAATCTTTAACGAAACAATCTTATTTCAGGAAAGTTTTGTTTCAAGCTTACAATAACATAACTCATATTCGTACCACGACCTTCATCGTTCAAGAATGTTTTATTCCTGCTTAGTGCTGGGAAAGAACGAACTATTTGTAAGATTAGTCTATTGCCTGCTATAGTAGAAAAGAAACAACGCTATGTGAACTGTATAGCGCTGTCCCTTTCACACGTTGGTCCGAATCGCTACTACGAAGTATTGGTCTTGAAGCAAAATATTATTTTCTTTTACTTAAAATATTACTTTCCATTAGAATCTAATTTTTATGAGTAATTTCCATGAAATTGATACAAATACTAAAATATTTGGCTTTGAAAAATAAGAAAAACAATTGAAAAAATTAAAAATAAGCTACGACTAAGCTGTTACATGATATAAATCGGAACAGAACGAAATTTGAAACTCGGGACGCATTCGGAGTTACGCTTTAATCGCTCACATCAATATTTTGCGTACCGATTTAGATATGCTTGCACAAGATGATTGGATTACAGTATTTCTTTGAGTATACACAACAAATTTCTTCTTCTTTGATTAGGTGACGACTGTAGCCAGAAGCACAATTTCCAAAATGCCACGTTAGTTTAAAGATATGGTGCAACTCAAAACAAAACAGCACAAATGTCATTTTGACAGCGCTCACGGTGATATTAATATAGGGCATGGTCAGCGTTATCGCAAGATGGCGCATGTTATGACGTCATGTATGACGATTCACAGCACGTTGTTATCGCGCTGATACTAATTCGGTATGGGTGTTAGCACGCTCTAATCGATTGCAGCGTAACTCTGAACACAGCCTCGATGTAGCGATATTTTTGTTTACAAGTGGATAACTACTACGGGTTGAACTTATTTTAACATATTTGCTAATGAATTTATGATCTAACTGGCTACAAAGTCGACATGGAATCAAGGGAAGGTTAAGGTTATTCAGTGAATAAGTTTTAAAACAAAGAAATGTGTAATGTTTTGACGAAGATAGTTCGAAACAATATATTGTGGTCAGACTCAGTGATTAGTGTTTTGTTATTAATTTTGCAGTCGGGTTTCCGGGCGGCAGCTAGAGGTACTCTGGGAATTTGTATTTTTCTGCATTATCCGCTTCCAAAAACTCAAATGTTTCGTATGCATTCGCTATCAAACAAGAAATTAATTACACATGTACTAAAATCTATAGATACCTACACAATTCATTCGGCAAGTTTACGTAAATAAATACATTTTACTAACTTTACATGACACGAAAATGTTTTTTCTTAATATAAATTGCAAAACAATAATATTTCCGTCGAGTCCGAGGAACTTTTTTAAGATTGCTAAATTTGACATTAAAACAATATTGCTAGTTGTCAAAAGTCACGTCGTGGTACGAATTGAATGAACTTTTAGAGGTGACGTCACCAAAATCGCTAAGAAAATAAAATTGTTTCAACATTACAATAAGCTTATTTTATGGACGTCATGGTACGAAAAGTCAAAGTAAGATTACAATAATACTGCTATAAGAGCTGGTGGTAGGCCCCCAGATAAACAGTTCTTACTAGTATAGATTTAAATAAATGCTTTATTTTTCTGTACTAAATAATTTCTTCTTTTAAATACCGATTTAGTTTTAATTATAGTAAATAATGTAATTATAGGTGTTTATATGATTAAGATTTCTTCTATTTCTGTTGGTTTTTAGTATGTACAAAGTTTTTAAAGTATTGTGTAGTATAGGTACATTTATTATTATCGGTTTTAAAATCATTCGTGTATTATATTAATGTATATTCAAATATATCTTGTTCTACATTTATTTGATGTGCAAATTATACATGTATACAATCAGGTATTAGAAGATTAGTTACAGAATGCAAAAGCACTGTAGTTTTTATAATTATCAGGATAAAAATAGTGGGAGTACTTCTAAAAACACGCGAACAAATGTTTTCAGCTATATATTAAAAAAAGTATGTAATAATTGAAGCTGTATCCTTAACATAAACATAAATATCGTTTCACTAGAAATTAATCAAGATACTTTTTTTTTGTCTTTGGCAGAATATGGGGAAAAAATATTTTTTTATATAATACGGTGGCGGCTAACGGCGAGCTCTATGCCCGCCCGTATAAAGTCTGTTACACATATGCGCTATTTAAAGTAAAGTACGGTCTACATATCGTCGTTTTCACGAAAAATCAGTTTTAAATGCAAGTTCAGGGTATTTGAACGTGTAGAATGAAATAAAACAAAAATCTGATTTTCGTAAAAAATGTCACATACTAGAATGAACTAATATGTAAAACCTTGTACCAACTAACCATGTTTGCAAATTAATCAATTTTTTTATTTGAAATTATACTATCAGCACTGTATGGTGTCGCCTGTGACAGCTTACAATTTATTAAAATTTAGCTTATCCATTTGACAAATTATATTATGGTTCCAACGATTCGACATTATTGAGGCCGAATGCGGCCTTTTCAACAATGTGGCATGGCATATATTTCCTCGCATTTAGCATTCAATATTAACGGAAATTCTTGAAAACTTGCAAACGTCACAAGCCATCATACCTACTGTGAAGCTATGGCACATAACTCTCATATGGCACACATTTTTTCAATGACGACTATTACTGTTTTTTTATTTTTATTTCTATCTGTATAAGGATTTGGGGGATGCATTTGCTCAGCAGTGGGCTAACATAAAAAAAAAACTTAGGTACTGCTTTTGATGATGTTCGTGTTAGGGATACCAGCAAACAGGAAAATATGGAAGATATTCGGTAAAAAAATGCCTGTCATCTATTATAGTAAAATAACCTTATTGTAAGCATATTTTATATTAATATACATATAAATATATGTATAAACAATACATTGCATATTTACCCACTGCAATAGCACAGTATAAATAAGTAACAGTATTATGTCTTCATGGAAAAAGGCCGAAACGACGCGCTTCGAAATCTCTATGCGCAACAGTCTCGAGTACGCCGCAGGTTTATCTATCGAGCGGTCGTAGGTAATTATTTCAAGGTCACTGGCATAATACTGTTACTTTATTATACTGTGGAAATAGCTTCCTTTTCTGTCGACCTTGCATAGGTCATTTTTACATATTATCTCCTATACTTTGTTGAAGGTATAGTGAATATATATTTTTCTATATAATATTGTACTAGTAAAATACTTTGTTTCTTGTGAAAGCAAAGCTGCTTTATTTTTTACATAAATATAAATATTTCATCAACAGGTTCAAAGGTTTTGAGGACCTTATATTGATTTAGTTAATTTTTGTTAATGGCTGTAGGTAGCACAGGTTTTCTCTAGGTTATTTAATTAATATATAGTTTGTGTAAATATTTTAGAGCTTACAAATAAACTTGGGCGAAAGAAATATTTGAGACTTGTAATTTTAGGTTATAAGGTTTTGTTAATTTTCTCATATTTTTTACAGTTTTTGTTAAGATCTGTTTTGTTGCTACCCAATTATGTTTTAAGCAGCTTCAGGTATCTACAGAGAGTGTTTTGGCGGGTTCCCGAGGTATGTGCTTGTTTTTATATTGGTAATGGTGCCGATTCTCTTGTACACCGAACTAAACTAACTAAACTACAGGTTTTCTCTAGGTTATTTAATTAATATATAGTTTGTGTAAATATTTTAGAGCTTACAAATAAACTTGGGCGAAAGAAATATTTGAGACTTGTAATTTTAGGTTATAAGGTTTTGTTAATTTTCTCATATTTTTTACAGTTTTTGTTAAGATCTGTTTTGTTGCTACCCAATTATGTTTTAAGCAGCTTCAGGTATCTACAGAGAGTGTTTTGGCGGGTTCCCGAGGTATGTGCTTGTTTTTATATTGGTAATGGTGCCGATTCTCTTGTACACCGAACTAAACTAACTAAACTATCACTAAAATTCCTTACTTTGGACTATGAAAATCTCAAAGCTATTCTGCAAAATAAATTCTCTAAATTTAAAAATTATTTTGACGTGTCTAAATCGAATTTGACAATCGCAACTCCACACGTGATACCTAACCACGTGACTCTTTTTAGAGCCGGAGGCGCGCAGGGTGGCAGCCTCGACGTGTTTTAAATGGATTTTTTTTACTTTTTGTATGAAAAATAAGAAAAAATATTACCTACATGTAGAGAGTTAGGGGTTTAAGCGTTTTATAAAGGGTGTCGAAATTTTCATTATTTTTTGCGATTGGACACACCGTTTTCGAGATATAAGCAAAAGAAAAAAAAATATTCAGTACTGTTTTTGCATCTGAAGTCGAGGTGTTGGTTGGAATTTAAAGTTCATGACAACCAATTTTATTCCACAGGTTTTTAGTCGCGATTAAAAATAGTCAGATTTAGTTAGAAAATCTAAATTTTAGGTGAAAAACGTCAAATTCAGAATAGCAAAATTGCCATTTTTACTAAACTAATATCTCAGTACCATCTTAGTGCTGCCAAACTAAAATATAGTTAAGTTGTGTCATTTTAGTCTATTTCAGAATGGGAAATCGTCGTTTGACAGGATTAAACTAAATTTTGGTGATTTTTAGTCTAGTTTAGAGGCATTTGTGACAAGAGAATCGACACCATTACCAATTTGGTATCTCGGTAAAGGTAACTTTAGCGGGTAAAATGTGTTTTTGGTTCTTAATAAAGGTAAGGTACTTAAATAAAAAAACAAATAACAGTTATGACTAGTTTTATTTCCTTATTCAAACATCGAATGACATCAAGTTATATCTACACAATTTGGCAAGTATTCACTACCGGTACATGTAAACGCACACAACCACGCATAGACGTTATATACTTCATATAGGTATTAAGAGGTAGCCAATTACATAGGCGATGGTTTTTATCAATTATTACTTTACAACTTAGTTATTTGTGTAGTACTGATATTTTTAACCCTTCAACCGCCAAGGTTTTATAAGAATACAGAACAAATCAATAGGCAAACATTTTAATTTCTTATTTCTAAATAGTTTAACATAAATTGAAATTATAATATTTTTGTTCATCAAGACTATAAATATTGTTGCACTGTTACAAATAATTTTGGTGACATCAAATAGGCATAATATCATTTGCGATATTACTGCGGTAAAAATTAGGCGGTTAAAAGGTTTCATTTAATAATAATGTAGGTATACATAATAAACACTATTTCTACAATTACAATTCTTAATTTTGATGTATCATCAATTTACTGGTAAGTTCAGCAAATGCGTTTTTCACATTAAATAGAAAAACGCCAAGAAATTCTCAGTAATTTAGTATCTAATTTACAAACAGCTGCATAAAAATATATCTCCTAATAAATAACTTTAAATCCTTATGGATTGCGATATTTACATATTATTTTTCTGTGAAATTGATAAATTGCTTAGACAACAAACCCTGTATTATGATCCTACAAGTAACATGCTCATTAAACTAATCTTTTCTATGATGTGTTACAATATGTCATGATTATTTCCTATATTTTTAACACTTTATAATACTAGGAGTAAAGAATACTAACATTTTTCTTAAGTTTACACAATATTTTTTGTCACTTTTATTGTTTGGCTCAATACAGCAATTTATGATAATTTTAAGTAGGTACTTTGTAGTTGATTGATAAATTCTGTACTTATTTTATTTCTAATAATATAGTTTCCATACAATGGTTGCCGATATCAAATTCATTGCTTATACATTATTTTTATATTAGATTTGAGTTTAATAACTGAGCACTTTACAATTGGGGTGAAAATACCTGTTTGCCTTTTGTTCACAGTTAAAAAGTGATGCATTTTTTGTATTGTATTTTATGTTTATAAAAGGCATAACGACATGTACTGGCTCTTTCACCCTACTTAATATTTTGACACTATTACACTATGAGGTAAAATTTTCTTAATCTTACTTAACTATTTTACTTATTACCAAATGATTCTTTCTTATTAAACATAACCCATTTTTTCCAAGGACGGTAACTATCAATTATTAAATGTTAATGTGAAATAACAATTACACAATCGTTTAATAAACTCCAATTATACAATACAATTTTCATGTTTTGCAGTTTGAGCTATTATTTAGATTTTTTATTGTTTAATTCTTATGTTATTCCTTACGATTTTTTTCTAATATACAAATAAATTTACATTAATTCTTAATTATACATTTGATATTTTAAGAATTGTGTTTATAAAAGTTTTGCTGATACGGGCTAGATTTTGTACTATATTATCCTGCATTTTTAAATAAAAAAATATTTTTATATTGCTAGATTGGTTTTGTACAATCAATATTGCCAATGTTCTAGTTCAGAAATACACTGTGAAAAATACATTTCAAAATACAGTTATAAAAATCTCATTGACACATAGAATTTTACAAGTTTTTGTTTTTTTATAGGTATTTAGTCGTATGGTAGTAAGTTCATAACGTGGACAATAAAACAAAAATAACGTGTTTGAATGTTTTATAAATAAACCTGCCACATTACATTTTCGAATGTTAACGTAAAATTATACATCACGAAGGGTATTTATTTCTGTAAAAAAGATTAAGTTTATTTTTTAAACAGGCGGTTTAGGGCCACAGTTATGTGTGCTCTGTATGTAAACAATTCTTCCCCTGTAAGTGTGGAGAGCTGCCTTGCACCAAGGACCTCGGGAGCACCTCCAGCGGATCTTCCCGTTTCTGGCGCAACCGTTAAACCTGAACCTGTACCCCCCCACGTTGATGCCCATCTTCCCTTGCTTACTGAGGCAGTAGGAAGCGAAAGAGTCAATTCCGGTGCCGATCAAACCAACTGCAACAAATTCTGAAGTTACTATCTGGTACCAGATGTTCTCTTTACTATCTTTTTCTAGATTTTTCTAAAAATAAATATTATTTAATTATAGTTACCATAAGGTGTAGAAAACAAACCTACAAGTGGTTAATTTTTTTTTGGTTTGTTACAAAACAAGTATTTTTTTGCAAACATTTGTATTTGGGTTAATAACTTATCATACATAAATCATAATAATAGGTACTTCATCATCAGGTACCTACACAATTACTTACTATTAAACTATTTATTATTATGACACATCTGTAAGAAAACTGCTACCTACATGTTGTAATATATTTTGCCCAATCTGCGACTAACTAACCAACTCTTTTTCCTTTTACAGTTCGGTTCGGCCTGTCAAACCGCGGCCATCTTGTTGTGCACGTCGGTGACCACAAGTTCATTAAACACGAGATGTATAGGAAGAAGGTGAGGTGGACTTGCAGTAAGCGGATACAGCTGGGATGCCGAGCGAGCATCACGACACACGACTCCATGATCGTCAGGTCGTTTTTAGAACATAATCATGGCACCCAGAAATGATATATGGTGATACAATCAGGCTCTAAATTACAGTCCTTTCAAATTTATTTTACCTCTGACAGCAGTAACTCAAAAGCAGCCTTATTGTAACAAGAATAAAAATTACTATAATTTGGACAGACTTGTAAGCGTTAGAAACCTAACAGCAAATCACAGTGATGCAAAACCAAATTTAAAAATTACTGTAACGTGGATTTCCGCGCTGTTTGTGAAGAAAAATTTGAAAACCCCGTCAAATGATGATATGAGGCATTTCAGGTTAGTTCTCTATTTCGCCACGTTTATTTAGATCCATATCGGATTGTAGTATTAAGTTTAGTGTTATGCCAAGGATATTTTTACTCAAGTTGCAAGAAAATCGTTAGTATTTCTTTTTGTATCTAGGAAAATAATTTTTCGTCGTTTTACTTATTTTTGTTGGCTTTTCAATGATTTGTATTCATGTAAGTATTCTTTATTATCATATTTTGGTTTATAAAATTACTGTCGCTTGAGAGTGCTTTTTCTCGTGTCAAACTGCTAAAAGCCATGCACTAGAGATTATTTTGATTTAACTTAGTCTAGTTATCTTAGGGTTTTTTAAAACCGATTTGAAGATCTGAAATATAGTATTAAGTTTAATCATAAGACTCATTGTGTAATTCCCAATCATTCCTGTATTTTAACTTTTTCTGTTGTAGGTATTTTTTCGGATATTTGTGTGATTTGAAGTATGATTTTCAAAATGATCGAATATTATTGATAAACTGTTTCTTCATGTGTATTTTTATGGTTTCTGAAGAAGGACAAATCGGTATTTCTTTAAATAAATAAGTGCCTTGAGATCTTGTCAAATCACTGTGTCTTTAAAGCATCGTGAATTTGATGCGTGCTTAAAAATAAGCTTTAAATAATAGAAATACAGTTTTATTATAAACATAAATGTTTAGCTAATAAGTACACTTCTTGTACCTAAATCATTATTTTTGTATCGTTGACACTGTTTGTAATAAAAGTATTTTTAAATTTAATTGCTCTCTTTATTTATACCGTTTCCCTCTAGATCTTGATGTTTTTTTTAATATTTCACGAATACCTACATGGGTTAAAAAAACACAATTTGTTTAATAATAATAATAATTTATTATAAGAGAAAAACAATATAATAAATAGGTACCTATAATTTGCTAAAACGCACTTTTACTTTACTTTGTTCTATCTTACTTAAACAGAAACAAATGATTTTCAACCAACAAGTATAAAATATTATTATATGACAGCCAAAATGCCCACAATAATAACTAAAGGCAAACAATTTTTTAAATAAATAAATAAAAAATCGGCAGTTTTCGCCTAATCGCATCTAAACATTGGAGTTGTAGGTATGTAATAAACACAAGGTTGAGTCTAAAAAGGTTTCGAAACTCAACTTTAACTCAAATGAAAAAAAAAAACCTATTTAAATGTTTACATAACGATAAGTGCCACTATTAGCAGCAGGTGGGGTTCTGAAGTTTCTGTCTGCCCCCGTGGGAAGAAGGCGTGAGTTTATGTATGTATGTAAAGCCCTTATCGAGTACTTAAGAAGGCACTTATCGTTATGTAAACCAACTAACAAACCAAATAATTACGCCTACCCATAAATTTGCATCACTCGTGAAGTCGTACTACCGCCACGGGTGAATCCAAATTATGACTTCAAATCACCGATAGATACCCGAAACCCCCATGGCATGCACCTACCTATTGACAAACTATATTATGTAATGCAAGAAAAAATGGCCTACTTCTACAAATGTAGAAATCAAACTGAGTTTATTTAATATAATTTAAAAAATAATTAAAGCTAAAGCGAAAAACGTTAAACGTAAACTTACTACGATTTGTTTTTCAGGGTCCGGACTAACACTCGGTTTCTGAATAGAGAATTTGAAGTTGTGAACTTGTCGAACTCTACTTTTCTCCAGTTTGACAGATTCTCAATTTAGAAACCGGGTGCAAGTGGCTCATACATGTTTACCAATAAAGGTTTTTTTGGAATAGTTGCACTCATCTCTAGCCCTAGGTTACTTTATTGAATAGATAACATCTATAATTATAATAATACTACGTAAGTAGACAATGAGACCAATTATCACATTTTTTATAAAATCTACAAAACATAAGGAGACCAACCTTTGGTATGTCGCTACTGACGGAGTGACGTTTCCGCTGTGTGCCGAGAAATATCAACTGTCGCGCAGCCGCACAAGTCAAGTTTTTGATAACGAATAACTCCAAGATTACAAAACGTACCTCTTACGTGATTTTTTATTTTAAAAGAAATCAAAACGAAGTTTTTATCCTTTCAACGGTCATTAATGAGACACAAAAGAATTTTAATTGTTATCGATCTCAATGAGTTCTCGTGACCGTTGAACTCATATTTAGTAGAATATTACCAGTCGTGGGAGTGTAAGGGGTTCCAAATATGGGCACGCCACAATTGCGGCGATAAGACCCCTCTTTGAGGAGTGGCTTGAGAGACGCCACGGCGTCCTCACCTTCCGCCTGACGCAGGTCCTCACCGGACACGGCTGCTTCGGGAGGTTCCTGTTTAGGATAAGGCGGGAGGAAACACCCGGGTGTCACCATTGTGTGGATCGGCCTGAGGACACGGTGGAGCATACGGTGGAGGTCTGCCCGGCTTGGGCGGAGCAACGCCGTGTCCTCGTGGAGGCGATCGGCGGCGGTGATCTCTCGCGTCCGGCCCTGGTTCAGGCCATGGTACGGAGCGAGAGGAAATGGCAGGCCGTCACCTCCTTCTGCGAAGCGGTAATGCTCGCGAAGGAGGAGGCGGAACGCGTGAGGGAGAGGCAAATTTCGCGCCCTCACGCCCCTAACCGCCGCAGGAGGAGACGCCCGGGGCGGGAATCGCGAGCCGATTTCCGGCCACCGTAGGCGCGGGCTTGCGGACGGTGAGCAATGGGTAGCTCGCCGTCCGGTAAGGACCAAGCCCGGGTCGACGGCGCGTTGTGTTCCACGCGCGCCTCAAAGAGATGTCAGCAGAATTGACGGGGTCCGTTAGGGCCAATGCCTGCCGGGGGTTCGAAGAAAACCGATGGGGACATCGTGGCCCCCGGCAACAGGGCAACCGAAGGAACACGGGTGGGTTTTAGTCAGTAAGAGTCTGACACGCCCTCCCGCTCCACCCAGAGCGGGAGAAGTTATTTGATAATTTCCCACCCAAAAAAAAAAAAAAAAAAAAAAAGGGGTTCCAAATAACATCCTAGGAACTCAAGCCAACCTCACCTGCTCGTGGTACACCCTGCTTTTGACCAACGAAGCTCTGGCGACCCGCCAACACGCACTGGACAAGCGCGGCGGGATATGATCCAAACCCCCCATAAATGGAAAGCACAACGATAATATGTCCTAGCGCTATGTGCTAGCGTTGGCGGGCGCCGGCTCAGCACTGGAGTCAGGGGCGAGGTGAATCTCCGGGCGAGATCGATTAACCGTCTTACGACTCCGGCTAAGGTCTTAAGGAACTCTGATATGCTTATGCTTGCTTATTAATAACATACAATGTTCGCACGCTCATGAAAGATGAGCGTCTCATCGAGCTGGAAAACGCTCTTAAAAACGTCAATTGGGACATAATAGGTTTGGCAGAAGATAGGAGACAAGGAGAACATACAGAAGAACGAGAGGATTCCATCTTCTTCCACTTTGGAGAAACCAATGGACTCCATGGCGTGGGATTCATGATAGCTAAAAGGTGGAAAAACAACATTATCGAGTTCATTGGGTACTCAGAACGAATAGCAGCTCTCAAATTTCGCATCACACCCAAACAGACATTAACAATCATCCAGGTGTATGCGCCTACGTCAACTTATCAGGACGAGGATGTTGAAGACTTCTATGATCTCCTAAATAAAGCCTGCGAAGAAAACCGCGGAACATGGAATATGATCATTGGTGATTTCAATGCAAAAGTCGGCCCAAGACAAGAGCAAGATAACTAAGCTATTTTAGGTCTGCACGGATCAGGAATACGCAACAAACGTCGTGGTCGGCTATTACAATTCGCTTTTGGACAGAGTATTTTTATTGCCAATGGTCTATTTAATAAAAAACCCCAGCGCCGATGGACATGGATATCACCCAATAATTTGGTGAAGAATGAAATAGACTATGTATTAACTTCCGACAAACAGATAATAAAAGACGTCGGTGTCATTAATAGGATTAAATATAGCTCAGCTCAGACCACAGACCGCTACGCGCAAAAATCAAATTTAACTTTAACTCTTATCAAAAAACTAAACAAAGAAACCCTTATTAATAATTATGACTCATTCAATTTAGAACTTTCCAATCATTTTAATAGTCTAGACCTAAATGTCCCAGATGTAGATGTAGGTGAGCAATATGGTAAGATAGTTATCGGAATAAGAAAAAGCAGCAATAACATAAAAATGAAAGGCAAAATAAATACAAAGGAAGTACACGTTGCTTGCTTGAACAGAGAAACATGCACATAATAGGGTCAAAATAGCATAGATTAATAGATAAACAAGTTAAGAAAGCCATTAGAACAGATATTAGGAACTTAAATACCCATCTAGTTAAAGTGGCACTAAAACACCGATCGTTAAGAGTAGCAAAACAGGGAATCTCTCGAACCAAACCTTGGATTAATAGTCTAGTGGACACACACATGGAACCAAACATAACAATAGGCAGAAGATTATAGAAATTTGCACAGAATTCTACAGCTCTCTTTATTCAGACGAATCAAAATTAGAAACAGAAAATAGATACAGCTGTACGGAAGACATCCCTCCTATAACGGGATACGAGGTGGATTAAACTGGATAACAGTATAATAAGCTACCTAAAGAGGTAAAGAATGCGAACTCGTTTGATATTTTCAAAAATAAATTAAAAAAATCACATTCTAAATGATCCAACACTACTACCATAAATGGACATGCCCTACTGCTGCGTTGCTGTATTGTGGCACCGGGTTCGCACTCCTTATCTATTTTGAATACTTGCGACCACAGTAATTATTTATTTTGCGGGTGGATCAAAAAGTTTTAAGTTTTGTGAATTGTGTAATGTTATTTGCGTACAAAATGAATATTATTCAGTTAATAATTTGTTATAAAGGAAAAAACAATAGCTGCTTAGTTTGTGTCAAAGTTCCTATATTACTATATTTAAGTTTAAAAAATGTTCTCAAGTAAGTGAAATCTTTGTAATTTCTTATTGAGAAATAAATTTCTTTAACCATATAAGAGCCCTGGCGAAGATGGCGTTACAACCGAAGCTCTGAAATTAGGATCTGCCACACTGCTCCCACACCTCACAAAATTATTTAATGCTATTTTACAAGCAGGTAAACTCCCAACCCAGATGTGCCACTCAAATATTGTTCTTCTCCATAAGAAAGGCGACAAGTGCAATATTAATAACTACAGGCCCATTAGTCTGGTTTCACATATTTACAAGGCGTTCATCAAGGTCATTCATAGCCTTATAGATGCCAAATTAGACTCACACCAACCACCGGAGCAGGCTGGATTTCGCCAAAGCTTTTCTACCACGGATCACCTTCAAACTTTAAATCAGTTAGTAGAAAAACACTCAGAATTTCATAAACCTCTATATTTGGCTTTCGTAGACTATAGACTAAGGCTTTTGACAGCATTCAACACAGCGCAATATTTTCAGCCTTACGAAGTCAAGATATAGAGGAAACTTACATAGAATTGTTGAAAATTATTTATGACAATAGTACGGCTAACGTGAAACTAGATTCTGTAGAAAAAACGTTCAAAATCAACAAAGGGGTAAAACAGGGCGAGCCGCTCTCTCCCAAACTATTTACCAGCACCCTCGAGGAAGTATTTAAAAAACTCGCATACACATGGGCAACGAAAGGCATTCCAATTGGCGATAAAATGCTAACAAACCTTCGTTTTGCGGACGATATCGTTCTTTTTGCATCTACGGCAGATCAACTGCAACTAAAACTGCAAGAATTGAGCACTGCAAGCCTTGAGGTTGGACTGACCATGAAACGGTCAAAGACTAAAGTCATGACCAATGCCGCTAAATATAGGGTCGAGGTCGATGAGCAGGAAATACACTATGTCGACGAATATATTTACCTGGGCCAGCTAGTTTCCTTTCACAACAGACAGAACAAAGAGATTGACGGTCGAGTCGAAAATGCCTGGAGGAGCTACTGGTCCATGAAGGCGCTAATGAAGGGCGACCTTCCAATCTCTTTAAAGCGCAAGCTCGTTGACATGTGTATCCTGCCTATCCTAACCTATGGCGCTCATACTTGGTCTTTGACCGAGGCTCAGAAGTCCTAACTCAAAGTTTGCCAAAGAGCAATGGAGCGTAGCATTTTAAAAATCAAACTCACCGACAAAATTCGCAACACCATAATAAGCTCAAAGACAGGTCTCGCCGATGTTGGCAATAAGTCCGCGAGGCTGAAATGGGACTGGGCGGGTCACACTTATAGGATGCATGAAAACAGATGGGCCAGGATCGCCACACAGTGGGTGCCTGATGACGGGCGTCGCCACCGGGGCAGGCCTAAAAAGCGCTGGCGTGACGATTTGGACTCGTTCCTGACCGACTGGCCGGAGAAGGTACAACATATGGAAGACTGGAAAATTATGGGGGAGACTTTTGCCCAGCAGTGGGACAAAATAGGTTAACAAAAAAAAAAAAAATACCAATCGTGTATTTTAATAACTACGACATGAAAAAACTTGATTGTTCTTTAGAAAAACACGAATAATATAAAGGCAGTAACTTCACTTTGACTTTTTCTTGTTTTATTTTACACTTGGATATTTTATGAACCCGATTACATAATAAAATAGTTTACCCTAATGAAAAATTAAGAGACAACACAAGTTTGATTATTGAAAGAAATTATAGCATTTTCAAGCGCGGATCCGCGTTCCGGCACGGACTGGTGTAAGTTTTTGATCGATTTTTATATTATACGAAAGAAGAAGAAGATTATAATGATTTAACCGGTAAGGGACGGCTGAGTCGCCGTGGGTGGTCCGCGCCGTGACAGTTTTACGACCGCACTTAAATAAACAAACACTCGGATTTCTTTACAATGTCTCAAGTAGTATTGTTAATGTTTTTTGCTACTCGAATAGATTAGGAATACGTTTCAAATGGTTACAGTCTTTGTAAACAACGTTCACTTATCTTTATTACCCGCTTTTGTTATTATTTCTTTTGTTCTTTGTGATAACGATTTCTGATAAAACTACCGTACCAATTCACACGAAATTTTGCAGGGTACATTATGGATAGATAAGTTATCTAACAAAAGCGCTAACTAAAGCTAACTTTTTAGAGACAAACATTCAAAACAAAAAATTAAAAAAATCTAGATTTTAGATGATCTAGAATTTCTAATGCTTACGTAACTTTCTCCGTCCCAAAAAAATATTTTTTTGTATTATTTTGTTCTAAATGTTGTCTAATACGATGATACATGTAATATAGAAAAGAAATAAAACACTTACGGATCAGATCCATACAGAAAAACCACAAAATATCACAACTTTCACTTTGACGGGAACTTTCTCTTATCTGTTTGTTTACACTTTTTTGGTTGGGTCAAAATAGGTATAATATGATGTTATTTAGTGCGAATATTATCTAAAACGATGTAATATTTACTTCAAAATGAAAATATCACCACTTTCCGACGATTTACACACAAAAACCATTAAAAAACGAATTATTACAGCGAACGCGCGCGTCCCGGGAGTGACGTTTGACTGACATTTTACCGCGCGGGAATGTCATTTTCAACATTTTTTTAAAATGCTGCTTATTCATATTTTTGCTTTTAGTCGATTTATTTGATAAGAATATTTATCCGACCATAGACAGAAAAATCCACAGACGATAATAGCCATTACAGCAAGTACAAATAGAGATGTAAGTCGCGTGGGTGTGCCGTCTCTCATGAGAGACGCCGGTCCTTTATGTGCTAACTACTCGCTAGGTGGGGTGTGGTATTCGCGCCAGCACTGACCCAAACAAAGAAAAACGTTGCAATCAGTGCAAACTATGTATCAGTGCAAACTATGTTGGTCTCTTTACGTCTTTTATTTGACGTACAATGGACGCAACGTGTGACGGTTCAAGCTTTTATTTGGCTGATCACTCCTATCTATAGTCGGAGAAATGAGCCAGGATATGATTGCCACTATAGCGACCCTAGCCTGAGTTGGTAGCGGGCCTAATGCGTTGTACGTAAATGCTTTCCAAAGACAGGGCCTCCGCTAAAGCATTAGTATATAACCTAGAACAAATCATACGTGAGTTCATAAACCTGATATCAATGTATCATTTAATTAGACCAACGATCACGATTATGTTCAATAACTCTGAAAAACTGAATATCAATAATTACTAAGTTTCAAATAATTCGCGGCTCCGCGTCCACGTTCGATACAAGGCCCAAAACAATTTTAAAACATCCAAATATTCTAAAAGCCGGAACGCGGATCCGCGCTCAAATCGGTTTGTACACACAGCGTCAGTCTGTTCTAACCCCTCAAGTTTTAAAAATTACAATGTTACAACTACGAATAATCTAAAGAATACTTCAAAAAGATTTCATAGTTTCGACTTGGATTCGAACCATCGCACCACCGAACGTCGTCATACTCATACGCCCAGTTTGACGAACTAGCCAGCGAGTCCATGTGAATTGCGATGAAATTGTTATCTAATATCGTCCGAGTCACTTTATCTATAGCTCTCTGTCTAATCGGTAGATGTTATAATTTGAGGGTATTCATTAACGTTTTATTTATAAAATTAATCAATACCCTCAATTTATAACTACAACGTTTGATCTATACGTTCACTTTAAAGTAACTGTAAATTATCAAATCAAATTGTAAAATATAAATCTTTGTAATAAAATAAGATCAAAGTTTTGTTTAATAGTAAATATTAAAGCAATAATAAATATTATTAAATGATTATTAAAGTTTTATATTTTTCTTGATTTTTAAATTCTTAAGAAAATTACTAAAACTAAACAGAAAAATCCTTTATACTAAAAAATAAATACTGCATGATAAAAAGAACATTTTGTGACTAGGATTTGAACCTCCAATCTTATGCACGGCAAGCGGTTTTGAAACCTCCGGTCTACTTAGACGTTGAATAACTTTACGTAAATGTATATTTTGTCAGTAATTTCCTCTCAAGCAATAACTCGTGAAATGCTTCAGAGAGTTGTATTAAACAGCATGGTGAACGTCTCAATCACGTAAAAAAAATAATGTTTTCAGTCATTTCCTCCCGACTGAAAATTTGTTAAATGATAGTTAACGCAATTATTCGAAAATAAAAAAAGTCAGCTGGCCGTACCGTGGTGGATTATACGAACATGCAAAAAACATTTTTCGTTCGGTGATTTCCTCTCACTTGAAAATGTGTCAGATGATAGTTTACATGCTATTTTGAATAAATAAAAACGTCAGCTGTCTCTATGTTGGTGGAAAGGTCGTCAGCTGTTGCAGTGAAAGGTGGAGCATGGGAGCCATCGCTTATTTAAATACGTCAGCTGACGGGTTTTCCACCAACATAGAGGCAGCTGACGTTTTTGTTTGTTAAAAATTGCATGTAAACTATCATCTGACACATTTTCAAGTATTTGACCCACCCACCCACGGAGCGGCAGCTGACGTTCACCATGCTGTTTAATACAACTCTCTGAAGCATTTCACGAGTTATCGCTTGAGAGGAAATTGGTCCGAAAAACCTGTTGCTGGCTCACGGATTATTAACGCTATTCCCTAAAATAATACATTATTGAAATAAAATGTGTTTGCAAAATACTAAAAGTTACTATCGCGGACCTATCACGGATTTGAACTCACATGTCTTTTGGGGGGTTACTACTTAATGGAGCTGTTTGTACAAGAGTCTCAACAAGAATTTAGACGAAATCGCGAGTTCGCTGTTGAAGACATATTTCTTCGAAATCTCCATAAAAAAAACCTTCAAAATGAATATAAAACGCATTCATTGTAAAAAAAGAAAGAAAGAAGAAGAAGATATAGGTACCTACATTTTTCAAAATAACAGTTGTTGAGGCTAACGGTCAGTATCGAAGTTTACATCGATTATCAAAATTTTACGTACTTAATACGATTACAATACTGACGAAGTAAAAAAAAAAAATTGTTATAGGTACTTACTTTTTTCTGAATATAACTTCACAAAACTTCTAATTGCCACGTACGCCAGGGAATATAGAAAAGCACTGAATATTTGGAACACTGTTCACACGAGTTATGAACGAAAATGAATGGTTTGATTCGATTGAAAGATAACTCAATAGGAATATGTTTAAGCCATTCTCGACCTGATTGATCTCTGAAGACAACAGTTGTATGAAAAAAAATCGTGTGGTGTCGTATCATCGTGGACCGTGTGCGTTACTCCAGCCAGAAAATGACGAGATATACCTACAGCTTCTGTAATTGGTAAGCAGATTTTTTAAGCTGATAGTTTTTTTATTATTTGATAAAAACAGTTCCGGCTGGAGTAACGTTACCGCAGCCAGATCTTTTGTTTTCTAACGGATATGTTGAAATAAATGTTATCTAAATAATTAGATATCAATTTGAACTAAATGTTACTACTTAATTTGTATCGATTATTCCCGATGTCCACCACTTGTCTGGCCACCACTGGGGGACAGCGAGACAACTTTAAAACATTATTCTCGTTGTCCACCACTGGGGGACAGCGTCACAACTTTGTAAATTATTTTCATTCGCCACCACTGGTGGACAGCGACACGGATTTTTTAACATTCCCTATGGCCGCCGTTGGGGGACAATGGCACAAGTCTTTTGATCCGACTCCCACTGGCCATCAATTTAAATTGTTTAATCTAGAGATCGGTAAAGGATAGCTTAATATACTTACGCGTACTTATACTTTGCGTCTGTGCATAACGTTAAAAAGCGACAAAAAATATATCTATTCTACTCTGCTCCTTCTACTTGCGCAAACGCAGCATGCGTCATTATAACTACGTCATTAGTGCACTCGTCGCTCCCATAACCAGCCATGTCCGATTTAAATACTAGTGATTCCAGTTCATCAGGAAAAGTGCATTTAACATATATAAATAATAATTATTCCTCCGTCGAGGAATAGGATAATAAAACTGTGATTATGATTGTAATGTTCTACTTAGTCGATTTTAAAAATTGTAGCCTGTCAACCAGCTGTGGAAATTAAGTCGGTTAATTACCCACTTCAATAAAAAATAAGCAATCAAAGCTATATTATATAAGTAGTAGGATCATTTTTTTAATACTTGAGTGAAACATTTAATAAAAGTTGATTCAAGAATATGACTATTATTTACCTACCATATAATTTATAAATATTTAAATTAGTCCCTTAGCCCTGCTAAAAATCGAATCCGTAAGTATATTAAGCTATCCTTTACCGGTCTCTAGATTAAACAATTTAAATTGATGGCCAGTGGGAATCGGATCAAAAGAGTTGTGCCATTGTCCCCCAACGGCGGCCATAGGGAATGTTAAAAAATCCGTGTCGCTGTCCACCAGTGGTGGCGAATGGAAATAATTTACAAAGTTGTGACGCTGTCCCCCAGTGGTGGACAACGAGAATAATGTTTTAAAGTTGTCTCGCTGTCCCCCAGTGGTGGCCAGACAAGTGGTGGACATCGGGAATAATCGAATTTGTATTTGACGAAAGTTACACCTAGCGTGCCTACTTTTTGGTGTCGTTAAGTCCCAGAAACCGAAGTAGGTATTTGTACGACAAGCTTAGTTGGATGGCTAGTAGACGGGATTGCGCGCCCAGGCAATGTGCACAACAACTTTCAACACACTCTCATAATACAGCAGCTTTCAGAGGCACTTTCCGCTACGCTGCATCTAAGGTGTGGAATAACATCCCACAACCATTACGGGTACTGGGCACTATCCACACGTTCCGAACACGTTTACGACAGTACCTCATAGATTCGCAACAGAAACTCGATATGGTCGCCCTTAATGTCACACTTATATGAAATGCCTACAGAGCTATCATGATTCCTGTTGTATCTATCAAACAAAATAAATATTGGGTATGCGCACGCTCAGAGATTTTCCGTCCTTTGCCGGGACAGTTCTTGTTGTTTTCGTAAGTTTTGTTTTGTTTTGGTATTATATTTGATTACGTCCTTATTTATTTAGTTTTTTTTTTTTTTTTTTAAGTATACAAATTATGTATGAGGTATGTTGAAACTGTTTATACCTACTCCCCGTCACTTGTCCTTTTAAGTGTTCATTAGAAAACCAGCGTCAGACAGCATCTGTCTGGCATTAATGCTGAAATGAACCTTTTTTGGCGCAGCCGTGAGGCACACACTATTGTTAAAATATTATTTTCATTTTTTTTTTTTTCATTTTATGTATACGTTGTGTTTCACGAACTGTGTCAAAATAAATGTTTTTTTCTTTCTTTTCTTTCTTTCTTTATTTGCTATGGTTGCGAAGATATTTAAAATTCTGCTGCAGTAACGTTTGCACGATTGCTTCATCTCGGAATTGACTAAACGGATGATTATAATTTTTGTACAGGACATCTGGTTAATTAGTTATAATTTGTTACGCAATAAAAGAACCCACAATAATGCACCGTTTTGAAGTTATTTTAGTAAATAGAAATATGCTTTAATAGGTCCTAGCACTTCCAAGAAGTGCTCCAAAGACTTACTTGAAACGTTATTAAATAGGTAATTACCAGGGATGGGCCGAAATTCGGTTCACATTCGGTTCAACAGAATTTCGGCAGCTTGAACCGAACTTCGGCATTCGGCCGAAATTCGGTTCAGATGCCGAACATTCGGCACAAGAAAAATAATACCTACTTGCACTATTTTGACTGAAATTTAATAGAATTCGAATAGCATTACTGTAAAATAAAATTATGTCTTTTACTCACTCATGGTCATTTATTTTAGTTAGGAACATTGTAAATGTAAACCTTAAATTAAATCAGTTCTTCTTCTTAGTCTTGAAAATCTGTTCTTCTTATTAGGCCACGCGGTGGAAGCGCGGTGTGCGGGCGGGGTACATCTAGATTGAAGTAAATGCGTAAACAAGTCACGCGACGTGTCGCTCTCGAGAAAGCGCGCGAAATTGAACCGAAGTTCGGATTCGGTTCAAACCACATTCGGCCCATCTCTAGAATTACTGTCTATAAATGGTACTGAAGTTTCATTAGTATCCTATACGTAATTAAAAAGTTATGATGAAACTTCAATTTGTTCCGGCCACGGCGCACAGCTGAGTTATTTGACGACCGATTAACCAAGTTACCTGTAGTAGTGGTAACTGAATGTTATATCAATAATTAGATATACAGTTCAATTATATACCTGTGAAATTTCAGACTTGTACACTAATTAATTAACGAGATAATCGAAAAAAAATATGAATGTGTGGTAACCTGACCAAATCTAGAATGTTATAAAAAAGTGGCCGCGCAATACATTATGCCAACCTTCTAAAACTTATAGGATAATACGTGAGAATAATACGTGTTTGGTACAGACGGGTACACAAGTAGTAAAGTAAAACAGTTATAATTAATATATATAGGTACTTAAGCCTACCCTTAATATCGACTGTTGGTTATCCAAACATAATAATAATAAAAAAAACTTAATAATAAATACCCAAGTAAATAAAAATAAGTTGGTTATTGGCAATAATTTGTTAAAGGATTTTTTTATTTATTTAATTAAAGCTACGAGGCCCATATTACATGTAAGTACTTACCTAACCTAACGATACCATGTATGGTTATTATGTCATATTCAAATATAATAATAAATTCCTTTTAAATGATAAATGATTTTATTTCTGTAAGTAGGTTTGTACAAACACTTTGTACACACGGCTACACATCAAGCTTTAATTACCAGTATAAACTGACCTCGCATTGCACGGAAATCCTATGCAATGCGAGATCAACATAAACTGGTTTTGTATAGCTTGATGTGTAGCCGTGTGTACTTTGCCTAAATACATAATATAAAATTAACTAAAAACTAATTAGGCGAAATTTCTCTAATTAGTTTTTCTCTCTATCTTATAAATTGGTAAATAAGTAGGTACCTACCTCATCGATAGAATGGTTAAACGTAGGTAGGTAGATATATGAAGAATGGCATAGTGTACATTTACTTTGAGCAATTTAAAGTTTATTTAAACATTTAGCATGGTAGGTTTAATTTTTCAATATAATAATTTGATTCGTGACTGTACCGACTTTTAAGGACAATAATGCTAATAATTTTAGAAGGCTGGTATAATATATTGCGCGGCCGCTTTTTTATAACATTCTGGTATGTTATGCGGAACGTGAATCAAACAGCAAGCTCCAGTAATGACTGCTAGATTTAATAAATTATTTTGCTACCACGACCAACATTATCAATGTAACTTATGAATATCATCACATCTTTCTTCCTCAATTTTTTTTTTTTTATCGGTATTATCATATAGGTACATCTACATTTCCTTAATAATAATAAATCTAAAGAATACATATACCTACCTACTTAAATATTTAAATCACCATAACAATTTTACATGCATAATCATCTAGTGAGCACTCATAATATAAACTTAACAATTAATCTCAATGCTTACAGGAAACAGTAACATCATTACAGTATTAATGATGTTACTGTATCCTAAACTTGAATATATCCTAAACTTGAATAAATTTTATTTCTTATCAACGTAATATTTTTCGTTTGATATTTTACTTAATTAGAAAGAAACGACGCCGACTGCCTCGTTGGTCTAGTGGTCGCATGTGCTACTGCTGAGCATGAGGTCCTGGGTTCGATTCCCGTGTCGGGCAAAGTGTTATTGGGTTTTTCTATCTGAAATTTCTCAGTAGCAGCTTGGAGTCTGGATTTGTGCCCGGTTGATGGCAATAGGCTCGCCCCCTATTACATGGGACTTAAACATAACTGGCGAAATGTGGGTGTACCTGCTACAGGGACACCTCTGCCCAACCCTTCGGGGAAACAAGGCGTGATGTTATGTTATGTTATGTAGAAAGAAATACATAGTGCTTACGCCATTTTTAATTTAAGGATGTACCTATGTTGTATTCTAAAACTACCACACAATTATATAAAATCAAACATTATTATACATTTATAATTTTATAATCAATTAATATAATTAATACATTTAAATCTATTGTAAATATCAATATTGCGTTACCGTTGATAATACGGATGAAGAATATATAACGGTGTATTGATAATTTAACGGATACCCCCATGTATTAGGCGGTCGCACCGTCCTGCCAGAATGAGTAACATAATTATTATTAAATGACGGCTCACGATGTTCATTTCTATGACACGATGAATTTTCACGATGAATTTTCAAATTCAAATATTTTTTGCTCAACACAGACATAATCATACATTTCTAGATGTCAAGTGAATGCGCAGTCCACTGTGTTGCACCAATTCAGGCATGCAAAATTATTATTAAAATTATAAGCACCATTAAAATTATACCATTTCATAAATTCACATTAATAAGTTATACAATTTCAAAATAGTACCATACACAATGTCATAAATTCAAATCAATAAGAATGAAATGTTGAATATATAATGTCATAATAACTAAGTACCTAATGTCTAATTCAGTCAACACATAATTGACAATACAAAAATAAAAAGATAATTTTAATAAAAATAAATCGGATTCCAGTATTCACCCTAATTATATGTATTATATACACCCAAATTTCTATCAGACAGATATTCATTAATTGTATAGTATGTCTTACTTATCAGTAGATTATTGAGTTGCTTCTTAAATAAATGGATATCTTTAATACTTAACAAAGCATTAGGTAATTTATTATAAATATGTGGTGCCATTCCTAGGAAGTTTTTACGGAATACTGCTTTTTTGTGTTGCCTACTGCTTATTTTATTTCTATGTCGCGAACTGTGTAGTTTTTCAAGTAGGTGGAAGTTTGTTTTGACAAATACGGCCACCTCATATATGTATAGGCGTGGTACTGTTAATATACGGAAATTCAAAAAGAACGGTTTGCAGCTTTCCGTGCTTTGAATACCGCATATTGCCCTCACATACCTCTTTTGCGCTCTAAATACTGTCTCTTTGTTGGTGGAGTTACTCCAATATATAATCCCGTATCGTAATGCAGACGTAACATATGCATGATGTGCCGTAACCAAAACTTTTTGATTTACCCCCTTTGCGAGATTACGTAAAGCATACTGTCAGTATGAGTTTTCCACGAAATGTCTCTATCCAGATCAAGCCCTAAAAATTTTGTCGTTTCTGAAATTGTCTTATTTCCATATTTTATGTCAGGTTATTTATGATTCGTCCTTTGCTCAAAAGTCATAATTTTAGTTTTGACAATATTAATTTTTAAATTATTCGCACCCATCCACTCTAATAATACTTGGAGACAGTGGTTTATTTCTCCCTCAAGTGCCATCACATGATTTTCACCACTAAAAACGACCGTGCATCAGCAAACAAGACCATCGGATGATGTGTTTCTCTGGGCATGTCATTAATGTAAATAATAAAGATCCTACAATACTTCCTTGGGGTACACCGTAGTTATTAGCCCTCTTACTCGATACATACGTACGCTCGGTTTTTGAGGTAATGCAGACCTTATCCATTTTAGTAACTTGTTTTCTGTCAGACAAGTACGATTTCAAAAGGTTCAAAGCATTACCCCTAACTCCATTCCTTTCCAACTTATTTAATAGTACTGTTCTATCCACAAAATCAAATGCCTTGCTCATGTCCATGAATAAAGCAGCTTCCGGATTTCTGTTATCAATGCCAGTTATATTTTTTTGAAAGAGATTGAAAATTGCCATATTAATATTCTTTTTACTTTTTACTTCTAAAACCATATTGTTCATCAGCAAAAAGATTTTTACGTTCAAAGTATGTGTATAATATATTGTACAGTAAGCGCTCAAAAGTGCATGAGCACGCTAAGAGTCGTATTGCTGTGAACACGCGGTATAGCTCGTACATTTGTATGTGTAAGCAACACGATACACACACCACAGATAACGCAGTTTTGCACTACACGAAACAACAATATATTTCCGTCGCTTTAAACATGCTAGCACACACGCACTATGCGCGTGAACTTGACCAGTTAATGGCATTGCTAAAATTCGATAGTAACTTAACAAGTGCAGATAGCAGAAAGCGTTAAGCGTTGGTATGGAATTCAAACTGCCTCAGGTTCTAATCTCGTAAAACACAGTGCGGTTTTTAGCAAATATTATTATTTTTGTTTTCGATAATAATATTTTTTAAATATTGCTGCTTTTTTATGTTGTTATTGCAATAAAGGTTTTAGAATAAAAAATGCGTGATATAAAATAACAAAATTAAAAAAAAAATGTTTATTCATTATATTTATTTTACATAAGTTAAAAAACTGCTACAATTATTTATCATTACTTCAGCTGAATAAGATGTGAAATAGATGTCAAGAAACTTAGAAGCAGTTTGTATTATTTTGACATATTTAAATTATGAAATATTTGAAATTTTTAATGGATTTTTTCACCATAAATATTAAGCTTTGATCATGGTCGAAGTAATTAAGTAATAAATAAGAATATTAGACTACTTAAAATGTAAAAAACTACTTACAGAATAGGTAATTTTAAGGTTAAATATGGGCAGTTTGTTTATATTTTATTTGTATTAATTATTTTACATTTTATTTGACTTTAGTAAATATTGGTTGTTATTGAGGTTAAAGCTTAAGTATTCATTTTCTTTACGAAAAGAAGATTGAAACTAAACCTCAAAATAATACTATTACTAAAATAATATTAAATAATAATAATATAATATTGAAACGTGCTTAAAAAATTCGTTACCATAAATTCATGCAATAACGAATCTGTTGTTTATTAAGTTGGTACGGTCAATATTTTAAGGTCAAAAACGGTTTTCTAGCTGGTCTTCAGTGATGCAAGCCTTCAGAGTGCACGGCGAACGGTTCATAATGACGTGTTTTTAATAATTCAGCAAAATATCTCGTTGGTATGAAACCATTTGTTTCATATTCATTCACCATTTGACGTCGCTGCTACTCGATAATAAGCCCCTTCCTCATATCTCTTAACCCTCACAGTATTTCTCTAGAACAAAGAAAAACATTGTTTTTATTACACATAATACCTTTTTATTTATTATTCACTAATCGAATTAAACCTCACAATGAATTTAAAACTTTAAAGGCATCTTCTGTCTCAACAATACCTCTGTTCTATCAACAATACCCTTGATTAAGATTTATGTTTAGTAAAATATGAAATATATAAATGATAACACTCACACTTAGTCCGGTTTCATTAGATATTCACTTCACTTTTACGCAGCGCAATAATATTCTCTGATCTGATCTGATCTCTTCAATATATTTTATGCCTGCTTTTTGATAATAATAACCACAACACTGCGCTAAATACTCGTCACTAATATTATCCACGAACCAACAAAGTTCTATTAATTAAATACTCGTAACAAACTGTATCTACCCCACAGAAATCGAAATAATTTACTTAGTTTTTTGTGGTCTACCTGCTAAACTTTAATATTTATGTGAATAAGACGAATGAAACTAAAAACGAATGATGATTATTGAACTAGTCATTGGTTGCAGACAAAGTGAGTGTGTGTGTGTAATGTGCGTGTCTACAGTATTGTAACAACTTATAGAAGAAGGTCGTAAGTCAAACCGAAGCGTCAGTCTATTGCTTTGTGAGATTGCTCATGGACTTTTGGTCGGTACTGTACATCACCTTTTCTACAATTTCAGATAATATGGGTTGTAAGGCAATGGGCCGGTAGTTGGCTGGATCGTGTTTGCTACCCTTCTTAAATAGTGGTTTTATAACAACAAATTTTAACCTATCCGGAAACACACCCGATTCGAAACACATATTTATTATATAACTAAGTACTGGTGCTATAATGATTTAATAACCTTTGTTGTGATGTCATCATAACCAGAGCTATTAGTGTTATTTAATTAATTTATTAATTTTACAATGTCGGGGGGAACTGTGGGTATTAAAAATAATTATTAAGGATGCATGTCAAATTTTAAATTTTGATTAATAATATTACTAACAGTTACTAATTAAATTTCTTCAATAAAATAGTTATTAAAAGTTTGGGCGATACTTTTCGGGTCAGTTATATCTACGTTATTTATTCTAAGTCTTGGTATTCCTTCGACCGGCTTATTATTTTTGCACACGTTTCGCATAAGTTTTGAAAATTGCTACAACATGTCTCGCTTGCGTTTACAGCATAATTTTATACCCTTACTAATCCACTTAGGTGATTTTACTGCATACCGTTTAAATTTCATAAGCGGAAAACACATATCATAAAATAGTTTAAATGTGTCGTGGAACTTATTAAATGCGTCATTAGGTTCTGTGGATGAACAAAATCGGTAAATGTTAAATTTCGTAAGCAACTTTTGAACTTTTGCATATTTTCGTTACAGAAACTACGTCTGAATTTGTACCAATATGGAAGTACGCAAGCTTTTTTAACAGGACATTGTAGTAGTTGCGCCCCCTTATATTGCCGAAAAAGTTGTCAATGCACGTTCCGCTACACAGACGTGTTGGAATAAGCACACCTACTTTCAAATGAAAACTTTGCAATAGGTTTTTAAGGCTGCGAGAGGCGTCTTTCAAAATATCTATATTAAAATCACTACATACAATTTTTTCTTACGTTTAAAACAGATTTCATCAAGAATCATCTCTAAACCAACGAGGAATATATTCACTGAGGCCTTATCCCTATTAGGAGGTCTGTAAACACATACAACTATTACAGGGTGATTCTGCAATTCAACCGCGCAAACTTCGATAAGGTTCGGTTTACACTATTTTCCTACATCTAGTTTTTGTCCCAATAAAGTATTTCGCATTAGTATACATGAGCCCCCGTTCCTATTTTCTCGTTAATAATATGTGTGTAGCGTATAATTAGGCACATGAAGATGTATATGGTCGTCTTTTCCCATGTTAGTTTCTGTTATGCATATTATGTCTACCGATTTACCCTTATCTTTAAAATTATTAAGGTGCACACTTAGTAATTCTGATTTATTTACAAGTCCATTAATATTTTGGTGCAGTACAAAAATACGTTCATACACGAAAAAGAATCACAAGCTGAATCAGAAACCTTTCCAGAATCAACCTGTACTTTGGTATTAATTGCTACCTTCCTGTCACATGCCATTGGCTTAAAATAATCCAAAATTGTCTTCTGACTGGAGCACGATATGTTAGTTAACTCCCTCCGCTTTTCCTGATAATGTGCAGTGAATAATGAAGGCTTTTTCATGAGAAATTCTTTTACGTATTTTGACTAAGTTCATTCAGATATGTGCGGTTATTTTGCTTAATATAAAAGTATCGCTTATAATAGGAGAATTCGTTTAGATTTATAAATTTACAGTTTGTGAAATTTTGCGTCAGAAGTTGAAAATTTTGGTTTAATATATTCTTATTTAAATAATTATTACACTGCACGCCTAGTAAATGTATTTGTTGACACGTTCTCAAGTTATTTAGGGCTATACATACTTCTTTCAGGAGATGGCATGGATTATTGTCATTTGTCCCTATCGAAAGTATAACAATATATTGTTCGGTTACCGAGTTACATAATTCTAAGTTGTTATCATTACACAGTATTTCGGAGCATGCTGCACCTGGTTTGACCATGGCTGAGACCATGTAACCATCATTCCATTTATCTGTCCTTCTATCTATTATACTTGTGATAGTCCTCGAACTAGTTCATCTCCCAGAATGATGTAATTCTCAACTTCTCAAGTGGCTGCCCAATTTGTTTCTGTTGTTCCTTGGTAACTTTGTTAAGTGAGCCATTCTCCAGTAACAGTTCGTCAATTTGTTCGTGTGCGCTATTAAGTTGATCAGTCAGTGATTTTATTTGTTCTTTTAAATTATTGGTGTGGTTATCGTCGTAGTTTGAATTTTTGTCGGGTAGACTGTCTGCTATTGACTTCTCAGATGACGATGGGCTGGTTAAACAAAGGCGTTCAAATGACATAGATGTTTTTTTGTGTTTATGACGCATCGTTATGTTATTACTATCAGAACTCATTTTTAAGTGTCGCTAAGCTTCCAAAAAGTAACTTGTTTGACTGTGATTCGAACCCACGATCTTACGTTCACACCTACAGAGGCACACATTTTCGCTTCACAGCTAACGAGCGCTTACGTAGTCACGCCAAATCAGTTGATCCGTTTATCCTTCCAGTAATTTCGTAAATGTTCTGTTTTATCGACGATACGAAGTCTAGAGTTAATATGGTTTTTAAGATATAGAACATTGTTGCATTATGGAACAGTCATAATGCAACAATGTTCTATATCTAATGACGTTATTCAAATATATTTTTTTAACAATTTTTTCTTGACGTGAAGTTTAAATTTTTATACGGTTTACCACTTTCACTGCTTGGCACTCTCACTTAAAATGCTCTTTTCTCACTTTTTCACTGATTTGACTGGGTATTACACCGTTTAAGAACAGTTTTTAAGTCAATTGAAAACACTGTCACTTCCACGGTTCTAGTCTTCTTACATTGTTTATTTGTTTTGTGTCCTTTTTTGGCGCTAAATAACACTATCACTGATGTATCTCGTATAATCAAGTCACTTTAGTTTTAATTAATCGTGATATTACAACTTTAGGATTAACAAGAAAAAAAAATACGGAGCGATATGTTATCGTGACGGCAGCACCATCTGAATCTTTCATTCAAACTCATAGTCTCGAGGAGGGCAGTGTCTGCGCAACTGATCTGCTATCATGTGCCTTCTATTTCGTACAACTACTTTACCATTATGTAAACGAACAGCATATGACCTATTTCTCAGAATTCGCTCAACTACGCCTGGTACCCAATAGTTTTTTATCAAATTGGAACGGTGACGGCGGTGTTAACACAGTTTCCATAATTGAATTTATTTTATGTATTATTTATCGTCTATTTTGCTTTGTTTCACTCACTCACTGCTAATTAGATTCTATTGTAGTTTATACCGGCTGCGCCATGTTATGTTATGCGGAACGTGAATCAAACAGCAAGCTCCAGTAATAACTGCTATATTGAATCCAATCATTTTGCTACCACCACCAACATTATCAATGTACCCACTTATGAATATCATCACACATTCTAGATTTGGTCGGGTTACCACGCATAAACATATTTTTTCGATGATATCGTTAATTAATTAGTGTACAAGTCTGACATTTCACAGGTATATAATTGAACTGTATATTTAATTATTGATATAAGATTCAGTTACCACTTACTACAGGAAACTCGGTTAATCGGTCGTCAAATAACTCAGCTGCGCGCCGTGGACGGAACAAATTGAAGTTTCATCATAACTTTTTAATTACGTATAGGATACTAATGAAACTTCAGTACCATTTATAGACAGTAATTACCTGTATAATAACGTTTCAAGTTAGTCTTTGGAGCACTTATTGGAAGTGCTAGGACCTATTAAAGCATATTTCTATTTACTAAAATAACTCGGAGTCTGGATTTGTGCCCGGTTGATGTCAATAGGCTCGCCCCCTATTACATGGGACTTAAACATAACTGGCGAAATGTGGGTGTACCTGCTACAGGGACACCTCTGCCCAACCCTTCGGGGAAACAAGGCGTGATGTTATGTTATGTGTTATGTTATGTAAAATAACTTCAAAACGGTGCATTATTGTAGATCTTTTATTGCATAACAAATTATAAAAAATTAGCCAAATGTCATGTACAAAAATTATAATCATCCGTTTAGTCAATTCCGAGATGAAGCAATCGTGCAAACGTTACTGCAGCAGGATTTTAAATATCTTCGCAACCATAGCAAATACAAATTAAGTAGTAACATTTAGTTCAAATTGATATCTAATTATTTAGATAACATTTATTTCAACATATCCGTTAGAAAACAAAAGATCTGGCTGCGGTAACGTTACTCCAGCCGGAACTGTTTTTATCAAATAATAAAAAAAACTATCAGCTTAAAAAATCTGCTTACCAATTACAGAATCTGTATATCTAATTATCTATTGCACTTAGATGACGATTTTCGACATTTTCTAGTTGGGGTAACGCACACTCGTGGATCCGCGTTCCGGCAGTATAACGGAATTGCGAGGATCCACGTTCTTGACTTTCGTATCCACGGCATACCAAAGGTTAAAACTCGACTAGGATAACTCACACGTTTGGTACAATATTTTATTACAAATAAGTAGAGACGTAACTGCCACATATTTTAATATCGACACTTAACTATGATAGTAAAACTTTACTTTAACGAGACCCATATAATATTTTTGTGGCAGTTCAGTCTGTGCCACAAAGAACATTGCTCTAATCGTTCCATGAATCAACACGTATGATATCAGTAAGATAATTCGCTATTTTATTTTATGCTGAATTTTGAAATTCGCTATTTTATTTTATATATCTACAGAAAGTAATTTTACGAGGCTGTTGGTTCTTAGGATAACATAGATGGCTCCAGAGTAATGTTCTTAACTCTACATCGCGTACTGCGGGAATCGACAAGTGTGCTGGGAGTGATTGTGAGAGTGTACTACCATCCCATCGATAGTTCTTATCATCGCCTTGCATTTCCTGCCGCTTCTATACCTGCAGTACCACAGCTGTACCCTATTTTGACGGTAGGCATTGTGCGGCCTGTAGAAATATCCTTGGTAGAACAGCTTGGGATGTCCATTGATGCTCCTTATCATGTGGGCTGATGGTAAAACATTTTTTTATTTGATTGGCGTTGAAATTTATGTACTTTTGGCAAACTAAAGAATAATAAACAAGTATCATATACATTACCTTTTTGCGATGAAACAGCATTTGGACCAAACCCTGTCTGAGTATGGTCCAAATGCTGCCCAGAAGTGAGAGTACCTACTTCATTGTTTTCCTTGTATTATTTGTTAGATTCCGTAAATGGGTTCAAACAAGTAAAACACTAGGATAAATTTCTAATACAATAGCAATATTATCAAAATGGTGAAAAAACATAAAATAAAACGCATTTGTTGCGAACACCCTGAACCTGATTTTGTTATATTGTAGTTAGGTACTTCATTTTCAGACAAGGCAGCAATGGTCTCAACTCTTAAGATGGATCTGCAGTTGTAGCCTTTTGAATTTTGGATAGGATTTGCTATTCGTTTTATACATCATTCATATCTCAGTATGATAAATTGAACACGTTGCATGAAATTCAACGAAAATGTAACTGGAATTTCCAATTCATTACTAGTTAACGATACGTCATCGTCAAGGTGATTCGTGCTGGGCCTACTTTTTATAGGAGGAGGGATCTCGGCTTCCAAGTAATAAAAACAACGTAGTTTTAATGGTTGTGCGCTTTACTGATCTTAATAATACAATTATCAATTGTCCAAATAACGGCTTTACAGTTAAACCGGTTTCTATGGCATCTCCAGCGAGTCTTGCCGCTCCTGTTGACCAGGTGTCGTAAGTAGCGGTGTTCTTGGAATATCAACATTGGTCTGCCATCAATCGATATCCTCACGTCGAAGACTGAAATAAAAGCGGTCAAAACATGTTTTGTTTGATAGTGTCTCTGATCACAGATTTAAGGCCAGTACAGACGACTTCATATTAATCACTTAGTTATACTGCGTAGATACAATTTTAAGTGTTTTACTGTCTCGGAAAAAAGTATGCTTGAGACTGTTTCTCGTTTGCGCTGGGATTGCACTGCATTCTATATTTGATAATTTTACTGATGAATAAGCAGTCAAATTAAAAAAAAAGGAAAGCATTTCTTAAACAAGGCAAATAATATAAAAAAAAAAAAAAGTATTGCATTGTTGTTATTTATTAAACGCAGAACAAAAGTACTAACATTTACGTACAAAACTTTCTACATAATTATTAATATTTTATACAATACCACTGTCCTGATGCACTAAAGAATTTCAAATGTTAAAATCTATAAAGCAGCTTTTTATTTACAACTTTTTACTAATTGCCACTTAATGAGAACAATAAAATTATATACAACCCTAGTTAAAAGTACGACCATCATTTTTATAATCGTTAATTTTAAATTGCATTGATTTAGTGACAGATGACGATTGCTAAGTTTAAGTTGCCACATTTCGAGAATAACATAAACATTATAAATTCTAATCTACGAAGAAAACATTTTTTTTTTTTAATAATAGTACGTATTTTAATCTCTAAACATTAAAATATTCAGTAGTATAAAAATTATTTAAAACATCACTATCCAAATGATATCAATATACAAGGTGTTAAAAAACTAATCACCAAAGTATTTACAAAAAAACCGGCCAAGTGCGTGTCGGACCACGCACAATTAAGGGTTCTGTAGTTGGAATGAATTTATCCCAAAAACATGTTGAAAAACATGTTCTCCCATACGGAATGTATGGGAAAACATGTTTTTGCAACTGCAAATCTAAGTTGGTCGATTATTACTCGTTAACTTGTAGAGCCTATTTAGCTGTGATAGTTTTTCTTTTAATTTCGTTATATAAACTAATGCTGTGATTTTTTTCACACATCCAAAACCAACCATTTAGCTGGCAGGACACTTGACTCTAACAAAAATTTGCACTTTAACGCCTAATATTTCGCAAACGTATCCCTAAATCCAAAAATGGTTTCCACATACTCACAATGTTTTTGAAGGACCTTTCCAATGATAGCCCACACCATGGGATAAAAAAAAAGTTCTTTGTTTACTACGGAACCCTAAAAACTAAGTACACTAAGCAAAAATAATTGCAGAGAAACAACTTTTAGTATTGTGCGCACGTAAAAGATTGCAAATAGTTTTTTTTACTGGTTGTTTCAATATTATTAAGAGTGACGGATGGTGTAAGAAAAAGGGCTTACCTACCTACTAAAGGCTTTTCTGCTCTAATCTCAAGATAAAAAGAAACAAACTTTAAATAAAAAATTGTTGTACGCACGGCTACACTTCAAGCTATACATTTCCAGTATAAGCTGGCCTTTTATTGTACGGAAATTAGCTTATACTGGAAACTATAGCTTGATGTGTAGCCGTGTGTACCTATCGCTTAAGAGTAGGGGAAGACCAAAGGAACGATGGATAGATTGTGTGACAGACGATAAGGCTAGAAAGGGGATGACTAAGGGGATGAGAAATTCAATATGCCTATTCTTTTCCCAACTATGTTGGGGTCCGCTTCGAGTCTAACCTGATGCTGCTGAACACCAGTATTTTACATGGAAAGATTGCCTATCTGACCTCCAGAAGTATGACAAAAAATACATATTACGCCGACCCCAAATTAATTGTGATAAGAGTAAAAGAATGGTGATGATACTTATGTAGACGTTCGCATTAAGGGTTTTATTTATAAACGTCGCTTAAAGGTAAACAACGTTCAAACGTAAAAAAAATATGGTTAAACAGTCGCTAATCATTACTTAACTTTAAGCAACGTTTATAAATATACCCCTTAGTCAACAAACACAATAATCCTGATCAGCATAATTTTTGCAGATAATTGTGGGAATAAAATGTCTATGTTCAGGACATATTCTTGAAAAAGGTACAAAAAGAAGAAATTGTGCAGGGTGCTATGAAAAACTACGAAAGAATTTAGAGTGTAGAGAAGCTAGCAGAAAAGTGAAAAAAAATAAAACGCATTGCAAAAAGTGTAAGCAGTCTCTATGCAAGGAGTGCTATAACGATAGACACACAAATTTTTATCCGTAGTTAAATGGTAAATGGGTACTACATAATTTGAATATCGATAATTTATTTCTTATTGTTTGTTACATCACTATAACAGTTACTCTTTAGTGCGGAATCAATTTTCATCAACCAGACATTACTATTTGCTCACTATTTGTCAGGCGAATCCAGCGGCGAACTCGACATTAAATAGAATTATTTATGAATATATTGATTATATTGTGGCGGCATCTATATCGCCCCATGCGAACTATGCATGACACTGACGTCACGCAAAATCCTGCATCGCGCAAGCAGTGTTTACCGCGTGATTAGCATATTTACAACGTCTCGACATCAACTGTTGGGCATTTGCACACCAGACAACACCTGTCTGGTCAGCCCCGGATCTAGATTTTTTTTGAGGCGGGCCAAAAAAATGTTGGCAGTAACATATTAATCAAATTGTATCAATCGATAATGCGCCAATTCAACAGAGGGCGCCAAAAGTGTAGTAAAAAAGAAAAAAATAGAAAGATTATAAATGTGCTGCGCGTCTCATTTATTGCAAAGTTGCTGTGTGGTGCACTTGTCTGCTACGGTTGAATTTGTCGCCCCCTGAAGTTGGCGTTCGGGGCACGGGCCCGGGCTTGCCCCCCCCCTAGATCCGGGGCTGCGTCTGGTCGGAGGATCCTCCGTTTTCTATAGAGGATGAGTGAACTTTATACCCTGTTCCTCATACTTCTATAAAATAAATAGGTCACATCATGCTTTTGCAGACAGCTGCTGGGGAGTTTGTTGCGCCACTTCTTCCCAACTAAAGCACTAGGAAGTGGTGAACGGCGGGCGATTTGGGGGACTGTCTTTTGTAATTTTGACGTTCAAAAGGTGCTGATTCTCAGCCTAGCTTGAGTAAACGAATTTTTATTTTGACAATGAGCTTTATGTATCATTTATTGGTTACCCACAGTGCCTATTCAAGACTGAAGGATACAGTTTTGCCACAGCACCAGATGAAAGTTACCTACTGATTTGTATATCAAACTGAACGTGTTAAGGGGGATGCGCTTGGGTAGCCGCGAAATTCAAATTTTCTTTAGTTTTTGTATTTTGCAGGTCAGTGTCAGGTTTTTTGTTGATCTAAACATTTTAGTAATTTAGATTCTGATTTTTTTTTTATCTTAGTAATAATAGTATGATTGTGGTGTGTATTTGAATACTAACATAACTCTTAAGTATATCGACTAACAAAAATATGGATCATTGTGTCTGAATTAAATAAATTAAATATGATTCGCATAGGTAAGGTGAATTAGCAAAGGTGTCAAATGTAATGATTTAATTCATGACATTTGACACCTTTGCTAACTTATGCAGTTGTATTGCTGATTGTAATGATTATAATTGAGTAAAGCCATATTTGTTACGGCCGCGAATCATATTTAGATCAACCTGACATTGACCTACAAAATGCAAAAAACTACAGAAAATTTGAATTTCGCGGGCTACCCTGACGCTTTCGCCTTTAATAAAATGGTAGAGTTACAGACCTCAATAATTCGAGCTATGCTTCTGAGGAAATTAAATAAAAGAGATCTACAGTTTGCAGGACTAGATAAACTTACATAGATGCAGACATTTCAACAGTGAAGTATCAAAAATAACAATTAAAATAAATAAATAATAAGAGAGATTTTGTGTGAGAGACAGCGACTGTTATATCTTTTTTCTCTCTCATGTAACGTCTGTCCAATTATCGAATTGCCGTCTAAGAAGTTTCACTTAAAAAAATAACTGTAACAGACGAGCCCGCCTTTCTCCGTTTCTACGAGTATGTTTAAAATAACTTTATTGAGAATATTTCAAGCAGCAATGATAATCACGGCAATAATATCGCGATTGGTAAAACCATTTCATTCAATAGATTTTATTTGTGTGATTGTAAAGTCTATGTATTTTTGTATATTTTCTTTTTCATCTCCTATACATTACTTATTACTTACGTACATACCTATAATTAACTTCATCAAACAAATTAAAATATGTACTCGTATATTGTATAGTATGATAACAGCTATAGTAGGTAGGTACCTATACTATTTATTTGTTTGCTTTTTAAGTATACAATTTTTTTCCTAATGAATATTACATATACCAATTATGTCTACATATATATATTGAGGTTACACACCATTTTCATTAATCTTGCTCTAAATATTTTAGATCTTACGAATATTTAATATGTCCATATTTACAAAATGTGCAACACAGTGGTAATACTTTAATGTTGTTGTTATATTAAAAAGTAATTTAAGACAAACAACCATAGAAACGGGTTTTTCTACGGGTTTTATCGACGGTAGAATAGACAAAATGATGAATTGTGATTGTTTATCTGTCACTCTATTCTTCTGTCGACAAAACCTGTTTCTTTGTGGTCATGCTAAGCGTGCTGCTATGGTTAATGCACAGAGCACGGAGACGCTTAGGTGGCCGCTGCTATAGCCGGCATTGTCATTCATTCATCTTCTATAAAAATAGTACCTGGTACTTGTTGACAGGCCTACACTGTCCTCCCATACCTATTAAGACTGTAATTTGGAAATATTGTAAAATCCAATTATTTGTAAAAGAGTAACTGGAGTTTCTTGCCGACTCTTCTCCATAGGAAATGATTGGAACCGTGCACTTATGTTTAACGTTTCATAAGTGCCTGTGTAGGTTTATGTGAAATATATGTATATATGTATATTTTAATTTTTTATTACTCGCACTACGACATACATGACGTATAGAAACTGACGGCTTTGAAGGCTTTCCGTGATAGAAGTTTTGCATTCAACGTTCTATCGGCGCCTCGAATTTAATTAAATAGATTACAAACTCTAGACGCTGCCTCACGGCGATTCCATGCCCTATGGGTTAATACCTATGTTTAATCATGGTTATGTTGATCATTAAGTTTCATGATAAAGTTTCCATCCGTGATGGCTATGGCTCTGCACTTATTGAAGGACTTGCAGCATCGCCAACGCGTTCTGCCTCGCCTGCTGATGTAGTGCCTCATAAACCGGTTGTTGCCTATCATCAGCACGTTTCTTCCGTTCAGCTCCGTGAAGGACGCGAGCCGATAGCGCAGCCCTGGAAATAGTATTGCATATTTCAGTTTCGTGTAGATATTGTGTTGTTTTATCAACAAAGGGGTCGGCAAGTTGTAGGTTGTTGTGTTGTGTATATTGAAGGGGTAGGTAGAAAGAGGTCATAAGTTATTTTTAAGTTTATTACTTTTAAGTTTCATGTAATAGAGAACTTTTAATAAAACGAAAATCATATTTGTCTTTATGTTTTTTTATTTAGTCAAAAATACCAAATTAAAATGGCTTTATAAAAATTAATTCAACTTATGAAATAATTTTTAATAATAGACAACCTAATGTGTAACTTCAACCAATATGTCTTTCATAATACATCTAGCAATTCTAAATAACAATAAAAAATATATTTTCATTCGTAATGGGCAACAAAACAAAAAAACAATCGTTGGTACACCATTTACATCATAAACTAGATATCAAAACAAATTAATGTATGCTTCTCAACAGTAAATTTAACGTAGATACAAATAATATAGACGGTCAAAAATTACTATCTATTTCAGGCGGCCAGGGGAACTCTCAACGTAATCTTATGTCCTGAAATACCTAATAGTTCAGTACCTCATCGCATGAACTTCACTTGGCCGTATATCTTCTAACTAATACACACAAATCTCAGCTTTTTTCATCCGAATCCTCCTCTTCTTCATCATGTGTGTGCTCACTAGCTTTCATTAGCTTATTCCCTTTAGTAACAGCGCAGCCTTTACACCCATTGTGCCTTCGAATACATCGCCAAGATGTCCTCTCGCCGTGACAGTAGTCCTGACGATATTTGAACCCTTCATGAAGCAAAATAATCGCCCCTCTTCTACTCCTAGTCAGTAAAAACGAACAGTCTGTAATTAAAATTAATGCATTCATCACAAAGCGAAATAAAATAGTAGCTGCTAATTAAAGGGAAGTAAAAGAAAGTAATGATTTCAATTAAGTACGATATATTCAGATAAACAGAAATTCCTAACTTCTAGCTAAAATTTTAGTAAGGGCACACAACTGTGCCCGTAATCGGTTCAACTTCGTCTAGGTACATCACCATCAAAAATTTTTGCATATAAAATTGGTGTCCTTTTGTTTCTATTTAAACAATATTCGAAACTATCTTTAAATGCTTATAATGTATTCGTTATTTTTTTTTAACAGCTGCACTACGCCGATACATCTAGGAATACAATATTTAAAATTAAAAAAAATACATTTGAGCAGTATCTATCATTATTGGAGGTAAACATGTATTTAATGCACCCAGTCAGGAAGGGATTGTTTCACGTATTTCTACAAATTAATCACCACACTTTAATTAAAATGATTGAATAAATACTAAATACAAAGTTTGCTTTTCTTTAAAAAAAAAACGAAGCTTATAAAAGCACTACAACAAATTATACTATCAGATAATCATGTTAATACAATAATTAATTGCTAACAACTTAAGAATACGCAATTATTATTTGCTTTCAGTAATATTCTCACTAGGTTTGAGAGACAAATCTCCAGGAACATCATTTAAGTTATTAACAGAACTATAGCTATTTTCAACAAGAGTTTGATTTTGTTCGGCTTGATCATTCTGATCGTGAAGGTCCATTGCAATATCCGATTGCGTAGGTTCATTTATATTAACGTCATCAGTCACGTTAACGTAAACATTTTCTTCATCATGATCATCATGATTTGATTTGTCCTCGTTGAGAATATCAGTCGTTGAGTCCAATGATGGTATCATAGGATTTTCAAAAGGAAGCAAATTATTACAATTTGGGATATCATTAGTGATTGTTTCAGTATTCGTTAGTGGATCGATTATATGATCTTCTTCACAGCGATTTACATCAATTTCAACATTAGATACATCAATATTGGGTTCATCCATATTGGATTCAGAGGGCAGAGATGTAAAGTGAAAGTTTTGTATAACATTCATATTATTCTGTGCTTGTTTAACCTTTTCTAGTTCCAACTCTTCACCGTCAGAAAGAATTTCTATTGGAGCGTCGTCTCGTACTACCTCGATGACGTCATCGTCTGATTCATTGTCTGGCACTTTCGTCATTATGTTGCTTATAAGAACATTCTCGACGCCCTTACTAACCGAAGAACCTGAAAAAAATTATAAATTACAGTGTCTAGAATCCATTTTACAACAAGTAGTTAACTAATGAAATAATTCATTCCTTAACCTTTATGAACTAAAAAGCTTGGACGGGTCTTGCTCAATAATAGGAGGAGTAGAATTGGCACGAGTGTAAATAATAAAAGGCATTACTTGTAAAATATATTTTATTGATGAAAGAATAAATAATTAAAAAATCTTTTGTATTTACATTATTTTTGTCTTTTTTGAATCACTTGGTTTTCTTAAATCAAAACTCATTTACCTGAGAATATCAGACGAAACACATATTTTTTTAGACCTCATTTTTATTTGGTTCAGTGGACGCAATTATTATATTATAGACTTATTTAACCGTATAGTTCGGAAGCGCCCCCGATTGGACCCGAACACACAAACCTCCGCCGGCTCGGTAGTGGGTCCAATTGGACCCCAGAATTACCACATACCCTTACCCTTAATTGATTATGTAAATATTTATTATACTACCCATTAAATCTTATGAATGTGCGTTAATTAAGAGAATTAAATAAAAAACTCAAATGTTTACACCATTAAATCTTTCATATTTAGCGTGCAAGATTATTAATTTACCTTTAAAAATATTCAAGTCTATAAATGCGATAATCGCCATTTTGATGACAGTCGAGGTCGAGGCTAAAAATCATAAAAATTGGGGATTTCGAACATCTAAGCTCCACCACAGGGGCAGTGAATACTACATCATTTAATTATTTGACAAATTCATCCATTGTTCAAGTTAATTAAGTAGTGGTAATGAAGTTTTTGATATCCTAAGTCGAAGTTTCGCGCCAATCGTGCGTGTTTACATTGTAACTTTTCACTAATATCACACATACACATGTAGATACGATTTAAAATGTGACAAATATTATTAAAAATATTATAAACAACTAGAAAATGCCCAAATCTTAACGTAATATACGAACACAGGTCCAATAACACGTAATATTCATTACCACTACTCAATTTGTGTTAAAAATATCCGACCATTATTGTTTTTTTTATTGTAATGATGTGCGAAAACGATTATGCCAAACGATTTTTTTTTTTCAATTTTGATCTATTCGATTAATTAATATGTCGAATGTAAGAAATCGATACTTGATAATTGAAATAAAATTGTTTTAAGCATTAAATACATTAAGCATTGCTTATAATAATTATTTATACTTTTCTAATGTAATTTTAATCATTTTTTGGACATTATGTATAGAAGGAGTCAACAGACAGGACGGGGATATACTTACCTAATTTATTAAATTTCGCGCTTAATTGTTTCTATATTTGAATTTAAATTCGGAATGTGCTCGCTGTTCAAAACTATTTAAAATTTTTGGACAATTATTTAATGTGGATTTTATTTTTGATACTTTCTGATAGTTTGCTACAGAATGCCCAGTATACATTTTTTAAGTAGGCTTAACAAAATTTTGTTTGGGAATGACGATAAATTATTTTTTATAAAGTGGGTAGGTGTTTCGCAAACGCTTTTAAATGACGTCCATATTTTTTGTTAGTTGTATGAGTTTGGTAGTTTTTGTTTTTAATAGGTTACTCTTACTTGAGTAAAAGAAATGTTATTTTTTTGTGGTAGTTTCCCAACGTAATTAAAAAAGCTGGCCAAGTGTATGTGGGACTACGCACAGTGAAGGATTTCGTAGTTGGGATGAATACTTATTTACGCACAAAATTAAAAAAAAAAATAAGGTTGTATTTCTCGAAAAAATTATAATAAACAAAGTTAATTCTGCGGTTGTAACCGAAACAAACCCATATCTCAAAAACTATTGACTTAAAAAGTAAAGTAATTAGAAACATATTTATCATTTTAATTAAGAGATCCAACAATACACGCTTCATGTGCATAGATATTTTTTCATCCCTCGGTTATATGTATGCCACCCCCTATATTATGTTTATCGTAATTTCACTACACCATTGTTGTGTAGCGGTGCAAAGAATACACCTTTTCCAAATTTTCATCGATGGAGGAAATAGTCTCCGTGTAAAATGGCTGTATGACATCCGGACGAACGGACAGACGGACATGACGAAATTAAGAGGGCCGTTTTTTTCACGGATTTTGGCTATCGAGTTTACAATAGGTAGGCATTAAACTGATGTCTATGAGAATTTATCTACAATATTATTATTATTTGGAATAGCCGCCATCTTAAAATCCAGAATGTTCATCTTATTCGATATTAGCACTATCCCCCGAAAATTGTAGTCATGATGAAAAATTATCAAATTGTAATAGCATCCATGTTTTATACCAATAATTAATCACAAGAACAAACTCATATTATTTTACGACCATAGACTTTTTATATGTTTTCCAGGAATCTATAATCAACCAACAATTTCCAGTATTAAAAATAAATATATTCAATGGCTCCGTAGATAATGGTCTATTTTCTATAATAAATTAAAAAAATAGAACGTGTAAGGCACGGGGAACCAAGTTCTTTTTCACGTATAATTTCAAACAAAATATTTCGCAGCCGCCATCTTGGATTTACCTTTTGACCTCATTATCGACTTTAGCACCCTCAAAAACTACGAAAACTATACCATTGATGAAAAATTTGAAAATTTTCGCAGCTGCCCTCTTGGATTTACATTTTAACGTCACTATCGGCTTCAACGCCTTCGACAACCATGAAACCTACCCACATGATGAAAAATTTGAAAATTTTCGCAGGCGCCATCTTGGATTTACATTTTGACCAAATTCACACTCTCTCTCTCTCTATCAAATTAGAAGAGTCTCAGTCACAAGTATGAACACTTTTTCGCGTGACGATTTATGCCAGTTTACTCCTACCGCAAGTCGCGTTAAAGAACTTAGTTCCAAAAATTATATAAATAATATAATTAACACAAATATTTGGGACCTCCACAACAAGCCCTTTCATTTGATGCCACACGGTATAGTTTGCAAAACTTTATTTTTTATTGTCTAGTTTGGCCCCCAAAAGTGACCCCATATTCAAAATTCACTTATTTACGTTACACTTCTGTATTTGGGTCACAGAAATTCATATGTGTAGGTACCAAATTTCAACTTAATCGATCCAGTAGATTCGGAGCAAATTGGCTGTGACAGACCGAAACACGAGTAATCCTTTATGGGTTCCGTTTTTTCATTCGTAGGTACGTACGGAACCCTCAAAAGTTACTGTCCGATCCACACTGTATTTGTATACTTACTAATAAAATTATTAATATCAAAAATAAAATAATTCATGGAAAACATATCAAAGAGTTTTTATTCAGTTTCTAATACTTTTTTCACACTGATTTTATTGCGAGTATCGATTAGGCTGAATACTACTTTTGAATCGATATAAGAAAATTGGGTAGACGGTCAGCACTAAGAAGTGTCACGTTGCAACACAATTTTTTGGTCGTTTTTATCAAGATTTGATCGTGTTTTTTATGTAGTTTATGTTTGAAACATGGTAAAAGTAAGAATGCAGAGAGAATGATAATATCTTTATTTTTCCTTTTTGCATATTTTCAGCAAGAAAGTGCGTTGTTTATGTACATATTTTCAGCAAATTTAAATTACCTACGTTTTGGATAGGTGTAGTAATACCAATTCTATACAACTTTCGCAGTGTACTGACGCGGTTTGACTGATCTCAACATATAATTAAAGATGTTTTCGACAAAGTTATTGTATAAAATAGGCGCAGTAACATATTTTTCTTTATTAATTTCTAATGCTGAAAGTTGATGTAAATTCCTGAATTTCATGACTGAATTCGCTACACCCCGTCGAGTCAACTGATGTGTCACATGTCAAAATCTTGTCGAGCAGAGAGGTTGAAATGAAATCCATATACCCATTACTAAGTACTTCTAAAAATCTTAATATTATAGAGTTTTAAAAAGGTATTATGTCCATATGTCATAAATTCACAATTCATTTATTACTATTATTATACTAGTATGAAAAAAACAAGGTAATGCATCGAGAAAACTAAAATAATGAAAGGATTAACAAAATGTATAGTGTTTCGAGTCAAGCAAATATATAGTCGTCATGAAACAGAGGTCCTAAGAATGATTCTGTCTGTCTTTTGTCTGAGCCGTTACCAAAAAAATCAAATGTCTTTCTAATTCATTAAAACATGCCTCTGATGGACATGGTTATGTTCATTGGAGACCAGAATCCTTTGGTTAATAATCCTTACTTTACATTTACAACCAAGAGAAGCTCTCTTTGAACATCGCCAGTAGCTTCGCACTTCGTTCCCATATTCCCGGTAGAATCTGTGGCCTTGAAGTATCAAAACTTGTCCACCTTTCTCTGTGAGATATATTCGACCAGATGTGTGTTGAGAACCTGTAAGTATATGAAATAAACACCATTTAAAAATTACATGGGATTTGAACATAGCTAGAAAAATATGGGCTTACTATAGAAAGGTACATGTCTGCCTCTCTTGTACAGTTAGGTTTCGAGAAAACCCGTTTATAGTCTCCCCAGAGACGTGCACAACAGGCGTTACGGATCGGTCTTTTGAGAGGTAATGGTGCCCCCGTCCGTGTGCAGATGGTGACTACCGGGGTGGTTTTAGTGAGATAAAGCATCGAACTGTGCGGACGCGTATTTAAAACTTACTAAATGAAATATCGTTAAAGTATAAAATATTAAAGCTAAAGCCATACTAAATCAACTTCTATGTTGCTACAAATAAAGTGCATTAAAAAAAAAACTACATAAATCACATAAACGGTTTATCAACGGTCGAGAAAGATAAGAAGCCGTAACCGGTTCTGTGAGCGTAGTTCGAGAGCTAGGTAGCATGAATTTACCGCCAACTCCAACAAACACACAAATGTCTGGTGGGAGTGGTGGATCCACCTCTAATTTGTCCAATTTTGAGAACGATAAAGGTTGAGTTAACAAAGACTCAAGAAAGAGAAAACCACACACGCTGGAATATGATTTCAAAAGAGATTTAGCCCAATTTCGTAGTGAAATAACGGGCTGTATAAAGGAAGCGATGAACGAGCAAATTGAAAGTATAACACAAATGAGGAACGAAATTAGGCAAGACACTCAAGATCTAAAATTAACAACTGATAACCTAACAGGCGAATATAAGAAACTGCTTAAATCCGTGGAAAATATTATAACCGAACATAAAATTGCTCAAAGTAAAATTATTGCAATTGAGGCTGAGCTGCATCTACTTAAAAGTGAGAATCGAAAACTTAAATTAAATTTTGGAGAACTGCACGAGTTTTTTGTCGAAATGCAAGGAGGACTTCAAAGAGACAAGAACATAATATTGGTGAGTCTGAATGAGTAAGATGTCCTCGATCTCTCCACAGGCAACAATTGCGACTCTGAAGAAGTTCACAAGATCCTAACATAAGCCTATCAAGATTGTCCTAAGCCCTTAATATATATAAGATTGGGCAAATATAATGCAGATAATAAAAATTATACTTGATTCTCCAGATATACCAAAACATTTGCTGAAGAATCGCTCGAAACTGCCTAAGACTATAAAAATATATTCGGACCAACACCAGCTCAAAGAAATTATATACAAAACCTCCAAACTGAGCTCAAAGAGCGTGAGCAAGAAGGGGAAACAAATCTAATAATTAAATATATCAAAGGAGTACTTACCATAACCAAAAACAACTACAATTCAAAAAGTAACCGGGGCAAACACAAGTTGTTCCTGTTAGCTCAGGAAAAGCCAGCCTTACCAAAGAACCAAAGAACTGACAAGTATACAGATTTTCCCTCTAAGTCATCATTCCTCAAAACCTTCTATGCTAATGTAAAGCCGGGTCTCCTGCGCGTGTTTTTTTTGAAACATTACACTAAAAACCTTACACATGTTTATGTGTAAACATATAACACATACAATAAAGCAAATGTTTATTTGCTTTCATACAAAATATCGTGTTTGCATACACAAATTGCCTCTTTGTTGCGATGTTTTTGTGTAAAAACACGCGCAGGAAACCCGGCTTAAGAAGTACTTGCAGTCCAGAAAAACTTGAAGACCTAAAGTGCATCCTAAAACAATTCCTTCTACAGTACACGTCTTAATTCTAACTGAGATTTGGATAACATCAGAACAAGATGCAAAATTATACGATCTACTTAACTACAAATATATTAAATTTACAATTATAAACATGATACTAAGCATATCTATCTACATTCATGAAGGCATTCCCTTTGAAGTAACAGAGGACACCTATAGGGATAGCATAAATCAAAAATAATTAACTTACTAAAGGACTACTGGATTAACACAGCGGTTATTCTTTAAGAAGATCGATAACAGAAATACCTTGTGACTAAAGTTAAAAAAAGTTTTTAGATAACACTACACAAACCAACAATAAACTTACAAAAACCGGCTAAGAAGGGTTCCGTAGTTGGGATGAATTTATTCCAAAAACAAACTTAACTTTGTAGTTGAAAAACATGTTCTCCCATACGGAATGTATGGGAAAACATGTTTTTGCAACTGCAAATATAAGTTGGTCGATTATTACTCGTTAACTTGTAGAGCCTACTTAGCTGTGATAGTTTTTCTTTTAATTTCGTTACATAAACTACTGCGGTGTTTTTTTTTCACACATCCAAAACCAACCATTTAGCTGGCAGGGGGCACTTTAACGCTTAATATTTCGCAAACGGATCCCTGAATCCAAAAATGGTTTTCACATACTACAATGTTTTTGAACTACCTTTCCAAGACAGCCCACACCATGGGATAGAAAAAAAAAACAACACTACGTGTAGGGGAGGTACCCTAAAATATATATTTTTTACAATTTCGTTTTATCACTTTGTTGACGTAATTAATATGTATATCCATGCCAAATTACAGCTTTCTAGTGCTAAGAGTCTCGGAGCTAGACCGCGGACGGACAGACAGACAGACGGACATGACGAAACTATAAGGGTTCCTTGTTTACTACGGAACCCTAAAAAAGACATATACACATAACCTAAGAAATAGAACTGAAGTAGTTCTGCGATTTCCTAGAACAGTAAAATATCGAAAAAATTACTTTTTATATGAAGGGGTCCCAATTATATAATAATTTGCCAAATGAAATCAAAGAGTGCAAAAGTACCTATTAATATTTACAAAAGAAAACTAAAGGATTATAATTATGCAAAAAGTAACTTCTACATAAATACCCTGACAACACAATACAAAATACTTACATAATAATACAAAATAAGAACACAAAAAAAGCGGTCTCCGAGACTATACTTGTCGCACACAAGCAAACAAACACATGCACGCACTATACTAGCATTCAAAAACACATAACACAGTAGTTCGCTTCTTAATCGTTGTCTGTGTTCCTCACAAAGTGATTAATCAGTACTTATTTATGAGGGGGTACCTTGGTGCCATATTAGCCAGTTGTATTAACTTGTTTTTTATGAGCTCAACTGTCATGAATGAGACACAATGTAATTTTAATAGTTATTGATCTCCAGGAGAGCTCGTGACAGTCAAGGGATTTTTGGTTTGTTTGCTGTTGATCTCATTCATACATTGTTAAATTTTGTATATTATGTGAACTGTATCATGTTCTTATGAGAAATGAAGATTCTTTAAACCTTAACCTAAAACTCCCACACTTTCCGGTCTTATCCGTAAAGCCCGGACGCCTTTTGAATGTCTACTCCGAAAACAATAAAAAACAATAATAGATGATATGATAAGTTCCTGACACTGGTACTAGGTAGTGGTATTCGAATGTGTGTGGGGTAGGTACCACAACTAAAAAGTGAAAAATAAAAACATTTTACAAAAAAAAAACTACCGACTTCCAAAAAAAACACTACAAAGTGAAAAATAACTTTAATTTCGGAAGTCGGTGTCTTGGGTTTTGTGTTTTCGTTTTTTGCCACCGACTTCCGAAATTAAAGTTATTTTTCACTTTGTAGTGTTTTTTTTGGAAGTCGGTAGTTTTTTTTTTTGTAAAATGTTTTTATTTTTCACTTTTTAGTTGTGGTACCTACCCCACACACATTCGAATACCACTACCTAGTACCAGTGTCAGGAACTTATCATATCATCTACATACTAAGTGGGAAAAAAATACGTATTTTGTAGCTAATTCAAAAACTATCCAAGCAAAGTTAATAAAATTTATATGGGACCAATTTGGAAGCATACCCTTTCAAACAAAAAAAGAATTTTCAAAATCGGTCCACAAATTACGGAGAAATCGGTGGACATACATAAGAAAAAAAGACAAATATACGCGTCGAACATATAACCTCCTCCTTTTTGGAAGTCGGTTAATAAGGTACATATCTGCCTAAACCTTTACGGGAAACAGGCGTGATTTTTGTGTTTTTTGTGTTAAATTATTAAAAAACACGGTTAATTAAAAGTAGTGAGAGTGGGCGCGCGTTGACTCCGACGTGGGTCAGATTGATGATGCGAATTAATGTAGACTTCTGTACCTAACAACAGAGTCATAATATATTGCTACTTTTTTGCTTTGTTCTTGAGCATTTTTCTATTAGTGCTGCATAAGAATTTTATTTAGTGAATTATGTTTGTGTACTCTTAGTTTTCCGCTATCCAGTGAATTTTGGTGATAAAAAGCTCCTTGACCTTTGTAGTCCGTGCTTAGCTAACATTATCGTTCATAGGATATAAGAGTTCTATAAAAGATTTTATAAGAAATAATACTACATATTTATTTATACAAACATAATATCAATAACACAATAATCTAACAAATCTCCAAGTAAAATACTTAATTCATCTAATATTTTTTTGCAATTAAACGCAAAGTATTGCTTCATCCTATTAATGACTATGTTTCATCTCATTAATGGCTATGTTTTCCGTAAATGGCTACGACCATTTTTCCTATGGTGTGCACCTTGGCTTTGCAAGGAGGATGGCTGTAGTAGCCCGTGCAATACCACGTGTCTTTATCACCAGACGTGGACTTTTTATTGTAACTGTATTTCCCCATGTGCATTATAATCCCACCGCGTTGAGATATCGAAAACTGGATTGGGGTCTCTGGAAATTCGGCAGCTGGTTAGCATAGTAACTACAATCATGACGTAACCGCGAGGCTTGGTCATTTTAACCAGTTTTTTTGGATAGTTTTTCCCAATCCAATAGGAGTGTAAAGCTAGAAATAACTTCACAAAATTACTTCACGATTATCGCTAGGACTGTTACCAGCGGAAGTAAATTTCTTTAGTGCGGCCCTCGTCTCAATGAAAACACAGCAGTTTAAAATAATGATTTGTATTTCTTAAATAAAATGTTAGTTATGATTGAAGTAGGTACGATTGCAGACCAAGAAGGTTCCAGGTCTTGAAGGTCGCTGGATGATTATGATCATTGCGCACATTGACTATTTTGTCTTCTACAGTGTGTACTTTAGCCGTACAACCGCTATGTGTGGCGCATTTCCAAGTCTTTTTCACGTGTTGCAGACAATATGTCCGACAGATGAAGGAATACCCATTGAACATCAGATGTCGGGTCCCTCTTGCTGAAGTTGTGAAGTAAACTGTAAAGAAATGGTTATAATTTTGTTTAAAATAATATCTTGTTTTGAATTTTGTAAAGGCATTTATTATAGTTTAATTGGTAAAATAAAAATATTTCAAAGAGGAGTACTAATTTTATTTTCAGATTGCCTGATGTACTACTTTTGTTCAATACCCACACACATAAATATGACTAGAATATATAAGTTTCGAGTTTACGAATTTGTTTATGTTTTAAACATTCATTACACGAGAGTATACACACGATTAAATTAATTGATCACAAAAATATAGATCATTATTTTAAAATAAGTTATACCTACTCCTAATGCTTATTATATTATGTAAATGTTATCTACAAAATGTATTTTGAAGCAGCAGCATATATCTATGACAACAGTTCGCTTAAAAGTAATGACTTAGAATTAATACTTTTCGATACATTTCTTTTCGTAGAAATCCTACATAAGCATGCATGATTCGATGCTACCAGGCAGTAAAGTATATTTTTCTTCTTCTGATTCTGATCTAGTGCTGGCGTGCTGGCACACCTTAGATTTGAAAATCTTTTGCTAAATCTAATGAGATCATTATTCAAATTAGGTACTAGGTCGGCTTGTCTGATTTGGCTTGGGACTTGGCTTCAGACTTGGCTTCGGTTGGTCTAGTTTCACTCTAATCCACTCGCCGCTCCTGTTAACTACAAAATGTGGAGGTGGATGGTCGTGCTCATATTCTCCTGGACCTGGTTTAAAGCCTCCTTTTTTGCCTGTGTACATCGTAGCTCTACAACCTTTACTCCTATTCGAACACTTCCAAAGTATTGCGCCTGTAACTCTGGACTCAAAGTACCTGTTGTACGTATATTTTTTATACATTAGAAGTCGATGTTTGCCTTTTGATGGTATATAACAAGCTGTGAAAAATTAAAAGCAATTATAGTCAATGGTCAATTAATGGTTTGAAAAAACACAACATTTATCCTACTAAAGCATTCTTGAATATGTCTAAAGGATTTATGGATAGGTAGCTCAGTTAAATGATCCCGAATTGTAGTTGGATCTGTATATTTATTTAAGTACCTACAACTCTATATTACATCTAGGTACATATACAATTGAAAAAAAAAACCGCAACCATATTTATGTATATTACATTTAGGCAATTGAAAAAAAAAGCTACGACAAACACTAAGACAGTTCTTTTTCTGCTTCCTCTATTTCATAAATTCAATGGAGAGCTAAGATTGTTGAACAAATTCGAATCCATCGCTGAAACCGCTTACTTTTCTATCTTTGTTACAGAGGATACACAGTTATCAAAAAGGTAAGCTCTATCAATTTCACAGCCATCATCTCTATCTGATCATGATTGTTGACTATTGTTCTCGACAAGTTTGACCCACTCGCCGTTTTTAGATTCCGTATACTTAATTCGGAGAATCATGATTGTGTTTAAATACGCCAGATAAATACCAGCCTTTTCCACTGGATACTACAGCTTTGCAGCCTTTTCTTCTGTTGGAGCACTTCCAAACAATGACTCCTGTTCGTTTAGACTGACGACACCTGTTGTACGTGTAGTTTTTAAACAATAGGAGTGCATATTTGCCCTTTGAAGGTATAAAACGAACTGTGAAAAAATGAGGTTACTGTAATTGTAAAACAATCACAATCAATGGATAAGCAGCAAATATATTGTCACCAGCCTCAAAGTTTATTGTTAAATAAACAGAATAAAAAAAAACCTAGTTTCCTATATAACAAAGATTTTTAAAAATAAATCCCTTAAAGGGGTTAAATAGGGGATAAAAGTTTGTAATTTTTGCCGGTGGGAAATCCGATACAGCTTTTCTTTTTATAAACATGGAATCTAAGGATTTTTACTTCTAATGTTAATAAATTATATTTCTGGAATAAATTGAAGATTGAAGGAAGGATTTTATTTTTACGAACATGTTATTATTCATCATCATCATCATCCTACAGCATTTCACTGCTGGACTTAGGCCCCTTCTATTACACGCCATTCAACTCGTTTTTTGGCAGTTCTCATCCACCTGCTACCAGCCACCCATCGAAGATCCTGCCTTCTGTTCTACGGCCTACCTTCCGTTAGTCGATTCGCGGTCTCCACTCAAGAACGTCTATCCCAACGGTCCTCGGTTCTACAGCTAATATGGCCAGCCCATTCCCACTTCAGCTAGCTTATTCTGTGAGCTATTTCGGCAGCTTTGGTTCTCTGTTATTGTTAAATTAGAGTATAACTTGATGTTATCTTCTACAGTTTCTTACAAAAATCGCATTCCTAGTTAAGTTTAATTATATGACATTTTCCCCCTTTCCGATTGTCCTTAATAAATACTCGATATTTGTTACCTAGTTATAAATTATCAGCAAGTAAAGTAGCTATCAAAAGCTAATTTGTCTTATTACGGCATGATATTACTCAGAGGAAGCTGGTAAAAAGGAAACACAATAAGAACACAGTAAAACGTTTAATTTGGCATTTTTAAAACAACATAAATTATTTTTTTGGTATCTTGTCTACAATCCATCTTCCTCCCTGCGTTTTGTTTTTAGGAGGGTCGTGGTTATGATCCTCCTTGAGCTCAATCTCGTCCTCATTGACGAGGCAACTTGCCTTGCACCCTCTATGCGTCAGTACACATCTATAGAATACCTTCCCCGAACGATTTTCTTTCACTCTTTTGTACACATGCTTTTTGAGCACCATCGCTGGGTACTTTTTCCCTGTTGATATGTATTTGATGCCTAAAAGAAGAAATTAGAAATATCTGGCAATTTTTCTTCATGTTTTGATGAAATCTGTTGCGATCTTTAAAAAAATAACTGAAATTGGGGATGTAGTAATGTGCAGAGTATATACCGCTAGTATGTGCTTTCGGCACATGGTACCGGGAAGAACACCGTGGGGCTGCGACATAATCCTCTATTCTCTTCAGATCGAGGGTATCAATGCCACAACACATAAAAAAAGATTTAGATTATAGTTGTAAAAAAAAAATACAACCAGCCCTTTTTGATTTTATTGTTTCTATGAACATAAAAAAACTTACTTATAAAATGTTTTAAACATAGGTATACCTAATTTGTATATACAAGACAGGATACGCTACAAGACAAAAGAAAAACAAGACAAGACAAAAGTTATTGACGGTCTCACTAAAATAGACCAACAAAAGTGGAGATGGACAGGCCACATATTAAGAGCCACTCAGGAAAACTGGAGTAAACTTGTGACAGAATGGTAACCCATAGATGGCAAAAGGAACAGGAAGACAATACAAAACATGGGAAGACAAATTAAAGCTCACAGCGGAATCAAATTGGAGAAGAGTTGCGAGACATAGGAAACAGTGGAACTTATTAGAGAAGGCCTTTACCAAGAGACACACTGAACTAAGATACATATTGTAAACGAATATTGAAAATACCACAACACAAATGGCCAGAGTTAAAGGGCTTATATTATTTATACCTAATTAGTAAAGAATAATGCAAACACATAAAAATCATCGCATCGTGGTTATAAAATAAATGCTTTTAGTAGGTAAAACTTATAAAAATGTTTGTATCAATATTAACATTATGTAGGTATATGTTGTGTTACTTATCAAAGTAATGCTTTGATAAGTTTTGACAATATTATCAAAATTAAGTAACAATTAATAAACAAATAGTAAATAGAAAAACACATTTTTTTTAAATCGCGTAGATGTACATATAACTTTTATCGCATTGATGATATAATGTATTTACAACGGTACATTTTGATAAAGTTGTACTTAACTTACTGTAACTGGGTATTAATATTAATTTGTGCGATATATTTCCCAGTTCAAGTAAAGCTCGTTTATTGCTGCAGTACAAAACTAAAATAATTTTATAAATTTATATGTATTTAATTACCTTGTCAAGATCACTTTATCAGTAAGTAGTATTAATGAATCTTAGAGCCATATTTTAGACTATCATAGACATATGATCAGAGATGTATGAGTCATTTTTATTTGAAGAACCTATGGCGGTATAATAATAACTACATGTGATTCATATCGTCTATGATCATAGTTAAGGGATCCTATTGGACAGCAAACGTAAAAATATGATCATATCCGTCTACCTCAAAAATTGCCTAATCAAATGCGGCTAAACCGTTATCTACGAGTATCTTGATTAAGTATGACGCTTATATGATCATAAAAGTGTAATATGTACAAATGAAGAACAGCAGCATTTTACTATGATCAAAGAATTTGACAGATATGAAATCATAATTCTATGATAAATATATGATAGTGTAATTGGGGCCTTAACGCAACCACATAACTTTATCACTAACTTATAATAGAACAGCTGCCTGCGGATGTGTTACCTAGATGATTTCCTTATCTTAAAGGACACCTCTCAAAAGATTACTTATCCCAAACATAGAGGCTGTGGATAATCGTCCTGCATTTGTATTTGTAACTTGCCAACGAAATAACGTAAGTCAATCTAGACGCAGAACACCAAGCCTAGGTTTTATATCAATCCAAAAGTGATTCATCTAAATCTAGGCCTTTGCAGATTAAAATAAGATGTGGCGTTATCTTAACGGTACATGTTGAAATCGAAATCATTGGCATCCTTCCAGGGGGTGAAAGCAATCATCATATATAAACAACTTTCATTACGGGACCAAATCTGAAATCTGAACCACTGAATAAAAAATGCATTTTTCATAAATATGTAAACACACCTACCAAAAACATTACTCTCCTTTTGGGTTTCGCCACAGCCGGGTTTATATTGCGTATGGTATTTTGATTTCGCTGGCGACTGTACAATTGGTGTCACGTGGTTTGTGGTCCAAGTAGACTGATTCAAAAACGCTATTGGGCGAGTGGGACCGTGGTCCCAGTCACCTGAGTACTCTTACCCAATCAAACTGTATGAAGCAGATACTTAGAGACAGAGTTGCCATACTAAAGCTTCGGCCGAACCTGAGCGACCACAACGCGGGACCCGGAACCGAAGCGGGAGCGCCGTATAATAAACACAAGCAGCGGCCACCGCGCGCTAACCGCTCCCGCTTCGGTTCCGGGTCCCGCGTTGTGGTCGCTCAGGTTCGGCCGAAGCTTTAGTATGGCAACTCTGTCTCTAAGTATCTGCTTCATACAGTTTTTACCCCCTGGAACAAAGCTAATGAGATCAATGCTAGCCAGTAAAGAAGAAGATTATATGTCTGCAGCTAATACCGCCGTTTAACGTTCGGAGTTGGAATAACAACCCCCATTCTTGGCTGATGGCAATGATCATCATCAACTGCCACGATAAAATTTATTTTGTGTGGCGAAGTCTTGACGAAAGCTTTGCATCCAGTCCTGGTTCTTCGTGAACAGTGCCAAAGGACTCCTGAACCTGACAGTACTTTGAAAGTGTATGTGTATTTGTTGTATAGCAGTAAAGGGTGCTTTCCTTTACCTGATGGGATGAGTTTTCCTGTAAATTGATGAATTGTTAGCCGTAATGATTAATAGGAAAACATCTAAAATAATTATATATGTATTTGAACCAATGTTTAAATTTGTTTTGGAAGCTGAGAAAAGAACCTCGGTTATTTCTTTAAAAGGCACTAATAATACTTACCAGGGTTTTCAGAAATTCTTGACATTACTCAGAGAAATACTTTGTTTTCGTTGAAATCTCCTCGCCGCATATCGTAAGTTACTTGGAAATAATCTTTATGCATACATAGTAAGATAACGTCTATTTCGAAACCAAAATATATGTAGGTTAGATTAAATCAATACTATAGATTTATGGAATCTTCTAGAATTGTAAGAAAATTCCATACATTTCTATGATATACTGCGCTGAAAGCAAAAAAATTGGAACAAGGGTAGAAGAAAAGTGATGGAACTGATGCAATGAAATAAATTAGTATCTATACAATCGATTTATTAAATATATGCGATATTAATATCAACGAAAATAAAAAATATTTACAAATAAAATTAAATACAATGTACTAGGAACGAATACATTAAGGCGAATTATTGAAACTAAAACCCATAAATGCTTAATACGATTATAAATAGGTTATAAAAATGATAATAGGATACCTACTTAATATTTAATTTATTAATACTTATCTATATCTACTCTTAACGAGGGAGTTTAGTACTATAATAGGAATTTCACGAGGTTTTTATTTCGTTTTTAAAGTCTTATTAAGAACAAAGCCCTCATTTACTTCATCGGTTTCATATGATGGTGAAAGGTCAGTGAAAAAAAAAACCGTATTGGAGAGAAACTTTCACTCACAACACGTTTAAAATTTTAGCTTCAAACCGCTCAGTTTTGTTTATAGGTACGAAGTATTATTTGTTTGTTAATGGCTAAGGCTAGGGAAAAACGCAAAAAATCAAATAAAAATATTAAAAATAACATAAAACAGCACCAAATACAAAAACTTCTCTTTCTCTTACTACCTTCAATTTAGTACTGTACTGTTATGTAATCCGTGCTTTTATAGGACGGCAAAATTAAAGCCGAAAAAATAATCACATCATTTATAATAAAATATTATTCATAAAATATACGTCATGGTATGCGTTAGTAAAGTCATTCAAGATACAAATAGAAACAAGGCAAACACTGCTCGAATAAATAAACTGACCTTGAGTGGGTCGCAAAAACATTGTTATGCAGGAGACCCATAATACTTCCCTGTAGTACCCCTTCAAACTATCTTTATTTCATTATTATAGAGAATATTTTCTGTCATATGTTATAAAAATAGGTACTTACCTATTATGTTTTTATAGATAGGAAACAGCATTAACCGCTAAAGTCCAAGGTATGCTTAATATTGACCCACTTATTAAATTTAAGTTTAAAAATATAATAAGTGGGTCAATATTAAGCATACCTACTGTTAGACGAAATATATAATGCACAAAGTATAAGGTTAAAGCAAAATGGAAGATAAGATTTGGTAGGAGAGAAATTCTAAAGCAAAATATTTTATCACAGTACCATTAGGTGTCATTCTTGACAGGTTCGAAAAGTTCAAATGCAAAAAGTTTTGATAGACGAACAAAATAATATTGTCATAATCGAACTACAACTACCTACTTATTTGCCGCAGACACGCGCAATTTAAAAAAACACCCATCTTTAGTATTTACCACATTATTTGGAGGTTTTAGTATTTTCGAGGTAAATGATTATTGAAATAGAATTGATGCAACATTAGTGTTGGTCACCATTGCATTTTGTACTGCTAGTACTCACTTGCCAAACAGATCATTATTACTTAGAATTTATCAACGTGTGGAAAAAATGGTTTATTATTTTAAAATTTTAACTTTCTTCTACATTTAATTAATTGCAAAACCAAATATGTTTCATCATTTTGCATTTTTTTTTTTCAACTACAACAGGATTCTGCAAAATAATACTCAAATAACTATTCTACTCATCTAGTCTAGCTAATATATTTCCTCTACCATTATTTCGTATGAGTTTATTTAAGCATTACTTAAAATATGCGTATTATTTTATATTATCAGGTCTATTAACATTGACAGCATCTCGGAACGCCACGACAGGATAAATTATTCCTTCGTTATTACTACATTTGCGATACAATAATAATACAAAAATATTGAGTCCATTTAAACATAATTAACATGGTTGATTGTAAAACTTTGTGACAGCGGGAGCATTTTATGGCGTTCACTGCAAAATATTTTCGAATTTTTATTTTATTGAATGATTCTTATATGATATACTTAACATCCTCTGAGAGAGAGTTATTAGTTTTCTCTCCTACATGATCAGGTAATTTTGGCGGCGCATGGTCGTGTGGTTTGCTGGCATATGCTCTGGTTCCGAAGCTGATGGCAGATGCTCTACAACCCTTGAGTCTTCGAGAGCAGTACCAGGATATTCTCCCATCTGCGTTCTGTTTCTGGTAGCTATATGTGTATCCTGAGAGGACGAGTAGAGGGTGCTTACCACCTCTTTTCGTCCAAAGAAATGTGCCTGTAGAAGAAATTATGCATCAGTATGCTTCAGTACTAATGTAATAGAATTATGAATATGCTTTTAGGATCGATTGAATTATCAAGTATTATGAAAAATGGTAAAGATATTTTATATCGTGTAATAAACAATTTTAGATACAAACATGATTATATTGTATCACTAATAACAATTTAACAATATCTTTATACTTTTAGATGTATAACATTCAGTTCTGTGCAGTCCTACTTTCGAGAAAAAAAAAACAGTGTTTTCAATTAATCGGTAGATTTCTTAGTCTATGTATAACTTATATATCTGTGGCCCTAGTGAAAAGGGGTATAAGTCCCATTACTTATACGATTACTTATACCCCTTTTCACTAGGGCCACAGATATATACTTAAGAATATGAAAAGGCCATATTTCACCAACATATGAATTACCAAATATTTTTGTCGAGTGTCGTAAGGCACTATTCAGTCTGGTCGTCACTATGCTAAATAAATGTTAACAAAAACTGTAATAATAACAAATTAATTAATTAAATCGTTGAAGATGTATATTTGCAAATATCTATTAGGAGTATAACTACTAACAGCACAATTATTGACTAAAGCTCAAGTAGTTTTTGGACAAATATGTCCAGTAAAGCCACGTGTCATGAGTATGAGTCATAATTATAAATATATTTTTTAAATTAAGAAAATTCATAATAAAGTATAAATGGAAAATAATGCTAACAAATACCAAAATGCAAAAAATTTCACCATGCACCAGCTTCGAATACAAATTCCATTTAAAATTCAATATGCCCTCACTAACACATTGTTTCTCTTAACAAACTTTGGTTTCGTATGATTATGATCTCCGCAACAATCTATAACATCATATTGTATACTAGTAAACAGTTTTGCAGTACACCGCTTGGCCGTCCCTGGTTGGACCATGGTACACCTCCACTGAGCAGTTTCGTTGCGAAATTTTTGCAAGCTGTAGGAGTAGCCTTTGAAGACTAGAAGCTGCCCCCCTCTTTGAGAACGGGCAAACGTTACTGGAAATTATTGGGATATTACCATTTCAGTATTTTAATTACATAGATTTCCTTAATTCGATGCCTGTTGTCTCGTATTTACAATATACACATTCTGAGATAAGAATAAAACTTCGGTTTTTTTATATTTTTATTTCTTTTCATAATTAAGTACCTATATATTTGCTTCTCGGTGTAACATTATTGTGTAATTTTTTAAATACTTTTTGCTAGAGCCCCTTCGACGCTTCTTACTACTTCGTATTGCCCATTTGTTCTTGCCTATCAAAGTGTCGACTAAAAAATATTTAGATTAAAGCCTCGTTTACACGAGGCGAGTGAAAGTCAAATAATTTATTTCAAATAGATCCTTATAAGGCACTTTTGAAAGTCAAAATTTACAAAAAATATAATTGATTCTCGTCGCCTCCTCCAAAAGGTAGCTTTCGTATGGAGAAGAATGGACAAGAAACTCCACCGTTACTCTTTTATAATGTTTTACAATATTTTGTATGGGTGTATTAGTTTAATAATATTAGTGAGGTGAGAATGTCCGATAATGACCATGCGTGGCTCGTAAGTAAGAATCATCAGGAGATATTATCACTCATCATCGTAGGTACAAAATGAACCTACGTTATTCTTAGGTAAGTTCCGTTAGGAGCTAAATAAAATTTAGGTTTATTATGACTATGCTCGTTCAAGACCTTCACAAACTTCCCATCCATATCAAGATATAATCGAGCTTTGCAGCCCTGGGTACAGTTGTACCTCAGCTCTTGGCGAGTCTTCACCGGGCAGCTGTACGTGTATCCTTTGTACATTTTGTACTTTTTCCCGTTCATCATTGTTATGTCCTTCACATCTAAAAATGTGGAGATAACACTTGACTTGATTAAAATATTTTAAGAGAACACTCAAATTGGCGTGATTACAATGGTCAGCATGTAAAATTGGAAAGTTGATTACATTAAAAAGCAAGTTTTTGAAGTGAAACTTCTTAAGCGGCGATTCGATAATTGGACGAGAGTTGAGAGTGAAATTTCAAGGACGAGTCACGTTTAGGCATATTTCGTTACATGAGAAAGAAGAAGATGCTCTCTCGCTCTGTCCTTTACACTAAATCTCTCATTCTTAATTTTTTTGAAGTTTCACTTCTATCACGTTTTTGTTACAATAATCAACATGGTATACAACGTTACTTTTCGTATACGCAATGCCAGAAAAAGGGTCATTATGAAAAACTTTTACTATGACACCAACCTTAAATTCGCGAAAATAAAATCAGCTAATGGAATAGCTGATTTTATTTTCGCGAACATTTGGGTTTACATAAAGTTCGTAGTAAAGTTTGATGGATATCTAAATCAATATCCGATTACATTCCCTCTGGTTAATTTAAATCCGCATTCAAACGAAATATATTCTACACATCTACAGATACGTGTAGAATTATGTTATAGATGTTTTACCTCACGAAGGCATTTTAGTTTCAATTTTTGTGTGTGGGTGCAACTGTTCCTGTGTGCGTGAAAGTAGCTCGGCCAATACTGAGCGCTCGCTAGCTTTCAGACATAAGTACATAGAAACATGTGTACGTATAACAGACACACACACAGTGAAGACTAACCCACCTCTGTGAGATAAAGTCTATCTAGTGAAAGCTGAGAGTGATTTTTTCACGTTTTCATAAATTGACAACACTGCTGCAAGTGTCACTTGTTGTTTTATGACCTCTTACGAAAACAAATTTGTATAATATTTTGTCGTATTTCAAGTAAAACATTGCCTAAAACTTTAAGAAGCAGTGCGAGAAAGTTGTTATACACTATGATAAATAATTAAAACCGAGTGAAAAGTGAACGCGAGGATGCGTTTAACGAAAAAATACAATTGTTTACAATAATTTCGAAAATTACTGGAGAACTATTGAATTAGTTTTGATACTAAGTAAAAAGGATTTATATTTATTAGACCTGGTCCATCAATATAACAGTTTCAAATGTGGAATCATAATTGAATATAGCGATGAGAAATCGCGTGACATCAATATAAAATACAAAAATCTTATTTATGTAATCCAGTTTAACATCCTTTGTTTTCTGCTATGGAAACGAAATTGCCAAATCGTAGTGGCCAGTAAAAAGCCCAGACATGAATCCCATAGCACATGGGGCATGCTTAAAAAGCGAATCCGGTAAAGTCTCAAACCCTCCTTAGACCCTCCATGATTTGAAAACCGCTCTGGTGGTTGCCTGGGACGAAATTCCCCAAGTAAACAAGAACATCATCCAGAGCATGCCTGATCACATGCAGGCTATGATCAGAGCCAGAGGTGGAAACACACGTTATGTATCACACAATTTTAAGTAAAATGTCCTTATTTTGTTTTTTGTAACAAAACCTTTATTTTCATGTTTGTGTTAATTGCCATTTTTGTAATTTAATTAAGGTTTAATAAAGTTTTCAATTTTTTTTTGGACATTTTCATTTAAATTTAGGTATCGGACCATCCTCTAAGTTTTATAAAACAACTAGCTGCCCGCCCCGGTTTCACACGGGTAGCACTTAGTACTTTTCTTAACTACCTACCCTACCTACCCTACCTATCCTATCTCTCAAGTTGGATCGAACTGCACATGGTGTGCAAATTTTATTATAATCGGTTAAGTGGTTTAGGAGTCCATTGAGGACAAACATTGCGAGATTTATATATATTAAGATAAACACGTCCTTCGTGTTTCATTTTGACAATAAACTTACAACAATACTTTTTCCCCATGGGTGTCGTAAAAGGCGACTAAGGGACTTAGGTACTACAGAATGGGCAGGAACGTTCTATATGCATTTATAACACCATACTGCGATCGCCAACCCGCCTGCCAAGCGTGGCGATTATGGCATACTCCCACAAAAATGACAAGCACCAAAAAGAAATGGCCCCTGGTGCCTGGCGGCCCACCTACCTTTGGCTACGGTAGCGGTCAACATCACGGTGAGGCAAGGGGTGCAAAGAAACCCCAGAAGAGATCCGGCTACCACAATCACCGGAAACTGGACTTGGCAACGTACAACACGCGTACATTCCGGACCGACGAGAAGACCATCAAACTCGAAGAAGAATTGAGCAGGTTACGATGGGTCATTAGTAGGGTTATCTGAAGTCCGAAGCGAGGGGGAGGACTCGATAATCCTCAAATCCGGAAAATTGCTCTATTTCCGGGAGGGTGACCAGCAGTCCCAAGGTGGTGTTGGGTTTATAGTCCATAAGTTTCTTGTGAGTAACGTGGCGAAGATCGAGAGTGTGTCGACCAGGGTGGCGTACCTTATACTCAGAATGTCCACAAGGTGGACCGATGACTTTGTGAAGGCCACAGGAATACGTTGTATGCGGGAAGCACAGAATCGGTCGAAGTGGCGGTGCTTGGGGGAGGCCTATGTCCGGCAGTGGACGTCTTTCGGCTGAAATGATGATAATGTGACTTACAACCTTATGATCATAAAAATTATCTACACAATTTTTTGCTTTATGCTTTCCTATTAATCTGTAAAAATAAAAATACATATTTTGCATAAAAAAACTCAAGTATCAAATACTTTTCCATAATTGATCTAGGGATACCCGACGTATTTTTTTTAAATTTGCCGCTCTTTTTCACTCAGCTTTCAGTAGACAGACTCTAAAACGTATCTATTCTATGGGTATACTATTCATTCAAGTGATGGGTATCGATCAAACGCACCCAGATGACTAGCTGCATACGGGTGCACTCGTGTCACAGTACAAATAAATAACAATATTATGTCTTCATAGAAAACAGCCCAAACGACGCGCTTTGAAATCTCAATGTATATCAGTACGCAACAGTATCGAGTGCACGGCAGTTTCGCACGGACGCGGAAGGTTTATCTACCGAACGACCGTAGGTAATTATTTCAAGGTCACTGCCGATCCATAATACTGTTACTTTATTATACTGTGCTCGTATAGTTGTATCCAGTTACAAGGTTACGTGGAAATCGAGTATCGTATAGGTTGCTGTGTTTTTGAAATGTTGCGTCAATATTGAATTCTGTTCTGCTTGTGTGTGACTTGTCATGATTTAAGTGTAGTTTACTATTCTAAATTGAAAACATTTAATGATGTAGATATAATCGGTTATTTGATAAATAGACTTACCCGGTGAGATAGTGATCAAATGTCTGCATACAATATAAAAAAAAAAACTTCCGAAAATTCATAACGAAAACCATGGGGTAATTTATAACATAACATCACGCCTGTAATCCTCGAAGGGTAAGGCAGAGGTGTACCACCGTGTACCTATAGTACACCCACATTTCGCCAGTTATGTTTAAGTCCCATGCAATAGGGGCGAGCCTATTGCCATCAACCGGGCACAAATCTAGACTCCGGGCTGCTACTGAGAAATTCCAGATGGAAAAACCCAATAACACTGCCCGACCTGGGAATCGAACCCAGGACCTCATACTCAGCAGTAGAGCCTATTTAAGTGCCTATTTTACTGATGTAATGTAGATGATGGATTCCTTTTGTGTTCCCTAGTAGGTACTGTAGATAGGTAGTTTTCTTTTACGCAGAATTTAGCTTTACTTACATAAATTGTATTGATTGAACAAATAAACGCACGGAGAGGTTAGTACCTACTTGGGGTATTGTCCATAAGTAATATTAGTGTTGCCCAAATGCAAGAACAAGACGAGACTTAGCCAGTCTTGGTCTTGGTCTTGCGCCAATACACCTGGTCTTGGTCTTGGTCTTGGTCTTGCGCTCCCAGTCTTGGTCTTGGTCTTGGTCTTGCAGCAAGAGTCTTGCAAGTCTTGCAATTACCTATTAGTCTATTACTATTTATTAAAGTTTACTTTAAATCTTAGAAAAACGTATTAGAATTGGAACATTGTGAACTTGAATTAACATAGCCATAGTAAAGATCAAGCAGATTAATAAATAACTGAAGATTTGATAAGAAATTCGAAAAATCAACTGACCTATATGTCGTTTTCCATGGAAGTAACTGTTTCTTAATAAACATTTATGATTTATAAGCTTACATTTGCTAAAACATGTAAAAAAACAAATTAATTACAATAACTTGACTGTATTTTAAAGAACAATACTTATCTGTCTAGAAAGAGATTGAACCCTCAACTTATAAGAAATTTAATAAAAGAGTTTTACGATTTATCATTTATTTGAATAAAAAATAAAATACAACACAAATCAACAGCTTTATCATTAGGTTATGATACTTTATATCAATTTTTTTGACCAAGAATTAATACAAAGTAACCATCTGGCTGACTCATCACTTAACCTATTTCTATGTTTTCTAATTACTAATGATGCTTTAGAAAATAACCTCTCAGCAGGTACTGAAGTTGCAGGTATTGAGAGAAAATCACGGGCCATTTTCGATAAAATCGGATACTCTGTCTCATGCGTCCTCCACCAATCTAAAATGTCTTCCGAGCTGGCAGTTCTTGGTTTTCTCAGGTACTCCTCCAACTCGTCTATCACTAAGCCTTGAAGACAAGATCCAGATGACGTCGAGGGACATTCATAGAGTTTATCAAAGTCTATTACGTCTTCATCTTCATCACATACTTTATTTTCTTTTTCTGGTAATTCCAGAGATTTGTTCAGTGAGTGTAGACTTTTATATTCTTCATAAAGTTCATTGAACTTGCGCAGACTTTCTGTTTTAAGTTGCTTCCCCCACATTGTCAGGTCAAAAGTCTGAGCCTTATGCCTTGGGTCTAAAATTAAAGAAGTACAATAAATCCAGTTGCTCTTCTTGTAATGTTTAAGCATTTTGTCTCGAGCTGCTTGGAAAGCTAGAATGAGCCTTTCATCCACTTCAGATCGATTAGGTTTCTCATCTAACTGTTTTACCATGGATTCAATTTTATCTAGCAAGAGATTGAATGATACAATGACTAGCGGTAATGTAACATATTTGTCTCCACCAAGTTTTGTACTTAAAAGTTTAAAGTTTATTAGAAATTTATGTAATTTTTCGAGTACCTGCCATTCATTAGCTGTGATTTGAAAATCATTTAATTCGGTGACAGAACTGCACAATATGTCAATGCCCGCTCTCACTTTTAAACCAAATCCAATCATATCATGTGTGGAATTCCATCTCGTTGGACAGTCAATAATGGCATTTAGATTTGATGGCACGCCAGCTGCTTCACAAGCAGACTGAAACTTCTTCTTCACTATCTCACTTCTTTTTATTTTACTGGAAATACTGCGTAACTTTGTTACAGATGTACGCGAGTCAGCAATATTTGGTGCAGATTCTTCATCTTCCTCATCCTCAGTTTCGTCTGCATAGTCTTCGTACTGCTGATCTTGCGCGTTAGTGTCAGACTCACAGTGTAATGCTAAGGTCTTTAATAAATCTTGTACACCAAGGTTTAAAATGTGAGCAAAGCACCGGAAATGTTGATTGTCTGAATCAAAGTGTGGCGGCAGCTGTTTGCCCAGTTCATACATAAATTTGGTATTTGCAGTTGCGTTGTCGACCGTGATACCTTGTATTTTATCAATTATGCCATATTCCAATAAACATTCATGGAAAATCGTTGCAATATCTTCCCCAGTATGTCGACCGCGTGATGGTATAAAATCAAGAACTACAGATTGATACTTCCATTCGTTGTCTATATAATGAATAGTAACCCCGTAGTAACTCCTACCAGCAATTGACGTCCACCCATCAATGGTAAAAGACATTTTAGATGATAATTGTTGAAGTCGTTCCTTGAGATTCAATTGGAGCTCTTCAAATCGCTCTTTGACTTTCCTTCTAAGTGTAGACCTTTTAGGAAACACCGTATTAGGGCAAATACGTCGAAAATATACTTGTGTAGCTTCGTCATCGAAAAATGAGAAGGGAAGATATTTTTTCACCACCCAATCAACTGTAGCTGTCGTGATGTTGTCACTGCTGTTTTCCGACTGAAACAAAACAATAAATCTTGTGTTATTATTTAAAACATACTAGGTTTGAGCGTATAAGAGGAGGAGGTTTGTTGTTGTTAAATCGAGAAAATCGTTAAATTGATATTTGTTATATTAAGGTTGCACTGTACTGTAATTTACCAAAATAAAGTACTTAGTTGTTACTGGCCGATTAAATGAAAATATGGGTGTTTATAAAAAATATTTAAGACGATAATTACATACTTAATATGTCGCACCCCTAGATGAAAACACCACTAACTCAAAAATACTTACGTAAGTTAATGGCGTTTTTGAAAGTATCGCATGAATAGCTACGCGGAGTTAAAATTCTTTTAACTGTTAAAAAAATATTCTTACTTGTCCACTTCTTCCAGCGCTTACTAAAAAGCTTGTGATATCTCCACTTAATTTTGGTTTAACAGGAAGAAATATTTCTGATTCCTTTTTGTGGAAAGATATTAGATGTTTCCTTAAGCCTGAAGTGTTTCTGTTTTTCATTTTTATTTCAATCTTTTTATGTTGGCACAATTTACAGAAGGCAGTTTGGGATGCATGAATTATTTCGAAAAACTCCTCAAATTTGCTTTTGGGTCTTTTAGATCTGTGACTCAAACTCTCGTTACTCGGACTAGAATAATTTGAATCTTCGTCACTCATATTAAATTGTACACGTGATACGTTTTTAGAAAACAACGAGAATTAGTAAAAACAATTATTAAGTTAGACTCGAAGCACAGCTCAATTGGAAATGACTGGAATTAAAATAATTCCTTTATTTATAGTACGTTTCCTTGCTTTCTACCGCGCCGCCTCGCCACGTGCCGGCTCTATGAAAAGGATGCCGCCGCAAATCAAACAATGCCGCGTGCGGCGTACAAACACACACTAAATATTACCTACTTGTACAGACGCGACGCGTGAATAAAATAGAATTAGTGCCAATCACTATTCTTTACATATAAGTGAATGTTTTGGCGTACATCTATACTAATATTATAAAGCTGAAGAGTTCGTTTGTATGTTTGATGACAGAAGTTTTAAAATAAATAAATAAGTCCTGAACGTCACTATACCTACCTCCAAAGTTACTATTCCTCGTGGACGAAGTCGCGGGCACAGCTAGTAAATACTTACTCTCATCATCTCTCTCAGAGATATTCGGGCTGGTAAGTAATACAAAACTCTTATCGCAGGCTTTTTATTTTATTAGTAGGTAAGTTTTGTAGAATTTTTTTACACGTTTCAAGTATATTTAAAAGTGGCTACAATATTTATTAAACGGGTGATATTTGAACACTTTTTTGCTATTTTTTCTTGTAAAAACTTAAGAAATATAATGACTAAATGTACAATAATAGTACCTAAGTAATTAGTTTAAAACCATATAAGTAATCAATATTATAATATATACTTACTAGAATGAATTAATATGACATCTACTACCTATCCTTACCATTTTATCCTAATCATAATACTACTTGCGTGATCAGTATAATGTATTCATTTTCATTCTAAGCACTCTGAAACTTATTTATTCTTTGGAACACCTGTAGGTACTCTTAAAAAAATTCGAAATTATTTTGCATGAGTATACCTACGCCCTATGGCGGCAATCAAATAGTGTCACAAATGTTATGATTTCGGCGTGGCGGCAACGATTGTTTTAGATTTCAAAAGAAGCCCCGGCGCGTGTATCATAACCATGTACTTCCGAAAAGCGGCAAATTTCTTTGAAAAGTAAGTACAAAACCTTTGATGCCGCATTATCAAAGTGCCGATGGTTAAAACATAACTATGCATGCACTCAGTTTGATTTTAATAGATATTTTTTTATTCGCTATGTTTATGGTATTAGTCGTAATGCGCATAGGTCCAGTTTTTCATATTCTTTGATACAGTTTTTTGCGTCTCATAGAATTCCTAAGCGTACCTACCTATACACCGAACTGTTACACCTAACTACTCAGTGAAATAGCGCTAAGTCCTAGCTGCAAGACGCAAGAGTCTTGCAGGCTATGTCTTGTTCTTGCTCAAGTCTTGCACGGTCAGTCTTGGTCTTGGTCTTGCTAAAAATACGCGGTCTTGTTCTTGGTCTTGGTCTTGCAAAAACGCAAGAACAAGACCAAGACTGCAAGACCAAGACTGAATTTGGGCAACACTAAGTAATATATACTACTACTATCTATCTGAACTATTTCCTTGTTTACAACTGGAGAATTTTCATCAATATTTGGAATTATGTGTAAACTTGATAACTCGAATTTCAAGGGAAATGCTAAAAGTTTCGAGTTAATGAGTTTTCGACTTAGAAAGGCGCAATTTCTAAGTATGTTTTTCGAGTTCTAGAATTAAAGTGAAATCAAAATTTGACTTAAGTTTTATGGTACATATTTATTGAAATAAATTATTATTAAAGTAAACTGTACAACTACAAAAAATGAGTTATCTTCTTTTCATTTAAGGAATTTGCAGATATTTTATGAATTATTTTTTCAAGTTGAAACAATGAACCGAATACATGATCACATTTTGCAACATAGGTTCCTAGTGTGTTAATTGCTGGTCTGTCTTGTTTATTTGATGTCAATGGTCATCAACGTCATTTTGATTAAGAGTATTGTCATCTACATTTTAATTAACAATCTCGTTATTCACATTTGCATTTTCAAACTTTCTTAAACACAAGTTCATGACGCTTCTTAAAAGATGCCAACCAACCATTGCTGGCTCGAAATGAATTGTGTCCCAGTAATTTTGACAATTCTTCGGCTTTTTCGCGTAAGCAAGGCCCACTTACACTTATGTTTTTGTCACGACACTGTTTGATCCAGGTCAATAAGCATTCCTCTAAATCAGGAAACTTGGCTAGTCTTCGTCTTTTGCAAGACAAATCGTTACTTGATTCATATCTTAGCAATATTTCGGTTTCATTCTTAATTATTGAAGACAAAGTGCTTGCTGGTAATCCGTATTGAGCTGCCACGTCTTTTCTCTTCATGCCACTTTTTACCGCAATGATAACGTCAAATTTTTCACGTAGAGTTAAAGTCGTTAGTTTCCGAAAAGTACTCATGACGTTACTTCCATGCTGATCTGGGAGCAATAGAAAAACATAGAATGTATCAGCTGCTTATCATCCCGCGCAGGTCGTAAACATCGACAAAGGGAAACGTTTACTTCCTCTTCTAGTAAATAGCCCCCTCTTGGGGGCTATTTACTAGAAGACAATAGAAAACATGTTCTCCCATACATTCCAACTGCAAATGTAAGTTTGTACGCACAATATTGAGAGATTTACCATGTTATTTTAAACCCTAGACTTCTTATAGGTTTTCCTGTAATCTATGAGTAAAGAGCCATACCATGTATATAAAAAAAAAATTGGTCCAGTAGTTTCGGAGATAAGGGGGGGGAATGACACCAGGTTAGTCACTATAACCACACGAAAAAGAAGAAGTAGATAGGTCTACGGGGCAGACCAACAGATACATAATAATGTACAGTAAGCGCTCAAAAGTGCATAAGCACGCTAAGAGTCGTATTGCTGTGAACACGCGGTGTAGTCGGTACATTTGTATGTGTAAACAGTCAGACGTCTGTGGTGTGAGTGCCGTACACACACCACAGAGAACGCAGTTTTGCACTACACACTGTCGTATCGTCACGGTTCGCGGGCGCCGCACTTATATTTCCATCACTTTTGTTAGCACGCATCATACGCGTGACCTTGGCCAGTGTATCGCATTGCTAAAATTCGAAAATAAATTATATGTGCAGATAGCAGAAGACGTTAAGCGTTGGTCTTAGATTCAAGATGGCTAAGGTTCTAATCTCGTAAATCACAGCGCTGTTTTTGCAAATATTATTATTTTTGTTTGCAATAATAATATTTTTAAATATTCCTGCCTATTTATTAATGTTGTTATTGCAATAAAAGGCTTAGAATAAAAAATGCGTGATATGTGATGATAAAAAATAAATAATATTTATTCGTTATATTTATTTTACTTAAGTATAGTTAACAAACTGCTAAAATTATTTATCATTACTTCACCTGAATAATATGTGAAATAGATGTCTAGAAACTTAGAAGCAATTTGTATTATTTTGACATATTTCAATTTTGAAATGTTTTAAATTTTAAATGGATTTTTTTCACCATAAATATAAAGCTTTGATCATGGTCGAAGTAATTAAGCAATAAATAAGAATATTAGACTACTTAAAATGTAAAAAAATCTACTGACAAAATTGTTGATTTTAAGGTTAAGTATTTACAGTTTGTTCATATTAATTATTTAAACTTTATTTGGCTTTAGTAAATATTGGTTGGTATTGAGGTTATAGCTTAAGTATTCATTTTCTTTACGAAAAGAAGATTGAAACTAAACCTCAAATTTTAATCCTAAAATAATAATATTACTAAAATAATATTAAATAATAATAATATAATATTGAAACGTGCTTAAAAAATTCGTTACCATAAATTCATGCAATAACGAATCTGTTGTTTATTAAGTTGGTACGGTCAATATTTTAAGGTCAAAAACGGTTTTCTAGCTGGTCTTCAGTGATGCAAGCCTTCAGAGTGCACGGCGAACGGTTCATAATGACGTGTTTTTAATAATTCAGCAAAATATCTCGTTGGTATGAAACCATTTGTTTCATATTCATTCACCATTTGACGTCGCTGCTACTCGATAATAGGCCCCTTCCTCATATCTCTTAACCGTCACAGTATTTCTCTAGAACAAAGAAAAACATTGGTTTTATTACACATAATACCTAATTATTATTATTCACTATTCGAATTAAACCTCACAATGAATTTAAAACTTTAAAGGCATCTTCTGTCTCAACAATACCTCTGTTCTATCAACAATACCCTTGATTAAGATTATGTTTAGTAAAATATGAAATATATAAATGACAACACTCACACTTAGTCCGGTTTCATTAGATATTCACTTCAATTTTACGCAGCGCAATAATATTCTCTGATCTGATCTGATCTCTTCAATATATTTTATGCCTGCTTTTTGATAATAATAACCACAACACTGCGCTAAATACTCGTCACCAATATTATCCACGAACCAACAAAGTTTTATTAATTGAATACACGTAACAAACTGCATCTACCCCACAGAAATCGAAATAATTTACTTAGTTTTTTGTGGTCTACCTGCTGAACTTTAATGTTTATGTGAACAAGACGAATGAAACAAAAAACGAATGATGATTATCGAACTAGTCATTGGTTGCAGACAAAGTGAGTGTGTGTGTGTAATGTGCGTGTCTACAGTATTGTAACAACTTATAGAAGAAGGTCGTAAGTCAAACCGAAGCGTCAGTCTATTGCTTTGTGAGATTGCTTATGGACTTTTGGTCGGTACTGTACATATACATATAATAAGAATATATATTTTATTTCAGACCAAATTACACGATCCATAAGTTGTTAGTAAAGGTCTTAACCTAATGTTAGTAAAAAAACCACACAATATACAAAATTGAAACGACTGACACCTACGTGTGCAGACGTATCCAGTGAGCCAGCATGGGGCAGAAATATAGGAAAGTACGTTAAGCCGTTGGTCCTGGTTGTCATTCGTAGATCTTTGACAGCCGTTACGGGTAGTTAGGAGCCCAAAAGTCTGACAACCAATCTTACCAAGGCGTATTCCAGTAACTAGGTTGTGGAGGTCAGATAGGCAGTCGCTTCATGTAAAATACTGGCATTCAGCTACATCGGGTTAGACTGGAAGCCGACCTCAACATAGTTAGTAAAAGGCTAGGCAGATTGATTCATACATTAGGAAGGGAGCGTAGGCGAGATTTAAAGTATACAGAGGTAAATTTTAGTGGCAGAAAATAAATCATTTTACCTATTATTTATTATAATAACCGACTATGCTTAATTCAAAGAAGTCAGACTCAAAATAAACAATGGTCCAACCATCTAAATATACTAACATTATAAAAAGATTTGTATTTTTGTTTGTAAGTAATGAATAAACTCAAAAACTAAAGGACCGATTCTAAAAAACCGGCCAAGTGGGTGTCGGACCACGCACAATGAAGGGTTCCGTAGTTAAGATGAATTTATCCCAAGCACAAACTTAACATTGTAGTTGAAAAACATGTTCTCCCATCCGAAATGTTTGGGAGAACATGTTTTTGCAACTGCAAATGTAAGTTGGTCGATTATCACTCATTATTCGTTAACTTGTAGAGCCTACTTAGCTGTGATAGTTTTCCTTTTAATTTCGTTATATAAACTACTGCTGTGAATTTTTTCATATATCCAGAACCAACTATTTAGCTGGCAGACTGCTGCAGACAGCTGGAGACACTTGACTCTAACAAAAATTAGCACTTTTAAGCTGAATGTTTCGCGGAACGAATCCCTGAATCCAAAAATGGTGTTCTCAAACTCACAATGATTTTGAAGGACCTTTCCAATGAAACCCCACACCATAGGATAGACGAGAGAAAAAACCTCCCCACTTTAAGAGTAGGGGTTACCCTAAAAAAAAAACTTATTTTATTATACCACTTTGCCAGCGTGATTAATATAATATACCCATACCCATGCGAAATTATAGCTTTCTAGTACTAACAGTCTCTGAGTTAAGCCGCGGACACAGACGGACATGGCAAAACTATAAGGGCCTGGCCACAGTTTCTGGCGGTGCGGAACGCGGTGCGGCGAGAGGCGCGTCTGGCGGCGTCAACGGTGGACGTATTTAGAGAACGGCTAAACTATTAAAATCAAAAGTGGCACGGTATTGCCTTGAAACAAGTGCGTTCTTAGCGCAAGATATACTTACCACTGCGACCAGGAAATTGTTGTTTTATTTCATCCCACAATTTTTTTATAATATGCCTGTATTTATGATGTGGATGTTTTGACCTCCATATTGCTGGTCTACTTAGTATTTCACTAATAAATTGTTCCATATTCATTATTTTTATGAGCTCAAAGCGCGACAAAAACAAAATTGTTTGTTTCGGTCGTGCGATGCCTGAATGCGTCCGCCGATGCCGCCGCGCGCGCCGCTCTGAGCTGTGGCCGCCTCGATACTCGCTAGTACATTTCAACATTTGTTTCACTCGCACACCGCGCAGCCCGCCGCCGCGCCGCCGCGAGCCGCGCGGCTCTCCCCGCGCCGCAGTGCGTGTCGCCGGTAGCTGTGGCATACTTCATAGGTTGTCTAGCATTTGTTTTCGACGCTCACCGCTTGCCGCACCTCACGCCGCGCCGCAATCCGCGCCGCTCTTGGCTGTGGCCAGGGGGTAAGGGTTCTTTGTTGACTACGGAACCCTAAAAATCTTTCATCAGTGGAATGCTATATTATCACTGAGTAACATGGCTATAATTTATAAAGACATCACGCGGGCGGAAGCTCGTCTGTAATAATTTCTTTGTACCGAGTCTGTGTATGTATGTTGATGTCTAGGTAGTATTATGTATGCTTTTTTGGTACACTGACAGAATAAAATGTCTCTCCTTTCTTTCTGCCCATCCAAAAATTATCTGTACGGGATCGTCTTGTGCAATAAGATCGCCCATTGTACACTAGTTTTAAGAGCGTTTATACTGAAAGTGGGCAACGTCGCAAATAGCTGTCAAATATTTCAGTGTTTTGATTAATTTTGTAATATTATTGTATTTGATGTTGTAACCGTTTTAGGTGTAAAACGTGCATTTGGAAAGTTTCCAAATACTTTTTTTTACATCCAAAACAAAATATTCGGTGTTACGATATTAGTTATTGCATTACGTAATCAATATTTCGGTTCACTAGTTAGACATATTTCTTATTTCCATACAGTAATATTGCCCAATTAATCAAAACAGCGAAATATTTGACAGCCTTTTGCGACGTTGCCCACTTTCAGTATAAACGCTCTTATACAGGGTGGCAGGGGCATCGACGCGAATACTGTTACCATGGATTCAGTACATGATTCTGAACCCCCTGTATTGAAATTTTTCGTCAATTATTTAAAAAAATAATCTGCTGTTTCATAGAAAAATGCAATACCTACCCGGTCAAAATGTATGGAACAGCACATTTTTTTTTTAAATAACCGACGAAAAATTTCAACGCAGGGAGGTTCAGAATCATGTACTGAATCCATGGTAACAGTTTTCGCGTCGATGTCCCTGCCACCCTGTATAGGTATGTTTTTTATGTGGTGTACAAAAGGTGTTCAATAAATAAATATATAATAGGAATTGTAGTGTAGCAGTTATCTGTCATTATTTTGGCCTAAATCCCCCATGTGGCACTACATGGGGCCCTTCCATACATTATGTAGGTATACAGACAAATAGACCATTATTGAGTTCAAATAAACACACAAGAGTACCGTAGTTTTTTCTTTTTTTCTTTTTCTTTTTTTTTTTTTTTTCCTGTGGCAACACTACAGCTAACAGCTGATTTGAATTTGCTCTTGTAATTTTAATCTTAATTATTAAATTACTTTGTTTTTAAGGCCTATTTCCAATTACTCATCAAGTAAATAGGTTAATAGTGTGTATTTTGTATTAGATTCACATAACAAGTGCAAAATAAGTGTAAATATTTCAATCTGAATCGGTGACAGTTACATACCGGCACAAGTGAATTTTTGCATTGTCATCTTGTTAACAGGTACAATTCTTTATATTTTACTTGCTATTCGTTTGTTTACGTGCTATAATTTCACGAGCAGTAATATAGTTCACTTTTTGTAAGGCTGCTTATTGATGCCAATGACCTTTAACCTTAGTTTGGTTAGGTGACAGAACTTCTTTATTTACATCTAAATTTCATTTTTTCTTTACAAACTAGTCATCTCTTAAACTATCTACTGCCACAACTATCTTCTCTCTTCCAATTTCTTGTCGCTTCCTTATTAAAGTTATAATCATGATTATGACTCGCAGCGCTCGTGCTCGCCTCGAAGAGTCTAAACTCAATCAGGCTTTGAGCGAATTAAAGGCTTCAAAGGAGTCCTGTGACCAACTAAATAAGGAAATAGATGACAATGAAAGGGTACTCTTTGGTGCCCATGAAAAGAATAGGAAGTTGAAAATTGAAATGGCTCAGATATATACTCAATACACTGATGCCATAGAAGAACGGGACAGACTTCAGCTTGTTGTGGACGGGTTCAGCCAGTGTAGCATAGAGTATGAACAAGCTCTTAGTCAGAAACATTTATTAGAACAACAGCTACACGAGGCTCAAAGTCAAATAACAGAACTTCAGACCACAAATCATAACATCACCGCCTCGCTGAATCAAAGTCTGTTCAATGAGTTGATGCCTGTTGCTCCGTCAATGGTTTCTACCATAAACCCCTCTTACACTATAGATTTAACAGGTGATGAGGATTCAAAGTCATGTCATTCAGTGAGGGTAGTCACCAGTAAAAACAAACTTAAAAAATACATTAAAATTAATAAATACATTGTTAAAACACAAAAAATGATTAAAAGACAAAAGTTCTTTATTAAAAATGTTAAACTTAATAGAGAAAGGCTAAATTTACTAAAACAATTAGATATGTATTCTTTTAATTTAGAACAAAGTACTAGGAAATACAACATTGACACAGAGTACTTGCAATCTGAACTTCACCATTTACAGGAGAAACTTAGTTCAATGACTAACAAATATAATACCTCTGAACACCTAATGAGGGAATATGTGCTGGCAATGAATGAGCTGGTAAACTCACAAACAAACAACTGTGAGCAGTGTCGAACACCATCCAAAGTACTTACACCGGACCATTCATTGACAACATTCAATACCACCTTACCGCAGCCCTGTGTTGATTTGACATTTCCTGCTATCAATAGTTCAAATAAACCATCTAAACAAATTGTAAAAAATGATGTAGTATTATTTTGTGATGAGATTGGAAAGGACTTAGGTCACTTGTTGACAGATGAATATTCAGGACACTCCATAATAAATTACTGTATGCCTGGTTGTTCTTTATTTGACATTATGAAAGAAATTATTAAATGTAACTTTAACCAGGGCACTACATTATTAATTTTTATGGGTAATAGGGGAAATGTGAACAAAGGAGAATTGCTCCAATATTATAGAACATTGTGTAATCTAAGTTTAAGAAAAATTGTGTTGTTTACATTCCCTTATAGTAACAGTTTGCCACAGGAAGAAAATAGCTTAAGATTCGAATTAAATATGACATTGTATAATTGGACATTCAATAATAATCTGTTCCATTTAGTTGACACTAACAATTATGTTGGTAATAATTTTTATTTGACAAGAGATAGATATAATATTGTTAAGTACTATCTTTCTAACTATTGCAAAGGACAGATAGCTGTGTCGCTATCATATTTTTTTTCTATTTCAGCCAAAAATTTGGCTAAACAACTTGCTTCTTTTGAGCAATGCAATGACATTTTAAATAATTCTGCCAATACTTTGGCAACAACTAATGACATTAATTTTCATTTAAATTAGAAATTAGGACAATAGAGGAAACCTCTTGCTTGATAAATAAAGAAATTTTAAATACTGGTTTAAATCATCAAAATGTTAATAAAAGTTCTTCTTTGATATCTCACCCATCAGATTGTAGTAATCTAAATAAATGTAATAATAATACTCTAAAAATTGTTCATCAAAATATACAGGGTGTGATAGGTAAGGAATTAGAATTGGAGCTGTTCATGAACTGTAGTAATATTGATATCCTATGTGTAACTGAACACTGGTTGAAAGTCCACCAGTTCATGTTCAGCTTTAACAACCACCAGGTTGCCAGCTCATTCAGCAGAGTTAATATGATACGTGGTGGCTCTCTAATAATTGTTCGTAACAATATGAAATTTAAAGAACGTAAGGATATTGTGAGTCTCTCTGTTGAGCGAGTTATTGAAATAGCTTGCATTGAGCTTGAGCAGTTCATTGTAATGAGCGTGTACAGGCCCCCATGTGCTTCATATGATATTTTTGAAAAATATATGGAAGAAGTATTATTAAAGACTTGTAACAGTAATAAAACAGTTTTAGTCTGTGGAGACTTCAACATTAATATACTGGAAAAATCTGCTGTAGTAAATAAATTTATAACTTTATTAAAGTCATATAATTTGTACAATACATTCTTTGAGCCGACTAGAATAACTGCCACTAGTGCTACCTGTATTGACAACATTTTTACAAACTTAAGACCTTCCAGCCATTTAATTATAAATGAGTTAGACTCTGATCACTGTGGCCAGTTAGTCACTTTCCCTCAGAAAACAGTCAGAACTCAAAGAAAACTTGTAAGTTTTGTTCCTGTAAATAAAAGTCGCTTAGGACAATTTAAAAATAATTTAATCGAAAAACTACCGGGTTTGCCTTATCATAACGACCCGGATCAAGCTTACACTTTACTATTTAACCTCATCAATTGTGAGTTTAGTAAGATTTTCACCTCAAAAACATTGTCTGTTTGTGACCGCGTTCTATTTAGTGATTGGGCAACTCCAGGTATTTACAAAAGTAGGCAGAGGTTATTTGAATTGTATCATGAAAAAACATGTAACCATGATGAAACTTTTAAAGAATTTGTTAGGAAATATTCAAAAACTTTTAAAAGAGCCTGTTCCTCAGCAAAAGCCATAAACATTAAAAATAAAATAAAATGTTCTGGAAATAAAATTAAAACCACTTGGAATATAATTAATTCAGAAACGGGAAGAACGACAGTACGGAATCGTGACTTCCATCTAAAAATCAATGATGTAGATATTAAGGCAGACGTGGAGGTAGCAACTGAGTTTGAAAATTTCTTCACTAATATTCCCATTTTAACAACCAAAACTCTGTCATCGTCGTCCTCCACTTCTGCTTACTCAATACTTAAAGAATGTGTACCAGAATGTGACAAACTTTTTGAATTCACAATTATTACTGCTAAAGACATTATAGAATCTTTTAAAAATCTTGATGTAAAAAAAACTGCTGACCTTTGGGGATTATCAGTACATACCGTGTCCTCAATAATTGATGTTATTTCACCCTTTTTAGCAATCGTTTTTAACTCTTGTATTGCATCTGGTGTATTTCCTGATCTGATGAAACTTAGCAAAGTGATTCCACTGTTCAAATCTGGCAGCACAACTGATCCCACAAATTTTAGGCCTATTTCGATATTACCTACATTGAGCAAAATCTTTGAAAAATTAATTTTAAAACAAATGTTAGGACATTTCAATGCACATAATTTATTTCATCTGAAACAGTTTGGTTTTACTAAGGGTCGTTCAACTACAGATGCGGGCGTGGAATTACTGAAGAACATATTCGAGGCCTGGGAGGAGTCGCAAGATGCTCTTGGCATTTTCTGCGACTTGTCCAAGGCATTCGATTGCGTACATCATGAAACACTCATCAGGAAACTGTACCACTATGGTATGAGGGACAAGGCTCTTGACCTTCTGACTTCTTATCTGAACAACAGAATTCAGAGGGTCGATGTTAATGGCAAGAGATCTGCAGGATCTGCAGTCACCATGGGCGTTCCGCAGGGTTCAATTCTTGGTCCTTTCTTGTTTTTAATTTACATAAACGACTTACCTTATCACATAAGGGATAATCACAAGATCGTATTATTCGCAGATGATACTTCCCTCATTTTTAAAATCAAACGTCAGTTAGTCAACTTTGAACAAGTTAATGATGCACTCTCTAAAGTTGTGCATTGGTTTAATGTAAATAATCTTCTCCTGAACGAAAAAAAGACTAAACTCATAAAATTTTCAATGCCAAATGTCAGGCAGCTATCTACCAATGTTCAGGTTAATGGAACAGAGTTGGACCCTGTTGAGTCGACAGTTTTTCTTGGAATCACTATTGACGGTAAATTACAATGGGGCCCACACATAGAAAAATTGTCGGGAAGGCTAAGTTCGGCCGCCTATGCTGTTAAAAAAATTAGACAGATAACTGACGTAGATACAGCCAGAATTGTTTATTTTAGTTATTTTCATAGTCTTATGTCATATGGGATTCTTCTCTGGGGAACCTGTGCGGACATTAATACTATCTTTGTTCTACAGAAAAGGGCTGTTCGAGCCATTTACAATCTAGGTCCAAGAGATTCCCTTAGAGAAAAATTCAAAGAAATAAATATTCTGACTGTAGCCTCACAATATATTTTTGAAAACCATGTGTATGTGCACAAAAATATATCAAATTTTAAGAAAATGTCCGATATTCATAGTTTAAATACCAGGAATAAACACAACCTTGCTGTACATCGCACACGTCTCCACAAAGTAGGCAACTCATTCATGGGTCAATGTATACGTTTTTACAACAAACTCCCCATTGACATTCGAAACTTACCCATTAAACGATTTAAAATCTGTATTAAAACCAAACTTTGTAAAAAAGGGTACTATACAATTTCAGATTATTTAGAAGATAAAAAACCTTGGGATTGAACTGCTCGCTCTGCTAAGCCTTGTGATAAAATCATAAAACTAGACATTTTAATTATGTAAAATCAACATATACCAGTTTTATAAACACATTGACATTGTTGAAAATTATATTCAAAATGACATGATTACTTTGTAAAGTATTAAACTATTGTGAATGTGAGGACTATGTGGATATTGTTTTTATTTCTCTGCTAGTTTTAGTGATGGTCTGGCAGTTTGAGTAGTTTATGCGGCCTACCCAAATGTCCTTTCTTTGGTATTGTTCGTCGAGTTGAGCTCCTTAAGTTCTGAGTTGAGCTCCACGATTACTGACAAATGCTTGCACTGACTGGACAGGTCCACTCAAATCTGTGTGGTTCTTTCCTCAAAAGACCTTTTCAGACACTTATCTACATGGTCCTCATATGGCCTGACCAAGATTATGTCTGGACTTTAAAAGAGACTGCGACCTCTGAGTTTGTTTCGGCCTTTCTTCTCAGAGTAGTCAGATAGGAAACGCCGAACTCATCTAGCTTATTTTTAATATTTTTTTATATGACGTGTAAAAGTGATATCGATATCCTATTTACAGAATAAACAATTTCATTTCATTTCATTTCATTTCATTTCATTTCAGTTAAAATGAAAAACTCAATTCCACGTCAAAATAGATTTATTTTATTTCAAAAAAATATTTTTTTTTAACACCTCATATTCTTAAAAGTAAATAGAAGCTACAGTTTTATATTTACATTTCATGAATGCATTCTATAGAGTGGTAGGTGCAATCCTTAAATTCCAAAATCTTAAAATATTTTTCTTGAAGACAGCTTTTTGTATACGAAAATTGTCCTAGTTATGATATAAATCCCCATTAAAATAGGTGCTCGAAATGTCTGACCAATTTATTGAAACATATTTCATGGGACTTCATATACCTACGTAGAATTTCAATTCATAATCTCAGATAATTAATTACATTCCACATTCCATCGCCTTCTTACTATTCACTCAAAAATTAATTTAAAATACAAGTAATCTAAGTTGATTTTTGAGTAACCATAAGTCATAAAAAGTTATGGTTGCAACGGAATTTGAAAATTGTCACGTACAACATTGAGTTTGTTGTTCCTAAACTTCATAATTATCTCAGATTCTGGTCAGAATTCATAGTCTAATGTACTTACCATCAGCCTTGGCATGGTACTTCGGCGGGAGATGGTTATGGTCTCCGACTAGTCTTAAGAGCTCTTTTCGCTCATTCATCAAAATGAACGCGTAGCATTTAGACGTGGTCGTACATCGCCACTTGTATCCATTCCTAGTTTTATAGTTAAACGTATAAGTGTAGTTGTTGTACATGTAGTATGTCCTACCGTTTGCCAACAGCATCTCCTTTGGAACTGGAAAATTAAAATGTTTCGGGAATGAAAAATACATGCTTTTTACTTTACTACATTTCTTTGACATCCTGTTGTATTTACACTGGACAACATTTTTCCATGCTATCCTGAAAGATATTTCTTAACCAAGTTGGATCGATTAAAAAATACACACTGTATTTAACGGCAAGAGTTTGCAATAGGTAAAATAGGGACACTACACAATACACGCTGTATTTACACTGCTAAAATATATTTCTTAGCCATCTTGGATTGATAAAAAACACAATTATAAACAGCTTAATCATAGAAGACGGAAATTGTGTGAGCTCGTAGTCCTGGTGAGTTAATAAAAAGCAATGAGTTTTTATTATAAAACAACTTTTTGAACTTTATATCTCGTCTGTTGGTACTTCTTCTTCTTTTCGTGTGGTTGGTGCCTAACCTGGTGTCAGAGTTTTAAAGCCGCTCGTGGGCCTCTGACTTGGCTTCACATGCCATCCAGAAATATCTCTCAATCATGGCCGGTTTTCCTTCACCGTTTTTGAAGCAAGTGATAATTATACAATACGCACATGAATCCGAAAAGTCAGAGGTCTTGGGTTCGAACTCGAGACCTAAAGCTTGGCAGTCTTACGGTCACACCACTAGCTATCACTGCACTACTGAACTGTTGGTACTGATTGTTCGGGATCATATTGATCCATCAACATACATGCAGCCCTCTAGCCTTGAATAGTTCAGTGTGCAGGGGTGGATCAACAGATATGTACTCATATGATTATGTACATTTATAGGGATCGAGAGTGCAGATGAAATTCAACGTTTACGTAGGTAGGTACTGTGAACACCGCGCTTGGCTGCGGTACTTCAGGGATCGTTTCTTGTGTATAATTAAAACTCTTATACGGAGCAGAGACTATATTTTTAAATCAATGTTACATGGACACACGCGGGCGGAAGACTCAAACTGACTCTCATATATTTTTCTTCAAACAAAACCTTCACGAATCCTATTTTAAATATATTTGACAGATTATTCGGATGGAGAAAGATTTCATGCCAGCCTGTGACATATGAGGTTCCCTCTCATATTAAAGCCTCTACATCAGCTACGCCCCTAGATAAATGTATCCAGCAGATACCTTTATTCAGAGCATCCGAATAATCTTCAACCCTTCCTACCTATACCTAAACGGAACATTACCTAACGATGGAAATTAAAATACATAGAGAGGTCTTTCTCTTACAAGAGAAGGCTTAAGTCAGGACGAACGAATCTCAAAGTCTTGATACCAGACTAGATCTCAGCTAAGTTAACTGACAATATGTGCTAACATGCACTCACAAGGTTAACGTCGTCATGCTTAAACCTTACTGCACCAAAACCATCGAAAAAGGCGCAGCAAGCCTCGGAGAAACAAACAAACTGATGTGACAGTTCACATCTACCCAGAGGGGGTTTAAAAAAAATAAAGAACTCTACATCCTAAGCCTTAACTCCATCGGACATAATCAAGCCAGAGGGAACAAAGGTTCAAGAAGCCAGCGCCCAAAATTAATAATTCACGACCATACTCCAGAGGGAAAATCACAAAACCTCCTCACAAGACAATCTTTATCAAATGTCAGTTAATTCTGACTAAACTGTGATACCTCAGCCTTAAGTTGAACCAATTGTGTCAACTAGACACACCTAGCAAGGATTATATCCCTAAAGCAAGGTTGGTGTCAACCTAGACAGAGCCATCGCGGGTCTTTGGTTAATTACGAATGGCGGATCTTCTATCCTTACTTTGGACAGGATGCCTTTAGGAGGTTGTAAGGGGAGATTTACTATTTCGTGATGAGCTTCCTCAAAAATTTCTTTTATTTGTTCAAGGGTGGCTCTGAGTTCCGCTTTTGACGCATAAATTTTTGTCCCCAGTTTTAATTTATAATCTGGTGTAACCCCTTTTAAAAATATTTTTATGAAATTTTTCTCATCTTTGATTTGTGCTTTCTGAGCAAGGTCTGCCAATTTATAGAAGAATGCAATTACGTCTTCATTGGCTTCTTGGCGTGCGTTATAAAATTTTTCCACGTAGTCTATGCTAGTTGGAAATTCATTTTTTAGTAAGTCGCAAATTGTTTTAAAATCTAAATTTTCTTTGTAAATCAATTTGAAATACGCGAGAGCGGGACCTTGTAAATATGCTCCTAATATGAGCGCTAAATCACTTTCTGTCCACTTATTTATGGCCGCCACAATACGAAATTGAATAAGAAATTCCTCGAAGCAATCTGCACCAGTGCCTGTGAAATGTACGTGTGACATGGTGCAATTCTTTCATAAACCACTTAGCTTTGTTTTCCGGCGTGAATCTTCTGTCTCTTCTCAGTTCGGCGCTCCGCCACGTATAATTCTTTTCAGTTATGCGCCTCCACCATGTGTGAACACCGCGCTTGGCTGCGGTACTTCAGGGATCGTTTCTTGTGTATAATTAAAACTCTTATACGGAGCAGAGACTATATTTTTAAATCAATGTTACATGGACACACGCGGGCGGAAGACTCAAACTGACTCTCATATATTTTTCTTCAAACAAAACCTTCACGAATCCTATTTTAAATATATTTGACAGATTATTCGGATGGAGAAAGATTTCATGCCAGCCTGTGACATATGAGGTTCCCTCTCATATTAAAGCCTCTACAGTACGTAAAACGTATAATATGGGTGAGATTTTGTTGAGGTTAGAATCGGTTATTACTTAATATTTTCGTATCTGCTTTTCCCAATCATTATACTTCATTTTGTAATAACACAAATAATATTATAATGGAATTGAATATTATTTATTGTTGCTACAGGTTTCCATAAATAAAACTGATCAAAATTTAAAAAACGAGCGAGCCTTACTGTAGCTGCATACGATTTGTAACATCTGACATCACCCTTGGTAATAAGCAACATTTAGGTGATAAGCAGCATTAAAGGGCCTCATCAAGGTCGTTTCTGACGGCCAACTCAAACACCGCGCGCGCTCATAGGTCAAATCAAATAACGCGCGCTTCCCCGGCTTCCTGTTTACACATTTCCGTCCCTTTTCACGAAATTACTCCCACAGATTGCAGAAAAGCGAGAGGAAGGATGTTGCTCATCAATACTCTTACAAGGATAATAAAAAATAAACTACATACAAGAACTCTACTTAAATATAAACTGAAAATTAGAATATACACATAGTTAGATTTAGTCAAAATACAGGGTTGCAGGGACAACGACGCGAAAATTGTTGTATAAAAAAAATCTGCTGGTTCATAGAAAAGTGCAATACTTACGCGGTCAAAATGTATGGAACAGCAGATTTTTTTTTAAATAACAGACGAAAAATTTCAACGCAGAGGGGTTCAGAAACATGTACTGAATCCATGGTAGCAGTTTTCGCGTCGATGTCCCTGCCACCCTGTATAGTACCTAAAAGTTTATAATTCTAGATTGTATTTAATTTAACATAACGTTTTTAAAGTTTACTCGAGTGTTTTGAAGGTCTCTAAACAAGGGTAGTTGACATTATTACTTTGCCTCAAACCCTCCTAGAGAGCTACCCTTTAATATACAGGGTCAAAATAAATTAGCTAGCGAAACTCCGCTGACGTAATGGGTATCGATAAATATGAAAAAAAAAGTTTGATTTTTTTGGGGTCAATGATCGTTAGTATTGTTGTTACTTGAAGTATGAGTTGATAAATCGGTCTTTTTTGTTCTATCATATTTAGATAGCGATACCCATCACGTCTGTGAAGTAAACACAAAAAAAAAACTTTCAACTGAAATTTCAAATACATTGCGGTTGATGACCCCAAAAAAATGAAATTATTTATTTTTTGCTTTAACATGTAAAGATATACCATCACGTCTGCGAAGTTTTGCTAGTAAATTTAATTTGACCCTGTATTGAAAAAAAAAGACGATTACCAAAATTAGTTTAAAAGGAAACAAAAAAATCACGAGGACGATAAAAATAAAAAACTTAATCACACATCAAAATAATATTTTATTTTAAATAAAAACTATTGTTCGCAGTAGTTACGTAGCTTCCTCGATAAACTCACGACGTTATTTACAAATTCTATGATGTTGGAAAAAATATTATAAAACCATGAAGAATATTTTCTAGAAACACACTGTATACCCTGTGCCTTTTATACGAAAGTTTTCTCAATCATATTAAAATACTAATTATAACAAATGATACCTTCGAAAGAGGTGCTCTTAAACATAGTTTTAATCAGCGGCTTCGTCCGCATGGAAATGAAAGATAATAAAAAGTATCGTATGACAATAATCCAGGTCATGGCCTGCATATTCATTCAGTCGTTGAGGCTTGATTGATCAACAAACATTCAAACAAACAGACTTTAACATCAATTGATAATATAAAAAAATTACATTGTTTCATTTTATTAATTTTTTGTGTTCCGAGGTTCCGACCCTAAGGAAACACGGAACCTTTATGAGATTACTTTTTGTCCATCTGTCAGGTTCTTGAGTACTATTTTATTTTAAAATACCTGCCATTTTCAGTAGCATAGTACTTCGGTGGGTCGTGGTAATGTTCTCCGGATACCCTCAAAAGCTCATTTTGTTCATTCACCAAGATGAACGCGTTGCATCCAGACGTGCTGGTACAGCGCCATTTGTACCCTTTCTTAGTTTCACATCTAAACGTATACGTGTATTTGTTGTACATGTAGTATTTTCTACCGTTTTCCAACAGAATTTCCTTTAAAACTGGAAAAAAATAAGTTTATATGTTTCGTTTAAATAATGTTTTGAAGTTCTCAATATTAGGCATCTGGATAACCTTTCACAGTCAAAGCCACTCGAGTTCAATCGGGTTAAAATAAAGAAAATAAATTGACTTTGAAAATCCTCAATCTTTTGGTAATTGCTTAGATTATGAAGCTTTTGAATTGGTTCAGAATGCTTGATGCAGAATTGCTTAGTATAGGGAAGGAAAAATGTTTAACTCCAAACATTTTGCATGTCGAGTTCACAAACGGTATTGAAATGAAATGAAATGAAATTTTATTTGCAAGAATTGTAGTACATTACAGTTGGTCGGGTTTATCATAGAACCAGCAACAGTGATTCTCGTAGCTCGCTACGGCGCACTGGCTACGGCGTAGCTAACAATTCCGAAGAGCAAGCTACGCCGTAGCTCTGCACTGGAATTTGTCGATACGTTGCTGATTTAATAGCCGCGACATATTTTGCTAGAAATAGGTCATAGAATGTTTTTCTAAAATGCTAGGCGATATTGCAAAAACACATCTGACCTATTTTCAACAAAAATATGGTCGCAGTAAAACTTAAATGATGAGGCAATTAAAAAATTGCACCCATATATATTTCAAACCGAAATGATTAAGGTACATATTTAAATCATTCGAATACAGACACATTGTATAAATCCAGATTTTGTAAAAATGACATACATGTTACACTTATAAATCTATGAAAAAAATTTGGCCACGCCAGACTAGAATAATGACATGATAAATGAGTATCATAACCATTGATATATAAAAACCCAAGATGCACAGTCTCGAATAAAAGTAACGCTCGAAAGTGTCCCGAAACTCTATTTCTGTCTCTTTCTATAAGCTACAAGCATATATTATTGCAAGTTCAACCTTACGCTAATTGCTTAAAGTTGTTATTACAATGCAGGTACTTAAAGCAATAAAATTTTACGACCGACCGTGGTCGGTAGGACAAGGTATTGAGTGGAGTCGAACATGACTTTTTTTTTTTTCATCATACATTATTAGTTAGTATTTTAAGAGTTTGTTAAATTGTGTTTTAAACACATAAATATACTTTTATTTGTGCATAAATATGTTTTTGGGTAGCCTATGGGTATATCAAAAAAACAAATAATAACTATTAAAATTGTTTATTCAAATATTATTCGGCTTAAAAAAATCTTCTCTCTTTTGTTGGCTGACGATTGATGTCCATTCTCCACATCGTATTGCGTCATGAGGAAAACTAAAATATAAAAATTAGAAGTTTCCATGAAGTTTATAATGTGACACTTACAGACTACAGACTACGCGACACTTCAGTCTATCCTTAGCATGCCGCATGTCGCGAACTCATAAGTTGGCCCATAAATTAATAGTTATACATAATAATATTTACGAACATTAAATTTTTTTTAAATTGGCTACCTCCTGACCTATACGTTATGTAACGTAAATATTTATATTTGTCAAAAACTACATATAAAAAAGTTCAAAAGTACATAAATTTATTAATAAAAATAAAAAAACACAAATAAAAAAAAATCGACTCCACTTATTAGAACAGGGTCATTTTTATAATGCGACTAAAATAAAAAGGAGACTGTAATGCGTTGTTCTAACACTGAACAAGCAGCCATTGAAGTTAGCCGTATTGTACTTTGAGCGTTGAATGAAGTTTTTAGTTTTTTTTTTTATCAAAATCAGTCATAAAAACAAAAAAAACTAGTCAATAAGTTTTTTACTTACCGAAAATACGATATCCCATCCTTTTTTAACCTTCTTGACGTAATATTTTTACAATTTCTCACAGAACACTTCGGCATTTTTAACGACTGCTTCCAGACGCGAACGACGCGAGACTATTTGAAATGAGCGCACAATTTAGAATGTTGCGCTCATTTTTTGCGGACGTTTTTTAGACGTTGAAAGTGCATTTTGGGTTTTTATACAGTATGTTAACTAACGAAAGGCGTTCCCGTTAACCCGCAATAGTATAGCATCCATACATGCTAAAAAAAATATTACCATTCAAAAACAAAATGCTTTTTTTATTTTTTATAATAAAATATTCACAAAAAATATTAAATTGATACTTAAAAGAAACACTCTGTACACGCGTACATGTCATTCAAAAGTGTAAGAACGGCAATGTCGCAAATTACCTACTTATGAATGAAGGGCCACGTGCGCTGTGCGGCGATCTATTTGATGCACCTAGCCCCGCCCCCTGCCCCCCGAATGTCCATCTAATTTTATTCGGAACTAATCTCGCGCGCTGGCCGGATGTGCATTTATTTTCGCAATGCAACATGTGTTCTTTCGTCATTCGTGTATGAAAAATGCCGCGTTATCAGTACAGTGCTCAGGAGTATGTTTTCATAGTGCTCATTTATGCTGAGTGTAATTATGATGGTGCATGTGCTCTGAGGAGGTATGCTGAGAGGTACCCCAATGCAAATCAACCGCGGAATTCCCTGAGTGCCCTGGTGCGTCTCCGTAACAATGAACCAGTAGTGCCGCGTGGTTCTGGTGGCCCCCGACCCGTGATCTCTGTGCGGCAGGAAGAAAACGTGCTAAGGCATTTTGAGCAGGAGCTCGGTTCAAGCACTAGAAGGGCCGGCCGCCTGTTGAACACTAGTCACGTCAGAAAAACAAACAGCATCCGTACTCACTGCAAAAAGTGCAAGCGCTGCTTGGTCCAGCTGATTTCGCGCGCCGGTTAACGTAGGTATTGCCAGCGGGCACTGCAGTGAAACGCGGAGGACACCCACTTCATCGAAAACGTCATTTGGTCAGAAGAAAAGCCTATTTACGCGCATGTGGAATCGGCGTGTATGCCATCATCACATACGCGAGGACCCGCTTTTATTGCGACGAGTGCACCAAAATAACCGTCCGCGATTGCAACAATGTGTAGAGAGAGGTCAGGTCAGCATATTACAGTTCAAAATCTAGGTAAGTTTTTAAACATCATAATACCTAAAATACACTAAACGACTGTGTCACAAAATAAATAAGTTCAGAAGGCCCACTCTTTGTTAAATTGCTTTTACACTCGCTCAGGGAGTACCCCGTTCAACGAGCGTGTTACTACTGTGTTACTATTGCAATGAATAAACGCAAGTACTACTTATTACGAATGCAACTGCATAAAGTTATTTTTTTAATTTCTATGACATTGCAGTAAACATTCACTTACTAACGTGCAATACCATCATTATGATTTATAATTTAAATAATTAAATGAAACTTTCTCTAAACTTAACCGCCCACTATTTATTTGCGTAGGTACGTTATTTTTTAGATACAATTTATTTTATCTTATTAACACTGTAAGTCTGTACCACCGTGTCTTGTGTACTAGTTCCGTGAGTGGACCTTCTGTACTCGTATCTGTTTATTTTGTGGCCGCAAGCTCGCGACGACGCCGATGACGACGTAGCGGCCGTGCAGTGCAATTTTGATATTATTGAAACGTGGCTTAGATAGGGTTCATGAATTTATGTTTTTACTATGTTTGCGAATAGGTCCTTTCAAGCCCAAGGGGCGCGTTCAGTGACGCGTTCCTTTGTCAGCCGGCCATTTGAGACGGGTAGTTAAATGTTATTGCTAAATCTAAACATACTTAATTGTTTAATTCTACTGATAACAACCCGACGACGTGCATTTCACTGTCTTTTAAATTAACTTTGCCGCCTTTATCAAAGTTGCCGCTCGCCATTCAGAACCGCCGCGCTGCCGCCGCCGCGCCGCTCCGCCCCGCGCGCGCCCCCGGGCGGCTCGGTAGGTAACACGCTCGGCATACGCGCGCGCGCGACACAAAAATTGCGATGTTGCCGGTTTGTGCAACGCCACTACGCTAGGTACTATTCCGCGCTACTATTTTGATTTTAAACAGGACGTTTCGAATTTATTGTCAATTATTAAATTTTTTTAATTCGGATTTTTTTATACTTATTTTTCTATGCTGATATTTTTATTTAAATCTATTAATGATATAGATTAACGAGTTTAAGGGAACGCCCTCTGTTATTTAACATACTGTATATCAATGATCATAACGCATAAAATATGGTTCCATATAGATGTCAAAATATCTATGCTGATTGAATACAACGGTAATATAATAAACTCAATTTTAACTAATAAAACACTTGAGAAGTTTAAAAGTTTTTGTGACAAGTCCTACTGACAAAAACTTAGCACCTATGTTTTTTATAAATAGCTATCTATGCAGCTTTAGGAAAAATCTGTTGGTATTTCAGAAAAGGTACGAGACTCACAAAAATTCCTTAATATAAAAATAAATTGTAATATAAAAAAACATATGACAAAGTTTGACTAGAATCTAAGATTAAATTTTTGTACGATAAAGAAAAATATCAGGTACATCAAAATATATATATATCCACGATTTAAATCGTAGTGATTAGTAAATTCATTTCTACAACTTCAGCCTCATTTTAACTCTCTTTACAGTACGCCACAACTTAGATGTAGCATCGGCAATATTCGTAAAACCGATCACCATTTGAACGGAGTGCGCCTTCATAATCACCAATATTTATTACTGCTTCAGGTAAAAAACATCTTTACGCAAACGCAATAACTTGTGAAGTAATATACCCAAATACATTCGTAAAACTGAAATGAATTAATGTAAATTTTCTAATTTATGCTACATCTTAGTTGTGTCATACTGTAACCAACTTTATTTAAAGATTTTTAATTTTTTTCATGTTCTTAAACCTCCAACACTGCTGTATAAATATCATATTGTGTAGCAGTGATGTTTATAAAAAATAACATGATTCCAAAGTAAGGGTTACATACCTTAAACCTACTGCTGAGAATTTACTAATAGAAGAAGTAACGCTTTCTGGACCAAGAACTTATTTAACTGTGGCATTGGAGAGCACTAGACTAAATATTGTTTTATTGGCATATAGGCATAAAGGAGAATGACAAATATTATACTGACTAGAAAGAACTTTAAGGTGCATCAGAACACACATCAAGTTTAATCCAATGCAAGTATTATGTTTTAAATTAGATGATATACAGTAATAACATGCAATTACTATGTTAAGTATTAATCCGTGATAAAAATTATGACTGCCAAAATCCTGCGTCATTTTCATCGCTTCCTTTTATTTCCTTCTTCCCTTCCTTTTAAAATTACAAATATTATTCGAATACTTGTTCTAGAATTTGTAGCACTTTATACCGCGACAGAAGGAAACACCGCATTTTTTAAACCAGTAATTATATTTTCTTCAGTTGTTTCTTTTGGATGAATAGTCTTATTTACAAGGTCGTAGAATATGTCTTTCGGCAGTGCTAAAGCTGCACTACCTGCTGATTTTTCTGTCAGCAAGACAGCTGACCCGTTGGTGTTTCGCGCCACTCGTCCAACACTGTGCGCCAGGCTGATAGCAGGTACTCATAGTACTCTACATCAAAGGGATGTAGTCGACTAGAATTGTCCACAGGACAAATAAACTTAATGTCATGCTCCTCACACATCTGTAGTGCATGGACACTAACTAACATGTGCACTCAAATTATCAGAAATTAGAATTTTCTTTCCTGGTTTGTCTTTTATTCTTGCCAGGAAATGTTTCTCCAGCCAGTGATCAAACACATTTGTATCGATCCAACCAGTTGTCCATGAACTAGTGTTTGTATGATTGCCAGAGGCAGGCTTCTCTTTAAAAATGAAGACGTACGTTTAAACAAAAGACTTTTTTTCTCCGGGTCTTGTTCGAATCCGCATCCGTCATCATCCAAGTCTCTTTGCAGGCAATCAAAAAAGTTGTTCACCGTCGTGGTGTCTATTGCAATTGTTTTTTAGAGGGCTCTTCATTGAGCATGATAATTTCTTTCACATCTTGGTTCCTCTACAAAAATGTTCCTGGCATGTTTTCACGGAACCTCATGCCCCTTCTGTCCACGGCGTCTAGATAAGCTTTCACATCTGTGATGTCTTGGAAAGTAACCGGAATATCCATGTCATTTAAAGCGATTAAGTGGTGCTTGATCTCTTCTTCCTTGGTTACCGACATTCTTAGACAAGGCAGTGATTTCCTTGTGGGATTTTTTCTGAGTCTGGATCTTATAGTGGCTTCGGGTATCTGGTAGAGCTTTGCAGCTTCTCTTACGTTTAATGCTTTAATTACTTTCACTAACGCATAATCATTAATCATAATCATTTATTTGTCAGAATATGGTACATTATATGGTCTTAAGATTAGTCAATGGTATCATCACATTCTGCCAAGTATGGCGTGCAAATATTAGGTACATATATTTATTACAGGATAGTGATCACATGTTAGGTTAATAAACATGATTGATTGTATATTATTAGAATTAAAATTACAATTTTAGGTATGTCAGTTAATAATAACATCACAAACACACAATTTATACAAAATGTCAAAGTATCAGTAGTGTCTCGCAATATTGCTTCTATGTATGTCTTTTCTTTCGGGTTGGCTCGCCATTTTCTGCCGGATGAGCAAGTTGGTTCTGGTTCTGCTGTGCATGTAGGTTTGGGTTCTGCAGTGCATGTAGGTTCTGGTTTTTCAGTGCATGCAGGTTCTGGTTCATCATTGTCTGCAAAAAAACACACAAGCGAAACAACAATTTACGAAAACTTATATATGTATTTAAACAAATAAGACACTCAGCCAATGCTAATATTATTCCTTGTGTCAAGCGGTTATAACCTATTGTATTACTTGTTTGGGCGGTGCCGCTAAAACGCATAATTTAATCGCTGAAAGAGCTCAAAGAGCCTTATTAAAGGTGAGTTACTTTAAGCCCAGGTATTATTCTACCACTGAGCTTTACAGGGAATGTGAGTTACTAACTGTACGTAAACTCTTTGTGCTAGCCTTAATTATGAAACAGCATTCCTGTGTCAAGCTAAGTCACTGGACTGATAAAGGAATGGCAGATAGAAGACGTTTCGATCTATTAAGGTCAGCCTGCAGAACATCTTTTGCTCAAAAATGTTACATGTTCCTGGGCCCAAGACTATTCAACATTGCAAATAAACAGTTGAAAATCTCCATGACAAAAACTGAATGCAAACTGAATGTGATCACTTGGCTTCTATCACTAACCTATGACGAAACTGAAAACCTTTTTAGCGTACTTGCAGAAAGTATTTGTATTATAAAAAGAAAATATTAAAAACGCTCATTCCTAAGTTTTCCTTTGACACACACACAGACCCCCCCCACACACACCCACACACACCCTTACACAAACACCCTCACACACCCACCACATACACACACTCACCAACACAACACCGTTTATCTGTTTTCATTTTTTAATTTGTTTCTTTGTTAATTTTAATTCTTAACTTTTGTTCAGTTCATTACTATTATGGGTGCTGCAAAGTGTTTTTCTCATTTCTCATTTGTTTTAAATTATTTCATAAGGTAGGCACAATATCATCGCCTATAATGATAACGAGGGTGGGCGCTGATACCTATATTTACAAATTATTAAGTTATCTTGGCTTAGGTATTGGCTGCAACTCGAACATACAACCTTACTTACCTTAAGGCCTATTTTCACTATAAACCATGTTTTATGTTACTTGAAGGTGCAAATAAACAATTTTATTTTTATTTATTTTTTAATGGTAAAATTACTTAATAGTACCTAATAGGAAGCAGAATGAATTTGTTAAACTAAATTAATTATAAAAATTCTTAAGACTAGGGACGGGATGTGAGGTGTTGTTGGTTTACTATCGTGTCTGATGTGATGAAAAGAATTCGATTTGGCTGAATTAGAATATATATAATTGAATAAAATAAACATTCACTATAAATGACTAAATCATTCAAATATATATAAATAATACACATGTTACTCATTCATAGTAATCACACGTGGGTCGTTCTACTTTTCATTGCAGATAAAAATACAAATAAAAAATAATAATATTTAATATTTATTATATGAGTAAAGGATTTATAAAATAAAAATAAAATCTTAAACAGATAACTTTAATTTCTTGAATAAGGTATTGTCTAACTTATGTTATTTGATAATTAACCTTTAACTAGTGACAAGTGGTCTCGCAGGTCGCGCGGCGCTAGCGAAACATCATTTCACCCCTTTCCCCGCGCTTCCCGTGTTTGACCGCCTGACTGGCTTCGAATTTAGGTGCGCCCACGCCGTAAAGGGGGATAACTGCGTCGGCCAGGCACAAATCGGTAATTAAGGAAGATGTTAGTGGAAACGGCGGGAGGGGACGCCCTAGGAGGACATATACTGACCTTATTGGTTATGTTCTTCAGAAAAGTCAGGTGCGGAGTACTCGCAACCGGCGTGTATGACCAGATGTATGAACGTAAACGAGGCAAAAGGAGTACACACGGCTACACATCAAGCTGTACATTTCCAGTATAAGCCGACCTCGCATTGTGCGGAAATCCTATACGATGCGAGATCAGCATAAACTGGTATTGTATAGCTTGATGTGTAGCCGTGTGTACGTAAGGATCGTAGCAGGTGGCGCTCTGTAGTTTCTGCCTACCCCCGTGGGAAGGTGTGAGTTTATGTTATGTAATGATTTATTTCGTTTTTAACAGCTATTACTCCTAAATGGAAGCGTAGGCAAACGGGAGATAGAAATATAGTGCTAAGCACTAGTAAACACTTTGTTAGTCGTGAATTCACATTTATAATTGTCTTTAGGATTTTCTCCCTCAAATTGGGGACATGACAATACGTAGTGCCTTCTGACGGTCTGCTCTTTTTGAGTTTGCAGTTCGCCACTTTCTCTTCATTTTCCGGTGATCGCGTGGCGTCAAGTCCTTTACTAATTTTTTTTTAGCGTGGTATCTTGTTAAATCTTTTTGTTTTGCCTCATATTCCTTCGCAGGATCTTTTTTGCGTTTCTCTCTATACCGTTTCTGTCTCTCAGCGGGTGTTAGAGGCATAGTTATGTGCTTTTTGTCTGAAATGACAAATTAATAAAAAATATTAAATACTGCTGATTTGAGTAATTAAAAGTTTTAGTCTGTAATAAATAATAATGTATGATAAATACAATTCTGTTACTACAGCATAGTAGCAAAGTTATATAGTAACAGAGCACAGATATAGATAGACCTAGATAACGCAAGTATCACGATCTGTATGAAAACCAAGCGTGCCATTTTTTTGACTACCTACTATGACGTCACAAGCACTAAGAAACATTTCTTTTATTTTTTCTCCTCGCATTTGCACGTTTTTACAATGTATAACAGCGTAATTAACCATTTTCAATTTTTTTACTGACTTCCTACAAGCGTGGCACCGATGCAGACTGAGCGCGAAAGTGGCAGCTTACGATTATTGTACGTAAGCTGGGCACGAAAATGGCACGCGAAGTAGTTGTCCTTGCGTTATCTAGGTATATCTATATCTGTGTAACAGAGTTGTAAGTTCAGTAGAATATGTCTAAAAACACTAACGAATATCTAGAAATTACGTGATATTGTTGTTAGTTAATCATTTGAGGGTTTTGATCAATATAAAATGAATAGCTAAAGACTAAATACTTACGGAAATACTTCGGTAACAGAGTGCACACAAAATATACACACGCGCTATGTTTCACGGCCTTTGGTCGACTATTCCGCAATTTGCAATGCCCGTGGCGGCGGAGGGGCGTCGCTTGCGAAGGCAGATTTGGAAAGTCTACTCGCGCGAAACGACTAACGCCATTTGTTATTTATTTTCAAAACCACCACAGTAATAGAGAATAACGGTAAAATCGTAAGTTGCTAGTATTCAAGACAATGGTGCCGATTCTCTTGTACACCGAACTAAACTAACTAAACTATCACTAAAATTCCTTACTTTTGACTATGAGAATCTTATAGCTATTCTGCAAAATAAATTCTCTAAATTTAAAAATAATTTTGACACATCTAAATCGAATTTGACAATTGCGACTCCACACGTGATACCTAACCACGTGATCTTTTTAGAGCCGGGGGCGCGCAGGGGGGCAGCTTCGTCGTGTTTTATATGGAATTTTTCACTTTTTGTATGGAAAATAAGAAAAATTATTACCTACATGTAGAGTGTCAGGGGTTTAAGGGTTTTATAAAGGGGGTCGAAATTTTCATTATTTTTGCGATTGGACACACCGTTTTCGAGATATAAGCAAAAGAAAAAAAAAAGATTCAGTACTGTTTTTGCATTTGAAGTCGAGGTGTTGGTGTGAATTTATAGTTCATGACAACCAATTTTATTCCACACGTTTTTAGTCGCGATTAAAAATAGTCAGATTTAGTTAGAAAATCTAAATTTTAGGTGAAAAACGTCAAATTCAGAATAGCAAAATTGCTATTTTCACTAAACTAATATCTCGTTGCCATCTTAGTGCTGTCAAACTAAAATATAGTTAAGTTGTGTCACTTTAGTCTATTACAGAATGGGAAATCGTCGTTTGACAGGAATAAACTAAATTTTGGTGATTTTTAGTTTAGTTTAGAGGCATTTGTGACAAGAGAATCGGCACCAATATCACGTACAATTTTATCGGAGAGGCAACCGGATGGCGAGTGGTAATCTGGGTCTTGAAGTGATACCGAACTCCCCGTACTATCCGAATGGACCCCCAAATGGACGGGGGTGGAGATATGGGGGATTTTCTCCGTCATCTTCATCAATAAACGTCAAATTTCAGCCAATTTACACAAAACATTAATGAATTATACACTAAAACCTTCCGCATTAATCACTCCGTCCATTGGTGAAAACCGTTTGAAAATCCGTTCGGTAGTTTTTGAGTTTATCGCGTTCAGACAGACAGACAGACAGACGCGGTGGGGGACTTTGTTTTATAATATGTAAGGATAATTCAATTAATCGAATTACCCCTGACACAAAGTGTCCGGGTAACACCCGGGGTTCACCCGGACACTATTTAAAAATCCCGCCCGGACGCTCCCCGGACGTCCTCCAAACTAGGACAAATCCGGGGAAACCCGGACGGATGGCAACCCTATATATAGCAGATATTCCAGCTTTACCAGCCAGTATTTACTTTTAATACTTCCAAAGAGTTTGTACCTCATTCTCATTTTTTATTGAACGCCCTTAGTATTTAACTGGGACTTGATTATTTGCAAAGAAAAGTAGAACGACCCTCGTACAATAGTGATGGCAAAAAATTGTTTACTCTTGTTGACAATAAAAATTAAATAACACTCAATTTAGTTTTGAAATATTATCTGTTATTATTTGGTAGATACACTACTTAACTAACTTATGATTGTGAAATAAATGTAGGGCAGGGTAGCGGGATTAACTTCGCTTATTGTAGTTTGTTACTTGACCTAGTGCTCCCCTAAATTGTGCAACAACCACTTCTTCTACGTCTAGTAAAATGTACAAAAAAAACCTAGCACTACATCCTGAAGTAAGTTCCATCAGTATAGAGATGGTACCTCGGAGGCTTATGAGAATGACCACCAACTGCTTTTGATAGCTCTCCATTGTTCAACACCATCAAGAAGGCCTTACACTCAGCAGTGCTCGTACAACGCCATCTGGACCCAATTTTTGTCTTAAACCCAAATGTATATGTATAATCTTTATACATCAAGTACTTTCTTCCATTGGCCAGTTTCATCTCCTTGTATGTGTGACTGCAAAATGAGAAAAAAATGTGTAGGTTATTAATATGTCACCATCATCATTTGTTTATAGAAGTCCACAGCTGGATATAGGTAACTCGATTTTCGGCTACTTTCTTCCAGCTACTACTGCACTAGGAAGATCATCCACCTAGCCACAGGGGGCCTTACCATAAGCTTGCCAATAATTGTCCTGCTGCAATGGCCACCCATCGTTTTTTCACTGTTCAAAGTATTTTTTTCCTTTGTTTAAAGGACATAATTATACAGGGTTATTGGTTATACGTCAGCAATCCGTTATGGGGATGTAGGAGAGGTCATTTGCAACCAAATTACCTCCGATGACCCCTATGCCAATGTCAACCATTTTCGAGTAATTTGACATTTTATATTTTAAAATGTATGAAATAAAAATATTAAAATTCAAATGTCTCAAAAATTGTTGACATTTGCATAGGAGTCAAAAGGCGTCATTTGGTTGCAAATGATCTTTCCTAAATCCCCTTAACGGATTGCTGACGTATAACCAATAACCTTGTATATATAGTGGCCTTATTGGTGATGTTCTTCAGAAAGTTTAGGTGTGTAGTACACGCAACCAGCGTGCGTGTATGACCAGATGTATGAGCGTGAACGAAGTAAAAGGAGTAGTTTCTGCCTATCCCCATGGGAAGACGGCGTAGTATTTTGTGAGGAATTTAGCTGTGACATCGCAAATTCGCAAATGCAGTCCCAAGCTAAAATTAGTCATTTATCTTGACATTTTATGAATTCGACTGAGTTTAAAAACAAACGGTTTTTAAGGGAAAAGCGTCAGGGTAGCCCGCGAAATTCAAATTTTCTTACGTTTTTTGCATTTTGCAGGTCAGTGTCAGGTTTTATGTTAATTAAAATATGATTCGCGGTCGTAACAAATATGGCTTTACTCAATTATAATCATTACAATCAGCAATACAACTCCATAAGTTAGCAAAGGTGTCAAATGTCATGATTTCATGAAATCATGACATTCGACACATTATCTTCTTCTTAATCACTATTGCTGATTGTAATGATTATAAAACTTGACACTGACCTGCATAATGCAAAAAACGTAAGAAAATTTGAATTTCGCGGGCTACCCTGACGCTTTCCCCTTAAGGGAAATTGAAACAGTAATGATTGCATAGCACTTTATTACGCGAAAACTAAAAATACAATGCAGATAAAACTAAGACTGCGTGGCTGTATTTAATTACTGAGATTAAAAATAAGCTAATATTATTAAATACAACTACAAAGCCACTCTTCCTACTTTATATTAACAGCAGCATATATTTAACGCATTCAAGGACACTGAACGAAACAAAATCAAAGTTTTAAGGCTCCCACAAACAGGCTCTTGCGATTATAATAAAACAATTTCTAAAAAAACTTTACAGTGGAACAATTAGCAAGTCGCGCAAGTCTGCACGAGGCTTTATTGTTATAAAGGTGTGAATCCGGACCCCGCTGCACACGGCAGTGTTGCCACAGCAGTTCTGCCGCGTTTAGTGTCCCTCAAAGTGTTAATACTATTTCAAAAAGTTTTTCTATTGAATATTATAGCCAAGCAAGTTATTAGGTTGCTCTCTTATAATTTTCTTGGATAAGTCACGCAGTCTAAAATCATTAAAATCTAATTTAATAACAATTTGATTATAACAGTGTTAAGAATGGTTGGTTTACTGTAATTTTAAACGAAAAACATTGTTTGGTTATCATCAATTTTGCAACGCGCAATAAACTGACACCATTATGGTTAACATTTATTATAAAACAAGATTTAAGTTAATTTGAGGTAATCCACTGGCAAAATATATTCGGTTTGTGGAGTAATTTTTATATTTTCTCCATATAGTATGAAGATAAGTGTAAAAATGCTCCCACCAAAAAAAAAATAGTACACCTAATCTGCGTTCGCAATTTATTTACCAAACATGTAAACAAACACGAGTTTTAGGAAAAAAACAACTGTAATGCCTACACATAAGGTTCAGTTTGCACTACAATACTATTTTAAAGACTTTTTCAACAGTACGTATTAGTCTAAAATCAAGTTTATTTACACTATCATAAAATTTATGTTTGTCTAAGTGGAAATAACATCAATTGGAAACAAGGATTTGAATAGACCTTTGTGATTTTGTTAACACTGTAATGGCAGGTTTAAGCTAATGTGATAAAAACTTAAAATTACAATAAATCTTACACATTGTTAGTAAAAAAATCCAATTCATTTTACTGAAAAGCCGAAAAAATTCTTATTCAAATTAACTATACAAACTACTATTTTATGATCGTTTTATTTATCAAAACATTATACTAGTACAGGATTATGTCAATTCATATTATAATTACATATAATTTTAGGTATTACGACAGAATTATGATTTATTTTATAGGGAAATTCCACGTAGCACGGGCGCTTTTTTAACGCGACGTTTTTTTCAACCCTCTTTTCTTTTTTTTCTTTTTTGGTTAACCTATTTTGTCCCACTGCTGGGCAATGGTCTCCCCCATAATGTTTTTTCAACCCTCGTGGTAAAAAAACTTCGGGGAAAAAATGGGTTAAGTATGGCCATACCTAGCCCATTTTTTCCCCGAAGTTTTTGGGTGGCCACCCGCATAAGAATTACATGCGACTGCCACCAGTAGTCAACAATGTTAAACACTTTTCATACATTTTGTAGCGATGCGAGCCCCTACAAAATGTATGAGTGTTGCCAGTAGCGGCCACTCGCTAAATGCATGAAAAGTGGATGTTGCTGGTCAAGTGGTGGTAGCGACTGGCCCATGCGAGTGTCCTAAGTGGCCACATAACCGAACTGATAAAAATTGTTATAAGGGTTTTACGTATTAATAGAAAGAAAAGAAAGAAAGAAAAACGTTTATTTGCGGTAAACATGACGCAGAAAAAAAATGTTTAAAAATGAGATAAGGTTGGGGGAACCATGCGTCACATCCACGCAAATCGGCTATCGCTCAGCATTATGCTACGACCCTATGCAAGACAAAGCCCCAGCGCTGGTTTTCAGCGACAGCCGCCGCCGACGTAATGACGTCAACCGGTGCAGCAAACAAATATGACGCTGTACAAGTTACATATTGTTTTATTGCGGTTAATGTTATTAAATGATCGAACACGTATGATATAATCTGTTATGTTGTAATAATTTCGGTGTCCGTTGAAATAGGTACATAAAGTAATAGCTAAATCATTTGATTAGTTAAACAACGACACAATTTAACATCTAATTAATTCATCTAAATTAGCACATTTTAAAACATAATTCAACACACGTAATGTTTACAGTACCTATTTATATGTTAGTAGCTTAATTAAAATTACTAATCTAAACACACAGATTTTAGCAAAAGAATTAAAAGAAAAAAAAAACGATTACAATTTAAAAAATGTTCAGCCCATTACCAATTTTTAATCTAATTAAGCTAGTAATTAATTTGAATCCTTCTTTGGATTCAAATTAATAGATCTCTCACTACTACAAGTCAGTAATTAATCTATACTCCATTTGAAATAAGATTAGATATTTAAACAAACCTTTTTACGGTCCGTTCAACCGATTTTGACTTCTATTGCGTTGGTGGGTTGACAAATGGCAGCTGCAGCAAACAGTTGGTATTGGAACCGCTTTTTTTGCTTTTAATGCCATCTTTATGCCTATGGTATAGAAATCAGAATCGGTTGAACGAACTGTAAAAAAGGTTTGTTTAATTATCTAATCTTATTTCAAATGGAGTATAATTCAGTATACATAGACAAATTTCTTTAGCTAGCGAAACTTCGCAGACGTGATGGGTATGGATATCTAAACATGATAATGCAAAAAATAAACAAATTTGAAGTTTTTTTTAGGGTCACTAACCGCAGTGTAGTTAAAATATCAGTTTGATAAAATCAGTTTTTTTTTGTGTACCTAATCTTCACAGACAAGACGATATCTTAACACGATAAAACAAAAAAAAAAACAGATTTCTCAACTCATACTTTAAGTAACGACGCTACCATCGATACCCATCACGTTTGCTAGCGAATTTAATTTGACTTTCTCTACGTTCTATTGTCATCTGCAGTCTAACAGTGCAATAATTTGTCATCGTCATTGACTTATAGACGTGGGTATGTAGTGATGGTCCAGTGGTAAAGACCTCGCCTGTCACCGTTTTGAAACATATTGCTAATCTATTGCTTCATAAGTTGGAAAAAATATCTGCTCAATAACATAAATAACGCAATGAATGTTGTTAAATTGTCAAAATGAAACACATTAGTCTTGATCGTTTACGAAAATGTGTTACGTAATTAGATAGCCGGTTCTATAGCGGCTGAGCGCTGCAAGCAAGAATAGTCCTTAGGCCTCTACCTCGAATCTTGCGGGCAGCGGGTCAGCGGCGGCGGCGGCGCGGGAGCGGCAGGATCTAATGCGTAAAATCAAATGGACCGGCCCTCAAAAACAGCGGCGCGGCCACCCACTGGCTATACACCACAGTCATCCGACCAATTATCACATATGGCTCACTAGTCTGGTGGCCCAGGACAGACCTGAGTACAGCCCAAAGAGATCTCAAAAACTGCAGCGGTTTGCGTGTGTTGCAATCACTAGCAGTATGAGAACTACACCCACTGCCGCCCTACAGGCAATGCTTGGACTACCGCCTCTGCACCTCATCGTGCGGGAGGAGGCGGCCCTGGCCGCCTTTAGGCTCCATCTATCAGGAACCCTAAGCAAAGACTCCAGAGTTAAGCACATACGTATAAAGGAAGATGCGATCAAACGACGACCAATGTTGGCATCACCCTGCGACAAAGCCCCGAAATCACACCACTTTCAACGGCACTACAACATAACACTTATAGAAGAACTCTGTGACTATTCAGGCCCGAAAGAGCTGAGAGTATACACAGACGGATCGAAGACCGACTCCGGTACCGGAGTTGGAGTATTTTCACACGACCTCAACATAAATATATCCCGCCCGCTGGGAATGTTCAACACCGTCTATCAGGCGGAGTGTGTGGGCATCATACAAGCGGCCCACGCTATAGAAGCCAGGAGAGTTACGGACACCCACATTCGCATACTCTCCGATAGCGCCTCAGTTCTCCAATCCTTACGGAAAAAATATATTACCTCAAAGTTAACACTAGAATGTCACAATGCACTAGAACAAGTAACGGTGTCTGGCCGCAACACGGTGACACTGCAATGGATAAAAGGACACAGCGGATCGCTAGGTAACGACGCAGCTGACGAACTTGCTAGAAGAGGATCTAGCACGGCAGTCTGTGGTCCCGAGCCTATCGTACCAATCCCCTTCAACCAAAACGCAGGTGGCTACAGGAGTTCACCCACACACAAGCAGAGAACTGGTGGACCTCGACACCGGGTTGCAGGCAGTCAAAGGAAGCTATGCCATCCTTGGATAGCAGGCTAACCAGGCGTTTATTGCGCCTGGACAGGAACAGCCTGCGCATGGTGACGGGGACCATCACGGGGCACTGCTCGCTAAACAAACACTTCCACACAATAGGAATAACGGACAGTCCTCTGTGCAGGGCGTGCATGGAGGCTGAGGAAACAGTAGCGCACGTGCTCTTTGAATGCACAGGCGTCACCCAGATTAGAAAAGAAACCCTCGGGTCACCCAGATCCTACACAGATGTTCTGAACAGACCAGGAGATTTAATTAGCTTCTGGAGGGAGGTGGGCTGGTTGGAATAACTACCAAACGGCCGCCATGGCCCACGCACAATGGTCCACCCTACGGACTAAGTGCGGAAACCAAACCCTATAACATAGAACAACAACAGCGGCGCGGCAGAGGCGCGGGGGCGGGCAACGAGCGGTGCACTCCGGTGAAGCGGTGACCGCCCGCGCGTCTGCACTGCAGTATTGTGCATGGATGACAGGGATTCACTTCTTCTTTTGCCCACAATAAATCGAGAGTTAGGAATAAATTTGAATCAAAAAGATGTTGTCGCCTTTGTTCAGACATTTCGTTCGCGAATAAAAACAAATATCTCGACGACACAACCACAAACACAACACTATGCCGCTATAGTGCCGTGCGATGTGCCCGCTGGTTTCGAGAACGGGTCTGCGTTGCCTGCGCTGCTGCCGCCGCCGCCCCGCTGTCCGCAAGATTCGAGGCAGAAGCCTTACGGTGGTTAGTTATGGCTTTCCGCGATGGTAGAAGGTTGTAAGTTCAATTCAAACCCAGGCAAGTAGTACCAATGTGACTTTTTCTATTCATACGTTCTTTCTGAGTCTATCTTGGACATTACTGACATCAGTAAAGGAAAAACGTCGTGAGGAAATCTGGACTTATAGATTTAATATAAGTCTGAAATCGCCAACCCGTCTTGAGCAAGCGTGGTGATCAATGCTCGTACCTTCTCTGTATGAGAAGAGGTCTTTGTTCTGCGGTGGGACAATAATAGGCTGGTATTATTGACTTATAGTATAGGTGTTTCATCTATTTATGTTTAATTCATTTCAAATTGTCAATCAAAATATCAAAATTGTACATACCTACAGCATTGTTGGTCAGGAATAATGATTTCGTCAAATCACACAATTCTGCAAATTTTGGGTTTCTTAAGAAAATGTCGTCAATAACGGCCGCAAATTGGGTGTTCTTATGAAAATGACAGTAAGTATTTTATTAGTAGTGTCAAAACAGCTGTCATTTTGCGACCGTAGTCTGACGGCGACGCTTTTAAGTCACCTGCCCCACCGCCGGCGATTAGAGAGAAAAGAAGCGAGTCGAGCTAGCAACTAAAAACGAGTTGGCGACAAACGAATACTCGCCGGCGCGGCGGTGTGAACAGTCAGCGATCAACTATTAATATATGTATCTCTTTTACTTACACGGGACCTACAATCTTTTATACATTTCTTAAGCGAGAAAATCGTTGATACCTAGTTGCTTCATCGTTGGCGCGCCTTAGTTACTCATGAAATGTTAATGTTGCTGTATTTTAGACTTAGCATGATTCATGCTAGGTCTAAATAAAGTACAGCAACATATTGATACCGCTTCATACTTAAGAACGGTGGAATAGAAAACTAGTCTATTAATATTCCGTTGTGTCAATGCCGATACAAACAAAAATTGCAACATTTCTTTTTTTGTTACATTAGACTGCTTTATCGGTAATATCAGTATTCATAAACAATATAGTCGCATGATTTGTTAAGATTATCTTTTATAAGTTTGAATCTTCCATCTTCAGTTTCTACGAAGATTTTGGGGGGATGGCAATGTTCTCCTGGTTCCTTTTGAATGGAGAAGTCGTTGTTGACAATGACGCCGACGTAGCAGTTGTTGGTATTGATACAGCGCCATCTCTTTTTCAAATAAGGAGTCTTGGAGTAGTAATGTCCTTTGTATTTTAGCAGCAATTTGTCCTGAACCGTTGTTATCAGTTGCACTGCAAGAAATGATGCTGATGTAGTATTTGTTCCAAATGGATTTATTGTAATTAAAAATAACTTAAAAGTTTAGTCAAGGAAAAATATAAAACATGATAGGTGGGTTTTTTTTTCTTGTGCAAAATGTGGTGTATACTTTTTGATACACTCTACGTTGAGGGTGTAAAATAACAACAATTTCGCTTATTTGGTACAGGTTTCTTTATTAGCTAGTATTTATGGAAATCATTAAAACAATCAACACTTTTTTTGTTGCAACACAAGTATATTTTACACTTAGAACAGAACACATAATTGAGGTTAACAATTTACAATTTCGCATCTTACACCGCATACGTTTATTTGATCTTTTTTGGTTATGGTAAAAATTATCTAACCTGATATTTGACGCATAATTTAACTATTATTTTTATCCTTATCCTTACATCCTTCCTTACATATTGTAAAACAAAGTCCCCCCCACCGCGTCTGTCTGTCTGTCTGAACGCGATAAACTCAAAAACTATCGAACGGATTTTCAAACGGTTTCCAACAATGGACGGAGTGATTCATGCAAAAGGTTTCGTGTATAATTCATGAAGGTTTTGTGTAAATTGGCTGAAATATGAGATTATTGTCGAAGATGTCAGAAAAAATCATGCAGACTGGGAGCGTTACTGGCGTGCGCCGCGTAAGTCGTAAGAGATACATCAAATTTATGTTCTACATGATAGAAGATCTTAAAAAGTTCAACAAAAAAGTCCGCGATAGCATATCTTCTAAGGATGAGTCACAGTAACCTTTTTTATCTTTCAGAATTTCATAAAAATTTCATCGTTATTTCCGAAGCTATTTTGACCGGTATTATATTAATCCTTAACCAATCAAATATGTTATTTAAATTGGGCATTTCATTTAGATTAAAATATGTCATTTATACAGGGTGATTGGAAGATTGGTGCAAAGCTTTAAGGCGAAGATAGTACAGACAATTTAGAATCATTTAAGCCATGGTTGTCTTAGACGAAGTCTTACCAAATATTTTACAAATTTCTTATTTTTTCTAATCGTATTGTACAATTTTTTTATTTTTTCTGATCTTTAAATGTCCGTAAAAAAATGTCTAGTGACACAGAAGCCTAAAACATGTTTTGCTTGGTTGCTTACACATTACTTTAATTAAATAAATAAAAAATGAATTCATTTATCATTCAATTTGGCCATAATTATGCAGTTTACATTAAATTTTGAGAATTTCCGAAAAAAAACTTAAAAATTTGGTTAAAAAATTTGGTAAGACTTCGTCTAAGACAACCATGGCTTAAATGGTTCTAAATTGTCTATACTATCTTCACCTTAAAGCTTTGCACCCATCTTCCAATCACCCTGTATATATATATATTTAATAGACATCATATCATTTAAATGAATAGTTTAAAAGATATCACATAATCAAAATTACGCGTAACTACATATTTTTTTATGGACTGCACTACTGAACTTCGATGTTTAAAATACCGATGTACAGTATTTATAAAGTTTAAAAGTGCGATTTACGTGAGTTAGAATGTACGCTATGACGAATTACTTAACTAACTTACTTAATTCAGAATGTTCATCATCGCAATGTACGGAACTTCGAAAGTTTGCTATGACGAATTACTAAATAGAGAATGTTCATCAGCGCGATGTACGGGACTTCGAAAACTCGCTATGACGAATGACTGAATACCGAATGTTTACCTTCGAGATTCAGAGCGAGTATTACTTTTACCTCTTCTTAAATTTGAATTTAACGCGTTAACTATAGAGACTACCACGCCTAGAATGTGCGCAACATAAGTCTGTGCGCAACTGGTGGCGCTGGCGTGCTTAATTCTATACTGTAATATTGAAAATATTTGATCTTTATTAATATTTAATCTTATATTTATATTAATTGATTAAATAATTCTTTATTTAATTTGACCTTACATAAACGACAAGATGGTGGCAAACTTATTAGTTCCGTTTTCAGCCGCGCGCAGACTTATCTTGCGAGCAGTTTATCATAGGCTGCTCCCCGCGCCGCTGCCACCGAGAACAGTTCCATATAAAACTATGCATTTGATTGCCGCCGCCCGCTGCCGCCGAGAATACGGCCTAACGGTTTACATGGCGCACGCCAGTACAGCTCCCAGTCGGCACGACTTTTTCAGACATCTTCAACAATAATCGTCATATTTCAACCAATTTACACAAAACTTAATGTATTATACACTAAAACATTTCTCATGAATCACTCAGTCCATTGGTGAAAACCGTTTGAAAATCCGTCCTGAAGTTTTTGTGTTTATCGCGTTCAGACAGACAGATGCGACGGGTGACTTTGTTTATAATGGATAAGGATGAAACTCACGCACCACAAATGAAACTAGATATTCAAAGCTATTATTAAATAGATACATAAGTATTTACACGTTTCGTTCGTAAATATTAATGACTGGACTGACAAGATCTTTATTATGTATTTTTTTATTAAGTACTGTCAAATTAAAAGTGTTAATTTAGTTTAAAATATCCTGTGTCATGTTTGTAGGGGTACCTAGTTTGAAACATTTTGAATTTATTAAACTACTATTAATAAGTTAGTACTTACCTAGCTAGTTACACAAAATTATCATGAATAGAACGTTATCCTTACATCTATACATATAAAAGCGAAATGCTCGCTCTGAATCTCGAAAGTAAACATTCGGTATTTAGTAATTCGTCATAGCGAGTTTTCGAAATCCCGTACATCGCGCTGATGAACATTCTCTATTAAGTAATTCACCATAGCAAACTTTCGAAGTTCCGTACACCGCGATTCTGAACATTCTGAATTAAGTAATTCGTCATAGCGTACATTCTAACTCACGTAAATCGCACTTTTAAACTATAAAAATACAGTAAGTACATCGGTATTTTAAACATCGAAGTTCAGTAGTGCAGTCTTTTTTATGGTTGCGCTAACTCCGATGCCGCAAGAAGTCGCGGCACAGCGGACAGAGCTCCGGCGGGATCTCATGGCGGAATGGAGAGTGCGATTGTCGCAACCCAGCGCTGGGCACGCCACAATTGCGGCGATAAGACCCCTCTTTGAGGAGTGGCTAGAGAGGCGCCACGGCGTCCTCACCTTCCGCCTGACGCAGGTACTCACCGGACACGGCTGTTTCGGGAGGTACCTGTTCAGGATAAAGCGGGAGGAAACGCCCGGGTGTCGTCACTGTGTGGATCGCCCGGAGGACACGGTGGAGCATACGGTGGAGGTCTGCCCGGCTTGGGCAGGGCATCGCCGTGTCCTCGTGGATGCGATCGGCGGCGGTGATCTCTCGCGTCCGGCCCTGATTCGGGTCATGCTACGGAGCGAGAGGAAATGGGAGGCCGTCACCTCTTTCTGCGAAGCAGTAATGCTTGCGAAGGAGGAGACGGAGCGCGTGAGGGAGAGGCAAATTTCGCGCCCTCGCGCCCCTAACCGCCGCAGCAGGAGACGCCCTGGGCGTCGGGAATCGCAGGAAGATTTCCGACCACCGTAGGCGCGGGCTTGCGGACGGTGAGCAATGGGTAGCTCGCCGTCCGATAAGGACCAAGCCCGGGTCGACGGCGCGTTGTGTTCCACGCGCGCCTCAAAGAGATGTCAGCAGAATTGACGGGGTCCGCTAGGGCCAATGCCTGCCGGAGGTTCGAAGAAAACCGATGGGGAAATCGTGGCCCCCGGCAACATGGCATAGGAAGGAACACGGGTGGGTTTTAGTCAGTAAGAGTCTGACACGCCCTCCCGCTCCACCCAGAGCGGGAGAAGTTATTTGATAATTTCCCACCCAAAAAAAAAAAAAAAAAAGCGGTAGGAATCAATAACCTTTTCCTGGACTATTAGGTATGTAATCCCGGTACTGCCCGGTAGTATGTTCCCGTGGGATATTTTCCGACATCCACGCGGGCGAAGCCGCAGGCAAAAGCTAGTTGTATATATTTTTAGCTACCTAATTATATTTCAAAACCGTAGCAAAAAGTTCACGAAACGTTTCTATCTAAGTCCTTTAATTTATGGCGCAATACAACGCCCCAAACAGTTGATTTTTAAACTATGTATGTCATACTATGACACCTCTTTTCTTGTCATAGATGTTTGTTGTCTTTATCACGTGTGTCGCGTTTTTGTTACGTCATTGATGCCTTTTTTTTGCTGCTATTTGCATTGTATAATGACTAGTGGGTCTAGCTGGAATGCGCGGCGTAAAGGAAAGGTATAAAAACCCTCGTTTCGCTCATTATTACTTACTTTAAGACTTTATTCATATCTAATTGTGCTTGTCGCAAAAATTTCAACCAAACGGATAGTTATATTTTCGATTAAAAAATTGTTTGAAGTTACGTTTCGTGTACATCTCAGTTTTCGTAGGCTGACTGTATGTTTATTGTACATTCCCGAACTCCCTAAATCGAGCCAACGTGCATATTTACATGTACCTATGTACTAAGGTCTAAAACATTAAAATAATGATGAGTCAAAAAGTTTTTATGTAGTTTTGAAGCCGACATACAAGCCATTATTGTTCCAAATTTGAATTCACGAACATTTAAAAAGTTACAGACTTTTATAAAAAATGCAGTTTGGCTCGATAGAAGCGTCTGGAAGTGTATTTGATATCTTTAGTCTATTGAATACTAATCTCATTCCTTTCTATCTTAATTCTCCTATTCCTCCTTGGATTATGTGGACTTCGGATGCTGAGGTACCTTCCACTTCCGACCTTCTGGTACTCTTTCGGAGGATGAAAATGGTCCTTGGGTTCCTTCAGTATGGTTAATTTGCTATCCATAAGTAGTGATGAGTAACAATAATTAGTATTAACACAGCGCCAGACTTTTTGATTATCATTTTTCTTCGCATAGCAATAACCTTTATATCTGAATAGAGTTTTGTTTTCCAATGTTGTTATTATTTCTCCTGAAATGTTTCAGATTTTATTATCTACTTAACAGCGTTTTGAAAAAATGTGTTTAGAAATTCTTTAAATGCAAAATAACCACCACTGTTCCATGGCAATTAAAAAATGTCAAGTTTTTTTAAACAATTTGTGTTTTTCGTACAAAAAACTCTAATACTTACTCACTTTCTGTTTTTTATCATTACTTTCATCTGCCGTTGATTTCGCTATTTAAAAAAATACTTAGGTACTAATACATTTGAGTACTTTTTAAGATGATTAAATTAAAAGACGATGCATTTGCTAAATATCTTTAATGTGTATTTACATAATAAATATTTCGTCTGTACACCACATTGTATTTTAAAACAGAATCTGATTTGAGCTAAAAAATACTGTAACACATCGATCAACAAGTAACTCACAATGATGTAAATATGATCGATTTATATTAACTTATTGTAATGAATGAGATATAAGTTGACCTATTGACCGACGTAAATTAAAAGCAATACATACGTTATTTATCTTTCAATTTATGTTCAAACCTTTCATTTAAAGAAGAAGGCTTAAATGAACGATCTCATATCGCATCTAAACCCACTAGTGATAATCACTAAAATATCCTCAGGGGCGATATTATGAAGTCTTAAATCCCAAATATTTAAATCGCTAGATTCGCCCGAAGATGTCAAAAGATGGTCACGTTTCTGTGTCGTTAACAATTAATGACATTTGAATAGAATTGTCGCTCACTATTTCTGAAAATCATGTCTATTGTTCCGTGCAGGACGTGTGAGCTCACTTCTCAGTATGGACATTTTTTCACACGACCTAAGGCCCGTATTACAGAACGTCACTCAATACTCAAGCATTACTTAAAACTAGTTTCAACCAATCAAGTGGCTTGAATCTAGTTTTAAGTAATGCTTGAGTATTGAGTGACGTTCTGTAATACGGGCCTAAGTACGGTGAGGGCAAATCTAACGAAAAACAAATGGTGTTATCCGTCCTGTTTAGTTCCATCTGCCTCTTACACTTGAATAATCATGGTTCTAAAACGACTGACTGAATCCAACGAAAGATTGTCGTTTATGCGCCCACGAAAATTGTGCATCACAGTTATACAGCCCTGCAGAGTTCATGTAGAACTCTTTAGGAGGGTGCGCGTGCTCTTTAGGCTGCCTAAATACTGTTAGGTTCTGGTCTACAGACATTGTGGAGTAGCAATGTCTGGTGTGAAGGCACCTCCAACTCCATTTACTCTTCGGAGTCTTGGTGTAGCAGAAACCCTGGTACCGGAGTAAGCGCCTGCCACCCACCGTGTATATTATCTCCGCTACAAAGTTTAAAATTGAGTTTATAGGTCATTATAGGACTTAAGCTTATATTAAAATACTTAATTATTATTATTATCCACTTAATATAATATAGGCATCACCAGCGTGTTATTGAGTAAATGTGGATTCTGCCTTTGTACCTAGATACAGAGGCAAGAAGAAACACAGACTCGAACGCATTTTCTATTTGATTAGATAACAGCACATATTTAGTACACGCTCGCATGGACAAAAAAATCGCGGCGGGATAAAATCGCGTGCTGCGCTTGAAATGGAACAAATAGAAAGCGGTACATCTGTTCGCACGGCCGCGGTTTTTTGCCGCCGCGATTTTGTATCGCACGGTTTTCGATTTTCAACGTTCGGCGTTGAGCGTTTAATGAATGCGACATACGAAGTTCTGTACTTGTGTTCCCTCGGAAGCGAAAAAATTGCGCGCGTCGCGCGATGGTCAGTATGGCGCGCCGGATCTTATAGTGCGGACGTGTCGCATGCTCAAGGCCGTAATAAAAGATTGGAATAATCAGTCAGTTCTGGGCATAGGTAGGTATTTGGGTGGAGTTTATCATAAAGCACGTAAATATTAAACGGGTTTAATTAAAGAAAATACAATTTAAGAAACATGCTTTTTGATTGATAATAATATTATTTAAAAAAAACAGGATATTTCCTTAAATAGTTATATGGTGTCAAAAATTGGCATTTTAAATAACATAATATCACGCCTGTATTGCTCGAAGGGTTTGGCAGAAGTGTAGCTATAGTAGGTACACCCACATTTCGCCAGTTATTTTTAAGTCCCATGTAATAGGGGACGAGCCTATTGCCTCCGGGCACAAATCCAGACTCCGGGCTGCCACTGAGAAATTTCAGATGGAAAAACCCAATATCACTTTGCCCGACCCGGGAATCGAACCCAGGACCTCATGCTCAGCAGTAGCGCTTGCGACCACTAGACCAACGAAGCCTTTTAAATATAGTTCATTATTTAAGGGATGCATTCAAAATTTTCTTTGTTGTTTCCTGGCCTCACAACTTCACAAGTAGGTAGCTACCGCTAATAATTTTGCGGAACCCATCGTACATCCGCACTGCCCGAAGAGTCAGTTCCAAGTAATTTTTAACGCTCGTTCGAACACTCTATTGAAGGCGGGAAAAAATCGCGGAGACTCAAGGCATTCGTTTATGCGTCCAAGAAAAGTGTTCATCAGAATTGTAAAGTCCAGAAGAGTTCTTATAGAACTCTTTAGGAGGATGCACGTGGTCCTTAGGTTGCCTAAACACTGTTAAATTCTGGTCCACAAAAATTGTGGAGTAGCAATGTCCGGTGTGAAGGCATCTCCAACTCCATTTACTCCTCGGAGTCTTGGTGTAGCAGAAACCCTGGTACCGGAGTAGGCGGCTTCCATTCACCGTGTGTATTATCTCCGCTACAAAGTTTAAGATTATGTTTTTAAGTTTAATGACTACGGTCGGTTACAGAATGGTATCTTTAGTCCTAACTAAAGGTACCATTCCGTAGCCGATCACAGGCGCGGGCGGCAGCAGCAAGTGATGTGTCGCCGCGACACGATTGGTTTCTATGTTATACCTTCCGCAGCTAGCGACACATCGGTTTCATACAAATACATAGAAACCAGTCGTGCTGCCAGGCGGTCGGCTACGGAATAGTACCTTTAAAGTTATATTTTAATACTAAATTATTACTATCTACTAAGGTCCGCTTGCGCCATAAAACACTAAGTACGTTTACTGCTAAACGTATCACAACATCGTTCTTTTTCTGTTCATCGTTTGTAGATGACAGACAGAATAATGTTTTAAATGTGAGGGGAGTGGGCCTAAAAATTGCTACCACAGCCCAGCACCCTAATTGCGTGACACATTTTTAATCACAATTCGTAGGATTATGAAGGAAATCCATTGCTACATATGTTTTTTTTTTTTTGAATTGTTTTTATATTTTTATTACAGACGCTTTTAACGTGCACGTCTTTCTACTGTGTACTCACACGTATAATTTCAACATGAATGATGTAACCAATATTTTGTATCAATATTTTGATTGTGTCCGTAGATTTTCTTGCCCGTTCTTTTCCATAGGAACCTCCTACGCTTTGGAAAGGGCAACTAGCTTCATCTTTCTGACTGACCGACCCCTTGACAGTTCAAAAGTGCCTGTAATTGGTTTATTTGAAACAAATGTTCTGCTCAACAACGTGAATATCGCAATAAATGTTGTTGAAAGGTAAAATGAAAGGCATTGCCATTGCAAGTGTGTTACGCAATTACCCCGCAGGTATAAGAAAAGGCATACAATATAGGTAAGTAGAAATTAACTAAACTGCCAAGCACGCAATATCGCCGACCACACCAAAGCGTACTGTATTTGCTATTTATTATTACCCATTTATTACCAAGGAGTTCGCCTGTTTCAAAGTGATGATTTAAAGAATGATTCTAGGTGGTTGATTTGAAATCTAAGTCAATCACGATGCTGAAGTGGAAATATAAGAGTTAAGAGGCTTGTGAATGGGAAGACTTGATACATGTACAGAACAGTCTCTTTGAGACCGCACTCTGTTAGGTGTCTCTTTTCTCACGAATATGGCGAAAAGAAATGAAAAGAGCACGTGTTCTCTTAACAATTGTTTTTATTAATTTACTAGCTGACCCGGCAAACGTTGTTTTGCCATATACATGTTTGGGGTAGACCACCCTTATCGCTTAGTGGTATGAAAAATAGATTACGACCGATTCTCAGGCCTACCGAATATACATATAAAATTTCATAAAAATCGATCAAGCCTTTTCGGAGGAGTATGGCAACTAGAATTGTGACACGAGAATCTATCTATATATATAATATATTGTAACAAAGAGTAAAAATCTTGTACAAACTGAGATTGTGGTTTGGCTGTAGCATATCGAATATAACTACTATTTTAGGATGAGGTTTTTCAAATCCAAAAACTCGGCTGCCACACTTTGCTCGAATCAGGTTTCATCGAGACCAACCAAAAAAATTAAACTAGAAAATGCAGCCACGCGGAATCTTTTTCTGAGGGAGCTCTTGAATGAAAGTAGTCCTTAGAAACTAAGGCATCTTAATATAAATTCCTTTACTAACAATGAATTTCTTCGGGTCATGAGAATGCTGGTTACAAAACTTGCTGACGATGAGTTTATCGTTAGCGTAGAGGTATGCCTTGCACTTAGGCAAGAGGGTGCAGCTCCAGCGGGTCTGAGTCTGAGTTTTATAGTGCATGAAGAACGTTTGACCTTGGTAGTAGAGGCTCTGCTTCCCGTTTCCTAGGGTTATCATTTTAGCTGAAATATACAGTAAAACAGTTTCAAGTTTTCATGAATCAAATTATTGTCAGAGAATAGGTACAGGTACAGTAAACGCTCAAAACTCCATAAGCATGCTAAGGATTATATTGCTATGAACTCGAGCACGATACAGCCAGTGCGTGTGCATGTGCGTGTATGAGTGATGTCTCAACATTCCACAGATAACACACACTAATGAATTGTCGTCGCACAACGTGAAATAACATTATATTTCTGTTGCATTTAGAATACGCGTCAGAGTGGCGACCTGATGCTAAAATTCGCATAATAATATCATGTGCTGGTAGCTGTTTGGGCTAAGCAATGGATTCACGATCAGTGAGGTCTGAGTTCGAATCTAAGTAATTACAATTTGTGGTTTGGATTTGGATACTAGATTCATTGAAAAATTGTATTAATATTTGTATTTTAAGCAAACACTTGTTAATTATTTGTGTTTGTTCATAATGAATTCATGCTTATTATTTGTTTTTTTTTTGTGAAGTTAAATATTAGTTATTGTATTATTATTTAACTATTTATGTGATTTTTAATTTATCTTTTTGGTGTTGGAAGGTGGAAATAAAAAGTCGTGTTGAATGATAACAAAAATGTTTATTGTTTTATTTATTTATAAAATTAACAACTTTTATGAGAATTGTGACGTCACATTCCTACCTAGACAAAAGAAGTTCTCTTGTTACCATTCACAAGATTTTTTGTTTAATTTACTAAGTGGGTAGTGGGTACCCACTTACCTAGTCAATTCATAATAACATAACCAGGAAAGGATATTCTAAAACACAAATATAATTGTTGTTACCCACTTATTATAGGTATCGGCATTCAGTGGAGTTTATTGAAAACTAATAGGTATAATAGATAATATGATTTAGACTTTATGCATGTTTTTTTTTATGTTACGTCACAATTAATGTAATATTGAGGTAATAGCTTAAGTGTTCATTTTCTTGACGAAAAGAAGATTGAAACTAAACCTCAATTTAAGATCATTAAATAATTACGGATATGTTAATATTACTAAATATTTAGTTACACCGTCTAATTATTAAAACCAAAACATCTAGGTATTAATATTTTGTATAACCCCCATTATTTTCAATGCAGTCAAGTAGACGTTTGCGCATGGACCCTACAATATTACCACATATTTCGGTTCCTCTTAAATTTTCCCACACTTCCATGCAATGGGTTTTTAATTGTTGTATACACCTCTCATCCCGTGACTCCCACCTTTGCACCATCAAACCCCATAGATTTTCTATGGGGTTGAGGTCGGGTGATCGCGCTGGCCATGGAACAACAATTATCTCCGGGTGATCCTGAAACCACTCACGCACAGTGCTCGCCCGGTGAATAGGACAATTGTCCTGGACAAATGTCAATTGTGTCAACTCATCAGCTGGGTAAATGTTGCGCACAGTAGGTAGCATGACATCGTCTAATACTTCTACATAAGTAGAACTGTTGGCACGTGGAGGAATAATAGCCAGTTCTCCTGGCCCTGCTGCACTCATCTATCCCCACATATTAATCGTAATTCGACCTGACTCTGTATTAGGGATTACGTTTTTATCATACCATCGAGTGTTATCCTTGCGCCATAAATGAAGTCTACCCTTTTGACTAGACTTAAATGTTTTTTCGTCTGAAAATATGGTAGTATTCCAGTCAAAATCTAAATGATCCCGTGCGAAACGTAATCGTTCTTGTTTATGTCTTTCTGTCAAGAAAGGCTTTTTAGCTGGTCTTTTTAACAGTTTGCAATGAGGTGTCGAATAATTCCGCAAAGTGTCCTGTTGGTGTAAAACCATTTGTTTCATACTCGCCCACCATATATCGTCGCTGCGCCTCGCTAATAAGCGACGGCCTTCCACTTCACTGTCGACTAGCAAGGCTTTCCTCTTCCTCATATCTTTTAACCCAGAGACTTACAGTATTCCTCTAAAACAAAAAAAAAGTGATATTAAGCAGTTATAACAAAATACTAAACTGACGTCATTTTATAATTTTTATAAAATAAAATAATATTTATTTAAAATAACAATATAAGTCATATTAAAACTCTGCATTTATCAATGCAATAATAAACACTAATTATTTATCTTTTAGACCTCATGAAGTCATGATGGATTTAAAAAATAACAATAAAAAGAACTAATCCATATGTCACCAAATAGTCTTAGGTAAATTTCAAATAAAAGTTTAAGTTACAATTCGTAAATATAATACTCACAGTCAGTCCGGTTTCATCACATATTTTGTGTTTTATTAAGACCACTTTTATGCAGCGCAATAATAGTAGCCCTCGCCTCAATATTAATATTTGCCTGCATTTTGAGATCACACGTTACTAACCAACAACTAAAACAAATCGACAACGTTCATTCCGATCAAGTCAAATATTCATTAAACTCATATTCTACCTCACAGATGTCTAAATTACTTATTTAGTTTTTTTATGATCTACCTTTCTAATTTTACGAAATGTGTGAACAAAGCGAACATAAAGAATATTATATTTCTGTCCCATTACTTCCAATTGAGTAAAAACTTACAAAAACCTATAAAAGTACTGCATGAGATTTGAACTCATGGCTCACCGATTCACGGATTTATCTGCATGCGCTTAACCGCTAGGTCATCTTGACTTATATTTTAACGTTGAAATTATGAACTACAATCACTTGTTGACGACAATGATGCAAGTGTCTCTTGAAAATAAAAGGTCGTAAGTAAAACTAAACGTCAAGCTATTGCTTTGTGAGATTGCTTATGGACTTTTGGTCGGTACTGTACACAGGCTAAAACCTCGTGCGGACGGGCGCAACGCAACACCGGTAATTATTCTACCATGAACTTTTCTTAAAAATTGTTTTATTAGAGTCGCGTCGCGCCAGTCTGCACGAGGCTTTACTTATAATAAAATTTAATAATTAACAATGAGTACTCAATTCTCTTATATCATTCGCTTAAGTATGGCATAATCTTAAAAAGTTATTAGCAGACAATAAAAATGAATATTGGTGTAGTGGAAAGATGAATATTTTTGCCTGTATACGAAATACCTTGTTCGACTGTTCTACATACAAACGACTCACAATACAAATTCATATTTCTAATACTACTTCTACTTCATGTAGTAGTTTCAATGCCGTTTACCCATATTATACCCATTTTACAAAACGATAATACTCTCTAGTAGAGTATTTTTGCTCTATCGTGGTGCTTTAGCCACGGACGCTTCTGGCAGTCTGCTTGAAATCCTTCAGAAGCAGGAATGCCTTGAACATAGAAAAACTGGAGTAGCCGATTGTATTGGTATTGTAAGTACCAGTAGCGAAGGCTCACGTTATGGAGGAAGGAAGCCGGAGCAGCAAAAAAAAAAAAAAAATCCTACCAATCCCGAACTCATAAAACGGTCAGTGGGTCGTCTTAGGGGAACAGCTACGAATATGTTTTAAAAACCCTATATTCTATAAACAACTACAATCTATGAAAAGTAAACACGGGAACAATACATTTTATTAAATTTACGACTGCCAGTCACTCATTTATATTTATTGTATAGGTTACAACGTACTTTATTTTCACATCCAATAAACTCAAAACACTATGTTAATCACTGTCCTATGACTACAAACAAATATTAATACTACTAGTAATGATAAACTAATGAATTCAATAAATACTGTGCGGAAAAAAAAGGAAATTAATATGGTTCTAATGCGATTACGTCAAAAGCAACCACACATTGTCATACGAATAATGAAATGTTTACGAACTCCGAACTCCTATCCAGTATTACGAAATTCAACGAAAACTACCGAATCAAATGCGTGTGCCAGAAAGAGGTGGTGCAATAGCAATAATTCCTTCTCGCTCCCGCGCGCACGTTTCTGCTACTATGTGCCTACAATAACTCGCTACAGACCGGCTTACCCGGTTCATAGAAACCGCGGATCACGTGACCGAAGTGACGTCATGATGACTTTATTTTTTGTAAGGAAATTGAATTTAGCATAAGCCGGACGCGCCTACGAGTTATTTTAGCGCAGTGTTTTGTTGTTGGGTTATTAAGACAATGTTTAATGTATGTAGGCGTTTTGTAATAGGTATTTTAATTTTATGGTGTATCAAATACTTATAGTTTGATTATTCAATGACGATAGAGTGGTTGTGTTCCGAATTTCCAAAGTGAAGCCGGTAGGAATCGGCTTACATGGACGTTTCGCCCCTGGTAAGTACATTGTGTTTGAATGATGGAGGCTACAAGAAAAGAAGTCAGACCAATTAAAAGTTGGATGGATTGTGAGTAAGATGATAAAGCTAGGGAAGGCAGTCAACACTGAGATGACTGTGGAGATAAATATGAAGAAAAAAAGAAGAGCAGCGCCGATCTAAAAAAAAATGGGCTAAGGGAGAAATAGATGATTTACAAATATAAAATTTAAAGAAAATACATGTTCCAAAAACCAGCTTTCTACTACTACTAGTTGACAAGTTATGAATTTTTGGAAACGTTCCTTGCCTCTGGTGTGATTACCAATATTGCTTTCTTGCGTCGATATCCACCACTAGTACTTTCAATAAGCTGTTTTTCCTATGATTCTATGTAAGTTCAGTGTTGCTGTCATGGATGTTTAAGTTAACACTGTCCGTTTTATGGAAGACCCTGAATTTTGGTGGTGCAGTGCCATTTGTCAAGGTTCTTTCTATCGCACTACTTTTAGTACATTGACCATAATTATAAACTTGGCTGGCAACATAATGTGCTTCTTGCTCTCTCATTAAAACTACAGTATGTCTATTTCTTTTTTATATCTGTTTAGTATATTGTATCACATTTTTATTATAATAAATTATTTTTCCTTTAAGTACGCTGTAATAATAATAATAATAAAAAAATACGCTGGCAACACCAAGTCAACAAACGTCTTAAAATTTTATTTCCAGATTTTTCACAATAAATAATATTATCAATACCTTTCCACGCAGTTGTAGCACAGTATAACAATTTATAAGAGTAAAAAAGAACCTGAAACCTGAATTTATTACAAAAAGAACAAAACACACACCAGAAATGAACCATAAACTGCCGAACAGGAGGTGACATTAGCTGTCATGTCACCTCCGATAAAATCAATACCTAACGAATTAAATAAAGAATGTTGACACGATCAGCCGCACGTAAAGCACGCCCACCACCTCCGGACTCGTCGCTCAGCTCCGCCTCGCCGCCACCGGTATCCAGCCCCACTAGAAGTGCTGTGACAACACCGGCCGCGGTAGTTGCGTCGAGCTCGAGCGACGAGTATTTCTCTCCGCCCACGACGCCACCACCTGCTCGTCGACGGGGAGGACAACGGCCGCCGGACGGCTTAGGACCTCGAGGCCCACCGGCTTCTGATAGGGTCCCAGCTCCCGGCGGAAGTGTGCAGCGCATGAGATGGACACGCTCCATCAATGAAAACGTCATGCGCTCATACTATGGGGCTACAGATGGAGGAAATAATCTGACCGCGTACCGTGTTCGGATGCTCTCCCTTTTTAAGGTGCTTGAGCCAGCTGTCAACGTTTCGGCACAACGACTATCGGATCAGGTGCGGGTCATCCAGCGTAATCATATGCTGGACGACACTGCACTTGATCGCCTACGAGTTGAAATGCAGAGTAGCCATGTCGTTGCTCCCCCGTCGCAGACTATTGTAGTGACACCACGGTCCAACACAAACCAAGCTGACGAGGGGAGTGACGACAGGGCTACAACCGTAAGTACCCAATGCAATGAGGAATTGAGGAGTGCTTTGGAAGGTGCGATTCAGGAATATCGATATATGTCACCTGAACTTAGGCCACGCTTACCTCGTTTGCCCATGCATAAAAAAAATAGGGCGCTGGTGGCGGTTCTGGATTCGCAGTTATCAAACTATTTTGATGACTGCGAAGACCTCACTGATACTCACTCAATTTTGTACTGCGCGGCTGTAGCGGCATGTCGTGTAGCTCACGTCAAATTTCCTAATAGTTCTAGAGCTACACGACCGAAACCAGCCGTACCAGCTTGGCAGTGCAGAATTGAGCGCCGTATTGGTGAGGCCACAGCGCTCATCGGCAAACTATTCTGCTTCAGGGAGGGCAATACTCGCCCTAGAGTGATGCGCTTTGTGAGGCGGGCGTTCTCAGGGACTGATATCAGTCCTGAGGACTATATGTCCCGTGTCACAGAGCGCATCGACTTCCTGAAGCAGAAAGTGTATGCATGGGCAAACCGTATCCGTAGGTATAAGCGGCGAGTAGAGCGATATACTCAAAATCGCACCTTCCAGAGTGATGAAAGGTGGGTTTATAGGGCTTGGGAGCGACCGGACCAAGGTGTGACTGACACGCGCCTACCGGATGATGATGCCATGGACTCTTTCTGGCGGAGTATCTGGTCGGTGCCTGTTAGTCACACCGAAGGTGACTGGACTCGGGAAGTCGAGCGAGCCTGCGATCCAATACCAGAAATGGGGGCTATTACCATCTGCCCCCAAGATGTAACACGTGCAGTTCGTCCGCTACCTAACTGGAAGTCCCCAGGACCGGACGGGCTGCACAACTTCTGGATCAAATGGTTTGTGAGATCGCACGCTCGCTTGGCGGCTCAGTACCAGACTGCTTTGGAGTCTGGGTCGCTACCCCATTTCCTAACAACAGGAGTTACCCACCTGCTCCATAAATCTGGTAGCACCGCGGAACCCAAAAATTATAGACCGATCACGTGTTTACCGACGGTCTATAAAGTTCTTACATCCATTTTGAGAGCTAAAATTAACAAACATATAGACACCAACTCCATCATGTCTGCCTCTCAAAATGGATGTAGGAACGGGTCCCGCGGTACTAAGGAGCTACTCCTCATTGATATGGCCATTAGCCAACAGGTTCGCCGTTCCCGAAAGGATCTGTCGACATGCTGGATAGACTATAAGAAGGCCTATGACTCGGTGCCACATACATGGCTCATGAGGGTGCTGGAGTTGTATAAAGTAGATACAACTCTGCGCACCTTTCTGATGTCGTGTATGAGGCAATGGAGGACGGTCCTTCGCTATCCAGGATGTCGAAATATCCAGAGGAATAGCGAACCGATAAGGATAGAGCGAGGCATATTTCAGGGTGACAGTTTGAGTCCGCTTTGGTTCTGCTTAGCCCTGAATCCTCTAAGCACACTGCTAGAGGATTCAGGTCTTGGCTATCGGTTGAGGAGAGGAGGTCAGGTTATATCTCACCTCCTATACATGGATGACCTAAAACTCTTTGCCCCCAACAATTTGCAACTGATGGAGCTACTGAAAGTAACTGAAACTTTCAGTAGCGCCATCAGGATGGAATTTGGTGTGGACAAATGTGCGGCCATGCATGTAAAGCGAGGGGAGATTGTGGAATCCGTGGGAGCCCAACTCTCGGATTCCATAAACCTTAGAGCCCTCTCCGCATCCGAAACCTATAAGTATTTGGGTATGTCGGAAGCGTTGGGCATCAATGTTACTGACATGAAGCAATCGTTGAAGGAGCGCTTCTTTGGCCGCCTGAAGAAAGTATTTAATAGTCTCCTATCAGGCGGAAACAAGGTGCGCGCCTTCAACGGTTGGGTCATGCCGGTTTTGATGTACTCTTTCGGCATACTCAAATGGACTCAGACCGAACTCGACGCCCTGGATAGGAGGGTCCGTACGCTGCTGACTGCATATCGAATGCATCACCCACGGTCATCGGTAATGAGACTGTATATCCCGCGAAAGTGTGGAGGTCGAGGCTTTTTAAACGCTAAGACCCTCCACAATCGCGAGATATGCAGTCTTAGGGAATATTTCCTAGATGCCGACGTGAGGATGCATCGAGATGTGGTCGCGGTGGACAAGGGTCTCACCCCGCTCTCCTTGGCTAAAGAGAACTGGTGCAAGCCTGTAGTGCTTGACACTAACGATCGCAAGGAGGTATGGCAGAGTAAGGAGCTTCACGGACGCTTTTTCCGGGCCCTACATGGACCCGATGTAGATTTACTAGCGTCCGTGACCTGGCTACGTTTTGGTGACCTCTTCGGGGAGACCGAAGGTTTTATCTGTGCAATTATGGATGAAGTTATCATGACGAACAATTACCGGAGATTTATTGTGAAGGATGACACGGTTGACATCTGTCGGGCATGCCACCGGCCGGGAGAATCAATCCGACACATTATCTCCGGGTGTTCTCGTCTAGCTAACGAAGAGTACTTGCATAGACATAACCTTGTAGCCAGGATTATCCATCAGCAACTTGCTCTGAAATACGGCCTTGTGGAATCGGAAGTGCCGTACTACAGGTATGTGCCCGATCCAGTTCTCGAAAATGGAAATATCACATTGTACTGGGATCGATCCATCATCACTGACAGGACTATTGTTGCCAATAAACCTGATATAGTGGTGGTGGATCGAGTAGAACGGCGCACAATGATTATCGACATAACAGTCCCGCATGACGGGAACCTCGTGAAAGCCGAGAAAGACAAACAAATCAAGTATCTTGACTTGGCTCGCGAGATTGTCGACATGTGGGATGTGGACTCAGCGATCATTGTGCCGATAGTCGTATCAGCCAATGGCTTAATTGCCAAGAGCCTCGACCAACACCTAAGGAGGCTCGCGTTGGGCAGCTGGATCAAGGGCTTGATTCAGAAGGCGGTACTCCTGGACACGGCTCGCATTGTCAGGAGGTTCCTCTCTCTGGAGCCCTGACCGCCGGTAGCTTGGACCCTGTTCCCGATACCGGTGGGCTACTATTTTTTATATTTTTAAATGTTTTTATATAATTTTGTTCTAATATTTAAAAATATAATTTATATGTAAATAATTAAATAAAGGTCATAATAATAATATAAGATATGCAGTCTTAGGGAATATTTCCTAAAAACCGACGTGGGGATGCATCGAGATGTGGTTGCGGTGGACAAGGGCCTTACCCCGTTCTCCTTGGCTAAAGAGAACTGGCGCAAACCTGTAGTGCTTGACACTAACGAACGCAGGGAGATATGGCAGAGTAAGGAGCTTCATGGGCGCTTCTTCCGGGCCCTACATGGGCCCGATGTAGATTTACTAGCGTCCGTAGCCTGGCTGCGTTTTGGTGACCTCTTTGGGGAAACCGAAGGTTTTGTCTGTGCAATTATGGACGAAGTTATGATGACGAACAATTACCGGAGATTCATTGTAAAGGACGGCACGGTTGACATCTGTCGGGCATGCCACCGTCCGGGAGAATCAATCCGACATATTATCTCCGGGTGTTCTCGTCTAGCTAACGAAGAGTACTTGCATAGACACAACCTTGTAGCCAGGATTATCCATCAGCAACTTGCTCTGAAATACAGCCTTGTGGAATCGGAAGTGCCGTACTACAGGTATGTGCCCGACCCAGTTCTCGAAAATGGAAATATCACATTGTACTGGGATCGATCCATCATCACTGACAGGACTATTGTTGCCAATAAGCCTGATATAGTGGTGGTGGATCGAGGAGAGCGGCGCGCAATGATTATTGACATAACGGTCCCGCATGACGAGAACCTCGTGAAAGCCGAGAAAGATAAACAAATCAAGTATCTTGACTTGGCTCGCGAGGTTGTCGACATGTGGGATGTGGACTCAGCAATCATTGTGCCGATAGTCGTATCAGCCAATGGCTTAATTGCCAAGAGCCTCGACCAACACCTAAGGAGGCTCTCGTTGGGCAGCTGGATTAAGGGCTTGATTCAGAAAGCGGTACTCCTGGACACGGCTCGCATTGTTAGGAGGTTCCTTTCTCTGGAGCCCTGACCGCCGGTAGCTTGGACCCTGTTCCCGATACCGGTGGGGATACTATTTTTTATATTTTTAAATGTTTTTTTATCCTTTTTATTTTAAGAAATATTTAAAAATGTAATAGAATAAGAATTCAAATGAATAAACGAAAATAATAATAATAATTTATTTATTTCCAAGTATATGGTATTTTGAGATCTTACACTAATAATGTTCCACATATACTCGTACTACCATTGCTGGCGTAGAAATATATTTAAAAAAAAGTTAAGCACATTCAAATCATCACTAAATTAATTAAAATGTCAAAAAGTAAAATAAAAATTAATTTGTTATGTCCATAAGATTAATTGCAATGTCAGAAAATATAATTAAAATGTCAAAAAAAAAATGTTATGTCCAAAATATAAGCTCTATTATAGTAAAGTAATAATTATAGATATTATGCCAAAATACTATTATCATAGAATATTCATTACAATGTCAAAAATTATGATTTAAAAATTCATTAACTGAATAAAAGCACATCTCTAATAGCCAAGCAAACATTTTACATTTAAATTTATCTATTGGTAACATTCTGAACGCAGATGGTAATTTATTATAAATTTTGATCGTCATACAACTGGCATTTCTACTATAGAGATGCAGTCTCTGAGGAGGAACAGTTTGCCAGCATTTTTTTTATTCAATCTTTCCGAGACTTGTTCATTCAATGAAAATAAATGAGGGTATTTTTTACAAATAAACAAACCTCAAAAATATACAGACACGGGAGTGGGAGAATTTTTAATTCTTTAAATAATGGTCTGCAATGGTCTAAATATTTGTACTTTAAACGTCTCTGTCTTGCATATGGTCGCAGCATATTGCTGAGCGATAGCCGATTTGCGTGGATGTGACGCATGCTTCCCTAAACCTTTTCTTATTTTTGTGTTTTAAGCTCTTTTTTGCGTCATGTTTACTGCAAATATTTATTTATTATTTTTCTTTCTTATATTTCTTTCTTTGTTACAGTATTCAAGTAGAATTTTTTATTTTATACTCGAACATATCTGCCACCACTTTCAATATGTAGCTTTTTCTTATGATTATGTTCAATATAACCGTCTTGGATGTTCAAGTCGTTGTCCATTATAAGGAAAGACTTGCATTTCGGTTGGCTGGTGCACTGCCATTTGTCCTGTAGTTTCTTTCTTTCGTACCGCTTGTAGAATGTGTAGCCCTGGTACAAAACGAGCTGCTTGCCATTTATCATCGTTATAAGCTTGGCTGGAAACATAAGGAATTACACAAATAAGTGGTATACAAAATGAGCCTCGTATTCGCAATGACGGATTTTGAATGCAAGTTATGCTTCGTCCCGTTAGCCATTAAAACAACAGTATTTAAGTAGATAATTTTATTTTAAACTCGAATATATCTACCACGATTTTCAATATGTTGCTTCTTCTTATGATTATGTTCAAAATAACCGTCGTGGATGTTCAAGTCGTTGTCCATTATAAGGAATGCCTTGCATTTAGGTAGGCTGGTACACTGCCACTTGGCTTGAAGTTTTTTTCTTTCGTACCGCTTGTAGAACGTGTAGCCCTGGTATAAAACGAGCTGCTTGCCATTTACCATCGTTATAAGCTTAGCTGAAAACATAAGGTTTTACATAAAATAAGCGGTAAATAAATAATTTATCCACAATAGCTTTCTGAGGTTGTTATTCAAATAAAATAAAATAAAGATTTTAAGAGTAATTTATTCTTTTTTTTTTTTATTTTGGCAACGTGAAATACATTTTTTTTTCGTACGTGAATATGTGCTGCTAGGGTTTTAACAAATATTCTTATGCTATGGTATGACCTGCAGGTGCTGTCTTTTACCTTCAAATGCTTGTCAAACACGCACGCCGTACCCTGTGCTAGACAATACCGGCCATACGTCAGTTCTTGCAATATCATAGGCTAAATGTTTTAATAGTGTATTTTTTAACCGACTTCCAAAAAGGAGGAGGTTGTATGTTCGTAGCGTGTTTTTTTTTATGTATGTCCGCCGATTTCTCCTTTTTGGACCGACTTTGAAAATTATTTTTTTGTTTGAAAGGGTATTTTTGAGTTAGCTACAATAATACGTATTTTTTTCCCACTTGGTATGTGGATGATATGATAAGTACCTGTCACTGGTAGCAGGTAGTGGTATCCGAATTTGTGTGTGGTAGGTACCACAACTAAAAGTGAAAAATAAAAACATTTTACGAAAAAAAAATTTTTTTTATTAAATAATTAAATAAATATTAAAAAGTTTTTGTAGTAATGATACCCCTCATAAAAAATGAGCTTGATGCCATTACGTCTCGTCATTGGAACCACAATAATAATAATAAAAGTTTTATTTTGGACAAAATCACTATCAGTGATAGTTACAATTTTCTTAAGATCTATGTTAGTAAAAGTTACTTTTTTTCCTGTAACAATGTGAAAGAATAAGATTTTATTTTAGATTCGAATGTATCTACCGCAACTATTTTGAATAAGTTGTTTTTTCGTATGATTATGTTCAGTGTTGCTGTCATGGATGTTTAATTTACTGTCTGTTATAAGGAAAGCTTTGCATTTTGGTTGGGTGGTGCAGTGCCACTTGTCAAATTTCTTTCTTTCGTACTGCTTGTAGAACGTGTAGCCCTGGTACAAAACGAGCTGCTTTCCATTTATCATTGTTATAAGCTTGGCTGGAAACGTAAAGTTTTACACAAAATAAGCGGTCCTTTTTATTTCAATTATTTCGGGGTTTGAAATAATTGAGGGTAAATAAGTATTTACCCTGAAGTGGGTAAGTTCCCACTTCTTTGGTTTGGAGAAATTCAACAGATGTAACCGTTCTTAATGTTAGCCAATGAGAGCTCTTAGTCTCTCTAGTTCTGTTAGAGATGAATAATTTATTTATTTACTATTTTATTTACCAAATGCTACCTCGTACCTTTTGATTTGTAAAGTAGCATACATAACATTCTAGAAGGGTTTTTAGTGTTATTGAACACTAAAAACAGTCAGTGTGAAACATAATTGTTTTATTCTTATTTGGGGTTTATGTATGTAACCAACATATTTTCAGAAAATACTCCTGAAAACTTTTAATTAGATACCAAGCACGATATATTAATTTAAAAAAAAACACAATTTTGAACAATAGGGTATTATTTTAGATTCGAATGTATCTACCGCTTGTATTTTTAATAAGTTGTTTTTTCTTATGATTATGTTCAGCGTTGCTGTGTTGGATGTTTAAGTTACTGTCCGTTAAAAGGAAGGCCTTACATTTCGGTTGACTTGTGCAGTGCCACTTGTCATATTTCTTTCTATTATACTGCTTGTAGAACGTGTAGCCCCGGTATAAAACGAGCTGCTTGCCATTTATCATCGTTATAAACTTGGCTGAAAACGCAAAGTATTCCATAGGTAACATAAGAGGTAAGTAAAAATAATTTAACCATAAGAGCTTGCAGTAATGTAAGAACACAGGGGTCATTTTAAGGGTTCCGTACCGGGAGGGCGCCAAACGGAACCCTATTACCAGGCCTCCGCTGTTCGTCTGTCTGTCAGCGAGCTGTATCTCATGAACTGTAATAGGTAGACAATTGTAATTTTCACAGATTGCGTATTTCTATTGTCGCTAAAACAAAAAATAAAATAAAGTTAAAAGTTAAAGAGGTTCCGACTCGCAATTGGCCGGCTTTTTATTTGTCAAATAGACACTTGCACAGTTTAATATTGTTTCTACAATTTTTTAATGAGTGACAGCACGTAGTATAGAAAATGTATTTTATGTTTGTTACAAAATAAAATCAATGATTATTTAAGTATAATTTATTTCGTTTTTATAATTTTTGACAACGTGAAATACACAGTTTCTTTAAATACGTGAATATGTGCCGCTAGGGTTTTGAACAAGTGTTCTTTTGCCATGGCTATGTGTTGACTTGTTGCTGTCCTTTATCTTCAAATAGTTGTCAGTCACAACGTATGCTTGACATACGTTTGAGTTCGTGCAGTACCATCGGCTAAATCTTTTACTATTGTATTTTTTGTAGTAGCAGTATCCCTCATATAAAATCAGCTTCTTGCCATTTGTCATAGTAATAAGTTTGGCTGTAATAAAAAAATAAGTAAAAGTAATGGGGGAAACTTTTGCGTAGCAATAGGATAGTATAGAAAGAAAACTATTGATGAAAGTAGGTACCTGTTGTGTTAACGAAAGCCTGGAACAACAAAAAATTGCCGTACAAGTTAATTTTATAAATTAAGATGCTGTAATTAAGATTTAGACTGCGCGCAAGATAAGTCTGCGCGTGGCTGAAATAGGAACTAATCGTATGCCGTCGTCTTGTCATTTATGTAGGGTCAAATTAAGTATACAATTATTTAATTAATTAATATAAGATTAATAATATTAAAACTAAATTATTAATAAAGATTTAATATTTTAAATATTACAGCATAGAATTAAGCACGCCAGCGCCACTATATAGTCGCGCGCAAACTTATCTTGCGAGGTAAAAAAAAAACACAATACGAAATGTAATTTTTTAATTAGTTTTTAGATCGGAGACTCTTGGATTCAATGTGAATTTGAAAAACATATTGTTTTTAATCAGGTGGTGTATTCGCGCTGAGTGTATAAAGTGCAGGCGTTGACGACGCGCAGATGCGCGTTTGCGAAACGCCTGCCTCAGGACCAAAGTCAAATGGAAAGGCCTAGAACGTACTGCGTTCAATTGCCGACACGAAATTGACTACCGTCCCATGTTTTCAGAAATCTTTGTGTTCGAGTGATTATGTTCAATCTTGCTGTCAATAATGTTCAATTAATTTAGAATTTACCAATATGTTTACTGTATAACGTGTATCCTTTAAACACCCTTGAACTAGTCGGTATAGTTATCAACCAACTAACTAAAACAACTAACTAACCAACCAACCAATTGACTAACTAATTGAAATAATTCATTTTAAATTGTTTTGTAACCCGTTAAATCTTTTTTTTATTATCGTGTCAAATGAAGCAAATATCAAGTCACATTATTAACATTAGATTGACCTTAATTTTTTTAAAGTTATTTACAGTCATCGCAGATTTTAGCTGAACGCCAAGCACAGCTTTGTAACAAGCACAGCAAAATAATCTTGTCTGCCTTTTCAGTTTGCTGGGGCAAACACTGCATAATTTTCTTTTCCTGTCCTGTCCTGTTTGGGGAGGCTGTAGAGGAGTGGGAGGCAAATCCTTACCTAACACTCTTCTGATTGTTAATCGAAGCTCTCTAGGAAGTCTTTCGTTATAAATGCGCTCTTTTAAACTAGGAAGAACTAACTTTCTCGCTAAAGATAGCAAAAAGTCCCCTCGTTTTAATTTGGCACCTGTATAACCTTGGTACAAGACATAAGCATTCACACCAACTAGATCCAATATCCTGTAAAATACTGCCATGGGCCAGCGACGTGTCCTTCGACTACATGAATACATTGATCATTGTTTGTCGATTTTTTTGAATCCAGCCCTTGTGTGATTGTAATCAACAATTATAGTCGGTGTGTTGGTCGCCTCAGCTGTACTTGGTTCGTGATGCGAAGATGAAATCATAATTTCAGCTTTATTTATTTTCGGCATATGAGATACTATTGTAAAGTCTTTGGTAAATCCATATAAAGTGCTTCCCAGTTCTCTTCTTTTATTTGGTTGGGATTCTCGCGGTTCTTCCTTTTCAGAGTGCCCAGGTAAGTCAAATTCTTAGAATGTAAAATCTAAATTAGTTGTTACATTTCTGTTGGTGTTTTCAATCGGCTTCGTCAAACTTATAACCGATTGACTTAGAGCTTCAAGCTTTCTTTCTGCATCCGACAGACCTTTGCTACCAGAATTTTCACAGTATATATACGCATTATATACATAAGGTTTTTCCGCATCACTCAGAATCATGATTTTAGTTTCATTTTTCTTTTGCTTTCTTGACATGGAAGTAATAAAGCTCTTGGCCCTGAACGTTAAAAGCATCTCATCAATGCAGGTATTTAGTCCCAGAGTATAATTATTTTGAGAGTTAGTAACGAACTTTCCAAAAATAAAAGATACTGCTGCTAAGGGATCAGTCTCAAATCGCTCTTGGCGATCGGCTCCATTGTCAAATCTGAGGTACTTTAGTAACATAGATAAAATCGTTCTTTAGACATTACCATGCGAAAAATATCATGAGCAGTGCCATCGGTTGCGAACAAATTGTTAGCGTCTGTATGATTGCATTTAAATACTGCGCTGTAATAGAGTAGTCCAAGCAAACTTTGTATTTGTTTCATCAGTCTCTTGGGCTCTTTGAGTTTCGAATCTGCGCAGTTTGGTGTGTACGACTACTGTTGCAATAATGTCAGCATCAAAAAGTTTTGACCATAGGTCTATACAGCTTCGAAAGGTAGGCTGTTCAATAGGTCGAGATTCATTTTCGATGTTATGAGCTGGAGTTCTATTTGATCTTTTAAATTCGGATTTGGACCACAAAAACCCGTTTTTGCCAATAGTGTGAAGCGGTTTGGCCACATTCTTGGGTGGCAAATGAGCTCAGCGGCTCTTCTCCATCGTTTTCATCTTCACTATCGTTATTTTCACTTTCATTTGATTCTCCTTCCTCCTCCTGAGATGTTTTGCTTCCTTTATACTGTTCTTCACTCTCAGGACTGCTTACTCTTTGTAACTCCTTTTCTGCTTCATAGTCTTCTACAGAGTCGTCAAAATCACTGAACAAGTTCTCTTCGTCTACCTTCAGCCAAACTTAAATTTTGGGAGTTCATTGAAACCTTGTTTCGAAGTGTCGGGATTGGACATCTAAAATGAAAATCGAAGGCAAAGTAGCGGCTAAATATGGGCTTTGACGTATTCGGTTCGGTCCACGTCGAACAATACGTATCGAAATATACATACCGGACGTAACAAGGCGCTCCGTGTATCTGGCGACTCATGCAGAGCCGTAATGTAAAGCCTTCTAGTATCTCACCGCTGTAAATCGCCACATCAGGACTTACACAGACTAGTTTTGTGAACGATTCGCTCTAAATATTGTAGGAGGGGGTGATAGGGTCAATTAAACTGGAACCAAGAGATATAAAAGTAACCGTTTATTTTAGATTCCCTCCAGGGGAGTAACGTGGCTAAGGTAGATGTGGCGACTAAACAGAACCATTTAAAAGCCATTTTACTATTAAAAGCCATAGGATAGGAATTGAACAAAGGTTTGGTAATTAATAAAAAAAAACGTTTTGAAACTATATTGTACTATTAAATAACATTACACAAACAATACAGATAAAATCGCGCTGTGTGTAAGTGACCCTGCGCTTGTAACTTGCACATACATATTCAAGTTACAAAATCAAAATCAAGTCATTTATTAAAAATAGGCTGAGAATCAGCACTTTTTGAATGTCAAAATTACATAAGACGGTCGAAAGAAGAAGTGGAGCACAAACTCCCCAGCAGCACAGATGTCTGTTCAGTAAAACAACTTAATTCTGTATTAATAAGTACCTAATTAACATAACGAAACATTAAATTAAATTGTTTGCCATATGTCAGCTAGCACACGCCAATACACCAACAAAACATTGTAAACTGTACTCAAGCAGAGGCCATAGTGTGAGTTTCTTTTAACCATCTCTCCGCGTTCGGCGCTCCGATTGGCCCTTCACCAGTGAAGGCCTGTAAATGGCCAATCGGAGCGCCGAACGCGGTCGAGGGTCAGGGCCTCAGAAATAAAAACTAATAACGCAATCGTTACGTTAAGCCTCGTGTAGACCAGCGCGACGCGACGGCGCGACGCGAAATTTTTAATAAAACTTCACGGTATAACAATGGCTTTATTCACACACGTATGTATATACCATCGGGTGTTTTATACAAATTCCTTCTTTTATGAGTGTGGTCGACTTTGCTTTCATGTATCCTATATAACTCGTCAGTCAGTAGGTAACATTTACATGAGCGAAAGCTGCTGCAGTGCCATCTCTTCAAACCTCTTTTTTTCGATTTTATATGATTGAATGTAAAACCGTTGTGCAATAGTACTGCAGTGCCATTCCTCATAGTTATTAATTGAGCTGGAACCAAGAGATAAATGTAAAAGCTACCGATTAAAAAAAAAAAGGTTTTTGCTCTTAGCGCGTAGATAACATAACATGACATCACGACTTTATTTCCCGAGGGGTTAGGCAAAGTTGTACCTACAGTACACCCAAATTTCGCCAGTTTAAGTTCCATATAACAGGGGGCGAGCCTATTGCCATCAATCAGCGCGTAGTATTTTACAATAACATATTAATATTTACCTATTACGTAAGAAGTGCAAGTGTGAGCACGTCTACGGTCGTCTTTAGGTAGTCGCAGCGATTAGGAAAACGGAACTATAGATAATATGTATGAAATAAAAAATCATAATAGAAGTCACTTTTTTATTTTGATTATTCACTTTATAAATGATATTTGCATTGAAAATCTCCTTTAAATAAAACCGGAAAATGAAATAATATCGCCCAAAAATAAACAAAAAGACCTTTAACCTTTTTATCGCAATGGACTTTTAACACAGTATTCTCATGCCTGAACAGAGATAATCCCGGCGATAAATCTTTCAGATTTGTCTTTAATTCAACTTATTTTCCTGGGCTAAAAAACTTAGTCCACCTGGTGCCATTGTCTGTTTTTATTAAAATTCTTTTATTATGATGATGTACAGTCAACGATTCGGTGATCGTTAATTTTTCGTCCAATAGGACGTAAGACTTACAAGGGCAGTACGTGCAAAACCATTTTTTATTCAATTTATTTCTCTTATAAAAGGTATAACCGTCGTACACTGCAAGAGTTTTTCCATTTTTCATAGTGATCATTTCAGCTGAAAATATACGAGGAAAGTTAATATCTAAAGGAAAAACTCTCTAAAGCACCATTCCCCCCATCTTTTTTATGCTCTTACTGTTGGTATTGTTGTGTGTCGGGTCGTTGAGCTCCCTAAGTCAAGGCTGAGCTCACGATGGCTGATACACGCGTGCTGTTGGGACACGTTTACCCATTCTGTTTTTAGCCGCAGGGTGCTGTGGCCACTCCACATAAACAAAGTAGAATTTTAAAGACATGATTGCTGTGAGTGAAACAAATATTTTATTAATTTGTGTTACAAAACGCATATAACATTCGCAACTTTGAATAATTTTTTTTACTCAGTTTTATAAAACATTATAATCAGCTTCTTAAATCTCAGTATTGAGATCATTCATCAAAAAAACTTAAATAAAAATAACTTCTTAATTTTTAACATAAATTTTCTCATTGGCAAACAAAAGCATATGATTACTTAACAAATCATAACCATTGAAAAAAACGTACCTTGTTGATATAGTGAACTTTGTAAAAGTATAGCACAAGCACTCGCGGGGTGTCGTAAGCACCCCACGCAACACGTCTTCACGTAATAAGTGTTGTCGCCACTCTACCCCTCCCACCTCTAGTAGCCGTTACCAAAGGTCACTGCGCTGCACTGGTCATTTTTTTACGTTCGAAAATCACTGGGGTGCTGAGAGCACCCCGCGCGAATGATCGTGGGTTAAAGTAAGAGACTTTGACCCCTGAGTTTTTTCGCCATTTCTTCTCAGGGATAGTCAGAGGAAAATATGTCGACTCCATCTAGCCTATTTTTTTTTAAAACATTACTTGGATTTTTGGATCCCATTCCTTTTTGCAGAGTAAATAATTTAATTCCATTTTCTTTGGAACTATAGATGGCCGCCAACCAACGAAAACTCGTCTCATAAAAGTATTAAGTATGATTTATTTACTATAATAAAATCCTAAACTCATTTACTCTAGACATTCAATTGAAATTATACATTGGAGGATCAATAAGATTAATCTAAAAGACAGTACGATACACACATTTCCAAAATACTTATAGATAAACGAGAGACTTTTTAAAAGCGTGGTCAATATATTCGTCTGTAAACTACTACAGACGAATATATTGACCACTCTCTGTTTTATGAAGCTTTTTCTTTTTATGATGATGCTCCATCAAACATTGAATAACACTTAATTTTTCATCGAATATTACATATGACTTGCAATGATGGCTCGTGCAGTACCATTTCTTTAGATTTTCTCTCTTATAGAAGGTATACCCGTCGTACATTAAAAGTGTTTTACCATTCATCATAGTTATCATTTGAGCTGAAAATATAAAGAGAAATGTGAATATCGTGAAAAAAGGACTGCATTCGAATTGGAAATGTTCTAAATTAGAACGGATGGAGTTGGGATCTAGTGCCCCACACTCATACAAATAATGAATACTGCAAAGTAAAAGTCAAATTATTTATTTCAAGCAGGCCATTAAAAACACACCGTAGTTCTTTTAAAATGTTTCACAATATTTTGAATACATACATTTTATAATTATTTGTGAAGACGATGCACCTAGAATAAAATTACTATACCACAATAGTTAAAAGCAATTAAAATGAAGCAATTATAGATACATTAATTATGTGATAGATATATGGTGCTCATATATTTACCAACATTGTTAAAGTAAACAATTTTCCAAAAATTTTAACAAGAAATAAATCAGTGTGTGAGTTAAAGTATTCACAGAATGTAAAATCAGTGTCTTAAAAAAAAAATGTAAAATCAGTGCTGCGAATATGAGCCGATAGGGATATCGTGGCCCCCCGGCAACATGGCAACCGAAGGAACACGGGTGGGTTTTAGTCAGTAAGAGTCTGACACGCCCTCCCGCTCCACCCAGAGCGGGAGAAGTTATTTGATAATTTCCCACACAAAAAAAAAAAAGGCCTCTTAATATGAGTTTAATTTGCATTATATCACACAATAGTAGTTTATGAAACTGTTGCATAATAAGGGGTATTAAAACATGAGTATGTGTTTAATAGTTTTTTATCATACGAATGTTAATACCTAGTTATGTGCAGTTTCATACACTACTTTATCTACTCTCAAACATTGGGATTGAAAATACTAAATAAAAGATCAAAGTTAAAGATCAAGAATAAATTTAAAAATCCCACGAAATTCAGTAAGTAAGTACTACAAAACAAATGAATGTCGCCTGCACCAGCACATCACCGCACATGCGCTACAGCGGGAGCTGCTGTCCTCCGCCAAAAGTTGATGGAAACTCTTTGGTGATATTAACTTTTTGGATTAGCGCTGTATCGTAATAGAAAAAAAATTGTTTTATAGCATTATTTTATTAGAGAAAAAAAGTTATAATATGATTCTATTTTTAAATTTCGGTACTCTGTTTATAAAGTATGTCAATATAAACTCGTTTTGAAGTTCATAATTCGAATATTATGCTATGAGAGTAGATAAATTATTTTGTAATATTAGGTCCTTACATTAAAAAATGTTGGGTATCAAGTAGTTACATCATAGGCAGGTAATATAATTATAAATCTGTTTTAATGGGTAATCCGTAGCCAACGACTGCACGGAAATGTCGTTATAAACCTATTTGCCAGACTGCTAATTATGGTATACTTAAACTTGATAAATTCTGGACATGAATGACGCTCTTCTTCCTTTGGATGGCATTAGTCGACTCGAGATTCTATACACATTTCTGAAGTGCTGCAACAGCGCTTCAAACCCATCAGTTGCGGAAACGTGTGGGCGAAAAGAAACTGACCGTCATCGTCATCGCTACTTACGTGGGGAAATGTGAATGGATGACTTTTTCAAATTCCCACCTTGGCCACTATCGTTGTAGCCAGAGATATAGACCTTATAACCTGGAGTATAAAATTTATATTTCCAAGCGTGTTACGTGTAGTTTTCTTTATAAATTGAAATTACATTTAATGTAACTGTAATTTGTGACGAAAAATCTAATCTTATTTTAATTTTCATTGTAAATGTGTATGCCTATTCTACTAAGAGTCTATGTTACTCGAATTAAATTATTTGAATTTGAATTTATAGTTCACCATGCTTAAGATGTTACCAGTTTTGTTTTTGGTAATATGAACAACAACAGTTTTAATAACTCTTTGGGGTCGATACTCTAAGAAGAAGAATAAGTTCTTCAGGTAAATGACAATGTCTCACGCAGGGTGTAAAACACGCTAACACTACACAAATATGCTTGCCCGCATACAACAGATGCTCTATGCTAAGGCCGTCGTGTCCCGGAGACTTAGGGATCTCCCTCACTAAACGGCCATGACCACGACTAGTGGTCGCAGCGACCAACTAGGCACAGACCAAACAATACCACTAGACGGCCACGACTGGCCGGAGTCGTGGCCTTTTTTTTGTATTATTGTTTACTACTTACATGGTATTTTACCATGTTATTTTAAGACCATAGACTCCTTATAGGTAGGTTTTCCTGTTATCTATGAGTAAAGAACCATACTTACTATGTATTTTTTTTAAAATATCTTTAAAAGTATTTATTAAAAAAAAAAGACCTGTTTGGCCTGGTATGGGCATCTAATGAGGAGAGAAGAAACGCATGTGACTAAAAGAGTTATGAATATAAATGTTGATGGATGGAGCGGGAGAGGGAGACCAAAGAAAAGATGGAAGGATTGTGTGAGGAATGATATGAAAGAGAAGGGAGTGAATGATAGCGTGACAGCTGACAGGGCAGGGGAGAGTGGAAAAAGAAAACGTGGTGCGCCGACCCCAAGTAACGAAATGAGACAAGAGCAGGAAGATAATGATATTTGATCCTCGCAAGAAGCCATTCAATTCATTTGATATGTCACATGGTACAGTATGCAAAACTTAAAAAAAATACTTGTTGTCCCCCAAAAGTGACCCCCATATTCAAAATTCATTTATTTACATTACATGTTCGTGTTTGGGTCACAGAAATACATTATGTGTATCAAATTTCAACTTAATTGGTCCATTAGATTCGGAGCAAATTGGCTGTGACAGACGGACAGACAGACACACGAGTGATCCTATAAGCGTTCCGTTTTTTCTTATGAGGTACGGAACCCTAAAAAGTATCTTATGTCATAAACTTATAATTATTACCTAGGTCATGTGCCAAATTTTAACAATATCTGCTCAGTTGGGGAAGTGGGTAGGATATTTTTTTTGTAGGATTTGCGTTTATCTACCCTCTTTGGCTATTGCATATTCAAATACCAGTCGTGCGTCGGAGCTGACACATACACACTTTTTTAATGAAACTATAGCGGTATGAGGAACAGGGTGTAAAGGTCACTCATCCTGCATAGAAAAGGGAGGATCCTCCGACCAGACGCGTGTTGTCTGGTAGGCTACTGCCCGACGATTGATGTCGGGACGTTCTACGCATATGCTAGTCCGGGGGTAATTCTGCCGCTGCGATGCAGAATTTTGCGTGACGTCAGTGTGATCGAAGCTCGCATATCGCGATGTAGATGCTGCCACAAAACTACCCCAATTATGTTTCCTTATATTTAAATGAAATCAAGTCATTTAGGAACATGATTTATTGAAAACAATGATTTTAGAGTTAACGATGAATACAAAAAAAAATCCTTAGGTGTATTTCCTACCTATTTATTTACATAGGTATTCTTATCTATATCTATATTACATAGGTATTCTTATCTATATCTATATATAAAATTCTCGTGTCATAATGTTAGTTGCTATACTCCTCCGAAACGGCTTGATCGATTTTTATGAAATTTTATAGGTCTGAGAATCGGTCGTAATTTATTTTTCATACCTCTAAATGATAACGGTGGTCCATCCCAAACATTTATATGGCAAAACAACGTTTGCCGGGTCAGCTAGTATATATATATGCATACATTCAAATAAATAAAATTGAAGTGTCTGTTTGTAATTTCAAAATAACAGCTTTATACCCGACTACCCCAGAAGGAGAGTAACGTTTTTCGAGAGTATGTATGTATGTGTATTTCTTTGGCACGCTCTGTAGCCTAAACGACTTGATGGATTTTAACATATGAGGTGCCTTTAGATTCGTCTTAATTGTGGGAGTGACATAGGCTATTTAATATTTATATATTGCATTTGCAAATACAAAAAAGGGAGAGCAGATTAAAAAAAATTACAATAGTATTTGTATCAAATAAAAGCTAGTAATAAGTTAATTCAAATATATATTAATAAAACTAAAAATCTTGAAATAAAGAAAATTATTTAAATAAAAAATAAAAAACCCGACTGCAAAAACACGCAGGTATCGCAGGTTACACCATATTTCCGGTTATTAGTTTGTCCCAAACTAATAACCGGAAATATGGTGTAACTTTTGTTTGTCCCCCCGGCCTGCGATACCAAAATTCTATAGATTATAATGCTTGTTTTCTTTTTTCAGTTATGTGTTTTTGCAGTCGGGTTTTTTGTTTTTAAATAATTTTCTTTATTGTCTATCTGTTTGATCTGGCTAATCTCCGAAACGGCTGGACCGATTTGACGGGACTTTCACTAGCAGATAGCTGATGTTATAAGGAATAACTTAGGTTAGTACTTAATTTTAGAAAATTATAAAATTAGAATTAGAGTCCACACGGGCGAAACCGCGGGCTAGTATATTAATAGGGATGATGACTAAAAAAATTGTTTTGTCCGTCTTGTAGATTATTAAAAAATATTGGACACATATTTTTTCTTTTTTTACGTTGTCAAAAGATTACGGCAATACATTGAGTTAAAATGTGCCGTGACGTCACTTGTATGTAGATTTTATACTTACTTGTGACGTAGCGACCCCCACTCTCCAACTTTAATGCGTTTAACCTAAGTATTTTTTTATTAATATGATAAAGCAAAAAATACGTGTCTAATATTTTTTTATTATCTGACTGACGGACTAAGTAGAATTTCTTTTTTTTTACCCAGGCATCATGCCTATTCTTAATAATTAATGTAAGTACCTGACTATTGAAAACGAATATCACTTGCAAGTAGATCGGATGCTTTTATTCGAATATATCTACCATCGCTTGTCTGGTACAATGTTTTCTTATGATGATTGTGTTCCATGATCATTTCAGTTATCACCATATTTTCTATTAATTTGACATAAGACTTGCAGCTAGGAAAGTTCGTACAAAACCATTTCTTTTTATTCCTTGGATTCTTCCTGTAGAAAGTATAACCTTCGAATAAGACGAGAGTTTTTCCATTCACCATAGTTATCAATTGAGCTGAAAAAAAAATTGAATTATTTATATTTTACAATTATTTTCCAGCAAAAAGAGAGTGGCTGTGGTACGTAGGTATGATGATAAAAAAAATGCACATTGGAAAAAAAGTTTTTATTTGATAACAAGATAAATCTATAATATTGTATACTTTAACCATAGCTATGTCTAATTGTAAATCTAATATACAAAAAAAAAAAAAAATACTATAAAAGATATGATTATCCAATTCACACAAGTATTTGAGGTCAGCGCCGGAAAAACTCCGTTGTAAAAAGTCCACGACTCTGATGACTACTTTAACTGAGCCATTATTTAAACATTCAACTCCATTTTGGTCGATCAATGTGTCAAATAAATATGAAGTTCCTATGTTTCCAGAATATCCCTTGGGTTCCCAACTATAACTACAATCTGCATGCTACTTTAAACCATAAACTTAATTTAACATCTTTAATAACAACTTAGGATTCGAGACCTAACAACCTTTAGCTTAAGGCAATTGTTCCACCGGCGATTTATTTATATTAATAGTTGATCGCTGTCTGTTAGCACCGTGCCGGCGAGTACGCGTTTGTCGCAGACACAGAGCTATCAAAGCGAGTACTCGCTCAGCGAGGTTCGCTTGGCGGGCAGAACACTCGCTGAGAGAATCACGCTGAGAGAATCACGCTTGGTACATACGCATAGCAGCAAGTAATCGCACGTCGCCATCACACAATCGTCAATTCGTTTTTAGGTGACTAAGCGGCCGTTCACACTACGATATTTTTCGGAATAAAGACGGATTCACATCGACAACCTACAGTTCAAACGGTTAAAAACAAATGCCGTATGTAAACTGCCATGTGATCCCAAAATCACACCGACGACGACGATGCTCCAGAGGTGACTGAGGTAGAAATGAGAGTGGCGGTACGCAAAATGAGTGCGAAGAATACCGCCCCAGGACCCGACGGCATACCTGGAAAAGCCTGGGTCCTGGCCATGGGGGCTCTCGGGCCTCGACTAAGGGGGCTCCTAAGCGCATGCATGGAGAGGGGCCAGTTCCCACTTCGTTGGAAGACGGGGAAACTGGTCCTCATCAAGAAGCCGGGGCGCCCAGCGGACTCTCCGTCCGCGTATCGGCCCATTGTGCTGCTCGATGAGGTGGGCAAGCTCTTTGAAAGAGTCATTGCGGACCGCCTTGTCGGGCAGCTGGTGCGAGTGGGGCCGGATCTGGCGGAGAGCCAGTTCGGCTTCCGCAGGGGGCGCTCTACGGTGGACGCCATCATGCGCGTGCGGGCCCTCACGACGGGGGATGCTGTGGCCCGGGGTGGGGTCGTCTTGGCGGTGTCTCTAGACATCGCCAATGCCTTCAACACCCTGCCCTGGAGTTGCATCAGGGAGGCACTCCGGTTTCACCGGATGCCGACCTACCTCTGTCGTGTGGTCGAGGCCTATCTGACGGACAGGGCCGTCATCTACCCCGGTCACCAAGGAGAGTGGAACCGGCAAGAGATGTCGTGCGGTGTCCCACAGGGTTCGGTCCTGGGGCCGCATCTGTGGGACATCGGATACGACTGGGTGCTGCGCGCCGACCTCCCTAGCGGCGTCAGCGTCGTTTGTTACGCTGACGACACGCTAGTCCTGGCGCAGGGGAGGTCGTACCAGGCGGCGGCCGATTTAGCGACACGCGGGGTTGCGACAATCGTTGACAGGATCCGGCAGCTGGGACTCGAGGTGGCCCTGCACAAGTCTGAGGCCATGGGTTTTCATGGTCCTCGGAATGCGCCACCGTCGGGTTCCCAGGTAATGGCGGGAGGGGTTCACATCGGTGTCGAGTCGACGATGAAGTATCTGGGACTCGTCCTCGACAGCCGGTGGAATTTCGTCGAACACTTCCGACGTTTGGCTCCCAGACTGGACCGGGCCGGGGCTGCCTTGAAGCGGCTCCTGCCCAATCTGGGAGGTCCAAACGCCTCCTGCCGGAGGCTCTATGCGGGGATCGTGCGGTCCATGGCCCTTTACGGGGCACCGGTGTGGGCGCGTTCATTGAGGCTGCGGCCAGCCCGCCGGTTGAACGCGTCCCAGAGGGTCATGGCCATCCGGCTGGCCCGAGGATACCGCACGGTCTCCTGCGAGGCGGCGAGCCTCCTTGCCGGATTACCGCCATGGGATCTGGAGGCAAAGGTCCTCGCGCACATCTGGGAGTGGCGCGAGGAGGCGAAACGCCGGGGCTTAACTCCGATGCCGCAAGAAATCGCGGCACAGCGGACAGAGCTCCGGCGGGATCTCATGGCGTCATGGAGGGTGCGATTGTCGCAACCCCGCGCTGGGCACGCCACAATTGCGGCGATAAGACCCCTCTTTGAGGAGTGGCTTGAGAGACGCCACGGCGTCCTCACCTTCCGCCTGACGCAGGTCCTCACCGGACACGGCTGCTTCGGGAGGTTCCTGTTTAGGATAAGGCGGGAGGAAACACCCGGGTGTCACCATTGTGTGGATCGGCCTGAGGACACGGTGGAGCATACGGTGGAGGTCTGCCCAGCTTGGGCGGAGCAACGCCGTGTCCTCGTAGAGGCGATTGGCGGCGGTGATCTCTCGCGTCCGGCCCTGGTTCAGGCCATGGTACGGAGCGAGAGGAAATGGCAGGCCGTCACCTCCTTCTGCGAAGCGGTAATGCTCGCGAAGGAGGAGGCGGAACGCGTGAGGGAAAGGCAAATTTCGCGCCCTCACGCCCCTAACCGCCGCAGGAGGAGACGCCCGGGGCGGGAATCGCGAGCCGATTTCCGGCCACCGTAGGCGCGGGCTTGCGGACGGTGAGCAATGGGTAGCTCGCCGTCCGATAAGGACCAAGCCCGGGTCGACGGCGCGTTGTGTTCCACGCGCGCCTCAAAGAGATGTCAGCAGAATTGACGGGGTCCGTTAGGGCCAATGCCCGCCGGGGGTTCGAAGAAAACCGATAGGGAAATCGTGGCCCCCGGCAACAGGGCAACCGAAGGAACACGGGTGGGTTTTAGTCAGTAAGAGTCTGACACGCCCTCCCGCTCCACCCAGAGCGGGAGAAGTTATTTGATAATTTCCCACCCAAAAAAAAAAAAAAAAAAAAAAAGGGTGCTGTGGCCACTCCACATAAACAAAGTAGAATTTTAAAGACATGATTGCTGTGAGTGAAACAAATATTTTATTAATTTGTGTTACAAAACGCATATAACATTCGCAACTTTGAATAATTTTTTTTACTCAGTTTTATAAAACATTATAATCAGCTTCTTAAATCTCAGTATTGAGATCATTCATCAAAAAAACTTAAATAAAAATAACTTCTTAATTTTTAACATAAATTTTCTCATTGGCAAACAAAAGCATATGATTACTTAACAAATCATAACCATTGAAAAAAACGTACCTTGTTGATATAGTGAACTTTGTAAAAGTATAGCACAAGCACTCGCGGGGTGTCGTAAGCACCCCACGCAACACGTCTTCACGTAATAAGTGTTGTCGCCACTCTACCCCTCCCACCTCTAGTAGCCGTTACCAAAGGTCACTGCGCTGCACTGGTCATTTTTTTACGTTCGAAAATCACTGGGGTGCTGAGAGCACCCCGCGCGAATGATCGTGGGTTAAAGTAAGAGACTTTGACCCCTGAGTTTTTTCGCCATTTCTTCTCAGGGATAGTCAGAGGAAAATATGTCGACTCCATCTAGCCTATTTTTTTTTAAAACATTACTTGGATTTTTGGATCCCATTCCTTTTTGCAGAGTAAATAATTTAATTCCATTTTCTTTGGAACTATAGATGGCCGCCAACCAACGAAAACTCGTCTCATAAAAGTATTAAGTATGATTTATTTACTATAATAAAATCCTAAACTCATTTACTCTAGACATTCAATTGAAATTATACATTGGAGGATCAATAAGATTAATCTAAAAGACAGTACGATACACACATTTCCAAAATACTTATAGATAAACGAGAGACTTTTTAAAAGCGTGGTCAATATATTCGTCTGTAAACTACTACAGACGAATATATTGACCACTCTCTGTTTTATGAAGCTTTTTCTTTTTATGATGATGCTCCATCAAACATTGAATAACACTTAATTTTTCATCGAATATTACATATGACTTGCAATGATGGCTCGTGCAGTACCATTTCTTTAGATTTTCTCTCTTATAGAAGGTATACCCGTCGTACATTAAAAGTGTTTTACCATTCATCATAGTTATCATTTGAGCTGAAAATATAAAGAGAAATGTGAATATCGTGAAAAAAGGACTGCATTCGAATTGGAAATGTTCTAAATTAGAACGGATGGAGTTGGGATCTAGTGCCCCACACTCATACAAATAATGAATACTGCAAAGTAAAAGTCAAATTATTTATTTCAAGCAGGCCATTAAAAACACACCGTAGTTCTTTTAAAATGTTTCACAATATTTTGAATACATACATTTTATAATTATTTGTGAAGACGATGCACCTAGAATAAAATTACTATACCACAATAGTTAAAAGCAATTAAAATGAAGCAATTATAGATACATTAATTATGTGATAGATATATGGTGCTCATATATTTACCAACATTGTTAAAGTAAACAATTTTCCAAAAATTTTAACAAGAAATAAATCAGTGTGTGAGTTAAAGTATTCACAGAATGTAAAATCAGTGTCTTAAAAAAAAAATGTAAAATCAGTGCTGCGAATATGAGCCGATAGGGATATCGTGGCCCCCCGGCAACATGGCAACCGAAGGAACACGGGTGGGTTTTAGTCAGTAAGAGTCTGACACGCCCTCCCGCTCCACCCAGAGCGGGAGAAGTTATTTGATAATTTCCCACACAAAAAAAAAAAAGGCCTCTTAATATGAGTTTAATTTGCATTATATCACACAATAGTAGTTTATGAAACTGTTGCATAATAAGGGGTATTAAAACATGAGTATGTGTTTAATAGTTTTTTATCATACGAATGTTAATACCTAGTTATGTGCAGTTTCATACACTACTTTATCTACTCTCAAACATTGGGATTGAAAATACTAAATAAAAGATCAAAGTTAAAGATCAAGAATAAATTTAAAAATCCCACGAAATTCAGTAAGTAAGTACTACAAAACAAATGAATGTCGCCTGCACCAGCACATCACCGCACATGCGCTACAGCGGGAGCTGCTGTCCTCCGCCAAAAGTTGATGGAAACTCTTTGGTGATATTAACTTTTTGGATTAGCGCTGTATCGTAATAGAAAAAAAATTGTTTTATAGCATTATTTTATTAGAGAAAAAAAGTTATAATATGATTCTATTTTTAAATTTCGGTACTCTGTTTATAAAGTATGTCAATATAAACTCGTTTTGAAGTTCATAATTCGAATATTATGCTATGAGAGTAGATAAATTATTTTGTAATATTAGGTCCTTACATTAAAAAATGTTGGGTATCAAGTAGTTACATCATAGGCAGGTAATATAATTATAAATCTGTTTTAATGGGTAATCCGTAGCCAACGACTGCACGGAAATGTCGTTATAAACCTATTTGCCAGACTGCTAATTATGGTATACTTAAACTTGATAAATTCTGGACATGAATGACGCTCTTCTTCCTTTGGATGGCATTAGTCGACTCGAGATTCTATACACATTTCTGAAGTGCTGCAACAGCGCTTCAAACCCATCAGTTGCGGAAACGTGTGGGCGAAAAGAAACTGACCGTCATCGTCATCGCTACTTACGTGGGGAAATGTGAATGGATGACTTTTTCAAATTCCCACCTTGGCCACTATCGTTGTAGCCAGAGATATAGACCTTATAACCTGGAGTATAAAATTTATATTTCCAAGCGTGTTACGTGTAGTTTTCTTTATAAATTGAAATTACATTTAATGTAACTGTAATTTGTGACGAAAAATCTAATCTTATTTTAATTTTCATTGTAAATGTGTATGCCTATTCTACTAAGAGTCTATGTTACTCGAATTAAATTATTTGAATTTGAATTTATAGTTCACCATGCTTAAGATGTTACCAGTTTTGTTTTTGGTAATATGAACAACAACAGTTTTAATAACTCTTTGGGGTCGATACTCTAAGAAGAAGAATAAGTTCTTCAGGTAAATGACAATGTCTCACGCAGGGTGTAAAACACGCTAACACTACACAAATATGCTTGCCCGCATACAACAGATGCTCTATGCTAAGGCCGTCGTGTCCCGGAGACTTAGGGATCTCCCTCACTAAACGGCCATGACCACGACTAGTGGTCGCAGCGACCAACTAGGCACAGACCAAACAATACCACTAGACGGCCACGACTGGCCGGAGTCGTGGCCTTTTTTTTGTATTATTGTTTACTACTTACATGGTATTTTACCATGTTATTTTAAGACCATAGACTCCTTATAGGTAGGTTTTCCTGTTATCTATGAGTAAAGAACCATACTTACTATGTATTTTTTTTAAAATATCTTTAAAAGTATTTATTAAAAAAAAAAGACCTGTTTGGCCTGGTATGGGCATCTAATGAGGAGAGAAGAAACGCATGTGACTAAAAGAGTTATGAATATAAATGTTGATGGATGGAGCGGGAGAGGGAGACCAAAGAAAAGATGGAAGGATTGTGTGAGGAATGATATGAAAGAGAAGGGAGTGAATGATAGCGTGACAGCTGACAGGGCAGGGGAGAGTGGAAAAAGAAAACGTGGTGCGCCGACCCCAAGTAACGAAATGAGACAAGAGCAGGAAGATAATGATATTTGATCCTCGCAAGAAGCCATTCAATTCATTTGATATGTCACATGGTACAGTATGCAAAACTTAAAAAAAATACTTGTTGTCCCCCAAAAGTGACCCCCATATTCAAAATTCATTTATTTACATTACATGTTCGTGTTTGGGTCACAGAAATACATTATGTGTATCAAATTTCAACTTAATTGGTCCATTAGATTCGGAGCAAATTGGCTGTGACAGACGGACAGACAGACACACGAGTGATCCTATAAGCGTTCCGTTTTTTCTTATGAGGTACGGAACCCTAAAAAGTATCTTATGTCATAAACTTATAATTATTACCTAGGTCATGTGCCAAATTTTAACAATATCTGCTCAGTTGGGGAAGTGGGTAGGATATTTTTTTTGTAGGATTTGCGTTTATCTACCCTCTTTGGCTATTGCATATTCAAATACCAGTCGTGCGTCGGAGCTGACACATACACACTTTTTTAATGAAACTATAGCGGTATGAGGAACAGGGTGTAAAGGTCACTCATCCTGCATAGAAAAGGGAGGATCCTCCGACCAGACGCGTGTTGTCTGGTAGGCTACTGCCCGACGATTGATGTCGGGACGTTCTACGCATATGCTAGTCCGGGGGTAATTCTGCCGCTGCGATGCAGAATTTTGCGTGACGTCAGTGTGATCGAAGCTCGCATATCGCGATGTAGATGCTGCCACAAAACTACCCCAATTATGTTTCCTTATATTTAAATGAAATCAAGTCATTTAGGAACATGATTTATTGAAAACAATGATTTTAGAGTTAACGATGAATACAAAAAAAAATCCTTAGGTGTATTTCCTACCTATTTATTTACATAGGTATTCTTATCTATATCTATATTACATAGGTATTCTTATCTATATCTATATATAAAATTCTCGTGTCATAATGTTAGTTGCTATACTCCTCCGAAACGGCTTGATCGATTTTTATGAAATTTTATAGGTCTGAGAATCGGTCGTAATTTATTTTTCATACCTCTAAATGATAACGGTGGTCCATCCCAAACATTTATATGGCAAAACAACGTTTGCCGGGTCAGCTAGTATATATATATGCATACATTCAAATAAATAAAATTGAAGTGTCTGTTTGTAATTTCAAAATAACAGCTTTATACCCGACTACCCCAGAAGGAGAGTAACGTTTTTCGAGAGTATGTATGTATGTGTATTTCTTTGGCACGCTCTGTAGCCTAAACGACTTGATGGATTTTAACATATGAGGTGCCTTTAGATTCGTCTTAATTGTGGGAGTGACATAGGCTATTTAATATTTATATATTGCATTTGCAAATACAAAAAAGGGAGAGCAGATTAAAAAAAATTACAATAGTATTTGTATCAAATAAAAGCTAGTAATAAGTTAATTCAAATATATATTAATAAAACTAAAAATCTTGAAATAAAGAAAATTATTTAAATAAAAAATAAAAAACCCGACTGCAAAAACACGCAGGTATCGCAGGTTACACCATATTTCCGGTTATTAGTTTGTCCCAAACTAATAACCGGAAATATGGTGTAACTTTTGTTTGTCCCCCCGGCCTGCGATACCAAAATTCTATAGATTATAATGCTTGTTTTCTTTTTTCAGTTATGTGTTTTTGCAGTCGGGTTTTTTGTTTTTAAATAATTTTCTTTATTGTCTATCTGTTTGATCTGGCTAATCTCCGAAACGGCTGGACCGATTTGACGGGACTTTCACTAGCAGATAGCTGATGTTATAAGGAATAACTTAGGTTAGTACTTAATTTTAGAAAATTATAAAATTAGAATTAGAGTCCACACGGGCGAAACCGCGGGCTAGTATATTAATAGGGATGATGACTAAAAAAATTGTTTTGTCCGTCTTGTAGATTATTAAAAAATATTGGACACATATTTTTTCTTTTTTTACGTTGTCAAAAGATTACGGCAATACATTGAGTTAAAATGTGCCGTGACGTCACTTGTATGTAGATTTTATACTTACTTGTGACGTAGCGACCCCCACTCTCCAACTTTAATGCGTTTAACCTAAGTATTTTTTTATTAATATGATAAAGCAAAAAATACGTGTCTAATATTTTTTTATTATCTGACTGACGGACTAAGTAGAATTTCTTTTTTTTTACCCAGGCATCATGCCTATTCTTAATAATTAATGTAAGTACCTGACTATTGAAAACGAATATCACTTGCAAGTAGATCGGATGCTTTTATTCGAATATATCTACCATCGCTTGTCTGGTACAATGTTTTCTTATGATGATTGTGTTCCATGATCATTTCAGTTATCACCATATTTTCTATTAATTTGACATAAGACTTGCAGCTAGGAAAGTTCGTACAAAACCATTTCTTTTTATTCCTTGGATTCTTCCTGTAGAAAGTATAACCTTCGAATAAGACGAGAGTTTTTCCATTCACCATAGTTATCAATTGAGCTGAAAAAAAAATTGAATTATTTATATTTTACAATTATTTTCCAGCAAAAAGAGAGTGGCTGTGGTACGTAGGTATGATGATAAAAAAAATGCACATTGGAAAAAAAGTTTTTATTTGATAACAAGATAAATCTATAATATTGTATACTTTAACCATAGCTATGTCTAATTGTAAATCTAATATACAAAAAAAAAAAAAAATACTATAAAAGATATGATTATCCAATTCACACAAGTATTTGAGGTCAGCGCCGGAAAAACTCCGTTGTAAAAAGTCCACGACTCTGATGACTACTTTAACTGAGCCATTATTTAAACATTCAACTCCATTTTGGTCGATCAATGTGTCAAATAAATATGAAGTTCCTATGTTTCCAGAATATCCCTTGGGTTCCCAACTATAACTACAATCTGCATGCTACTTTAAACCATAAACTTAATTTAACATCTTTAATAACAACTTAGGATTCGAGACCTAACAACCTTTAGCTTCAAAGTCAAAGTCAAAGTCAAATCATTTATTTCAAATAGGCCCATGTATGGCACTTTTGAACGTCGAAATTTACAAAATATTAAAAATGATTCTAGTCGCCCCTTCCAAAAGGTAGTTTTCGTATGGAGAAGAATGGGCAAGAAACTCCACCGTTACTCTTTTAAAATGTTTTACAATAGTTTGTATAGGTACGTACATTAGTTAAATAATTATATGTGAAGACGATGCACCTAGAATAAAATTACTATACCACAATAGGTAAAAAGAATTAAAAATGAAGCAACGACAGATAATTTAATATGTGATAGATACATGGTGCTCACATATTTACAAACATTGTAAAAGTAGACGATTTTCCTAAAATTTTGTAATTAATAAGTCAGTGTGTGAGAAAGTAATCACAGAATGTTAAATCAATGTCATAAAACACAAAATAATCAATTTTACAATTAAATTAGCAACCAGTTTGATTTTGTCTTGATTCTAAATTGTCCTATGGAGCAGGACCAGCATGTTTCCAAGCACTCTTATCCTGGATATAATCCTCTAATTTAAGGCAATTGTTCCACCGGCGATTTATTTATATTAATAGTTGATCGCTGTCTGTTAGCACCGTGCCGGCGAGTACGCGTTTGTCGCAGACACAGAGCTATCAAAGCGAGTACTCGCTCAGCGAGGTTCGCTTGGCGGGCAGAACACTCGCTGAGAGAATCACGCTGAGAGAATCACGCTTGGTACATACGCATAGCAGCAAGTAATCGCACGTCGCCATCACACAATCGTCAATTCGTTTTTAGGTGACTAAGCGGCCGTTCACACTACGATATTTTTCGGAATAAAGACGGATTCACATCGACAACCTACAGTTCAAACGGTTAAAAACAAATGCCGTATGTAAACTGCCATGTGATCCCAAAATCACACCGACGACGACGATGCTCCAGAGGTGACTGAGGTAGAAATGAGAGTGGCGGTACGCAAAATGAGTGCGAAGAATACCGCCCCAGGACCCGACGGCATACCTGGAAAAGCCTGGGTCCTGGCCATGGGGGCTCTCGGGCCTCGACTAAGGGGGCTCCTAAGCGCATGCATGGAGAGGGGCCAGTTCCCACTTCGTTGGAAGACGGGGAAACTGGTCCTCATCAAGAAGCCGGGGCGCCCAGCGGACTCTCCGTCCGCGTATCGGCCCATTGTGCTGCTCGATGAGGTGGGCAAGCTCTTTGAAAGAGTCATTGCGGACCGCCTTGTCGGGCAGCTGGTGCGAGTGGGGCCGGATCTGGCGGAGAGCCAGTTCGGCTTCCGCAGGGGGCGCTCTACGGTGGACGCCATCATGCGCGTGCGGGCCCTCACGACGGGGGATGCTGTGGCCCGGGGTGGGGTCGTCTTGGCGGTGTCTCTAGACATCGCCAATGCCTTCAACACCCTGCCCTGGAGTTGCATCAGGGAGGCACTCCGGTTTCACCGGATGCCGACCTACCTCTGTCGTGTGGTCGAGGCCTATCTGACGGACAGGGCCGTCATCTACCCCGGTCACCAAGGAGAGTGGAACCGGCAAGAGATGTCGTGCGGTGTCCCACAGGGTTCGGTCCTGGGGCCGCATCTGTGGGACATCGGATACGACTGGGTGCTGCGCGCCGACCTCCCTAGCGGCGTCAGCGTCGTTTGTTACGCTGACGACACGCTAGTCCTGGCGCAGGGGAGGTCGTACCAGGCGGCGGCCGATTTAGCGACACGCGGGGTTGCGACAATCGTTGACAGGATCCGGCAGCTGGGACTCGAGGTGGCCCTGCACAAGTCTGAGGCCATGGGTTTTCATGGTCCTCGGAATGCGCCACCGTCGGGTTCCCAGGTAATGGCGGGAGGGGTTCACATCGGTGTCGAGTCGACGATGAAGTATCTGGGACTCGTCCTCGACAGCCGGTGGAATTTCGTCGAACACTTCCGACGTTTGGCTCCCAGACTGGACCGGGCCGGGGCTGCCTTGAAGCGGCTCCTGCCCAATCTGGGAGGTCCAAACGCCTCCTGCCGGAGGCTCTATGCGGGGATCGTGCGGTCCATGGCCCTTTACGGGGCACCGGTGTGGGCGCGTTCATTGAGGCTGCGGCCAGCCCGCCGGTTGAACGCGTCCCAGAGGGTCATGGCCATCCGGCTGGCCCGAGGATACCGCACGGTCTCCTGCGAGGCGGCGAGCCTCCTTGCCGGATTACCGCCATGGGATCTGGAGGCAAAGGTCCTCGCGCACATCTGGGAGTGGCGCGAGGAGGCGAAACGCCGGGGCTTAACTCCGATGCCGCAAGAAATCGCGGCACAGCGGACAGAGCTCCGGCGGGATCTCATGGCGTCATGGAGGGTGCGATTGTCGCAACCCCGCGCTGGGCACGCCACAATTGCGGCGATAAGACCCCTCTTTGAGGAGTGGCTTGAGAGACGCCACGGCGTCCTCACCTTCCGCCTGACGCAGGTCCTCACCGGACACGGCTGCTTCGGGAGGTTCCTGTTTAGGATAAGGCGGGAGGAAACACCCGGGTGTCACCATTGTGTGGATCGGCCTGAGGACACGGTGGAGCATACGGTGGAGGTCTGCCCAGCTTGGGCGGAGCAACGCCGTGTCCTCGTAGAGGCGATTGGCGGCGGTGATCTCTCGCGTCCGGCCCTGGTTCAGGCCATGGTACGGAGCGAGAGGAAATGGCAGGCCGTCACCTCCTTCTGCGAAGCGGTAATGCTCGCGAAGGAGGAGGCGGAACGCGTGAGGGAAAGGCAAATTTCGCGCCCTCACGCCCCTAACCGCCGCAGGAGGAGACGCCCGGGGCGGGAATCGCGAGCCGATTTCCGGCCACCGTAGGCGCGGGCTTGCGGACGGTGAGCAATGGGTAGCTCGCCGTCCGATAAGGACCAAGCCCGGGTCGACGGCGCGTTGTGTTCCACGCGCGCCTCAAAGAGATGTCAGCAGAATTGACGGGGTCCGTTAGGGCCAATGCCCGCCGGGGGTTCGAAGAAAACCGATAGGGAAATCGTGGCCCCCGGCAACAGGGCAACCGAAGGAACACGGGTGGGTTTTAGTCAGTAAGAGTCTGACACGCCCTCCCGCTCCACCCAGAGCGGGAGAAGTTATTTGATAATTTCCCACCCAAAAAAAAAAAAAAAAAAAAAAAGGGTGCTGTGGCCACTCCACATAAACAAAGTAGAATTTTAAAGACATGATTGCTGTGAGTGAAACAAATATTTTATTAATTTGTGTTACAAAACGCATATAACATTCGCAACTTTGAATAATTTTTTTTACTCAGTTTTATAAAACATTATAATCAGCTTCTTAAATCTCAGTATTGAGATCATTCATCAAAAAAACTTAAATAAAAATAACTTCTTAATTTTTAACATAAATTTTCTCATTGGCAAACAAAAGCATATGATTACTTAACAAATCATAACCATTGAAAAAAACGTACCTTGTTGATATAGTGAACTTTGTAAAAGTATAGCACAAGCACTCGCGGGGTGTCGTAAGCACCCCACGCAACACGTCTTCACGTAATAAGTGTTGTCGCCACTCTACCCCTCCCACCTCTAGTAGCCGTTACCAAAGGTCACTGCGCTGCACTGGTCATTTTTTTACGTTCGAAAATCACTGGGGTGCTGAGAGCACCCCGCGCGAATGATCGTGGGTTAAAGTAAGAGACTTTGACCCCTGAGTTTTTTCGCCATTTCTTCTCAGGGATAGTCAGAGGAAAATATGTCGACTCCATCTAGCCTATTTTTTTTTAAAACATTACTTGGATTTTTGGATCCCATTCCTTTTTGCAGAGTAAATAATTTAATTCCATTTTCTTTGGAACTATAGATGGCCGCCAACCAACGAAAACTCGTCTCATAAAAGTATTAAGTATGATTTATTTACTATAATAAAATCCTAAACTCATTTACTCTAGACATTCAATTGAAATTATACATTGGAGGATCAATAAGATTAATCTAAAAGACAGTACGATACACACATTTCCAAAATACTTATAGATAAACGAGAGACTTTTTAAAAGCGTGGTCAATATATTCGTCTGTAAACTACTACAGACGAATATATTGACCACTCTCTGTTTTATGAAGCTTTTTCTTTTTATGATGATGCTCCATCAAACATTGAATAACACTTAATTTTTCATCGAATATTACATATGACTTGCAATGATGGCTCGTGCAGTACCATTTCTTTAGATTTTCTCTCTTATAGAAGGTATACCCGTCGTACATTAAAAGTGTTTTACCATTCATCATAGTTATCATTTGAGCTGAAAATATAAAGAGAAATGTGAATATCGTGAAAAAAGGACTGCATTCGAATTGGAAATGTTCTAAATTAGAACGGATGGAGTTGGGATCTAGTGCCCCACACTCATACAAATAATGAATACTGCAAAGTAAAAGTCAAATTATTTATTTCAAGCAGGCCATTAAAAACACACCGTAGTTCTTTTAAAATGTTTCACAATATTTTGAATACATACATTTTATAATTATTTGTGAAGACGATGCACCTAGAATAAAATTACTATACCACAATAGTTAAAAGCAATTAAAATGAAGCAATTATAGATACATTAATTATGTGATAGATATATGGTGCTCATATATTTACCAACATTGTTAAAGTAAACAATTTTCCAAAAATTTTAACAAGAAATAAATCAGTGTGTGAGTTAAAGTATTCACAGAATGTAAAATCAGTGTCTTAAAAAAAAAATGTAAAATCAGTGCTGCGAATATGAGCCGATAGGGATATCGTGGCCCCCCGGCAACATGGCAACCGAAGGAACACGGGTGGGTTTTAGTCAGTAAGAGTCTGACACGCCCTCCCGCTCCACCCAGAGCGGGAGAAGTTATTTGATAATTTCCCACACAAAAAAAAAAAAGGCCTCTTAATATGAGTTTAATTTGCATTATATCACACAATAGTAGTTTATGAAACTGTTGCATAATAAGGGGTATTAAAACATGAGTATGTGTTTAATAGTTTTTTATCATACGAATGTTAATACCTAGTTATGTGCAGTTTCATACACTACTTTATCTACTCTCAAACATTGGGATTGAAAATACTAAATAAAAGATCAAAGTTAAAGATCAAGAATAAATTTAAAAATCCCACGAAATTCAGTAAGTAAGTACTACAAAACAAATGAATGTCGCCTGCACCAGCACATCACCGCACATGCGCTACAGCGGGAGCTGCTGTCCTCCGCCAAAAGTTGATGGAAACTCTTTGGTGATATTAACTTTTTGGATTAGCGCTGTATCGTAATAGAAAAAAAATTGTTTTATAGCATTATTTTATTAGAGAAAAAAAGTTATAATATGATTCTATTTTTAAATTTCGGTACTCTGTTTATAAAGTATGTCAATATAAACTCGTTTTGAAGTTCATAATTCGAATATTATGCTATGAGAGTAGATAAATTATTTTGTAATATTAGGTCCTTACATTAAAAAATGTTGGGTATCAAGTAGTTACATCATAGGCAGGTAATATAATTATAAATCTGTTTTAATGGGTAATCCGTAGCCAACGACTGCACGGAAATGTCGTTATAAACCTATTTGCCAGACTGCTAATTATGGTATACTTAAACTTGATAAATTCTGGACATGAATGACGCTCTTCTTCCTTTGGATGGCATTAGTCGACTCGAGATTCTATACACATTTCTGAAGTGCTGCAACAGCGCTTCAAACCCATCAGTTGCGGAAACGTGTGGGCGAAAAGAAACTGACCGTCATCGTCATCGCTACTTACGTGGGGAAATGTGAATGGATGACTTTTTCAAATTCCCACCTTGGCCACTATCGTTGTAGCCAGAGATATAGACCTTATAACCTGGAGTATAAAATTTATATTTCCAAGCGTGTTACGTGTAGTTTTCTTTATAAATTGAAATTACATTTAATGTAACTGTAATTTGTGACGAAAAATCTAATCTTATTTTAATTTTCATTGTAAATGTGTATGCCTATTCTACTAAGAGTCTATGTTACTCGAATTAAATTATTTGAATTTGAATTTATAGTTCACCATGCTTAAGATGTTACCAGTTTTGTTTTTGGTAATATGAACAACAACAGTTTTAATAACTCTTTGGGGTCGATACTCTAAGAAGAAGAATAAGTTCTTCAGGTAAATGACAATGTCTCACGCAGGGTGTAAAACACGCTAACACTACACAAATATGCTTGCCCGCATACAACAGATGCTCTATGCTAAGGCCGTCGTGTCCCGGAGACTTAGGGATCTCCCTCACTAAACGGCCATGACCACGACTAGTGGTCGCAGCGACCAACTAGGCACAGACCAAACAATACCACTAGACGGCCACGACTGGCCGGAGTCGTGGCCTTTTTTTTGTATTATTGTTTACTACTTACATGGTATTTTACCATGTTATTTTAAGACCATAGACTCCTTATAGGTAGGTTTTCCTGTTATCTATGAGTAAAGAACCATACTTACTATGTATTTTTTTTAAAATATCTTTAAAAGTATTTATTAAAAAAAAAAGACCTGTTTGGCCTGGTATGGGCATCTAATGAGGAGAGAAGAAACGCATGTGACTAAAAGAGTTATGAATATAAATGTTGATGGATGGAGCGGGAGAGGGAGACCAAAGAAAAGATGGAAGGATTGTGTGAGGAATGATATGAAAGAGAAGGGAGTGAATGATAGCGTGACAGCTGACAGGGCAGGGGAGAGTGGAAAAAGAAAACGTGGTGCGCCGACCCCAAGTAACGAAATGAGACAAGAGCAGGAAGATAATGATATTTGATCCTCGCAAGAAGCCATTCAATTCATTTGATATGTCACATGGTACAGTATGCAAAACTTAAAAAAAATACTTGTTGTCCCCCAAAAGTGACCCCCATATTCAAAATTCATTTATTTACATTACATGTTCGTGTTTGGGTCACAGAAATACATTATGTGTATCAAATTTCAACTTAATTGGTCCATTAGATTCGGAGCAAATTGGCTGTGACAGACGGACAGACAGACACACGAGTGATCCTATAAGCGTTCCGTTTTTTCTTATGAGGTACGGAACCCTAAAAAGTATCTTATGTCATAAACTTATAATTATTACCTAGGTCATGTGCCAAATTTTAACAATATCTGCTCAGTTGGGGAAGTGGGTAGGATATTTTTTTTGTAGGATTTGCGTTTATCTACCCTCTTTGGCTATTGCATATTCAAATACCAGTCGTGCGTCGGAGCTGACACATACACACTTTTTTAATGAAACTATAGCGGTATGAGGAACAGGGTGTAAAGGTCACTCATCCTGCATAGAAAAGGGAGGATCCTCCGACCAGACGCGTGTTGTCTGGTAGGCTACTGCCCGACGATTGATGTCGGGACGTTCTACGCATATGCTAGTCCGGGGGTAATTCTGCCGCTGCGATGCAGAATTTTGCGTGACGTCAGTGTGATCGAAGCTCGCATATCGCGATGTAGATGCTGCCACAAAACTACCCCAATTATGTTTCCTTATATTTAAATGAAATCAAGTCATTTAGGAACATGATTTATTGAAAACAATGATTTTAGAGTTAACGATGAATACAAAAAAAAATCCTTAGGTGTATTTCCTACCTATTTATTTACATAGGTATTCTTATCTATATCTATATTACATAGGTATTCTTATCTATATCTATATATAAAATTCTCGTGTCATAATGTTAGTTGCTATACTCCTCCGAAACGGCTTGATCGATTTTTATGAAATTTTATAGGTCTGAGAATCGGTCGTAATTTATTTTTCATACCTCTAAATGATAACGGTGGTCCATCCCAAACATTTATATGGCAAAACAACGTTTGCCGGGTCAGCTAGTATATATATATGCATACATTCAAATAAATAAAATTGAAGTGTCTGTTTGTAATTTCAAAATAACAGCTTTATACCCGACTACCCCAGAAGGAGAGTAACGTTTTTCGAGAGTATGTATGTATGTGTATTTCTTTGGCACGCTCTGTAGCCTAAACGACTTGATGGATTTTAACATATGAGGTGCCTTTAGATTCGTCTTAATTGTGGGAGTGACATAGGCTATTTAATATTTATATATTGCATTTGCAAATACAAAAAAGGGAGAGCAGATTAAAAAAAATTACAATAGTATTTGTATCAAATAAAAGCTAGTAATAAGTTAATTCAAATATATATTAATAAAACTAAAAATCTTGAAATAAAGAAAATTATTTAAATAAAAAATAAAAAACCCGACTGCAAAAACACGCAGGTATCGCAGGTTACACCATATTTCCGGTTATTAGTTTGTCCCAAACTAATAACCGGAAATATGGTGTAACTTTTGTTTGTCCCCCCGGCCTGCGATACCAAAATTCTATAGATTATAATGCTTGTTTTCTTTTTTCAGTTATGTGTTTTTGCAGTCGGGTTTTTTGTTTTTAAATAATTTTCTTTATTGTCTATCTGTTTGATCTGGCTAATCTCCGAAACGGCTGGACCGATTTGACGGGACTTTCACTAGCAGATAGCTGATGTTATAAGGAATAACTTAGGTTAGTACTTAATTTTAGAAAATTATAAAATTAGAATTAGAGTCCACACGGGCGAAACCGCGGGCTAGTATATTAATAGGGATGATGACTAAAAAAATTGTTTTGTCCGTCTTGTAGATTATTAAAAAATATTGGACACATATTTTTTCTTTTTTTACGTTGTCAAAAGATTACGGCAATACATTGAGTTAAAATGTGCCGTGACGTCACTTGTATGTAGATTTTATACTTACTTGTGACGTAGCGACCCCCACTCTCCAACTTTAATGCGTTTAACCTAAGTATTTTTTTATTAATATGATAAAGCAAAAAATACGTGTCTAATATTTTTTTATTATCTGACTGACGGACTAAGTAGAATTTCTTTTTTTTTACCCAGGCATCATGCCTATTCTTAATAATTAATGTAAGTACCTGACTATTGAAAACGAATATCACTTGCAAGTAGATCGGATGCTTTTATTCGAATATATCTACCATCGCTTGTCTGGTACAATGTTTTCTTATGATGATTGTGTTCCATGATCATTTCAGTTATCACCATATTTTCTATTAATTTGACATAAGACTTGCAGCTAGGAAAGTTCGTACAAAACCATTTCTTTTTATTCCTTGGATTCTTCCTGTAGAAAGTATAACCTTCGAATAAGACGAGAGTTTTTCCATTCACCATAGTTATCAATTGAGCTGAAAAAAAAATTGAATTATTTATATTTTACAATTATTTTCCAGCAAAAAGAGAGTGGCTGTGGTACGTAGGTATGATGATAAAAAAAATGCACATTGGAAAAAAAGTTTTTATTTGATAACAAGATAAATCTATAATATTGTATACTTTAACCATAGCTATGTCTAATTGTAAATCTAATATACAAAAAAAAAAAAAAATACTATAAAAGATATGATTATCCAATTCACACAAGTATTTGAGGTCAGCGCCGGAAAAACTCCGTTGTAAAAAGTCCACGACTCTGATGACTACTTTAACTGAGCCATTATTTAAACATTCAACTCCATTTTGGTCGATCAATGTGTCAAATAAATATGAAGTTCCTATGTTTCCAGAATATCCCTTGGGTTCCCAACTATAACTACAATCTGCATGCTACTTTAAACCATAAACTTAATTTAACATCTTTAATAACAACTTAGGATTCGAGACCTAACAACCTTTAGCTTAAGGCAATTGTTCCACCGGCGATTTATTTATATTAATAGTTGATCGCTGTCTGTTAGCACCGTGCCGGCGAGTACGCGTTTGTCGCAGACACAGAGCTATCAAAGCGAGTACTCGCTCAGCGAGGTTCGCTTGGCGGGCAGAACACTCGCTGAGAGAATCACGCTGAGAGAATCACGCTTGGTACATACGCATAGCAGCAAGTAATCGCACGTCGCCATCACACAATCGTCAATTCGTTTTTAGGTGACTAAGCGGCCGTTCACACTACGATATTTTTCGGAATAAAGACGGATTCACATCGACAACCTACAGTTCAAACGGTTAAAAACAAATGCCGTATGTAAACTGCCATGTGATCCCAAAATTATAATACAGTCAAATATCGTCCTGTACCCTAATTGCGTAACTCATTTTCATAAACAATTTCGCGAAATTTGTTTCATATTGACATTTCAACAACATTCATTGCGTTATTTACGTTGTTGAACAGATTTTTTTTCCAACTTATGAAGCAATGGATTAGAAATCTGTTTCAAATCGAAACAAATTGTGATTGTGTTGTATTACGCAATTAGGGTGCTGATCATCGCCATGATAACGGAGCCTAGCCATTCCCTGGGTAATATTGCTTTATATCTGTAGCTGTGTCCACACTTATTAGCTATCTTTCGTCTTTAAAGCCCCATTTTCATGATGCAAGCTTCTTACCTGTGGGCGTGGCATACAATAAAATTGAAGCAACATATGAATTGCAATGTCTAAACACTGTTTAAGTACAGACCACATTGGGAACGAAGCTAAGTTCGTCTAGCTTTCTGCCGCGTCTTTTCATACTTCACCGTTTTCTTTATAACCGAAGTATAATGCGGGTTGCAGACCAAGAGCTAAGCTAAGTTAGTTTATCTTAGCTCGCATAGCTGACGCAGTTTTTCATACTTGAGTCAGTTTGCGGTCTGCACACAAGTATGGAAAACTGCGTCAGCTATGCGAGCTAAGCTAAACTAACTTAGCTTAGCTCTTGGTCTGCAACCGGCTTAAGGGTCAAATCACACCGAGACGCGACGCGACGCGCACGTTTTTAAGATCTGATACAATATCGAATTTATTTACTACACAATAACGTACACGCGCTGCGCATCACGGCGCATCTCAGCGTACTTCGACACGCGTTCATACGCGCACTGAAATTATACCTTTTTGTGAAAACCAGCTATCGCTGAAAACCAGCGCTGGGGCTCTGTCTCGCATGGGGTCGCAGCTTTATGCTGAGCGATGGCCGTTTTGCGTGGATGTGACGCATATTTTCCCCTGATTTGTTGTTTACGTGTTTTTTTTATCTTCCTTTGCGTCATGTTTACCGCAAATAAACGAATTTTCTTTCTTCTTTCTTTTAAGAAAATAAGTTCGATATTTGTTTAAAAGTGCGCGTCGCGACGCGTCTCGGTGTGTACTGACCCTAAAAAGACGCGGTAGCTACATGAGCGAAGCTAAACGAACTTAGCTTCGTTTCGCTTCGTTCTCAGTGTTGCCTGTGCTTTAGACGGTGCAACTTTTATTGTTACTTTAAATTATGGTATGCCACAGGCAATTATATCGCGCTGTATAAATCAAGCTTAATTCATTTTGCTTTAAGCACATGCTTTGTGACAATATTACGGTTTAACATTTTTTTTTGTAGTTAGCTTCGATTTTCGATTCTTTATTAGTGATGGAAGGTTTTAAGGCACAGAAATGAAGGATATGGCGGACGTTCAATGATTCACTTTGATATATCGGCCGACGAGAAAATGCGCTCCTGACACCTGTCAGTTGGACACGATTAAGAACTAATAAACATGTATTGTATTAATTTCGCATTACAGTGATCTTTATTGACGTTGCTATTAGGTTGCTGTCAGATGTAAAAATAACTGTGAAAGGACTGTATATAACTGACAGGTGTCAGGAACGCATTCTGAAATAATTAATGCTGTATGTAAACGTTGCTTCGTCTAAATTGAGAAGCAAAAGAGAACCATGTGACTTCAATGTTAGGTCGCCTTAAACGTCAGTTTTCATTCAGCCGCATTGTACAGACATTCTGTATAGAACAGAACACTCGTTTATTATGTACACCATACGAATTACATATATAAATGTAGACATTTTAATAGGTTGCCACAATGGGCGGTCCTGTAGCTAAAAGCGATCTTTTAAAGACAACCTTTCGATGAATTTATAAAGGAGAAAGAGACTATACTGCAGGTCAGTCAGTAGTACTTGATGTACAATTTACATATACCTACAATTAATACATACATAAGAACTATACACAGTGTGATTCTTCATAATGTGCACATATCGAAATGAGGGAATCTATGCTTAATTTTATAGACGGAAAAAATAAAATCATTTTTTTTTTTAAAATAATTAATTTAAAAAAAAAAAAATTTTTTTGTTGTCTTTCGCGTCTTATTTATAAATTATTGTAAAAAATTATGAAAAAAAAAACAGATTTTTGCTAAAAAAACATGTTTATTTTCAATTGAGGGTAATTTTTTTTCTCAATTTTTTATGTCGACGCCTATTACTTCCAATCATTAAGGAGTTTGTTTCATCGCGATAGATGATTTAGTTTAAAAGTTACACTGTATTGTTACAATATTTTTTTTAATTCCATAAAAATATAAAAGAAATACTTAGACTTTTTAAATATTTTTCTGTAGTTAAAATTAAGCATAGATTCCCTCATTTCGATATGTGCACATTATGAAGAATCACACTGTGTTTAATAATGATGATGTTTAAGGAGAGACGAAGTGTTTTTTTACCGTAACTACTGAGAGGTCAGCGTATATTGGAAATGCTTGAGATGTCGCCGGCGTCTTGTGTAGGTCCAGTCAGGAATTGTTAAGCAAATTGGCACTCTACGTTAATTTACCGTGTTATAGCCATTTCATACAACTGTCAAAGAATGACAGTTGTGATTTGAATATACGAACAATGTAAGTTGGTAGTCAACTTGATTTAAAAAAATCCCTGACTCTGCATACAGTTTTGATGTATTCGCACTGGCGCTATACGAATGCCTCACAAAATGAAAGTGTGGTGTGAGATAAGTGTGGATACAGCTTTTGAATTACAATTATTTGAGGCTATTGCAAAGAAAACAATAACCGATTTCTGTAGACATCAATAAGTCTTGACGTATTTCCCGTCAGGACACCTATGAACTGGTCGCATCTCATGAGCATGCTCCAGTAAACTTTTAATGATATTGTTCTGGTCATCCAAACAGAGGTACGATTTACACCGTGGGAAGTTAGTGCAGACCCACTTGTGTCCTGTCTTCATTTTATACCTATAGAAGAATGTGTAGCCGTGGTATAGGACCCACGTTTTTCCGTTAGCCATGTCAATAATGCAAGCTGAAAAGAGAAAAGCAGTATAGTAAATATGAAATCAAAATGCTATACCTACTTATTGTTTTATTTAGGTACCTACGAAAGAATATCGTCATAAGGTTTGGAAACAAAATAAAACATTTACCAAGCTTCAAATTTGAAATTGTTATTGTTAGTAGCTGAAGTTTAAGGCTCCCGCAGAAAGGAGCGACGCCGATGACGGTGCGCCACGATTCTGTAACCAGGGTTGGCATAAAAAAACAAGTTGTTTTAATACACGTATTTTAAACAGTGTTTAAAACAGTTGGAAATAAAACAATGTTTTTTATTAAGTTTTAAAATCACAGTATAAAACAAGTTTAAAATAATGTTTAAATCATTAAGAAAAAAAAACAAGGTTTTCAATCGCGAATGAATGGAAATAGATGAAAAGTTAAAAAATTTAGGACTTTAAATAGCTCGAAAAGAAATTAAAAAGGTTAGATAGTCTTATACACTTTGTCGCCGGTCGAAATGAAGTAATTCCCCGCAACAATTTTTGGGATTCCCCTAATTTGATATATAGTCCATCCTACCTATGTATATCTAAAAACAAGGTTTTCAATCGCGAATGAATGGAAATAGATGAAAAGTTAAAAAATTTAGGACTTTAAATAGCTCGAAAAGAAATTAAAAAGGTTAGATAGTCTTATACACTTTGTCGCCGGTCGAAATGAAGTAATTCCCCGCAACAATTTTTGGGATTCCCCTAATTTGATATATAGTCCATCCTACCTATGTATATCTATGTTGCAGGGATATTGTCAAACCAGTGATATTATAATGTTACTAGTGAAATTGCACGAAACTTTTGTCAACCGCATCCATTTCTCATCATTTAGCAATAATTTTGGGGACTTCCCCATATTTAAATACCTATACTTTTAAGTAAGGTAGGTACATCTAACAACGAAAATCGGAATTCTGAACGTACAGAGTGTACTGGCCACCCAGTACACTCTGTACGTTCAGAATTCCGATTCAGGATCTTTGTTACACACCTACTTAGATTGATTACAAAAAAGAAAAGTATGTTCACAAAATAGATACCTATGTAGTTTATTAGTTAGTACTAACTAGCTTTTGCCCGCGGCTTCACCCGCGTGGATGTCGAAAAATATCCCACGGGAACGTACTACCGAGATTTCATACCTAAACAGAGGAAAACGTCATTGACTCCTACCGCCCGCGTTGCTCCGCGTAATTTTAAAACTGTGATATCTTTAAACTATTCACTTAAATTATATGATTTAAAGGCATATTTTAATCTAAATTAAATGCCCAATTTAAATGATATATTTTTTTGGATAAGGATTAATACAATACCGGTCAAAAAAGCTTCGGAAATAACAATTAAATTTTTATCAAATTCTGAAAGATAAAAATGGTTATTGTGGGTCATCCTTAGAAGATAGACATAATTATGTCATCGCGGACTTTTTGTTGAACTTTTTAAGATGAACAATACCGTACAACATAAATTTGATGTATCTTTTCCGGTTAACGCAGCGCACGCCAGTAAAGCTCCCAGTCGGCATGATTTTTTTCCGACTTCTTCAACAATAATCGTCATATTTCAGCCAATTTACGCAAAACTTTAATGTTTTACACACTAAAACCTTCCGCATGAATCACTCTGTCCACTGATGAAAACCGTTTGAAAATCCGTTCGGTAGTTTTTGAGTTTATCGCGTTCAGACAGACAGACAGACGCGGCGGGGGACTTTGTTTTATAATATGTAAGGAAAACAAAAAAAAAACTCTTGTTTAAAACATTTTGAACTGTTTGTTTTATAAAATTTAAAAAAACTGTTTTTTTTCCAACCCTGAACAATTTCAATGAAGTTTTCATAGACATTTTTCTACTAGAGTCGCGTCGCGCTGTCGCCAGCTTTTAAGAGCAATCAATCTACCTATAGCCTTTTCTCAACTATGTTGGAGTCGGCTTCCAGTCTAACCGGATGCAGCTGAATGCCAGTATTTTACATGGAGCGACTGTCTATCTGACCTCCAAAACCCAGTAACTGGGTAATACGATACCCCTTGGTTAGACTGGTTATCAGCCTTTAAGAGCAAGGCTCCTCATTTCTCGAGGAGTTGCTAAATTTTATACCATGTAAGTGCCATCTGAGTACCTTTTCATAAACCAATAGTCAGGTTGCGCTTTGGGAACAAAGTGCACTACCATCAATAGCCAGCCGTTGTTCGATAGCTTCTGATGAATTTAAAGGCTCTTTCAAACAGGCGCGACACAAAGGCATCGCTCGTCGCGCGACGAGCGGTGTCTTTGTGTTGCGTCGCGTGTCGCGCTGGTCTGCACAAGCCTTAACTGAAAGGGAAAAACTTTCAACAGACGTGTTCTTTGTAGCCGACTACGGCGAAGCAAAAAGGAGGGTTATGATTTTAGTAATATGAGAGTAGTAGAGAAGACCTTTATGAAAGAGCTCGTCCGAAGAAGTAGGTACTAGACTGGTATAGTACTTTCTATTGGCTATGAGAGTGAGGGAAGAGAGAGTGCACCTTTTATTTTGTGGGAAATTATTTAAAATAACTTCTCCCGCTCTGGGCGGAGCGGGAGGGCGTGTCAGACTTTTACTGACTAAAACCCACCTTCGTTCCTTCAGTTGCCTGTATGTTGCCAGGAGCCACGGTATCCTTTTCGGACTTTTCCGCAACCCCAGCAGGCATCGACCCTAGTGGACCCCGTCAATTCTGCTGATATCTCTTTCGAGGCACGCGTGGAACACAACGCGCCGTCGACCCGGGCCTGGTCCTTATCGGACGGCGAGCTACGAGTACCCATTGCTCCCCGTCCGCAAGCCCGCGAAGGGAGAGTGCACCTGTGTCTACGCACACACTTGTGCACTATAATATGTCTCACGCCGAAGGCTAGTCTTGGTTGAGATTGGCCGCTATGGCCGAAATACGGTCTGGAAGATATATTTTTTATTCCCTTTTCTGCTGCCAAAAAACGCAGGTGTGTTCCAGTTTAAAGGATATGGGTGCCGGTGTACTTACAGGCACATGAGAAAGAAACATGAAAGAAAGAAACACAGACAACCTGAAATTTAAGGTCTGTCTCTGGGAATGCATGTGGCACCGCCTCTGCAATGCTTCTGGTATTATAAGCCTCGGTAACCTCTTAACATCAAGGCAGCAGGCTTGTTTGCCATCTATACAAATATCTATATCAATACATGTATACATATATTTATTTATTTAATAATATATTAGTATATGTATAACGTATATACGACAAAAAAGAAATGTATGTGAGTATGAAAATTTTATTAGACAATAATAAAATAATCGTAGGAATCTCTACGTAATCCTAACTAAGTAATCTACACAATCATTGCAAAAAGGAAATATTTAATTGAATCTCTAAAAATTTTTTTGCGCTTCTAATGATGGTAATTAAAAAAAATTATGAACCTCTAATAACTTTTGCTCTTTTTAACTTTCTGGCCTTTTTTCATAGTTGTCACAGTAACTAAACTAGGGCACCCCAACCAAATGGGTTGGGTTAGATTAGATTAGAACTGTGAATCACCACGCGCGAGCCGAGCAAGCGAAGCGAGCGGTGCCGCGGACCTCGTTGGTCGCGAAATAGCCCGAAATTCCCTATTACGGGATACTTGAGATTCACAAAAAGAGGCGCAATCTTTATATTAGAGCATTTATTAATATGTTTAGGAGCGCAAAATGGAAATTATTAGAGGTTCGATTAAATACATGCCATTGCAAACTACAGCATTGTGGTTTAGCAAATTAAATGAATTAATGGAGTTAAAACGTGCATCACTGTGGCGTCACATAGATTTTGCGTTTATTGTAAGCTTGCCTCATCTTCACATAAATCCCATTAGACATCATTCGATAAATCGGCCTCCCATGACTATGTTTATGTGAAGCTTTAAGAAGGCATCCTTTCGAGATCAAGACGTAGGATGAACAGTGTGCCGTGCAGACCCACCTGTCTATTCCCGTCTTTAAAGTACTTTGCTTATTGAAGGTGTATCCATCGCTAATGAGGTACTGCTTGCCGTTCGTGTCCACAGTTATCATTTGTACTGGAAAAAGATACACAGAGTTATTGGTTATACGTCGGCAATCCGTTAAGGGGATGTAGGAGGCGTCATTTACAACCAAATGACGCCGATTGACTTACATGCAAATGTCAAAAAAAAATCGCGTAATTTGACATTTTATTTTTATTTCATACATTTTAAAATGTAAAATGTCAAATTACTTACTCGAAAATGGTTGACATTGGTATAGGGGTCATCAGGGGTAATTTGGTTGCATATGATCTCTCCTACATCTCCTTAACGGATTGCCGACATTTAACCAATAATAAACCCTGTATATTTAAGCAAACGATGTGAAAAGTCATGCAAACATCCAACACGCAATAAAATGATATCGGAATTCTAGGGTAAAATCACTGCCGCCACCCACGTTAGATATCTATGTAGGTAGACAATCAGCGTCAGTGAACAAATCGTCGGGCGCCAGCACAGGTTGCGGAGATACTGACGTACGAAAAGTGCACTCCAGAACCTTTCCGCCCCATCGGCCACGTGTTCTGCGAGTAATCAACCATGCCCACTGCCACTTAAGTTTGGCAATTCTTCGGTCATGTCACTTCCTATTAGTTATCCTATATTTTGCATACAGTAGATTATAAACATGCTTTGATTGAAAATAAATAAACAATCATGTTCACCTTCATTTATATAAACATAATTTTTTATAAACACTTTCACTTTTAATACTAAAGTTTTACATACGTCCCATCATCCAATTTGTAATACCTTGGTCGTTCATGGCTATGCTCTTCTAAAGACTTAAGTATTTCACCATATTCTGATACCAAGAGGAACGCGCGGCACTTGGATGTTCTCGAACAACTCCATCTAGCGCCTGACTTAAGAACTACTTGCCTGTAGTACGTGTAGCCGTTTTTCATCAAATATTGTTTGCCGCTTGCTTTTAGTGTTATGAGTTCAGCTGTAACATAAAGCAAGGTCCCAGTGACGCATTCGTAAAGTCTGATTTACACGGTGCATTTAATGCTTGTGGCATACCATAAGTTGAAGCAACAATAAAAGTTGCACCGTCTGAACAGTGCTTAGACGGTGCAGGTCATAATTGTGTTGCTCTAATGTTATTGTACCCATATCGCAGGCAACAAACTTGTATCGTGTAAATGGGGATTAAAGCAAGATACATAGATAATTCATTGAGGCTCATCATTAGTCGGGAATCGGTAAGTCAAGTAAAGTGAAAGTAAGAGGATAATATTTTAGAGGTATAAGGAACAGGGTGTAAAGTTCACTTGTCCTCTATAGAAAAGGGAGGATCCTCCGAACAGACGGGTGTCGTGTCTGGCGGGCAACTGACCGACGTTTTATTTGTTTATTTTCTGTAGGGCATCTCATAGCTGGTCTCTAACGACCGTGGCTATTAAACTGGGCAATCCTGTGGATGCATCGAGCTGCTACACTCATTGCCTCCAGCCAAGGCACACATAAAAACTAAGCTAAAAGCTTAGGATAAACGCTCACTAAGGGCACCCCCTGTGGGGTACGAACCTCGGCTTAGGGCGTTATCCGGAGTGAGGACATCAAAGATGGGAGGGGCTGGATCAAAGGGTTTTGATCATGATTATTAATCGGGGAATTTAAAGTTACGTGCACAGCTGCAACAACTGCTGGCACCTCGTTTTCGAACAAGGGTCGGGGGGGAGTATTATTTCCTCGGGGGCGCGGCGGTCGCGATCGTAAAGGACCTCGGCGGCGAGGTCGGAATGATGGGAGGCGTCTGTTTCTGTTCAGTGTACTCGTTTCCCTATTGCTCTCCTGGAGGAGGGTTATGGGGTCATCGGGATCTGTGAGAATATGCCTTGGACGGCGAACATGACTGAGCCCGACGGTTGATGTCGGATAATCTTATATATTATGTCGTTCGGCCGAAAATTTTAATTGCGCGGTACTAAGTACCTGAAATGATGATGTGATATGTCAATCGGAGTGCCGCGCCGCCAAGTGCAGCACTAAGAATATGAAGTATAGGCAGTAATAGTAATTTTTCTTTCAATTACATTCATTTGGTGAATAGAATTTATGAAGAATGGGCCGTAATAGTTATTTTTACATTCAATTATATTTATTTTCTGAAATGGCACATATGAATAATCACTAATCACATATAAATAATTTATTTTTAAGTTTACAATGCGACTAAAATTAAATCCTGCTGATTAAAGTCCTTTACGCCTCATATACGTGCCATCAGGAAGTTTGAAATACTGGAACCGTGCATGAGTATGATTTTCTGAAGACTTGATGACGTCACCATTTTCTGACATTACGACGTATGCACGACACTTGGATGTTCTCGAACAACTCCATCTAGCGCCCACTTTGAGAATCAAATGTTTATAATAAGTGTAACCGTTTTTCATCAATTGTGGCTTGTTCGTACCTCGTACGTTTATTAGTTGCACTGTAAAGTATAAATGGAGACGTCATTTTTATTTAACCTTTTTTAATATTAAAACCAAAACCAAACTTTATTAAAATTTAATGTTAAGCATTCTGACGGACATTGCAAGCAAGTATTTTGCACAGTTAGACTGCCGCCTTACTATGCAAAACAGTCCAGTAAATGAAAATTTCCCGTTGACCGTCAAGACGGGTAAGTCAAAACACTCAACGGGACATTTTCATTTACTAACAGAGTATGGTGAACTGGGTCTCGGTAATTTTAAATGTCTACTTACATAAAATAAACAGCTATATCATTCATAATAATTTATAGAGTTATTTTTCAGCTTTACCTATTAATTTATTTAAAAAGATATAAATATCCTGGTGTGTTTTGTTATTATTTATAATTTAACATAAGTGCCATCGGACGATTTAAAATATTTTAAAGGTTCATGATTATGGTTTTCTGAAGTCTTAATGATGAAACCATCCTCTGACACTAAGAGGTACGCGTGACATTTAAACTTCGATGTCCTTGTACAGCTCCATCTAGTGCCTGCTTTGAGAAGTACGTGTCTATAGTAAGTGTAGTCGTTTTTCATCAAAAGTTTCTTGCCAGCACCTTGCATTGTTATAAGCTCCACTGTAATGCAATCAGTTTTTTTTAAAGAATAAACACATAACAATAGGTCTGTATTTCCCGAAGGGTTGGGCAAAGGCGTACCTATATGACACCCACATTTTGCCAGTTACGTTCGAGTTCCATGTAAAAGAGAAAAAAACCTAATAAATTAAATTCTGCATAAAAAATTATATTTCCTAAATGGTAAACATACGTCGATGGGTCCTGCGAATGTGGGGCAATGTAGTTTATCATAGATGCGAAAGGGGCTTAAACATTTCTATGGAAGCTCGCATAGTCACTAAGCTCTCATAGAAACTACAGAACGCCACCTCCTACGATCCTTACATACTCCTTTTGCCTCGTTTACGTTCATACATCTGGTCATACACGCACGCCGCCGCGCCGGTTGCGAGTACTACGCACCTGGCTTGTCTGAAGAACATCACCAATAAGGTCATTATGTCCTCCTAGGGCGGCCTTTCCCTTTACATCAGCCTTGTAAATACATTTTGTTAGTCGCCTTTCATTCATCCTCTCAACATGCCCAAACCATCTCAGCATACCCTTTTCAATTACTTATTCTATGTTACTAGAATATCATCCTCAAAAAACGTTTTGCGTTTTATATAGTGGCAACATTTCGACGCGTCCTATTTGACGTCACCCAACATGCATAAAATTGTGATGTAAGAAATTACAAAATGGCCAATGGTGTAATGTGTTTTTATTATGCAAAAGTTATGTGTCAGTGCTTTATGCGTTTGTGAGTGAATGTGAAATGAGATGGACCCAATAAAAGACAAAACCTTGGAAAACTGGAGGGTGACCCGACATGCCAAACACTTTTTTAAGAGCTATGGAGCTTCAAAAACAGGAAGGTATGAAAAATGGAAGTCAGAGTCACGAATAGAAATAAAAAATATAACAACACAAATTAAGTAAATAAATAATACGATTATTGGTAATAGATTGTAAATGGATGATTATAAAAACAAATATCAAGCAATTTGTGTATTTATTACTGTTAATCATTTGAGACTTACTCTACTCTTAATTATATGAATCACATTATTTTCTTACTGTCGTGAATCATGCGTGTCCGTGTGAGTCGCTCGCGGGCTTTCATTCGGCATGGTGGGGCGGGGTTGACCAAAAGCCTTACAAAAGCCGGACAGGCCGGACAGGCCAGACAGGCCGGACTTGTTTACATTTGACTGGACACGTTAGTAAAATGCCGGACATGACATCTGGCAACCCTATGTGTGTGACCAAGAATGGTCTTTGTTAAAGGAGCAGAAATTACCTGTGCCTAAAAAGGGTGCATAGACAATAGAAACAAAGTTTCATTTATTAGTCTGTTGGTAGTTAAGTACATTCAGTACATTTCATGGGATTCTAAATAAAAACAGAGAGAAAGAAAAACATTTTATTTGGGACACGCACAGGAAATACAAAAAGTAAAAAATGAGCATTTAAAACAAAATTTTTTTTTTTTTCTAGTATACAAAGACCTTTGCGAGGCCAAAAAGCCTCCTATCTCAGCATAATGGCTGCAATATATAAAAAAATCGGCAATTTTTTTCTCAAAAACAAACTTAACTTTGTAGTTGAGAAACATGTTCTCCCATAAACGTCACGGTCAATTCTCCAACTGCACATTTAAGGTTGTAACCGCAAAAAAAAAATGTGATAAAACTATAAATTAACAATTTTCGGACTTTTTCCTTTTCTTGTGCTGTGAGATCTTGCTTCCTGCCAAATTTTGTGATTCTAGGTCAACGGGAAGTACCCTGGCTAGTATCAAAATATATCACAAAAATCGCCGTATTTTTTATTGCCTTGACTTAGAAGCTTGATGTTTTTTAGAGCTCCAAGGGAACATAGATTTACGTATTTGATAATTATTCATTTCAACTTGATACCTCCAGGCGTTCCTGAGAAAATGGGTCTTGACAAACTGACAGATGGACGGACAACGAAGTGATCCTATAAGGATTCCGTTTTTTTCTTTACGGAACCCTAAAAATACGTACCGTAGCTTGGTATTCTGATAGTGCCCGATATAAGGATAATTACCTCATTAAGTACTCATTTCTTATAAAACATTTCACAAGTAATAACAAAAGTCGTCGTTACTTACAAGTGTTATTACTTATTACCTTCTTATAATCTTAATTACAATCAGTCCTATATTATCATTATACTAGATTCCTATAAATATTTTGTCTTTTAAGCGATGGATGGGCCATCATAGTGTCCAAGTGTGTTCAAAAAACAATGACGAGTGGCAGTTACCCAACCTTTTTTTTGGTTGGGAAATTATCATATAACTTCTCCCGCTCTGGGTGGAGCAGGAGGGCGTGTCAGACTCTTACTGACTAAAACCCACCCGTGTTCGTTCAGTTGCCATGTTGCCGGGGGCCACGATTTCCCTTTCGGCATTATTCGCAACCCCGGTAGGCATCGGCCTTAGCGGATCCCGTAAATTCTGCTGACATCTCTTTGAGGCGCGCGTGGAACACAACGTGCCGTCCGGCTTGGTCCTTATCGGGCGGCGAGCTATCCATTGCTCACCGTCCACAAGCCCGCGCCTACGGTGGCCGGAAATCAGCTCTCGATTCCCGACGCCCTGGGCGTCTCCTCCTGCGGCGGTTAAGGGCGTGAGGGCGCGAATTTTGCCTCTCCCTCACGCGTTCCGCCTCCTCCTTCGCCAGCATTACGGCATTAAGGAGGTGACGGCCTCCCATTTTCTCTCGCTCCGTACCATGGCCCGAATCAGGGCCGGACGCGAGAGATCACCGCCGCCGATCGCCTCCACGAGGACAGGCAGTTACCTAACCTAACAACATTGCATGCAAACTACAACACCTACCTCCAGCCTCGGTCGCTACCACATAAACATATAAGTACATAATAGACCTATGAGTTCGGTGTTACAAAACGGCCGATGAATCATGGCCTGTCTGAACATAGGGCCTGCGAACTTTCGCGTATGTTCACTCACTCACCATAGTCACCATTTGGTTCCTAAAAAAATTAATTCCTTAAATTATTTCCTTCTGTACAAAGTTCGGACCGGCCATGATTCATCGGCCGCATTGTACGAGAACATTTCACTAAAACCTTAACAAATTTCCTCAACAACCATGAAACTACGTTAGCAAACATACTTCTGCGCATACTGTAAATTAAGAGCTTTATTAGTAATCTTCGTCGTGAGATCTAAGCTCCACCTTCCGGAGTTATGCATGATATAGACAGGGGCCGGATGTCTGTGGTTGAAGTTTCCACCGACGACAGTCATGCTGTAGGCAACAATGTATGCTCGACAATCATGCTTCATTCTCGATGAACATTTGTACCGCGTCTTGCCGTTCTTCGACACGCAATGGAAGCTGTAGGTGAAACCGTTGTATTTAAACAGTTGAGCACCACTGACTAGTTCTATAATTTCACCTGGAATTTGAATTATGATTAGTTTGAGGACTCCATGATTAAGACACCTGTTTGACCGACGAGGAAGCAACTAGCTTTCAACGATTTTTTCGCTCAAGAAACGTACACAAGATTGTAGAGTAAAAGAGTTCAATCAATCTGCCTAGCCTTTTCCCAACTATATTGGGGTCAGCTTCCAGTCTAGCCGGATGCAGCTGAATACCAGTATTTTACATGGAGCGACTACCTATTTGACCTCCCAGTGGCTGGGTAATACAATACGATACGTAAGACTGGTTATCAGACTTTCAGGCTTCTTTCTGAAACGGGTCGTAACGACTCAAAGATCCAGGCAGCCGGCACCAACGGCATAAAGTGCTTTCCGAGGCACGGAGGAATCTCGAGGTATGTAAAGATGGTCACCCATCCACAGATCAACCCCGGCAAGCGTATTTTAACTTGATGAATCGACCCGAGCGGCTGTTATTACTTAGCCTCGAGCTTCTCCCTAGGTAGGTATCTCTTTTTAAGTAAAAGGGATACCTACATTTAATAGTTGATCGCTGACTGGTCACACCACTGGCGAGTACTCGTTTGTCACAGCGACAAGAGCTTTCAAAGAGAGTACTTACTCGCTCAGCCACGCTCGCTTGGCGGACAGAACACTCGCTAAGAGACTCACCCGTAGTCACATGGAACAGTGGCGGATCCAGGATTGTCCTTTGGGAGGGGCTTGACCCAGCTGAGGATAGGTTTTAGGAAAGTAAACACAAAAAAAGCACTAAAAACGACACTTACAATAAGTATTACATCGGCCCGATCAGCAAGATGGCGACGCGACGCACGGGCTGGCGGTGGAGGCAGCTTGAGTGGCAGAATGAGTGGCACGCGGTTTCGTCACGTAGACAAAACATCTTATAGAAATTTTAAACTTGAAAACATAATACTTATTAAGTTAAGGACAATTAATGACAATTTGTACCTTAGGTAATGTAATGCTTGCTAAAAAGTTTAATTAGAATAATATCAAGTTCACTTTAAGATTTGTCCGTTCGTTTTCGAATGGTTTCTGTGACAAAAGAGACAAAGGAGCCTCTTACGAATATTCGACTAATGTCGCCAAATTATGGTATTTCATCCGTGCCATATATTGAAGTTGACCGGTCAGTAGGTATGTCGATGGTACCCATAGTAAGGTGTAGTGGGCGTGTATTCGCAACTCCATGATAAAGCATTCTTAATTTCTCAGTAGATTGTTTTTTTATAACTAATTTGTAGCTATATTACTCCATTTGAAATAAGATTAGACATTTATTACAGTCCGTTCAACCGATTTTGACTTCTATTGCGTTGGTGGCATGACAAATGGCAGCTGCAGTAAGTAGTTGGTATTGTAACCACTTTTTTGCTATTAATGCCAATGCCAAACCAACGGTATAGAAGTCAAAATCGGTTGAACGGACTGTAAAAAAGGTTTGTTTAAATGTCTAATCTTATTTCAAATGGAGTATAATTATGTACTTATAAAGTTGCTAGCTGTTTAGACGTCACAAGCGCTACTGCTGAGCATGAGGTCTTGGGTTTGATTCCCAGGTCGGGTAGTGTTTAGGGTTTTCTATTTGAATTTTTTCAGTAACAGCCCGAAGTCTGTACCCGGTTATTGGCAATAGGTTCGCCCCCTATAAGGTACATAGTACCTCATCATAACGGGCGAAATGTGGGTGTACTGTACACCTCTGCCCAAACCTTCGGATGAACAAGGTATGATGTTATGTTTATGTAAGTTTCTATTCTGATTTTTCGATGTTTATATTGAATAATATATCTTCCAGTGTGTAGTGTCTTGCTTCAAAAACGGTGAAGGTAAACATCGTGAGGAAACCGGCATGCCCGAGAGATACTTCTCGACGGAATGTGAAGCCAAGTCAGAGGCCCAAGGGCGGCTTTAAAACTCTGACACCAGATTAGTCACTAACCACGCAAAAAGAAGAAGTGTGTGGTAAATACTTTATGTACAAAAAAACTACAAGACAATTTTTAATAACAGGTATAATACTCACTAGATATTTAAATCACACAAAAAACTACCTATTAAGAGTTTCATGAATGCCATAAAGGCCTTGAGGCCTGCATGAGGTGATCAAAAAACATTTACACATATTTAAAACGCGTAAGTACCGAAACAAGTAAACTAGAGTCTCTTAACTTTCATTCTAAAAGTTCACAACGACGCAAATAGCTGTCAAATATATTATTGTATGGAAATATGAAACATCGCTAACTAGTGAACTAGACTATTAATAATAATAAATTGCAATTATAACACAGAATTTGATGTAGTAACCGTTTTTTTTGTAAAAAAGGCATTTCGAAAGTTTTCAAAAACTTTTTTACATCTAAAACTAAATATTCGGTGTTACGATAATAATTTTTGCATTTCATAATCAATATTTTAGTTCGCTAGGTAGGCATTTTTCATATTCTCATACAGTAATATTGCAAAATTAATCAAAACAGCGAAATATTTGACAGCTATTTGCGAAGTTACCTAGTTTCTGAATAAACGCGGTCACGTGGTCGTTGGCGTTCATCCCATACTATTGTATTACTCTAAATATTTATTTTTTTCAGTTTAATGTAAGTATTTGTACCACTGCTATGTCCCTATGTTTTGTTTTTTGATGTAAGGTAAGTCCCCACTTACCTTACATCAAAAAATAAGGATTTGAAAAAATTAGGAATTGATGTAAGGTAAGTGGGGGCAAGATGAAAAACGGGGTAACACGAAAGTCGTCCATAGCGCCAGATTCAGTGCAGTTTTAGCAGTGATGGCAACATTGCTATGACCGCTATTTTGTTACGTTGCACACCTCAGTCACACACATACCTCAGGGAGTGGTTTGTGTGAAAAATGCAAATGTCTGAGCAGCGACTTTTACACAAGTTAATCGAGTTTTTGAATCTTACCCCGTGTCCTGTAACTAACTTTAATTACGTGGTAGGTACGAGTGTTTTATTGGAATATCTACTTATTATTTGTAATTCTTAGTTGTGTTATTACATATGGTTATTTTTAGTATTTTAGGGTTTATTACAATTTTCCGTCTTTACCCATCAATATTTGACGGGGTAAGATGAACATTTAAAAGACTAAGATGAAAGAAAGATGCGAAATTTTCTGATAATCATTTGAACGATTTTAGAAACTATTTCGATCTTTCTCCATCACCCTTTTATCTTCCCCCTATTTCATTCTCGTAATAAAAACATTTTTAAAATTTTTTTTTTCAACTTTGTAACAGATTTAACAGGATGTTATCAATGTGATAGAAAAATACACTGTGCTCTTTACTTACTACAAAGAAATTTTTTGCATAAACTGATATGTACTGTTCTACAAGACTGTCAAAAAACCGTTCGATTTTGCCCCCACTCACCCTAACATATTATATTAAATTTAGAAAAAAATTAAATATATATAATTACGCCAACAAACAAAACACCACGTGACCGTGTTTCCTCTTAACATCCTTCATGAATAGAAACAAAAGTTCGCATGTTTTAATCCTTTTAGAACAGATGGTACATTAATGATGTCCTTTAGTACTTGGTACTGATCCGAAATAGGAAAGTTTCATGGTTAAAATACACAGAATGTTGTAATTGACAACAAAGCTAACCTAAAAAAGCGATGGAATGAAAAAAGCAAAGCCTAAAAACTGGAGAATCTTAACAAGTTATCATCATCTGCTTAGCTATTTCCCAACTATGTTGGTGGTCGGCTTCCAGTCTAAACGCATGCAGCTGAAAATCAGTATTCAATCTTAAAATCTTTGCAAGTTCCAGTATTTAATCCAGGTGGTCTATTCTGTAAATTTTCTCCGTGAAAACTTAGGTGAAGTGAGAGTGTCAATCCCTAGCATCAGATGGAATGCTCACTTCAAGCTCACTTTACCTAAAAGTTCACGGTGAAATATCCCCAAAAACTTACTATTCTTTCCACATACATTTCTTAAGACAATATGTAAAAACGTTTACCCGTAGCTTTGAATCGAATTACCCAGGAAACGAACCAAACTCAGTCGAAAAGTAAGTTTAATAACGCCTGTCTTAAATCTCAGGAAAGGGGCCTTACTACCATACCACGCATCATATCTCGAATACTGATCTTTTTATGCAAACTCCTAGACTTACATGAACATCGATCGAGATATGAATGATACATTATACATAAATCTACCCACTTGTTGTAGTAGTTGTAAAGGGATTACAGTTTCGCCTTTTTAAATACGCCATTATATCTGCTGCCCTGGCATGACAGATTTAAGGATGGATTGCTGCAATTTGAACTTAATTTTATTATCTGACCACCTGGCAGTAGTCTCATGGTTATGACACGTAGACTCTTTCAGCATTTGCTGAAAGTTATTCATAAGTATGTAGGCAGGGCAGTTTGGACTCGTACACTTCCACTTAACCAAATTTTCCGTTGTATAGTTCTTTGCTTCTTCGTAGACAAAATCCCTATATATTAAAACCCTCTTGTTTTGGTTGACCAGGAAAATTCCACCGACTACCTTTTTACCTGTAAAAATAAATAAGTTATTTTACCTTCAAAGTTGTTTAAGGTGTCGCCTTATACCTACTGTCCTCTGCTAGAACCAATTGATCAAGTACCTACATAATTCATCATACAAGCATCTTGCCATTTTACCATAGTAGACCTAATCCAAAAGAAAAAAAAAATTGTGGCATCTAGAGAAATTCATTACCTTTTTGCTACAAATACATTATTCTCTAGACTTTTACTTTGGGTTTGATTGGTCCATATTGGCTCAGAATCGAGTCAGAGTGGAAAAAGGAGAGGAAAGGCCTTTGCCCTGCAGTGGGACAGTGCGGTCTCATTATTTATTTGTTTTGATATTTTATTTATTATTATTTATTAGTCTTAAATATTTCTCGGGACCCTGGGGTCCCGGACCTTTGTAAGGTGTACGACGGGCCGAAGCCAGTTCACAGAGGCCCGTTAGACAAAATATTATTTTACTAAACACGGTGGAGGCTAAAAAGTTTTGAAAGAAGATAAAATAAAAATAATTAAACTTTAACTTTTAATTAAGTAACAATTTATAAAGGATCTGAACAGGAATAAATTTTTATAAAAAAAACAAATTAATCCACAAGAGGTATTAAAATTATTAAGATTCTCCCATAACATTAACTTGCATTAAAACAATAAATGTCTAATCTAACTACAATACGTACCATCGCGGTCACGCATAACTAACTACTAACCACCACAAAACAAAATCCCGTGCACACGATGACCACATCTGTTTAGCTCTCCTCTTTTATACGTAAGTAGGTTAGAATTGGGGGTTCTGCATCACTTGCTCTCGCTGCGCTCGCGCCGTGATGCAGAATCCCCAATTCTATCAGCGAGAGCAAGTGATGCAGAATCCCCAATTCTATCAGCGAGAGCAAGTGATGCAGAACCCCCAATTCTATTTCGACGTGATGCAGAACCCCCAATTTTATTTCGATAAATAAGCAATGAAATCTTCTTGCACTGTATCGCTGACCTGAGACTTTGATGAGTCTATGCTCGATTTATAATTTGCAACAAGTATTAATTATAAACTCTCTTCCTTTTACAGCGTTCAAATAAAAACATTGAGGAAAATGTATAGCATGTTGCATCCAAGGATCGTCATAAATCTCCCAATCTTCTATAACACCTCCACATGAGAAACATGCTACTTTATCATCTATACTATTGCCACAATAAAAGAATCCAGCGTCAGCCATTTCCATCACTAATCTTTTCTTTGAATCAGCCGTTGCCCAGTAATAATTAAATGAAAATTCACGCATTTTATAAGTATTATACATGTCATAGCGGGGTTTTTATTTTGAGGGGGTTTGTATTTATTTTGAGACATGCTTCGTTTTATAGATAAATGCATAATGACATCGCTTAGCTACAGTTAGTAGCTTTTAATGATTTGATGACGTTGACGGGGTTGGGAGGGATAGGAAACGTTTACCTAAGTATTTATATAAATTAAACAAGAAAATATTTTTATTTAAAAATTTTATTATCATAGCACCATTTATTTAAACACAATACATTTTTTAAAGCACAAACAGAGTCATGATACATACAACTATACAAATCTTGACAGTATTTATATTGATTGTACAGACTTGACAAACTAGAACAACCTTTGTCTTCTAAATTAAATATATTACTATTACTGTTTTCTAATATATTTTTTAACCACGAGACTTTTTCTGAACCCTTAACATAGACACATTTATCTCTTAAAATATCAGCAATAAAATTCTGGTAGTTGGAATAAGGTACAAATCCTTCACGCCAATATATCTTTCTGTTACGTTCAATCCAACTAACTTGCTTTCTTTCTGCTTTTGTCAAATTGTAAAATGGAAATGGTGGCTTAATCAAAAACAATTGAATTTTTTTATTATACAATATAGCGATTTCTTTTATTATAAATTCATCTGTTTCTGTTCGAAAACCTTGAATATCTACAATAGCAATCATGATAACCGGCGTACAGTGTTGGTGAGAGGTTTATATTCCACAAGTCGATCGTTTATAATCAAACAATATGCAGTTGTCTTATCTGGTATTGGCGTTGAACATTCAATTTCTAATCGCACGTCCACTGGACCTGATTTTAGACTATCGTTTTGCCTTGAGCAGTCTAAGATAAAGAGGGGAGCTTTTTCTTTAAAGTCCTTTAGGTCAAGCAACGGGTCTGCTGGACAGTTGTAATATGACTGACGAAATTTCACATACATTTCGTATAATATACTGTATTTGTTGTCAGAAAACTAAAAAACCCAAAGGCTCATAAGGATAATATTGTGAATTTAAGAAAAGCGTAACGTTTGTCACCTCGCAATGATCGAATAGCGAACTGTCTTTAGTTTTATTATTTTTTCTATTAGTTTGTAAGCAAAAAATTACATATCTAGGCTTTTCCAATTGTGAAGCAGTCTTAACTGACCAAGAATGTTTTGTGGTTTTAGGTAGTAAAGGATATTCATATAAATCCCAATTTCTAAAAGCCATCTGAATGGGTTTATCTCTTTCTAAATGCTTTAAAAGTGTTAATCGTTCTCGATCTGACACTTTTATGTGTGGCACCCTCCATTGAACTCTTTGCATATCTATTTGAAAATGAGCAACATCATCAGTAAGAATAACGCTGTTTAAGTTAGAGTTACTTCTATTCATTATAAGTTCGTGTTTACAATTTATAACGATTTTATTGTAATCCTCTGCAAACCCTAAAATCTTATTTAACGGTATCACAATACTAAAATGACCATCACTTTGGAATCCGTTTAAATTCCAACCCCATAGTGCAGCAACTTTATTTTCACCTTCATTTAATGAGATGTATGATTTTATTGCTGATGTTATTCCAGAATTTTTTATACGATCTATTTCAATACCATTCATTTCGTACCTGATGTCTTGAAACAAAGACATAATAGGGTTATTAGTGAACGAAACAGTTTTCTTGATCGGATTCCCATCTTTACCGAGCAGCTTTGCTTGGCCTTCGATGTAAATTGAACTGGCTGATGGTAGCACGTATATGTCTTGCTGATGTATGGGGATTCTGATTTCATCGTTTTCTCTAAAGCTGTTGTTGTAGGGATTATATGAATGGATTTCATAACTTTCGATCGAACTATCGAAGTGAGGTAATTCAGTAATTTGTAGTATATTCATACTTTAAAACCTAGGGCTCTAAGAAAATCTCTATTTGCTTTAGTCAATTTCTTAACTTTTTTCTTACGTCTACGCACCTTAATGGTTGTAGAAGGAATAAGACGTTTTATTTTCACAGGAGTGTTTTTATAATATAACGGGTGATTTTTTTGCTGGTATCTTTTTGGCAACACTGTTTTTGACAGATCACGCGTGAATCGTGTCTTGTGTCATTGTCAAACTTGTTCAGTTTGGTCTATAATTTAACCATGAATCGACTTACGAACGAACAACGCTTGCAAATTATTGAATTCTACTATCAAAATGCATGCTCGGTTAAGAGAGTGCATCGCGCACTTCTTCCAATTTATGGGCAGTTTGGTCGATGATGATGATTGGCGATTTTTTTTTGCCCAAAATGGAAGAATTGGACATGCCTGACATGTGGTTTCAACAAGACGGTGCCGCATGCCACACGGCACGCGAAACAATGGCCCAATTGAGAGTCGCCTTCGGTGAACAGTTTATCTCACGTTTTGGGCCCGTCAATTGGCCGCCTAGATCGTGTGATCTAACGCCTTTGGACTATTTCTTGTGGGGCCATGTTAAGGCTCATGTCTACAGGAATAAACCAGCAACGATTGACGCACTGGGAGCCAATATTGAAGCATTTATTCGTGATATACCGGCTGATATGTTGGAGAGAGTGTGCCGAAATTGGGCCTTGCGAATGGGCCATCTAAACCGGAGCCGCGGCCAGCATTTGCATGAAATCATCTTCAAACATTAAATTATATTGATCGTTCTATCGATTCCAATAAAGATTTCATCAAATTTTTAAATTTTTTTGTTTTTTTTTGAAAATCAAATCCTGTACCTCTTAAAAAATCATCCGTTACTATCATTTTGTTTTTCTTAAATGAAGGCGTAATTGAATATCAGGTTCATCACCAAAGTTAATACAATAACCAGATTGATCAACAATCTTAACAGATATAGATGAAATTAAGTTTTTGTTAACTGGAAAGTAAATAACGTTTGGCGGTATTTCTATGCACTGATGACCAGGAGCAGTATTAAATACAAATTCATGAATAAAATGAGTTGGTAATCCATTACAGTAGGAACCGTGTACAAGATCACATTCGATTCGGATTACAGATTGACTGCTGATATTGATGGGCACATTTGGTCTTGAATTTAACACTGAAAAGTATAACAAACCGCACTCGTATGGATCAGATAAATGCAGATGTGGTTGAAAATATGACACCAATTCAGATTTATTTCCGGAGATAGTAACCGTAGTAGATATGCTTGCATACTGAACTCTTTCAGAATATCCTCTTTATTTTATCCCTTGACTACACCAAAAATTTTTTAAGAACTTTAAACAGAGATGGCCGCAATTGAAAGGGTGATCACGTTGTATATTATCATAATTATAATGGACTTTAGAACCTACGTATTTTATAAATTCTTTTGGAGGCTTAAGATTTCCGTAACTGTCAAAGTACTCAATATAATCATTGTATTTTGCATAGGCTACCCAATGAGAGCCAGGATCCTTAGAACTATCTAAATTAATAACTCCACATTCTTTTTTAAACGGGTATTTAGGAAGCTCATCTCTCATATAGACTCCTCTAAAATAAGGAATACTATTTCCATACTTCAAAATGTCAAAGTTAGTTAAGGCTCGTTTGGGTAGCCAACTTAGTTTTTTTCATTCGATACAAAAATTCCAAGCCCGTTTTTATGTGGTTTAAGGTGTAGTCCTTTCCCAATGCAGAGAGCTTCCATTTTTTCATTATGTCTCTTCGATTCAGTCAACAGCTTTCTAGCCATTTTGAATTCATTTATGGTTTTGGCTATACCAGCTGCCCCGCCTGCTATTGCTCCCACTACTGATAATCCAGCAAAAATAGGAATTAAAGGTAATACACCACCAGTTTTTGGTATAGGAATAACTCGAGGAAGTTTAATGGATAAATCATCAGCTAATTCTCTGGCTGCGGCAATAGCTAATTCTATTGCCACTTTTTTGCATTTTGGCTTAAATTTTTTCATGTGTCTTTTCGTTTTAGTAATAACATTTTTAAATTTATTTTTTAAACCTTTTCCAGATGTAACTTTTCGATAGCATTTTTTGCCACGTTTTTTTAGTCCAGAACCACTTTTAATTTTTGTAGACATTGTCTTGCTTACCAAGCCTGCTGCGAGTTTTTCGCTTACACTCGCATCCGAGGCAACTACTCGCTCTTTAGCCATTTGTAGTAAAATTAAATCAGCTCTGTGACGATCCTTTAAGTTTGATGATTTATGATAGGCAATGTCGTGTTCTTTGCAATATTCGTCTAATTTATTAATACCTTCATCTCCGCGTGTAAGCCTTTTAATTAATTTTGTACCAGGGCCACAATAATTGTATCCTGGTAAGTGTAATTCAAACGGTAAATTGTTTATAAGCCAATTGAGAAGACTACTCTCTCCTATACACATCATAAGACTAATGAATCTGAATTGAACACTTTAATAAATACTTATACGATTCATTAATGACTTTGTTGTTAAGTTATTTTTATTTATAATAGTATATTCGATTTATCAATCCAACTATTTTCAGCAGAAGGCAAACCTAACCATTTTACTAAAACCCTGTTTCCTTTTCTTCTAAGAACTTTCTCAATTAGATATACATTAGGATGTTTAGTCTTTTGAAGCTCTTGTAAGTAAAATGCTCCTAAAATAGGTTGACCTCTGATTGTATCTTCAATTAAGTAGGTGATAGGAGTTGTATTTTTCGAATTTTAAATATTTCCGTCGACCAGTTGGGCGTATATCCTTTTTCAAATGTTCCTTTGTACTTACTGATACGTACATAATCTCCAATTTTATACTTGCTTCTTATTCTTTCGTTTTTTACCAAACCTAAATACGTTTTTAATATACATTTTTTATTAATATTATCCACATTAGCAGGGATTTCATGAATTGTCCGATGATAAGTGTGATTGTATTTATAAATAACATCATTAAGGGTATTATCTATCCAATTATAGTTACCTTTTAAACTAAATTCCTTATACAGTTTAGATTTCAATGTTCTGATAAATCGTTCAACTATTGAGGCCTTTTTTGTTGAGAAGGTTGAATAATGGTTGATATGATTAGATTTCATAAGCTTTTGAAATTTATTATTATAAAATTCTGTTCCATTATCCGTTTGGAGATTTTTTGAAACACGTCCTGTAGCCAACAAAATTTTGAAAGATTTACATACATCATCTTTGGTTTTACTTTTCAGAGGAAAGGCCCAAGCATATTTAGAAAATGTGTCAATAACGGTAAGTATAAATCTATGATTTTTATTTTCTTTTGAAAACGACTGCATATCAATTAAGTCTGCTTGCCATAGGTCATCTATATCTTTCATTATAACATGTCTTCGCGGAAAGTTCACCCTCGCATTTTTATGTATTTCGTTTACCACATCAGCTTTGCTCATTTTCAGAATTCAGTACATTTGTCTTGAATCCATCTACAATACTGAATGTAAAGCATATTATTACAACTATTTATTCTGTAATTATGTCAGCTTCTTTTAACTCTTCAATTATCGATAAAATTTCATTATCGTGGTTTGTATTGCCAGCATCTTTTGAAGCAACTAATAGTTTCAATCTTTCAACTAATTCGTTAGGGTCATCCCAATATACCAAGTCAGTGTTGTTTTTGTATTTTTTTAGTGTTGCTAAGTTTCCTCCAAGTTTAGGGTGAGCAAGTATATAATCGTTTGACGATTCGGAAAACAGTGGTTTGATTATTTCACGATATTTTGTTCCTTTATCGCCTCTTATTTGTCCATTAGGATTAAAATCTCTCTTATGAGCATTTGTATAATGCAGCATATCCTTATAGACAAGCTTATCTTTGCTAGAAATTAATTTTAAATCAGGTTTTTTTCGAAGTAAAAGTTCCTTCAGGCCTGGGGTTAAATTATAGGCTTTATCATCGACTTTAATTAAAATTTCACTATCGTCATTTAAACCATCAATTTTAGAAAATGATACAACTGAATTGCCCATCAATAAAGTTTTGTTCACACTTCTTATTCCAAACGGTATATTTACACCATCATAAATATCATGGATATCACAACCCTCTAATGAAATTTCTAAATCATCTGGTAATTCCATTTTATTAGACTTTTTAGGTGATTGAATAGAATTTAGTTTTGGATCGTAGCAGTCTTCAAACTTTGTAGATGAGCTAGTATTGATGTCATCCAATTCAATGTCTTTAGAATTAGCGAGTATTGTATTTTCTAAATGTTTTATTTTTTCCATAGATATATTTGAATTAACTAGGGTTTTAAGTGGATCTGTGACAGGTTTTAGCATTTTATCGAATGACAAGTTTATCGAGTGTTCCTGGTTTTTCATTTGTTTTATTTTATTCTTTATAGAGTTTACAGACTTCATTAATTCTATTTTAATATTTTTCTCCATGTTGTAACAACTGGGTTCAGCTGAAGAACAAACAATACTAATTTTCTTTTTGAGTGTTATTTACTTATATTTAAAAACATTCAGTCAAATTTAAAAAAGAAATCAAAATTCTGTCTGTACCTTCCATTATTTAATGGTGACTCTTTATTAATAAGAAGAAATTGATATGGATTACTCCAAACAGTTTTACAAATATCTTTGAACTGATTCCATGGTAGATCGGAGTTGACATGTTCTCCATAGATATGTTTTAAATTTACATCATCTTGTTTAAATATTATAAGAAAATTGGTGTTATCACGTAACAACTGTTTCGGTATTTTGGAGTAGGTTTGCGATACGTAAAAGCAATCAATTTGTTTATGTCTACCCATTGAGAAATAATTACGGATATTTATTTGTTTTTCACACGCAACATCATCAAATATAAATATAGAATTCGGTAACGCTTCATTGGGAGATATGACTTCTTTATTGTCATTGAATTCAATGAAATTAATCTGAGGCACTCTTCTTAATACTTCACTTAAGAAACGATATTTTGGTTGGAAAGCAGTTTTCGAGTAAAGATAAAGATTTTGGAATTTAAGACCATTTTCATGCAGCAATAAACTGATCATAGCGTTTGTTTTGCCGCAGTTCGAGGGTCCACATATTATGCAACGAATCGTATTAGGCAATAAAGCACTGTGTCTAATCTGACGAGCAGAGTCATTAAAATTGATATTATTCACGTTCAGGGATATGGGTTGTTTGATCAACTTCATCTTGCTTATTATTTATTTTCATTACTTACTATCCTTTATATATGAATATGTGAGCACATTATTCAACCAACAGGTTTGGACCTGTGTCGTTATTAAGATGATGTTCTCGTCTTACCGGCCATAAATGTATTTGTGACTAATAACCGAAAGGAGAACATATTCTAGGTATGTCAAAGTAATTAAACATTACACTTCATTGCAGTAGCTGATCAAAGTAGGACCTTACGCAAATTTTTCACGATTTAAACAATAGTTTCAGCCTAAAGGTAAGTGTTTGAATAATAACCAATCAAACAAAAAGAATAAATAACATATTTGTTTAAATGCTTATTTGTAAATAGTATTTTATTTTTTCAGAATAATGTCTCGAGCACCGTCACCATCCTATAGCCCCAGCATATTGGACAATGAAAATGTGATTTCTGTTGAACAAGAACAATCCAGATTACGTGAGGTAATCTTTGTTTTTATATTTCATAGAAGTAGATTTTTCTATTGCTATTTTTATTTTTTTACGGGGCTAATTTCTTTTTTTTTTTTGCAGTGGAACTCCGAGGTACTCAATGGCAATCCTGTTATGAGTTCATTTTTTTACTCCCAGGGCAACTACGAACCATATTTTGAAGGTTTAAATCAGAGCGCTAAAATTGAAAAGCTGCTCACTGGAAATGATCAAGCTCAAACATCTAAAAAGTCTTCAAAAAAGAGAAAATCTTCATTGGGATCATCATCATCATCATCATACATTGTTCGCAGAAAGGGAAGCGATAATGGAGGTCATCTAATTAAATTAGAAGTGCATAAACTTAAAGATTCTAAAAATGAAAATGGTTATAGTGATAGTGACAATGCGTGTGTATGTGTGCAATATGTGGTGCATGAAACTTATAACGAAGTGATGGAAGCAACAGAGACCCTTATTAAAAAAATTGGGAAGAAGTTGAGTGACCCGGAACAGTTTTAGGTAATTTTTGTATGCCTAGTTAATAAATAGTTTGTACTGTCAAAATGCACATATACTTGGACATTTCGTTACTAACTTATTATTTTATTACTGTTTCGAGATTTGATTTTATTATTTTATACATAGTCGACTGTAAATGATCCATGTTTTGTTTTTTAAAACAGTTAAAAAGACTACATTTTTGTGAAAATTAAATAAATGTTATGATTATCAACTATTCTTGGGTTTCATTTTTCTTTGACTAGGTACAGTTACGAGCACTAATATGTATCCACTTACCAAAACAAAAAGCGATTTTCTCGTGGAATATTTACTGCAACTTTGAGATAAGACCTATTCCATATTGTGGGTTCCAAAATACTATATTTCGTAACAATTTAAAATGACAATCAACAGAGTAGGTGAAAATCACTTTGAAAGGTTGCTAAGTGTACCTATACATATTAGTGCTCATGACTGTACTTAGTTTAAATAAGAAGTAGGTATAGAATATCATATTTAAACACAATACATACTGATTACAAATGATTTATTTCATATTATGTAATAATTCAATACATTTTTGCTTACATACTTTACCTTAAATTAATACATTGTTATTAATACAGCGCTTAATTAAAATACTGTTTTATGATGCCCCCAAGGCAAAGTTTTGCAACCATCTTCCATTATTTGTCTTTTATCATCATCCCTACTAAGAATCAGCTTATTAATCTTCTGAGTGAAAATCTTATGATTTTTCGACTTTATAATACACATGTCATCTCTTAAGCATTCATTGTACCGTAAAACTCGTTTATATTTTTTTATATCAAGTTTTTTCACAGCTGATTTTTTTACACCTTTTGCTCTGATGATTGAAGAAGCTAGAGAGTCTATACAATACAATTTTGCTCTTAAACCTACAAACTCGGTTATAATATCACCACCCATTTCATCCTTAAAAAAACCTGGTATTTTACAATTTGCTTTGTGTATATTAAATTGATTTCCAGTTTCAAAGTTGCTCGTATCAAAGTATTTTATATTCTGTTTCATGTCCTCATAGAAATCTTCTGTATATATTAAATACAAAAGGCTATCAGTATCAGTATAACATAGTTGAATATCATTTTCGTAAAGACGTTTCATCACAGAGTAATTAAATCGATACAAATGAGTCTTAGCCAATTCTAATATTGAGAAACCAATATAAATTGGTCTATCAAGAACAATTTTCGTTTGTTGTAACTGGATTGCTACTAATGTATCAGAAAATACAGATAAGTTTTTGAAATTGGGGGCACTTACATATTTTTCAGCTCCACAAATTTTGTTTGTTTTATTATGAATATCTTTCCATACATTAACCAGTTTTACATCGACTTGTTTTCTTTTGTTTTCTATAGTTTTTCCAAATATAGAGTTGTTTTGTTTTTTAAAAAAGTCTCTTTCAAAATCGGAAGACGCTCTTTGTCTGAGAGTAGTATTCAGCAAGATATATGGAGCTAAAAATGAACTTTGTTCAAACGCTAGTATTCTATATATCTTTAATAAAATAAGTCCATTTTTTACACATTCTTTAAGATGAACATAGTGAATGATATATTTATGTTTATCATACAGGTTAGCAATTAGTTTAACATTTTTACTACCTGGTGGAGCAAATTTTTCGGCGGCAAATGGTAAATCCGAATGAGTTTCGTGAATTTTATAAGGATAACATAAGTCAACTTCTAAAATAAATCCTGTGTCACTATCATTTAAAATACACATTACATTTAAATTATTTATTTCATTTTCGTTTAAAAACCTAAAGTTTCGAGTAGGAAGCGGTTGCATCATAGCGTGGCCATATAAATTTACACAATCAAGATAAATTAAATAGCTGTCAGGTTCCTTATTGTTATAATTTGGAAGATATTTATTATTTGCCTTCGCATATCTTAAAGAACATTGGGCAAGTCCCCCCCTTATGCCTTGTTCTAACATTTGATACATATCAATATCTGAAATTAAGTCTAAATTAATTTTTGTATATAATAACATCGCATCCCAACTTAGCGAGGGAGATGATACATAATAACAAGGATCAAGGTCATAAAACTTTAAACTCATTGATCTAAACTTTTCAAAAACATCACATAAAAGTAGGACATCACATTTCAAATATAAGTCTGTGTACTCCCCTAAATTAGAAATATCAAATGTATTCCAGACTTTTAATGCATGATTATAATCTTCATCCGAAATAGATTGGGATGTGAGTTTATTATAAAATTTTGATGAATCTGGCAATTTAGTATCTTTATAACGATCCCACGAATCGATGTAATCATAACAATATACACCTTTCTTGCATGCCAAATTAAACAAATAATCATCATTAAAAAACTTTCGTAAGTTTTGAAAATCTTCCGTTTTCATCGTTTTTATTAAATTATCTAGACTTGAACTTAAAAAGTTAAAAGAATCAATAAACTTTAACTGAGCTACATTTTTTTTGTCAATCGGGACGAATTTTGTGAAAGAAATATATTTTTCTTTGTTTTTGGGAATAAGATTTATACGACCGCAAAGACCTGAAAGTTCCTTTATAAACAAATGACTATCATAACCAGAAAGATTATGAAATATGACAGGTATAAATGGACAAGATTTTGCATTCAAATTACATGAATTGTGTGCTGGTCCTCTATACATTCCGGTGAAATGATCATGATCAGCAACAACGAGGTCAGTATCAGAAAAAGTTTTCTTACATAAGTGACATTGTTTAGCGTTGTTTAAAGACATTTGTTGAGCTTTGTTAATTATTAGGGGTTTTATCTCTGACATTAGTCTATGAAGTCTTATTACATCCTGACTAATAGATTTAACGAACTTTTTCGAGCAGTCTGGCCCTCTATAAGATCTAAACTCATTTAATTCAGGTTTAGACTGACAAAAAATGTAATATCCATAACAACTTGCCATATGGATTTGAATATTTTCTACACATGGGGATTTATTTTTGTCTGAATATTCTTGTAATAGACTTTCAAAATCGCCGTAAATAACAATGGGAACTCTTTGAGTCCTATTAAAATTTGAAAAACTAAGTTTTGAGTTTTCTTCGGGAAGGATAGTTTGCACTCTTGCACAGCTATGATTGAATTGTTTTTCTGGTGAGTCGAAATACACAAAACATTCGTCACATAAATATAACTTAGACTTATGTTTTGTAAGTTGTCTGTGTACAAGCTTATTGAAATATTTAATTAAGCAAAAATGACTTTTACCGTTATTATTGAAATAAAGTAAATTTACATGATAAAGTTTTCTTTTTAAAGTTTTATACAACGGCCCTGTTACATTGTAATTCTGTTCCAAACCATAGACGTTAACACTTACGTTTGGATTTAAATCTTCAAATAATTTGATGTCGTCTAAACTGGGTGGAAATATCATGTTCGTAATGTTTAACACTTTTGAATAGTGAGGATATGATGTAACTCTATTGGGGTTATTCTTTGCTGGGTACAAATATGCTACTATGCTCCAAAGAAAACAATGATTATCTTTATTAACTATGTTTAGACTTGATTTCGTATTTTGAATTCGTTTAGGTAATTCTAAATAAGAACCCGCTCTCAAAGGACTGTATTTAGCGAAATTAATTTCTAAATGACTAATCGATTCGATTGTCCAGCCTGACTCACTTAGTTCGAACTCAGAACATTTATTTAAGATTTTTTCTGCAAATGCATGATATGTGGATAATATATCTGTGCTTTGAAGTATAATTACATATCTTGTATTAAAAGATTTAAGACTAATTTCGTAATTTTTAGGTAAAGTGTACGAAACAAAAAGTTCGAAATTGACTTTCAAAGAAACGTGTTGTTTTAATAATTCTTTAATTAGATAGCAACATGTGTCTGAAGTTTCAGTTAAAAAAAAATCAGGTGTAATAGTAAAACTTTCAGGATTTATTTTGTAACTGACTATTTTGTTTTTAAAAGCACAAGCTATTATACGGACATTATCAAATTGAGTTTTTATGAGATTATTAGATTTATGGATGTTAGTTTTTTTGTGAGAAGAATAATTGGGACAGTTAATGTTACAAGTTTGACAGAATACCATTTTTGAATAATTTTAGAATAGCTTTATTTGTATTTTCTTAGTATTATTATTATTTAGGTTTTTGTTTTATCTACTAAGTAGATTCTGTAAGAGAACAATGCAAAAATTTAGAAATATAAGTTACATTCAGGTTAGTAGATACTTAACCAAATTAAACATATTTTTAAAACATACTATTATCGATTATATGTATATTATAAAGGATTAAATTAAAGTTGAATAAAATTTAAGTAATTTGTTAAACTAAATTTACAAACATAGTATAAGAGATAATAATTATATTATGAATATTTTATTATTTTCAATTTTAGGTTTTTATTTAGGTTTTTGTTTTATCTACTAAGTAGATTCTGTAAGAGAATAATGCAAAAATTTAGAAATATAAATTACATTCAGGTTAGTAGATACTTAACCAAATTAAACATATTTTTAAAACATGGGTACTAATATTGATTATTATGTAGGTATATTATTAAGGATTAAATTAAAGTTGAATAAAAGTTAAGTAATTTGTTAAACTTAATTTACAAACATAGTATAAGAGATAATAATTATATTATGAATATTTTATTATTTTCAATTCTAGGTTTTTATTTAGGTTTTTGTTTTATCTACTAAGTAGATTCTGTAAGAGAACAATGCAGAAATTTAAAAATATAAGTTACATCCTTGTTAGTAGATATTTAACCAAATTAAACATTTTTAAAACATAGGTACTAATATCGATTATATGTATATTATAAAGGATTAAATTAAAGTTTAATAAAAGTTAAGTTTTTTGTCAAACTTAATTTACAAACTTAATTTAACTGGAATAAAAAGGTTTACAAAGAATTTTGGGGGTACAAAATTGGTTGGATAGAGGAATAATCCTCTTTAACTGCTGCAACCACCTGAGTAACCGCCTTCCAAGTTGGGCTATTGTCATTTACCGCTGTTTTGAAAGAAACCAATGAATGTTTCCAGCGGTTGGTTGTTATGGCCTCCAACTCCTGACAATTCGATATGCGAACCTCAATATAATATTCTCCGCGCCTTGTGGGGTTGCTTTGCATAGTATAACCAGATCCGACTCGACGCGTCAGGTAGCTCTTCAGTTTTGCTGCCCGAATTGGTTCACGTTGCTCTTCATCCTGGAAACAAACCAAAAAATAGTTTCATTAAATCATCGTTATAATATGATCATTTTAATATGATGATTCATAATGATCATCAGCCCCCCTTGCAATTGTTATAAATCATCACAATAATAATCTTAAGACATACGTATTCTTCATTGATTTAATTCGGTTTCAACATGTGAATGAAATCTTTTAGACCTTAAAAAATGTAAACCGTACAAAATTCTAACAAATCATGAGTTGACCTTTACTTATTACGTAACATCACGCCTATATTTTTCGAATAGTTATAATTTCATGCTGCTACTATAAAATTATTGAAACTTGGTCCAATTATCTACACTTAGTCAGACCTGAGAATCGAACTCAGGACTTCACAATTATCAGTAACTATGCTTACACCACTACTAAACCTGAACAACTATCTGTAGGTGGTACAATATTTATTCTGCACGGGAATCGAAGCCGCACAGCAGCTAATCGCTCAGCCCCTGCGCCAACCGAGTCGTCAAAATATAATAATTAAATGACAATTTCATCTCAACTTACCTCGGAATCAGGGTAGATAGATAGTTTTCGTTTCTTTTTAGCAGATGTAGACGCAAAGACAGGTGCGGTCGAAGGGTCAGCCTCTGATTCAGACCCACTACCAGCAAACGGCTGTTCTTGGAGTGGTTTTTTAGTTTTTCCTTTTGGTTTCGAGCGTTTTGGTGTTAAAGGCTTACTTGGTTTCTTCTTTTGTGATATAGGGATCACTTCAGTGTCTGAGTCAAATGGATTGGAAAACCTAAAAATAAAACATAATTTTCATCAAGTCTACTTACAAACATTCATACGTTTAGTTACAACTACTCGTATTATCGAACAGTCCAGTCATGATAAGTAGGTACTACACAATAGGTTCCTGTCACGCCAAGCTATTTTTCTGCAAGGAAGTCGAACTTATAAACTCATTCTCAACAGCGACAACCTCTGAACCTATAAGACCATCGATCATATTGATCAATAAGACCTACTAATAAAAATGCCCGGTTGCACCCCACCCACACACACACCCAACTGCACCCCTCACAAATATACACTGATCACAAAATTTATAAAGTTAAAATGACACGCACATACTTACTGTTTTATTTGTTAAACGCACTAATTATTAAACGACGTTAAGTTAGACGAAAACCACTGCAGAATGCACTGCTAAAAATATTCTGTGAGACTATCGCCAGGTGACACTGATTTTATATCCATAAATTGTAAAACGGCATACACACATAATGAATGTTTATTAGTTATAGTTTATTTAAAATTAAGCGTAAATATTGGCATACAATTTTAATCCCTATGCGTATTGCGCATAAGATTTATTATTATTTATTTCATAATAATCATTCATACTCAATTGTAACGTTGTCCTAACTTACCGTTTTAGGAGGATATATAATACGGCGCCGCGCGGTCGCTGAAAACTGAGACGAAATTTTTATAAGGTAATCGTACGTACTTGTATACAAATGGGTCTCTCCATCATGAAATTCTAGAGATCAACCATAACGAGTTCTGATATTAACCTTGAATAAGACTAATATAAATTGAACTCCAAAATATTTAACATTTTTTTTTATTTGTCTGCCTCGTTGGTCTAGTGGTCGCAAGCGGTACTGCTAAGTATGAGGTCCTGGGTTCGATTCCCGGGTCGGGCAAAGTGTTATTGGGTTTTCCATCTGGAATTTCTCAGTAGCAGCCTAGAGCCTGGATTTGTGTTCGGTTGATAGCAAAAGGCTCGTCCCCTATTACATAGGACTTTAACATAACTGGCGAAATGTGGGTATCCTGTGGATATACCTCTGTCTAACCCTTCGGGGATTACTTCATGCGTGATGTTAAATCGATCTAGATAGGTTTCATTTTTAGAAAACTACAAAAAAAAAACGAGAAAGCTCGTTCATCCAGAAAATGTTATGTTATAACATAACATAACATCACGCCTTGTTTCCCAGAAGGGTTGGGCAGAGGTGTCCCTGTAGCAGGTACACCCACATTTCGCCATGTTATAATTTATTGAAAAACAAAGATAATATTAAGACTCATTAAAACCTCAGGTGTTCGATTCAGTGCAAGAAGATTTAATTGCTTATTTATCGAAATAGAATTGGGATTCTGCATCACTGGCTCTCGCTGATAGAATTGGGGATTCTGCTTCACTTGCTCTCGCTGATAGAATTGGGGATTCTGCATCACTTGCTCTCGCTGATAGAATTGGGGATTCTGCATCACTTGCTCTCGCTGATAGAATTGGGGATTCTGCATCACGGCGCGAGCGCAGCGAGAGCAAGTGATGCAGAACCCCCAATTCTAACCTACTTACGTAGGTAAGCGTTACTAGAGCTGCCGAGCGCTGCAAGCAGGAATAGTCCTTACGGTGTTCAGATATATGTGAATTCATGGTAACAGTTTGCGCGTCGATGTCCCTTAAAAATCAATCTGCCTAGCCTTTTCCCAACTTTGTTGGGGTCGGCTTCCAGTCTAACCGAATGTATTTTTACATGAAGTGACTGCATATCTGACCTCAACAACCCAGTTACTGGGTAACACGAAACCCCCTCTATGTCCCTTACACCCTGTATAATTAATTGCGTCCTCATGAATTAAGGCTTGACTGGTTAAATTTAGAGTACAGTCCATTGGCTGCATGTAGTATTTTAGGTCGTTCGTGGCCATTGTGTTGTAACTTGGTCCTAAGAATCATGGTCTCGTCGTCACTAAGAACCACAATGGCGTTGCATCTTTTATGGTGCGAGGAACACCGCCATCTGTTATGTCTTATAGTCTTGAGTCCTGTTGCTTTGTGAAACGTATAACCGTCAACCATAAGAAGATATTTCCCTGATATTAGGGTGATGAATTTGGGATCTGCAGAAAATTGGTACACAATAATTAGTTCACTAATAACATTACAAATTGTTTCTGTTAAGTAGGATTAATTAGTAACTATAATTTTATTTTCAATATTTTTTATTCATTTCAATATTATGATTCATACTTATAAATAGAACATTAAAATACTTAAAAATATTTTTAACCCCCGACGGAAAAAGAGGGGTGTTATAAATTTTACGTGTATCTGTGTGTTTGTCTGCGCCATCGTAGCTCCCAAACGGCTCAACCGAAAGTGTTTTTGTTTTTTTTTTTGTTGGAACGGTGACTTTATCGAGTGTTCTTAGCTATGATTCAAGAAAATCGGTTCAGCCGTTCGAAGAATATCAGCTCTTTTCTAGTTGATGAATGGGTCTGAGCATCTTCCACAGGTCTGATCGATTTGAAATTTGGTATTCTGTTACTTCAATGATATTAGAAGAACACAGTAGTAACCTTGAACTGATGCTGCAGCATCACCTGGAATTTGCAGGATACCCAACTCCCTTACCAACTTATAGTACAGGTATCGTGTCTGGGCTCATTGGAATGGTCTCAATGAATAGGTTATTACATAGATGGTAAACAGGGTCTGGTGATGGATAAGGAAAGAGAAATGAGGAAATGTTTGTGTCGGGGGTTATAATTTTTTTAAATTTATGCTTGTGGTTAATACGTTTGCTATGACTAATTTAAAGTTAAATTTAATACAAATCTGTATCAAAGGTAGTTATTTCACAATATACCTAGGTGGGGGTGGTTTATCGAAGTAGATTTTAATATTACATATTGAGTTTTTATAAATATTAATTTCATTGATATGCTCGCGTTTTACTACTATTTCACCTGACGGCTAAGCTAGAGTATCCTAATGGGCCTTCCACACGCACAAGCTTCACCACAGTTTTGCCTGCACAGGTCGGTTTATACACGGAACACCGTGCATGTGGTTGGTAAAACTGTATCAAGCGCCAACCCCACAGCGCGGCCTGTGCACTTTTAGACTTGCTTGAAGTTTTGCCTGCAAGCCCGGCCTGCGCGTACTTGCCTACGCGTGTAGTTGGGCGTTCAGTGTTCACGTCGCAATCGTGTTCGCCGTAGTTCTTCATTGGGAAACATTGTTTCCACGCCGACGATTGCTGCAAGAATGTGGCTTGCGCGTATTTAACTGTGCCGTGTGGTAGAGCCGTCCGTGTTCAGTTTTTTCATGCGAGAAGCTTGCGCAGGCAGAGCTGTGGTGAAGCTTGTGCATGTGGTAGGCCTTTAGCGTCCGCAATTTACCGTCGAATAACGTCAATGAAACTTTATGTATGAGAGTAAAGTTGGTGTGTTTTCCTAGAGAGCGTTTTTTGACAACGTAAAGTCAAACCCCGCTGCCATCATCTTCATGACGGTTGTCACTGCGGCCGTTATGTGGCGGCCATCGCTCTTGTAGGAAACCGTAGCTTAAGCGATGATGGGGTCAACGATGGCAGGTACTTGCATGCCTAATCTATTGACAGATCATCTTTCCTCATATAAAAGAGGAACATTAACCGATTCAGTACGATGGCACGACAGGCGGGTAAAGATGTTTTATAAAAAAGGTAGGATTTCAATGAAACTTAAAAAACGCGAAAGTAGTCAAAATAGGTACCACCAACGATATTTACCAATGTAACTCAGCAGGAAAAGCTGCTAAAAACGAAAGTACAAAATTAAGAAGTAACTAATACTTCAATATTTGTGAGCTTTTCGAAAACAATTTAGGCAGTATCCCGGGAACCCTGGACAATCAGGACATCCATATAAAACCCTAACTCTTTTTTTTGAGTCCTTACAGCACACTTTACACTTTCTTCTCAGGGTTCTTCCATTTTTTTTGGGCAAGTGTACGGGCAAGTGTATTTTGCCTTCGGGCAGAGGCAAGTGTATTTTTCCCTCGGGCAGAGGCCAAGAAAACTTTGGGGCGTTCGTTTCAGCTTGAGTTCCGTCACACTGTGTTTCAATTACAGGAATGTACACGTACTTTCGATCCAATCCTAAAAAATATGACGTAAGTATCAATTTATTAATGCAAGTAATGTTTTTTAAATTTTATATTCATGACGCGGAGAGGGTAGGTGTCTCTTTTGTTATTATCAGCGATATTTTAACTACTGTGGGCGTACTGTGGACAGTGTTGGTTATTGCGCAACAGAAAAATCGTTTACAGTTCAGATCAAATTATAATTTACTATCAAAATAATCACACTAGCAATTCACACACAGTAGATAGATACACGACACCACTATTAGAAACGCGCGACAATTTCTAATCGTGTTCACTGCTTGACCGCCACCGATGAACTCTGCTCAGCTCCGGCTGGTCCGAGCGTTATGTTGTAGTCTCTGTCGAGCGCCGCTGGGCAGCGCTGTCGTCCCGATTAGTCAACTCAGTAACGTATTTCCGACATACATATCATCATCATCATCAGCCTATACATGTTCCCACTGCTGGGACACAGGCCTCCTCTCTGTGAGAGGGAGTGGGCCGTAATCCACCACGCGAGCCCAGTGCGGGTTGGTAGATGTCACATGTCTTCGAATTTTCGGTTCTAGGACATACCGGTTTCCTCACGATGTTTTTCTTCACCGTTTTGAGAGCATGAAATGCAATGAGGTGATGAAATAATTTACACAAAGTAAAGCGCCTATCTGGGTTCGACCCTACGACCTACAACTCGTAAGTCGCGGCCGTTACCACTGGGCCACCACTGCTCTGACACTGACATACATATAAATATATAAAATTGTCTTAAACGTTCTGTTAGATTAATGTTAGTATTAGCCGTGTTTTGGCCTGACAGAATTTAGATTGCCATCGACACTAAGGCGAAAAAGATTAACATTTAAAAGTCTGTCTAATGAAAGCTGAGAGTGAGTTTTTCACGTTTTCATAAATTGACAACACTGCTGCCAGTGTCACTTGTTGTCAGTTATTGTTTTTATTACCTCTTACTATAGCAAATTTGTGTATATTTTGTCGTATTTCAAGTAAAACATTGCCTAAAACTTTAAGAAGCAGAGCGAGAAAGTTGTTATACACTATGATAAATAATTACAACCGAGTGAAAAGCGAACGCGAGGATGCATTTAACGAAAAAGTACAATTGTTTACAATAATTTCGAAAATTACTGGAGAACTATTGAATTCGTTTTGATACTAAGTAAAAAGGATTTATATTTATTAGACCCGGTCCATCAATATAACAGTTTTAAATGTGGAGTCATAATTGAATACAGCGATGAGAAATCACGTGACATCAGTATATAATATCCTCGGTTTCTGCTATGAAAACTAAATTGCCAAATTGGAGTGGCCAGCAAAAAGCCCAGACATGAATCCTATAGAACATGTTTAAAAAGCGACTCCGGTAAAGTCTCAACCCTCCTTAGACCCTCCATGATTTGAAAACCGCTCTGGTGGTTGCCTGGGACGAAATTCCCCAAGTAAACAAGAACATCATTCAGAGCATGCCTGATCGCATGCAGGCGGTGATCAGAGCCAGAGGTGGAACCAAGTAAAATTTTTAGTAAAATGTCCTTATTTTGTGTTTTTGTAACAAAACCTTTATTTTAATATTTGTGTTAATTGCCATTTTTGTAATTTAATTAAGGTTTAATAAAGTATAAATTTTTTTTTTCGTAATTTTTTATTTAAATTTAAGTATCAGAACATCCTCTAAGTTTTATAAAACAACAAACATGTCCTTCGTGTTTCATTTTTACAATAAACTTATAACAATACTTTCTTCCCATGGGTGTCGTAAAAGGCGACTAAGGGACTTACTAGAGAATGGGTAGCAACGTTCCCTGTGCATTTGTAACACCATACTGCGATCGCCAACCCGCTTGCCAAGCATGGCGATTATGGCATACCCCCCAAAAATTACCAAGTCCCTTGTGAGTAATGTGGTTAAGATCGAGAGTGTGTCGGGGTGGCGTACCTTATACTCAGTATGTCCACAAGGTGGACTGATTACCTTGTGTGTGGACATTGTGACCACGTACATTCCATAAAGCTACCATTACCTGGGTACGTCTTTCATTGACTTGAATGTGCCCTGGCGGCTAAGAGTGTCATGCTCACTCAAATGTCTCGCTGATGGTGGCGTGTGTGTTGGATCATTAAGTTCCCTTCAAAATGGTTGAGCTAAATGGTGCTGATCCATGCGTCATGTTCGTGAACGGGCGCTGTCAGTAGGGACTGGTCATCTCTTAACTGCCACGGTTTATTTTAATTTTTGAATTGTTTTTATTTTTGTTTTTTGTTACGGACGCTTTTAACGTGCACGTCTTTCTACATTGTTCTCACATGTATAATTTCAACATGAATAATGTAACCAATATTTTGTAACAATTTTTTTATTTAAAAGAGTGTCCGTGGAGTTTCTTGCCCGTTCTTCTCCATAGGTACCTACTACGCTTTGGAATCGGCAACTAGCTTCATCTTTCTGACTGACCGACCCCTTGACAATTCAAAAGTACCTGTAATTGGTTTATTTGAAATAAATGCTTTGAGTTTGAGTTTGAGTTTGTGAAGGCCGCAGGAATACCTACATTGTATGCGGGAAGCACAGAATCGGTCGAAGTGGCGGTGCTTGGGGTAGGCCTTTTTTTTTTTTTGGGTGGGAAATTATCAAATAACTTCTCCCGCTCTGGGTGGAGCGGGAGGGCGTGTCAGACTCTTACTGACTAAAACCCACCCGTGTTCCTTCCTATGCCATGTTGCCGGGGGCCACGATTTCCCCATCGGTTTTCTTCGAACCCCCGGCAGGCATTGGCCCTAGCGGACCCCGTCAATTCTGCTGACATCTCTTTGAGGCGCGCGTGGAACACAACGCGCCGTCGACCCGGGCTTGGTCCTTATCGGACGGCGAGCTACCCATTGCTCACCGTCCGCAAGCCCGCGCCTACGGTGGCCGGAAATCTTCCTGCGATTCCCGACGCCCAGGGCGTCTCCTGCTGCGGCGGTTAGGGGCGCGAGGGCGCGAAATTTGCCTCTCCCTCACGCGCTCCGTCTCCTCCTTCGCAAGCATTACTGCTTCGCAGAAAGAGGTGACGGCCTCCCATTTCCACTCGCTCCGTAGCATGGCCCGAATCAGGGCCGGACGCGAGAGATCACCGCCGCCGATCGCATCCACGAGGACACGGCGATGCCCTGCCCAAGCCGGGCAGACCTCCACCGTATGCTCCACCGTGTCCTCCGGGCGATCCACACAGTGACGACACCCGGGCGTTTCCTCCCGCTTTATCCTGAACAGGTACAGTACCGACCAAAAGTCCATAAGCAATCTCACAAAGCAATAGACTGACGCTTCGGTTTGACTTACGACCTTCTTCTATAAGTTGTTACAATACTGTAGACACGCACATTACACACACACACTCACTTTGTCTGCAACCAATGACTAGTTCGATAATCATCATTCGTTTTTAGTTTCATTCGTCTTGTTCACATAAATATTAAAGTTTAGCAGGTAGACCACAAAAAACTAAGTCAATTATTTCGATTTCTGTGGGGTAGATGCAGTTTGTTACAAGTATTCAATTAATAGAACTTTGTTGGTTCGTGCCGTGATAATATTGGTGACGAGCATTTAGCGCAGTGTTGTGGTTATTATTATCAAAAAGCAGGCATAAAATATATTGAAGAGATCAGATCAGATCAGAGAATATTATTGCGCTGCGTAAAAGTGAAGTGAATATCTAATAAAACCGGACTAAGTGTGAGTGTTATCATTTATATATTTCATATTTTACTAAACATAAATCTTAATCAAGGGTATTGTTGATAGAACAGAGGTATTGTTGAGACAGAAGATGCCTTTAAAGTTTTAAATTCATTGTGAGGTTTAATTTGATTAGTGAATAATAAATAATTAGGTATTATGTGTAATAAAAACAATGTTTTTCTTTGTTCTAGAGAAATACTGTGACGGTTAAGAGATATGAGGAAGGGGCTTATTATCGAGTAGCAGCGACGTCAAATGGTGAATGAAACAAATGGTTTCATACCAACGAGATATTTTGCTGAATTATTAAAAACACGTCATTATGAACCGTTCGCCGTGCACTCTGAAGGCTTGCATCACTGAAGACCAGCTAGAAAACCGTTTTTGACCTTAAAATATTGACCGTACCAACTTAATAAACAACAGATTCGTTATTGCATGAATTTACGGTAACGAATTTTTTAAGCACGTTTCAATAGGGTGTTTGTCGTATTTCTTGCAGATATACCGAAATTGTTTAATATTATTTTAGTAATAGTATTATTTTAGGATTAAAATTTGAGGTTTAGTTTCAATCTTCTTTTCGTAAAGAAAATGAATACTTAAGCTATAACCTCAATACCAACCAATATTTACTAAAGCCAAATAAAGTTTAAAATAATTAATATGAACAACTGCCTTTAACTTTAAAATCAACAATTTTGTCAGTAGATTTTTTTACATTTTAAGTAGTCTAATATTCTTATTTATTGCTTAATTACTTAGACCATGATCAAAGCTTTATATTTATGGTGCAAAAAAATCCATTTAAAATTTAAAACATTTCAAAATTTAAATATGTCAAAATAATACAAATTGCTTCTAAGTTTCTAGACATCTATTTCACATATTATTCAGGTGAAGTAATGATAAATAATTGTAGCAGTTTGATAACTATACTTAAGTAAAATAAACATAACGAATAAATATTATTTATTTTTATTATAACATATCACGCATTTTTTATTCTAAACCCTTTATTTCAATAACAACATTAATAAATAGGCAGGATATTTAAAAATATTATTATTGCAAACAAAAATAATAATATTTGCAAAAACAGCGCTGTGATTTACGAGATTAGAACCTTAGCCATCTTGAATCTAAGACCAACGCTTAACGCCTTCTGCTATCTGCACATGTAATTTACTTTCGAATTTTAGCAATGCGATTAGTCACGCGTACGAGCATGATGCGTGCTAACAAAAGTTATGGAAATATAAGTGCGGCGCCCGCGAACCGTGACGATACGATAGTGTGTAGTTCAAAACTGCGTTCTCTGTGGTGTGTGTACGGCACTCACACCACAGACGTCTGACTGTTTACACATACAAATGTACGGACTATACCGCGTGTTCACAGCAATACGACTCTTAGCGTGCTCATGCACTTTTGAGCGCTTACTGTACCTCCCGAAACAGCCGTGTCCGGTGAGTACCTGCGTCAGGCGGAAGGTGAGGACGCCGTGGCGCCTCTCTAGCCACTCCTCAAAGAGGGGTCTTATCGCCGCAATTGTGGCGTGCCCAGCGCTGGGTTGCGACAATCGCACTCTCCATTCCACCATGAGATCCCGCCGGAGCTCTGTCCGCTGTGCCGCGACTTCTTGCGGCATCGGAGGCTTGGGGTAGGCCTAAGTCCAGCAGTAGACTTTTTCGGCTGAAATGATGATGATGATGATGTGACTTACAACCTTATGATCATAAAGCTTATCTACACATTTTTTTGCTTTATGCTTTCCTATTAATCTGTAAAAAATAAAAATAAATATTCTGCATAAAAATATTGAAGTATCAAATACGTTTTTCCATAGTTGATCCGGGGATACACGACATAATTTTTTAAAATTTGCCGCTCTTTTTCACTCTCAGCTTTCAGTAGACAAACTCTAGAAGCTTATTTCTCATCCCTTAATGCAATAGGTACCTATCATTTATTCAATAAATAAATAAAGAACTTCCATGGCTAAAGACACTGACTGACGGCAATGTCATCAGCTTATATGGCGTTAGGTTAGGTTTTCGTACCACGAAATATTTGTTAGCCACCACCGACATACCAACAAGTTTTCAAAAAGGCTGCCACACTAAATCGGTTAACTTCGAAACCAATAAGTATCAGATACCTTACAGTGAGCAACGAAAGTTGGTTGACACTTAATTTTTTTAAACATATACCATAATTTTGTGTTCGTTTATAAAAGTAACATCGTTAACCGACTTCAGTTGCTGACCATACCTACAGCTAACGATCGCAGAGTCAGTCAAAATGCAATAAATAACAAATAGACACATACTCCCTTATATAATTTTCAGATCAGAGACTTAAAAAACGAGCGAGCCTTACAGTAGTCGCATATGATGTACAACATCTGACATCTTACCTTGGTATTAAAGGGGCGGGTCTTCGTCAAGGTCGTTTCTGACGGCACTCTGGCATCGCGCGCGCTCATTGGTCAAATCAAATAGCGCGCGCTTCCCCGGCTTCCTGTTACACACTTCCGTCCCTTTTCACGAAATCACTCCCACAGATTTGAGTATTTCGGTTATTTTAGATTTAGATTTTGATTACAGGAAATCGAGAGGAAATATGTTATACATCAATAAAATAGTACCTATTGTACCTACTGTATCAATGGATTACATTTCATAGTAAGTTTACATTTAAAATATAGCATATCGTCCATTCCTAAGAAACTTTAATATTGGTTTATTATGTCCATTATGGATGAGGTGGGACCTGATGATATAAGTTTCATCTTCGTTAAGTACCGCATAAGCATGACAGTCTACCGCACCGTACGCCGAGCACTTCCATCTGTTGTGGACCACGCTAGCATTGGTCGCCTTATAGAATGTATAGCCGTCCACCTTAAGAAGGACTCTGCCTGATAACAAAGTGATGAGTCTGCGTTCTGCATCTGAAAGAAGTCGAGATGTTTAATATCTTATGTTAGGTATATGGCAAAAAATACCAGTTCAGATTGGAACATTTTAAAGAGTATAATATCTTGAGTAACAAAGGCGTCGTTTTGGATAGCATAATTCATTAGTAAATACTCTCCGTACATGAAATTATATATTTTTAACAAAAGTACTCACCTTTTACTAAATTATTATCACTGCAATTAGAAAAAGTGTTCAGTAGTTAAATTATGGGCTTACGTAAAATCAGACTAAATACGGTAAATATGTAGCGGCATCTATATCGCCACATGCGAACTACGCATCAAAGACCCGACGTCTCACAAAATCCTGCATCGCGCAAACAAAGTTTACCACACGATCAACATACATATATATAAATTTCCGATATCAATCGTTGGGCAGTTGCCGCCAGACACGACACCCGTCTGGTCGGAGTCGGAACTTTACACCCTGTTCCTCATATCTTTAATACACAACCATTTCTAAAATTTCTAAAACTAAGGAGGGGATGAAAAACCGAAACGGGGTCACGGTACTCTCTTATGAACAACTGTTAGTGTTATTACGCTACGGGACCAACTCTGAAATCGCAAAAACAAAAACCTGCAAATGATACATACATTTCACATTTATAACTCGACAAAATGTATGGATCAGCTGATGTTATTATGACCATTTTGTTTTATTTTATGTAAAAATGACATGCTGTTCGTTGGTAAGCGCATCACTTGGGAACGACTGAACCGATTTAGATATTTTTTGTTTTAAAATGTTCGTAATAGTCCGAATTAGGTTTAAACGGAAAGAAAAATTTTAAAAGTTGCCGGGAAAATTGGGAAATTCGGGGAAACTGAAAGTGTGAGTTCTATGGGAATTTTGTATGAATTATTGAAATTTTGACAAGAAAACGTCTGTCGGAGTCGGGTCAGCTAGTAAATATGTATTGTGTGTCTATTTTAATATGCGGCAACCAGCTACAGCAGCAGCTACTTAATTATGATTCTAAACAAAAACGTTTATTGAAAACCGTTTGGATTACTGAAAACGGTGACAAAATTAATTTAGAGGATTTTGTACACAAATCTAAAACACAGACAGACTCGGTTTTCGGTATCTCTGGAAATATAAAAAATCATGGAAGATGCTTGTCAATGTTCAATTAAGTACCTAGTCATAACAACTCTGAAATAATATTCGATTTATTATATTTCCTTTATTGCAAAAACGTTGCTGTATTCAAAATTTATTCTTATTTAACAATAATATTTTATTTATATACTTTTACAAAAATAGAAATCTGTTAAAATAATGAAATTTATTCTAAACTATTTATTAAAAGTAACATTAATATTATGTAAATACTTTATTCGTTTTATATGTAAACTAAGTAGTTAGGACTGCCTGTCTAGTGGTCGCAAGCGCTACTGCTGAGTATGAGGTCCTGGGTTCGATTCCCGGGTCAGGCAAAGTGTTATTGGATTTTTCCATCTGGAATTTCTCAGTAGCAGCCCGGAGTCTGGATTTTTGCCCGATTGATGGCAATAGGCTCGCCCCTATTACATGGGACTTAAACATAACTGGCGAAATGTGGGTGTACTACAGGTACACCTCTGCCTAACCCTTCGGGGATTACAGGCGTGATGTTATGTTAAGTAGTTAGATTAACGAACAATACTTTAAATAAAGTTCTTGTATTTAAAATGATTACATTTTGTTACGTTTATGTACTTTACGTATACTTTGAAAAACTTCTCTTGAAATAGTGGAAAAAATAATAATACAATTTAATAATAGCAATATAAACAAAAACCTTTAAAACTAACAGGGAATATTAGACAACATTTTTTTTATAGCCATTGTGATTTGGAAAGTAAATAATGATAACTTAATTCTTACATTTCGTAAACTACCACCAAAGTACCAACCTAATAATATCTAGTAATTTCTATGATAAACAAAAAAAAATTCAACGTAGTAAAGAAATGAATACTTGAAATGTATACAATTTTGGTTAGTCTATATCACATTAATAAAGGTGATAAAGAAAGGAATATTCTTAAACACCTCTTTAACTGCATACCAACACAGGTTGGATCTTGAACAATCAGTCAGATTTACGGCAATAAAAGTACATAATATTGAATATCCTATTCTGTCACAGAGAAATTATCTAAAATTCTAAAACGTCTGAAGACTATGTGACCGTAGCAGTCTATGCTACGCCGTAACTGAGCGCGTAGCGAGAGCGCCTAGACTCCGCGCGGCTTTTCTGCTATTGTGAACTACACGAGGAGAATATTTTAAGTAAATATCACTTTCTCATTAACCTTTTTAAAAATGTCCGGATGTTCAAGAAACAATCTGTTATAATATAATGTAGTCCACAGCCGATAATATCAACATGTCTGGAAGTTACTAGTATTAGACAAAAGGCACTTTATCGGTAATAATAACAATTCATGATAATTACTTAAATGTCGCAAGAGTAATCTGAAGACTTGCATGCAAAGGCGCTGCCTTAAGAGGAAACGTGGTCACGTAGTCGTTGGCGTTCATTTTATACAAACGCATTCCTGTTTTTTCCCGGTTAATAACTAGAGAGATAGAGCAATAATTTATTTACGATGTATATCTATAACTGCCATTTTGTTTTTTGGCCTTCTTAAATTAATTAATGAAGCCAAAGATACAAAAATGGCCGTGATATACATAATTATAAAGGGTGTCCCTGGAAGTATGAATCAAATCGAATAGGGGTGGGGGCAAGGTTATTTCCAAACTTTTAACCCTGAGAATGTCGGTGCCATTTTTTACGAAGTAGTCCACTTAGAGCACCCGTCCGAATAGCACCTGCGCGAATAGCACCTAGCCTAGTCCACGAAGAGCACCCGGGTGCTCTTTTCCTATCTGACTACTCTGAGAAGAAAGGCCGAAACAAACTCAGAGGTCGCAGTCTCTTTTAAAGTCCAGACATAATCTTGGTCAGGCCATATGAGGACCATGTAGATAAGTGTCTGAAAAGGTCTTTTGAGGAAAGAACCACACAGATTTGAGTGGACCTGTCCAGTCAGTGCAAGCATTTGTCAGTAATCGTGGAGCTCAACTCAGAACTTAAGGAGCTCAACTCGACGAACAATACCAAAGAAAGGAAGAGTGTCCATGAATTACTCGTTTCCCTTTCTCTTGGTGCAGTCCTATAATAATAACATAATTAGTTTTTAATTTGTACTCCTGTTTTACCTGTGTTATTATTAGGTAAGATTTAATTAAGGCTGATTTTGCAACAAAAGTGATATGTGGAGACTGATTATGATATATTAAAATAAGTGTTATTATTTGGCAAGATTAATTATTGTTATAGTGATTTTTATTATTTTTAATTTTTAAATGTCGCCTAGACAAATTTCGTATGTACTTAAGTATGTGTATAATCATTCTAGTGATTTTTATCGATATCTTTCATTTAATAACGTCCTGTAAAACAAATACATCCCAGCAGTAGGCTGCTTGCTGAATCGTAGGTGCTCTTCGTGGACAAAAATGTAAAATAAACTTTAATCCACGAAGAGCACCTGGGTGCTCTTTGTGGACTAGGCTAGGTGCTATTCGCGCAGCTGCTATTCGGACGGGTGCTCTAAGTGGACTACTTCTTTTTTACCGCTCAAAAGTTATGACCAATTTTTGTTTTTATCAATAATTTCGCACAGTACTCAAAGAAAAAATCATTAAAAAAGAACTATCAATCATTTTTTTTAGGACATTGTAGTAGAGTTAGCCTTTCCTGTAGTAATACTTTTACGCAGCTAGAAAACACTTGTGTTCAATAAGAAAAAAATGACCTTACCCACGCCCCTATTCGATTTGAACCATACTTCCAGGGACTTCCTGTATAGTTGGATTCGTAAAAAAAAATTGTCTTCATACAAGTAGAAAACAGAGGAATAAGTGCGTATGAACTGCACGCCAAGGACCACGTTACCACGTTTCCTCTTAAATCGACTATACTTCAGATCTAACAACTAGCTAGTTTTAACAAAATATCCACTAGACGTAAATGTAAAAGACGGTGGAGCATGTGTGTGGTTATTATAGTACTTGAGCATCTCATTGTTCTTCGACATATGGACGTAGGCAGGGCAGCGCTTTGACAGTCGGTTCCCGCATGCAAACCTTTTGCCACCATTCCGGATTTTCGCGTTCTTGCTGAAGACGAATCCATCGACGAGAAGGTATACAGTCCCCAAACTAGTTTCTACGAATCTCACTGAAATATAAAAAGTTCAAGAAACAATTAGGAAGACGATGAAATAAAAAAAAAAACAGTGGCACTCCGGGAGTGCCGACAGAAGCGAAAACTTGAACAATTTTATTGTGCAGGAAATACTTTTAATGAGGTGTCGTCTTAAAAATGTCCTACGCGCCTAAATAAGTTTTCACTTCAAAAACTAAACCCTGTTTTGCAGTGAGAGTACTCACTGTTTTTTACTCACTATGTTTTATTTAAATGAAATTCACTATATTGTATAAAAGTATATATAGTGCATTTAGTTACTTTGAGTTAATTATATTACCTAGTGCTACCTAGTGGGTAGGTTTTCTTTTTGTAGTTGTATAATCGATTACTTTAATCGATAATCTCACGAAAACTATCTTTATCATATTTCTCCGCTTACAAACTGAGAATTGAGTTGAATTTTGATATTCAAGGATAAAAAATATGACAAATGTTTTAGATCATATCTCAACTTATAACATTTGGGTCCAACATTTCCCATTTCCTTTATGAATTAAAAGTAAGGAAAGATTATTACAAGTGATACAATTTTGTATGTTACGTCTCCAATTTCAAGTTAGGTTAGGTTAGGTTGGATAAGGTAATCTTGTAAGACTGTTCACAACAGATTTGTGAGTAGGTATGTGAAAATGTATCTACGATAGGGAATATTATGGAATGATTATTAGGGCGAAAATTTTATTTTGGTAGGTAATCAAATTATCATTCATCTTAGGACCTTACTGTAAACTTTTTTTTGAAGTGAAAACTTCTTTAGGTGCGTTGGGCATTTTTGAGATGGGCTATTTGAAATGCAATATGGTGCCCTCTAGAGGACATAAAGACATGAACTAAAAAAAAAAATGTGCCATGTTAGGTGTCAAATGAAAGGGCTTGATGAGCACATTACAAATAATATTATCACTCGCTGTATCAAGACAAATCAAATGATACAATCATTTGTTAGAATCCATTCGATAAAGTCTCTAGTGGGTAACATAGAAATAGAAATACATACTAAATATATAGGTATATTTAAAAAACATGACCCTCTTTTTGTGCTTCACAGCAGTCGGGTAATACGACCCATCACCAAGTCGAAATCTACGCATTCTACATCCAAGTAACATTGAACAGAAACAATTGTTGGGAAACGATTTTGACACTGTTTGTCTACCGCACCGTGAACGGGACGTCAACGATAAACAAGACTGCGCGGCCCATAGCGTTGTCGTTGACGTCCTGTTCACGGTGCGGTGCACAAACGGCCTCTCAAAACGGCGAAGAGAAACATTGTGAGTAAGCCGGCATGTAAACCGGCTGGAACCAAAAAAATCGAAGACATCCATGTGACAGACATGTGAGATTGGAGGACGCCGTCCCAGCAGTGGCGTGTCCGCTCTCTGATGGCAATCACGAAGGGTGTATAATGGACGGTACTCACCGCAAGCATTGGCATCACGAACTGCACAGAACCATAATAATTGTTCACCAAATTAATCACATTTGCTGATTACCTGATTACCGTGATGGCCTAGTGGTTAGGCCTCGCCTCACATGCATGAGGTTGTGGGTTCGAATCCGGGCAAGTACCAATGTGACCATTTTCAATTCATTATGTACTTTCTGACTTTATCTTGGACATTACTAATATCGGTGAAGGAGAAACATCGTGAGGAAACCTGGACTTATAGTTAATATACGAGGTGCATTCAATAAGTACCTAGCCTCATCGCCAGAGGGCGCTGTAGTTTCAAAAGAGTTTTACCACAGTGTAGCACATTCTTTTTTAATTCTTTTTTCAAATTTTCATTCCAATCCCTTCATTTGTTTTAATGTGACAACTTATGGAAGCGAACGTGTCGATCGGTTTTACAAAAATGGAAAAAGAGCAATATCGTTCGGTGATTCGATTCCTATTTTTGGAAGGGAAAACGCGCATCGAAATCAAAGAGCGCTTGGATGCTGTGTACGGTGACTCTTCTCCATCGATGGCCACCGTCAAGAATTGGTTCAACGAGTTTGCACGTGGCCGTACGTCGGTTTTTGATGAACCACGTCCAGGTGCACCGAAAACAGCTGCTACGGAGGAAAACATTAAAAAATCCATGATCTCGTATTGGCAGATCGCCGATTGAAGGTTCGGGAGCTAGCTGAGACTGTAGGCATTTCAGAAGGAACAGTGCATCATATTCTTCACGAGGAACTCGGCATGATAAAGCTGTCGGCGCGATGGGTGCCGCGTTTACTCACACCAGAAAACAAGCGCAACCGTGAGACCACATCGGAGACGTGTTTGGCGCTGTTTAAGCGGAATCCAGCGGAGTTTTTGCGTCGTTTTGTGACCGTCGATGAAACCTGGATCCACTGGTACACACCAGAGACCAAGGAGCAATCAAAACAATGGATCCAGACCGGGGAACGTGCTCCAAAGAAGGCGAAAACTGTAAAATCGGCCGGAAAAGTTATGGCCACCGTTTTCTGGGATTCACAAGGTGTGATCTTCATCGATTACCTCGAGAAGGGTAAAACAATTACAGGGCTTTACTATGCCGATTTATTGGGCCGATTCGACGCCGAATTAAAGAAAAAACGACCCCATCTGGCGAAGAAAAAAGTGCTGTTTCACCACGACAACGCACCGGTTCACACGTCTGCCGTTGCCATGGCCAAATTGGTCGAATTACGCTACGAATTGCTGCCCCATCCACCGTATTCTCCAGATTTGGCCCCTTGTGACTTCTTTCTGTTTCCTAATCTGAAAAAATCACTCGCCGGGAATAGATATGGATCGAATGAGGAGGTTATCGCCGCCACGGAGGCCTATTTTGCAGAGTTTGACAAAAACAATTTTTCGGACGGGTTAAAAAAGTTGGAGCATCGCTGGGCTAAGTGTATCGAACTAAAATGAGACTATGTTGAAAAATAAATTGCCACTTTTCCAAAATTTTCGTTTACTTTTTGTAGACTAAGTATTTATTGAATGACCCTCGTAAGTCTGGAATCGCCAACCCGTCTTGAGCAAGCGTGGTTATCAATGCTCGTGCCTTCTCTGTATGAGAAAAGGCCTTTGCCCTGCGGTGGGACAAAACTAGGCAGGTATTATAAATGTGATTGAACAAAGGTACCTACTCACCTGATTTGGCCTTGTCTTAATTTTTAGGGTTCCGCAACCAAATATTGCTAATGGGACCTAGTTACAAAACTTTGGCTAAGCTTGAGGAGGAGCTTGGGTCTAAGTAATAACAGCCGCACAGATCATTCCTGCAGGTTAAACTACGCTTACGGGTGGGTTGGTCCGTGGATGGGTGACCATCTTTACATATCGAGACTCCTCCGTGCCTCGGAAAGCACGTTAAGCCGTTGGTCCAGACTGTCATTCGTGAATCTTTGACAGTCGTTTCGGGTCGTCAGAAGCCAGAAAGTCTGACAACCAGTCTTACCAAGGGGATTCGTATTATCCAGTTACTGGATTTTGGAGGTCAGATAGGCAGTCGCTCCATGTAAAATACTGGTATTCAGCTGCATCCGGTTAGACTGCTGGAAGCCGACCTAAACATAGTTGGGCTAGGCAGATTGATTGGACCCAGTTACAAAACTTATACCGACTGTCTGTATCATAACAGGGCTATTAGGTATCTAAAGAGCCGCAATAGCTACCAAGGTAAAAAAAAGCCTTCATATTTTTTAAATTATTTAACACCTTTTTTTGTGTGCATAACATTTTCTTGAATATCATTTTCTGTATCATATTCATTACCAAACATAGTAACATCCATATATGTATTTCAAATCGTATAAAGATTTCTAATAATTTTTAATAACATTAATAAAATAATTATAAAAAATATATATGACATATATTATGTTCAGATAGCTAGCTGGAAGAAGCATGTTTGTAGTAGCGACCGCTGGCCAACCGCGTATATCTAATAGGTTCGTGATCATGGTAGGTGTCGTGCTTGACGATGTGGTCATCCTCGTTGACGTAGACGTATGCCCTGCATTGCTTGGTAGCGGCACAAGAGCATGCGTACCTGGTAATACCGCGCTTGCTACTGAAGCCTTTGGAGAAACTGTAGCCGTTGAACAGTAGCAGCTTACTTCCACGGTCCAAAATTATATATTGTACTGTAATTTTATAAACACACATTTTACCCTCATTTCGATATGTGGACATTATAAAGACTCGCACTGTATAGACCTTATTGGTGATGTTCAGGAAGGTCAGGTGCGTAGTACTCGCATCCGGTGTACGTGTATGACCATATGTATCAACGTAAACGAAGCAAAAGAAGTATTTACGAGTAGGTCGAGTAAGGCTTACATACGCGCGTATTATAGTGTGACGGAATTTTTAACGGAGAAAGGAATTTCTTGATTACTTTTTATAATGATTGGAAATTGAAAAAAATTACATCTCATTAATTTTTATTTCATTTAACTTTTATTCAATTTCATATTTTTTTTATTCTAAAATTTTTTCGAATTGTCTACAGTCTAAATTACTATTGAAGTACTTCATAATTAAATTGTAATAACACATTTATTATGTTACTTAACATCTCTAGTGTATTTTTTTTGTACTTTTGCATGCCTTCTGGTTAAATATTGGCTGTTGCCAATTGTATTTTTTTTGTCACCGAGTTTTTTACTTACCCATATTTGCAAAATAAATATCTTATCTTATCTTACTTTTTCTGTTTCCTTTAGGTTCGGGCTTTGTTGGGGATTACAGTCGTGATGTTATGTTTGTAGCAGGTTATAGAAACCAGGTTTGACCAGACAATTCAAGGATTTTGCACCACGATGCTGCACCATTGCACCAAACCATCATTATTCACCAAATAATATTGACCAAAGGTACCTACCTACTCACCTGATTTGACCTCGTCTGACTTTTTAGGAATCCGCACTCAAAGATTAACAGGACCCTGTTACATAACCTTTGCCGTCTGTCTGTCTGTCACAGTGCCGTATTTTAAGAAACATAATAGCTAGCAAGGTGAAAATATAATTTAAAACTTTTTATTTAATACTCTTTTACTGTGTGCAAAAAAGAACTTGAATATAACAGTAATAATATCCACATACATATTTCAACATTTTCAAATCATATTAATATTTATAATAATGATGAATATGAAGAATTAGCATTGCCATTTGACTTCGCAATGCTGCCAGTCTTCTGGGCACGTTTCCGGATGACAGCGATGTAAACGAGTACCTACTTACTTCGACGCCGAAATGGCCTTTTGTTTTTGACGTGAAAACTTCTTTAGGCGCGTTGGGCATTTTTGAGATGGGACTAAACAATTTATTTCGCGACACTGTTAACCATCAATGCGTTGATTACCGCGGTGCGTGGAGTAAGGTAATCTTGCGGGCAGCGGGGCGGCGGCGGCGGCGGCGGCGGCGCGGGAGCGGTGCGGGCAACGCAGACCCGTTTTCGAAACCAGCGGGCAGATCGCGCGGCACTATAGCGGCGTAGTGTTGTGTTCGTGGTTGTGTCGTCGAGATATTTGTTTTTATTCGCGAACAAAATGTCTGAACAACGGCGACAACATCTTTTTGATTCAAATTTATTCCTAACGCTCGATTTATTGTGGGCAAAAGAAGAAGTGAATCCCTACTATAGGGCAAGGAAAAGAAAAGGCGAGTTTTATCGAAATTATGAAGAACAGAGACAATGTCCTGACAAATTCTACGACTTACACCAGAATGAGTGTAGAAACTTTTTAGACTATATTCTTGAAGCTATCAAGGGCGATTTAGAGTCTGAAATTAATTTAAAACGATATAAAGGTACTTATATTATATTTAATTTCTTCCCATAACTGGTTAATTACTCTTCTATTTTTATGGTTCACATCTTTGCTGTTCCATATCGGTGTCCTCTCAAAAAATGCTGAAATAATTTGCTCTAGCACCTCCGAGGACATTTCGACATGTCACAAAAATAAATTGCACAATACTACAATGCAGACGCGCGGGGTTACCGCTTGACTGGAGTGCACCGCCACACAGTGGATCGTCCCCATACAAGAGGTCGCACATAGAATTGAAAAAGTAATTAATTGAAAAAAATGAAATATACAGTTGCATTACTCTATTATGGAACTACAAAAAATGTTACTACAATTTTTTTATTTGACCAGTACTTTATGAGCAATTCGATGAAAACTGTTATTTTTCTATGGAAATGGTCACAAAAATGTCTGTATCGCATGATTCCCTCCTTGTTTCGATTTGCGGTTTTCACTACTGTTATTTACCCATTTTATGCCACATTTTCTTCAAGGACACATGGTGCCCCCAGCGACCCCCTTCCGAGATATTTTGCTTTTAGTAACTATACTTTTTATTGTATAACTGATGAAATGGAGGTACATTAAGTATATTCATTACTGAGAATAAGTCATCCCTAAGTAGTTCCTTAAATAACAGATGCATTTGCGATTACTTTAATGACTTATGAACGCTTCTGTTGCCATACAACAAAAGCGTTAATGAAGGACTCATTAACGCTTTTGTAAGTAAAGATTACCAGTACTTGCTTAATCTAATTAGTTATTGTAATTACTATGTTAACAGCCCTTAATCTCTGCATTGTGATTGTCTAATGTCATCATTAGCTTATCAAATTCATTGCTAGTTGCCTACTTGCTGCCCTATATATTTGAGAGTGTTTAGCAAATGTAATTCAGTTGTAATTATAACTTCTATCAAGTGTTGTCATTATGGCTTTCCGTGGGTTTTCTACTTATCTAGATCTTTACGTTGCTCTTCATAATCATAAAGATCTTCGTGACTATGACAATTTATTTAACACATTGAAGTCGAGTACTAACGTCCAGTTAAGTGAAAGTGATGTGACGGATCTCAAGAACTGGTGTCGACAATTTTGCTATAGGGTTTACACCAAATGGGTGCAATCAAGAAGGACAGTCGACAGGTTCATTAACAAGAACGGAGAGTGGTTAAATTCCGATATCGTTTGGCCAGATTGCTTTAAAGAAAATGTTGTTGACACTGAAGAAGCAAATGAAAATGAGGCAGAAGAGGTAGTCAGTCCATCAAAATCAGATGCATCAACTTCAACATATACATCTCCTCGCAAACGCTTTGAAGATTTATCGACTAGACACAAAAGAAGACGTGTTAATGAAAATGTTGCTAGTTGCAGTCGTCCGGATGAGCTTTTGCATACTGTTGAAAGTATACTTAAGTCTGCCGGAAAAAATGATATGGCCAGAATAATGAAAAATTTGCTGGAAAATCCTGAACACGTCTCAACAGTTTTAAATGTCCTGGAAACTAAGCAGAATCCTTCGCTTCGTGAAGTTCCTACTCACAAAGCACTTGCTCTTTACGTTTACTTGCAGTTATCCAAGTGGCGTTACATCACACTTCGGGACTTTAGTTTAAAAGAAGGTCATGCGAAATACCCAAGCTACTACTTGTTAGTTAAAGAAAAGCTTAAATGCTACCCGGCAAAAGAAGACATAACTGTGACTGAAACTTCCGCAAAGATACGGATCCAAGCCCTCCTTGATCTCACAGTTAGGAGGCTGATCGATTCACTTGAATCAAATTTTGATGCTGGTGAACCACTTGTGCTTCACAGTAAATGGGGTTTTGATGGAGCTTCAAGTCAAAGCATTTACCATCAAACGACAACAACAAGTGAACAAGACTTATCCAGTGTATTTATGGCAAGTCTTGTACCGCTTAAGTTAGTGACTTCTAGTGGAAGTATAGTGTGGCAGAATGATCGGCCATCGTCAACCACATATTGTCGCCCGATTTCATTTACATTTATGAAAGAAACGGAAGCGAATGTTAAGGCTGAAATGGAAATATTTGAGACCGAGATTCGTGAACTGAACCCGACTGATTGCGGCAATGCTACTGTTACTCACAATCTATGGCTAACCATGATTGATGGTAAGGTACATTCAATCATATCTGGTACATCGGCAGCAGTGTGTGATTTGTGCAAAGCTCGCCCAAGCGAAATGAATAACTTGGAAGAAGTGAGAGCTAAACCCGTGAATACAGATTTATACAAGCATGGATTTAGTTCATTGCATGCTTGGATTCGGTCTATGGAGTGTTTATTACACATTGCTTACAGAATGCACATAAAATCATGGCAAGCAAAAGGTGACGAAAATAAAAAAAAAGTTAAAGATAAGAAAGAAGCCATTCAAGAAGCTTTCCGAAGAAGCACAGGCTTACTTCTAGACGTTGTTAAGCAGGGTAGTGGCAATACAAACACTAGAAATGCTGCAAGAAGGTTTTTTGCAAACCCTGAAACGACTGCGGAAATTACTAAATTAGACGTTAATTTAATTAGAAGACTCGCCGTTATTTTGCAATGCATTTCCTCAGGCGAAAAAATTCAAGTCCAAAAATTTAAATTATATTGTGATGAAACAGCAAATTTATTCGTGGAATTATATCCATGCCAGCAAGTTTACACAAATTGCTGATTCATGGATCACAGATAGTGGACCACTTATCAGTAGTACCTATGGGTTTTTTGTCTGAAGAAGCATCTGAAGCAAGAAACAAGGATTTTCGTAAATTTAGAGAATATCATACACGAAAGCATAGTAGCATCGCCACTAATGAAGACATTCTTCATAATCTGCTATTATCTTCTGATCCTCTTCTCACCAGCTTACGACCGAAGATGACAAATAAAGCCAAAAAGTCTTCATTTAGTGAACTAGACGATTTACTCATAGTTGATCAGAGTGAATTGGAGTTCATTGACGTTTCAACTGATACACTTGCTGCATGTAGTGACGTTGAAGAATATGATGACGATAATAATGATCATGATGTCGTTATTGATGAAGATGAAGAAAATATAGTTTAAGTCTTATAGTACCTAATATTATTATTAACAAGCAGTTTCTTTGTTAATTTCTTGTTTTTGTGTATTTTTTTTTTATTCTGTTCTTTTTTTGTTTTGTGTTATGCCACCCATCGGCCAATAAATGTTTTTTTTTTCTTTCTTTTCTATTGTTGTTAGTAACTAAATGGTCGTGTTAATTAATTAATTTCCTATTATAATTTAGTTCTTAGTAGTTGTTTAATTTTTTAGTTTGTTTTAGGGTACATAGTTGTTTTATTTTTAAATTATTTTTACAGTGTTATATTATTTAAATAAAAAATATTTTTATACCTACATATTTTCTTATTGATCATAAAACTCTATTTCTTTTCGATGTGTTATTGTAAATTCGACTCAGTCATTACTAAGCTAATGATGACATTATCCAATCACAATGCAGAGATTAAGGGCTGTTAACATAGTAATTACAATAACTAATTAGATTAAGCAAGTACTGGTAATATTTACTTAAGGACTCATTAACGCTTTTGTTGTATGGCAACAGAAGCGTTCTTAAGTCATTAAAGTAATCGCAAATGCACTTGTTATTTAAGGAACTACTTAGGGATGACTTATTCTCAGTAATGAATATACTTAATGTACCTCCATTTCATCAGTTATACAATAAAAAGTATAGTTACTAAAAGCAAAATATCTCGGAAGGGGGTCGCTGGGGGCACCATGTGTCCTTGAAGAAAATGTGGCATAAAATGGGTAAATAACAGTAGTGAAAACCGCAAATCGAAACAAGGAGGGAATCATGAGATACAGACATTTTTGTGACCATTTCCATAGAAAAATAACAGTTTTCATCGAATTGCTCATAAAGTACTGGTCAAATAAAAAATTGTAGTAACATTTTTTTTAGTTCCATAATAGAGTAATGCAACTGTATATTTCATTTTTTTCAATTAAATACTTTTTCAATTTTTAATTCTATGTCCGACCTCTTGTATGGGGACGATCCACTGTGCGCCCGTTACCCGCCGCCGCGCCGCTGTTTTCGAGGGCCAGTCCATTTGATTTTATGCATTAGATCCTGCCGCTCCCGCGCCGCCGCCGCCGCCGCCCCGCTGCTCAAAATATCCGAGGCAGAGGCCTGAAAGACATCAAAGCGTTGATCACCGCGGTGCCGATTTTTTTTTTCAAGTTTTTATTTCTCTCGGCACTCCCGGAGTGCCACTGTTTTTTTTTTGTTTTTATTGTACAGTTCATTCGTTCCACTATTTGATCACCGCACCGTGAACAGGAAGTCAACGAGATACGAGATTACGCGGCCATTGTAAATGTACTGTCGCTACTTCGGCGCGGCGTCGTCATCTCGCTCTCGTTGACGTCCCGTTCAAGGTGTGGTGGACAAACGGCCTTAGTCATTTAATTTATTACAGCACACTAATCGAAAAATTTGTCTGTTCAACAACGTAAATAACGCAATGAATGTTGTTGAACTGTCAAAATGAAACAGATTGTGATTGCTCGTGATACCCAATTAGGGTGCTGGTCATCGAATGGTGCTGGTGTAAATAGGGGTCCGGACACTATCAGTAATAATGACATTAATATTACTGTCATTCCTTCCATTAGTAATGTAAAACTATTAAAATATTCAGATCACATCATCATTTCAACCACCACATTGTCAGTAGTAATGACAATACTTTAATGTAATCGTCACTGGAAAGGCAAAATTACTTAACCGCCATATAAATAGTATGATGGTTAAGTAATTTTGCCTTTCCAGTGACGTAATGTTATTATTCTCTGGACCCCCAATAAGTAAAAGGTTGATTATAATTATTAAAATATACTATATACATAATAAATATAATACATACATTTTGTTCAAATAGTTAGCTACAGTAAGCGTAATGATCTTTGAATAATTGTCCTGTGATCGGTTTTAATTTGTTGTAGCGACCGTTGGCCAACCGCGTGTATCTAAGAGGTTCGTGATCATGGTAGGTGTCATGCTTGACGATGTGGTCATCATCGTTGACGTGCACGTATGCCCTGCATCGCTTGGTCGCGGCACATGAGCATGCGTACCTGGTAACACCGCGCGTGTTAGTGGACCCTCTAGAGAAACTGTAGCCTTTGAACAGTAGCAGCTTACTTCCCTTCTCCAAAACTATATATTGCGCTGTAATTTTATAAACACACATTTTAATAAGGCAGATGTGAGTGGAAACGCCGGGACGGGGACGCCAGGAAGACGTATAGACCTTATTGGTGATGTTCTTCAGGAAGGTCAGGTGCGTAGTACTCGCATCCAGTATGCGTGTTGTGCGTGTATGACCAGATGTATGAACATAAACGAAAAAATGTATGATAGGATCGTGTCAGGTTATAGAAACCAGGTGTGACCAGACAATTCATGGATTTTGAACCGCGAAGACGGACCATTGCACAAAACCATCACTGTTCACCAAATGTGATTGGTTAAAGATACTCACCTGATTTGGCCTCGTCTGACATTTTAGGGTTCCGCACCTAGATTGCTAACGGGACCTTGTTACAAAACCCATGCCGTCTGTCTGTCACAGGGCTGTATTAAGAACAGTAATAGTTAGTAAGAAGAAAAATCAAAGTCAATCAAAGTTTTAGACTTTTATTTTTATTGATATTTCATTTTTATTTACCCTATTTTTTGTCCAGTGACTGCAATTAAAATTGTCTTCAAAGTCAGTGTCCTAATAGTTACAAGACATGGTAACATCCACATATTATTTTAATTTGTAGAAAGATTAATCCTCAGACAAAGACGAAGATTTATTCGTAGGATATGGTACAAGGTTGGTAGGCAAAAGTATATTCAGGACACATCCGCCGTTAAAAGCGGCATACGAATATTTGAAATTCACATAAATATGAACATAATATAAAATCTAACGTATACTACTTATACTCTAATAAAAAAACAACAACAATAGACTCAAAGATACCTATGTACAGACGCCAGCACATCAAGCTACTACAATCTGTCAAATTTATTTAATAGATTTTCAACTTTATCGCTGAAGTCTAAGGTTCAAAGTTGATTGGGAAAATTTTACAGTTTCGGGTAGCTTGATGTGCTGGCGTCTGTACATATGAAAGAAAGAAAAATATTTTATTTGGGACACGCACAGGAAATACAAACAGTAAAAAAGGATCATTTAGAACTAACAAAATTAACATATTTGTTCGAATAAATGAAAACAAAATAACGCCCTGTGCGAGGCCAAAGAAGGCTATCTCAGCATAATGCAATGTTTAAAAAAAACCGGCCAAGTGCATGTCGGACCACGCACAATGAAGGGTTCCGTAGTTGGGATGAATTTATCCCAAATACAAACTTAACATTACAGTTGAAAAGCATGTTCTCCCATACATTCAAACTGCAAATGTAAGTTTGTACGCACAATATTGAGAGATTTACCATGTCATTTTAAGACCACAGACTTCTAATGGGTTTTGCTGTAATCTATGAGTAAAGAACCATAATTTGTATCAAAACAAAAAAAAATTGGTTCAGTAGTTTCGGAGATAAGGGGGGTAAATGGTATGGTATGGCATGTAATGGTATGGTAAATTTTCATCTATTTTCTTAAATATCTTTAAATACATTTAATTCGCAATTTAAAAAAAAAATTGATCCTTGCAACAAGCACTTTCATTTGAAATGTCACACGGTACAGTTTGCAAGACTTTTTTTTATTTTTCTTAATTACCCTTAAAAGTGGAAGTAATACATTATACCTAACAATATACATTATAATGATTAATATTCACATATATAATACTATTGATCTTTAATCACTCTGTATATTTTGGTACTTTGAAGTACCGACCATTACTCAACCGCTTATATTTGAGAGGTTCGTGATTATGTGTGCTGTCATATCGGATGATGACGTCGTCAGTGTCAATGTTGACGTATGCCTTGCATTTCTTTGTGGAGGCGGAGGAACACTTGTACCTGGCACCACCGATGTTGGTAGTGACGCCTTTCGAGAAGCTATGGCCGTTGAAAAGTAGCAGCTTCTGTCCTCGTTCCAGAGTTATGTAATTTGCTGTAATTAGACACGAGTGTTATTGACGACTTACGGACTTCATATTATTTAGGTACACCTGTAGGAAGACCTGGATGAGACTCGCACAGACCAGGGAATCATGGCACAATAGGGAGGAGGCATATACTCAGCAGTGGGTGGAGCAAGACTGCCAATGAATGGTGATGAAGATGTAGGTACGCCAAATAAGTTCTGAAAAGGGAAACTTTATGTAATTTTCAAAGACCTACATACAGTTCGATTCAAACTTATGGGGGCTCGGAAGTGCGCTACTCGCTACGCAGTACCCCACCCCTCACCCCTGCTGACCCATGAATTCGTTACTGCGCAGCGACTCGCCTCATGTTCCGAGCCGCCATTAACTTTGAATCGGGTGTACCAACGGAACTATCTAATAATACTGCCACACGGTATGTCTGCGCGAATTTTTTATTGTCATTTCGAATGACATCCCAAAAAAATGTTTGCTCATTAACTTTCTTGAAATAAAACGCGGTCGCGAATTACATATGTGCTACTTTTAATTTACTTTTTTGACTATAGTTAAAGTAATCTTTTTCATGCACTGTTTGCAATAAAATAATACATTCGGACAATCTATTAATATGATTATTTGATTTATTTATCGATTGTCTGAACGTAACTACCGGTATGTAAATCTACGAATATTAAAATGTATAACATACTTAAATCTTACATGTTATATTTTCGATACACCTTGGATTACAGATATAAATAATGATATTATTATTATTACATTATTGAGATAAGGATTGAGTGACTTTATTGTTTTATCTATTGTGATTAGACATTGATACTCATAACATCTATGAAGTTTCACCAGCAAATAAAAATAACGTTGTATAAAGGTGAAAGTCCACTGGTCCGCACCGGCCACAACGCACGCACGCCACGCCACAAAGAAAATTTGGTTTGCTTTGTATGAATTCATATAGCACTGCGTCCACCGGTACGCCTGCACCGAGCGCATTTTTTTGTTTATGGCCGATATATGAACAAAAAATGCGTTACGTGTCGGTGACGTCACATGGATTAGTTCACCGCGTGCATCGCTCACTGCCACTCGTTGTTTTGTTTATAATTGAGGTGAGAACCGCCAAAAACGCTTTTAAAATGGATGAGTCCCTTTAATTCTATTAGTAGAAATATCTAAAGAATTGTAGAAGGATTTATGAAAGGCGACTAACAAAATGTATTTTTTATTTACAAGGCTGATGTGAAGGGAAAGGCCGGTCGGGGACGCCCTAGGAGGACATATACTGATCTTATTGGTGATATTCTTCAGAAAGGCCAGGTGCGTAGTACTCGCAACCGGCGTGCGTGTATGAGCAGATGTAAGAACGTAAACGAGGCAAAAGGAGTATGTAAGGATCGTAGCAGGTGGCGTTCTGTAGTTTCTGGCAAGAAGGCGTGAGTTTATGTATGTATGTATCTGAAGAATTGAATAATCTGAAACATCGGTAATAGCCAAATTTGCAAAGAAGACATAATATCTGGATACAGTGGACGTATGCCATCGGCAATTCCGTTCAACAAGTTGCGTGCCGTGCGTGTGTTGCGGCCGGTGCGGACCAGTGGACGTTCACCTTAAGTAAAATTACAGGGAGAAACACTTCACTTCTAGAAAAACAAACAAACACAACTAAACACCAAGCGCGCTCGTGGTTTGCAAAAACTACCTCTTCTGGTACCGACCGTTACCCAACTGCGAATATTTAAGAGGTTCGTGATTATGTTTGGTGTCGTATTTGATGATGTAGCCATTAGGACTTATATGGGCGTAGGCCTTACATCTCTTAGAAGTGGCACACGAGCACTTGAACCTGGTTACGCCGATAGCGTTAGTACTGTTTTTCGAGAAAGTGTAGCCGTTGAACATTAGCAATTTATTTCTCCAAGCATTTCCTCGGTCCAGAGTTATAAATCTTGCTGTAAATCGAATAAACACACATCTAAGTAAAGGCGATTTAAAATGGGTTTTATTTTAACTGCAACCGATTTCAGCCACATATTTGTTGGCAGTAAGATTTTTTGTACGACGTAGAAATACTTAGTCCGACCGTTGCACGACTGCGTTCCTAACACCTGTTAGTAAGTTGGGCAATTTCTAATTGTAATTAGGACCAAATTCGCAAAACACATTTTCGTTAGTATGAAACTGACAGATGTCAAGAACGCATTCTCTCGACGGCCGGAATATTGCAGTATTCAGCAATACATTCAGTATAACCTTGCCATGGCTGTACTGTAGCAAAATATATTTAGTATTGCTGCAACTTTTTACTCGTGTTGATCGCTTTTCGGCGACAAGGCAAAAGCATTGTTTATTAAATGACAGGCCTTTATTAATAAAATATTAGACAACGCTATACAACATTCACGTGTAGGTAATAGTATAATGCGTACAATCAGCCGCACGTCGGTGCTATCACTCTGACCGTGAGCTGGCCTAGCATAGAAATAAAAGATTTTTAGAGTACGAAGTTTCATTAGAATAAGAGGCCAGCTTAAAAATGCATAAAATACAGGATCCATTAAATTATGTGGGGCCATTTTGGCGATTTTTCGACACCCCTCCCCGTTGGTGTCATGTCGTGAGTATTGGCTCGACACCCTAGTCTCACATGAATTTTTCAAATATTTTTTAAGTAAATACGTTAAGCTGTGCTTGCGATTGCCGATCTCACCCCCTTCCCCCCCCCCCCGCCCCTACACGGCTCACGTAATTAATGGACGCTCCTTATTGTTTTTTTACAACTAACGTGCGGCCTATTGTACATATAGACACTTATTCATTTATCAATCAATTCTATCAATCATGAATTACGAATGACTGATGGAATGATTGCTACATAGATACAAACATTAATTATCATATTACATTTGTTTCACAATTATTTTAAAACTGACAGCAAAACTTATTGATTATTATTAATGTCCCTAAGAAGAATAAAAATGTATTCTAGTTTTGATTAAGTTTTGAAAAGTCATTTTGATGTCATTGCTATGCGTTTTTTTCTAGGCGATGCGATGGTGGCATATCACATTATATTTGCCAGGACTGTGAAATAAGATTCTCACTGTTCTTGAACTACAAATTCACATTGCGTCATGTGTTTTTCAGGTTTTGTGTACGGTTTAGTACATTACTGCCGCGGTCTATAATGACTACTTTGCTGGCGCAGCGTAGCGCAGCTCCAGGCCGACACAGCGCGGTCAGCGTGCAGCACTTGATGGACGAGCTGAGATAAAGGCCGAGGCCGTAGGTCGAGGCCTTTACTGCGAGGACAGCAAGGGCTGCAATGATGGCCAAGCTGGAAGGCCTAGAGCGTAGCTAGGCTAGCTCGAGGCAATCATAGCGTGACCAGCGAAGCAGTCATAGTGGGCCAAGGCTTGTATAGTGCTTTACTCAAAAATGCAAGTACCTAATCTAAATAAAACCAGCAAGTAATTTCAATAAAATATATATTAATTAACTAGAAATTTTATTAAAATGACAACTATGAAAAGAACAGTTACTAAAATTCAACACCGACTTTCCCGGTTTGATATTACTAATAGTTTGCGATAATTTTAATGCGGTGTTTGACTAGTGTATTATTTCTTCATTTATTTATTACGCCAAAAAGCCAATAAATAAAAATAAAATTTTCGCTGAACCGCGCTTTTGTTACTTCTTTGTTTTTTTTTTTTTAACAGTGGTATTTGGAACTATACAGCCAAATATGGAATAAAATCTTTTTGTACGTGTTAGATATGGAAGTATATATACGGAAGAACGGTGACACTTGTCAATCAAACTCGCTAGTCTGTTGCATACTGGTTTAATCCTTGGACGTTACCACCCGGGCGCGGGGAGGGGCGGGGCGCAGCCCGCTCGCCTACATAGCACTAAGCACATACATAGTATTGTCACAGAGTATTGTCCAGCATAAGGGGAAGGGATGTCCTTCCCCTTATGCTGGACAATACTCTTATCCTATTTATCTCTAAAATTACACTTAACCTATGTCGTTACTGATTGTTCGTTGTCATCATCATCATCACCACTGACGTACTGAGCCGCCGTAGGTGTCGAAAAGGTTGGACTAATTTCCTGCCGCCTGTGAGTTACTGTGACGCGCGGCGGAGTCGTTGGAGTTCCCCGTCCGGGGTCCGTTACCGACCCTCCTCCCTCTCCTGGCTGCGTGATGGGCTCAGGGTGATTGGCGACAAGCGTCGCTAAATCGGGTACCACGTCTGGGTCCCAGTCCTGGTCGTCGGTTGATGATGAGTGTAGTCTTATCCTTATTTGGTCGATATGCCTGGTGACTTCGTTACCCAAATGTGGCACGTATACCACGTACATTATATTGCCGATTTTTTTTCTTATTATTCCTTGTATCCAACTATGTTTTTTATTATTCGTGTTTTTGGTAATCCATACTTTCTCGTTTTCTGTGAAGTCTGCTCTGTGTTTTCCTTGGTAATATTTAGCCTGTAAGGACTGATTGCGTGCGACGGTCTGAGTTAGTTCTGTGGACGACGGTGTCGGCGCGGTCGGGTTTAACAGACCCAGCCGCGAGCGCAACGCTCGCCCGAATACTATCTCCGCGGGTGTTTTATCAGTGGTACCTACTATTTTTAGAGTTCCTGTAGTCGAATAAAAATTTTGCTATTTTCCCTTGAATTGTTTTTTTATTACAACCCTCTAAAATTATACCCTTTAGCCCGTTTTTTACAATTTTCACAAAACTCTCGGCTTGCCCATTACTAGCCGGGTGATATACCGGAGATAGGACATGCTCGATACCGTTAAGTTTACAAAACTCCCTAAATTCTAATGATGTAAAAGATGTACCGTTGTCACTCACCAACGTGTGTGGAACCCCAAACCGCGACATAAAATCATTTAATTTACCTATAACCGCCTTTGAATTGTAAGTTGAGGACATATCATAACATTCCACCCATTTACTATACGCGTCTACAATAATTAAAAACATGTAATCGTGGAACGGGCCTAAGAAATCTATGTGAATACGGTAAAAAGGGTGTGGCGGCAATGGCCATGGCGCGAGTGGCGCGTGCGGGGGCGCGGGGCGCAGTGCACAGCACACCCCACAAGCACCCGCAACTCGCTCCAGCGCCACGTCTATGCCAGGAAACCACAGCCGCTTGCGAGCCTCTGCCTTCATCTTCACTATCCCGAAATGCGAACTATGCAGTTCCCTACATACTTTTTCTTGTAAAGATGAGGGAATAACGACTTTATGTCCACGCATTAAGATATCCTTTTCGTAAGATAACTGTGTACGACAATTGTAAAATGGTTTTAAGCTTGCGTCATTAACTGTCCTTGGCCAGCCGTTTAAAATATAACGCTTGATTGTAGTCAAATGAGTGTCGCGAGCCGTCTCGCGACGCATGTCATTTAGGGTCACCGGTAGGTCTCCCTCCACTACAAAGTTGACGTAGGTCGCGCGATCCTCGCAGTCCACGAGTTCGTCCGGCGCCTTCGTCTCGCTCTGTCCCCCGCTACCCCCGCACGCCCGAGATAAATAGTCCGCGCTGTTATGCTTGCTGCTGATGTACTCGATGGTATAATTATACGCAGCTAGAAATATAGCATATCTCTGCAGGCGGTTGGCGGACACTTCGGGAATGCCTTTGTGGGGCCCGAATATAGCTAGCAGGGGTTTATGGTCCGTTCGTAGCACGAAGGGTTCGGACCGACCATATAGGTACTGATGATATCGTCTTACCCCAAAAATTATCGCAGTTGCTTCCTTTTGTATTTGCGCGTAATTTTTTTCCGCTGACGGGATGCGTATGATATTGGCCTCTCTAATCCTTCAACACCTATTTGAGACAGTACAGCTCCTAACCCCGTTGGTGACGCGTCTACGGTTAATATTAACTTAGCGTTCGAATCGAAATGCGCTAATGTCTTATCGGATGCTAAAATATTTTTTATTCGGATAAATGCGTCATCGTGATTATGAGTCCATTCCCACTTTGTATTTTTGTTTAATAAATTATATAATGGACTTAATACGGATGACGCGTCCGGCACGAAATTCCGGTAATAATTAGTTAGACCTAAAAACGACTGCAACTGTGACACGTTTGTTGGCTTAGGTGCTTGTAAAATGGCTTTGACTTTCTCTGGAGATTTCCTAACTCCATGTTTATCTATGACGTGCCCTAGATACGAAATCTCGTCTTTAAAGAACTCCCATTTACTCAACTGAACCGTTAATTCGGCATCATCTAAGCGTTGCAAAACCGTGATGAGTCTCTGCCTATGCTGTTCTTTATTTGCACCCGTTATTAGGATGTCATCTAGTAAAAATATGATTCCGTCAATACCCGATAGCAAACATTCCATTGAGCGCTGGAAAATAGCGGGTGCGCTGGCCAAACCAAATACTAATCGAGTGAAATTAAGAAGTCCGCGGTGCGTATTAATGCAGGTTAACCTCTGTGATTCCTCATTTAAAATAAATTGGTTATATGCCATTGACAAATCAATTTTACTAAAGTGTATGCCCCCGTGTAACTTAGCCAACAAATCGTGTACCGTAGGCAAGGGATATTGATCGATTATTAATTGTTTGTTGATTGTTACTGAGTAATCTGCACATAATCTGATGCTACCGTTCTTTTTCAAAACAGGCACAACTGGTGATGCGTATTCTGAGTGTTCCACAGGCTTTAAAATGCCTAGTGATAATAATCGGTCGAGTTCCTTGTCTATCAGTTCTTTTAGAGCGTACGGAACCGGTCTTGCTTTAAAAAAAATCGGTTTAGCGTCGGTTTTTAAATGTAAATCAATTTTATGTTTGTTAAAAGATCCCAGGTTGCCTGAGAAAACTTTAGGGAACATGTTAAGAAGTTGTTTGTCAATATTGGCATGGTTAGTAGACTCGCATACCGCTTGCACTTGGTCGAGCACGGCATGTACAGGTATACGTGCAGGCGCCAACTCAAGGTCAAACTCCCGAATGAAGTCGCGTCCCAGCAGCGGCGGTCCGCCTGCGCGCACTACATACACATTCATAGTATGCGTTCGGCCGAGATACGATACAGGCAAATAAACAACTCCGATCGTTTCAATATTTTCCCCCGTATAACTAAATAACTTTTTGTTGGTGACTGACAATGGTAATCGTTTAAAATTCGATTTGTAGGTTTTCTCTGAGATTACGCTTACTGCTGAACCACTATCAATTTCGAACTCTAAAGCTAGACCACTGATCATTACACGCTCCGTCATTGGTTTCCCTTTCACGCACCGAATATTGTAAAAACACTCACCGTCGTCGCCTCCGTCGTCCACAGTCCCTTCCTTCACGAACTTTACTTTACCCTCGTTCGGGCACATTTTTCGCAAATGACCCTTATCTCCGCACTTTTTACACTTATAGGTTTTATAACGACACTGATTTGATTTGTGATTTGTGAATCCACACACACTGCACTTTTCCTTTTTGGAAATATTGAAGACGCCGTCCGGGCCCGCTGCGCCGATGCCGTTAGTGCCCGACGCTGCCAGCGACGAGGCATCGCGCGCGCAGCGCATGCTCTCTGCCAAGTCGATGGCCTTTGCAAGGGTCAGCTCCCGCTGATCCTGCATGAAAAGTTTGTCCCGCTCTCGTCCTGCCGCCATGCCCATGATAAACTTGTCTAGCAAGGCCTCCTCCAAATTCTTGAACGCACAGTGAGTCGCTAATCCTCTTATCCTGGCCGCCCATTGAGTGTGCGTTTCTCCTGGTCGCTGTGTTGCCGAATAGAAGATTGACTTCTCTGCAAACCCGAACCTTTTTGGTGTGAAGTGCTCGTCGAGTAGTTTTACTATATCCTCGTAACGTAATTCTTCCACCTTGCTGGGTAACGCCAGGTCATTAGCAAGCTTGAATGTTGATTCACATAATGACGTTAACAATATCGCCCTCCGTTTGATCGTCGCTTTGTCCGTTTCTGAGGTTATGTCGTTAGCGATAAACCACTGATTTAATCGCAACTTATAACTATTCCACTCTTGCGACTGGTGGTCAAAGGTGGAAAGAACCCCATAAGTCACTCCCGTAGACATTTTGCTATAAATGTGAGTTCGCTCGTCGCCACGTGCTAGATATGGAAGTATATATACGGAAGAACGGTGACACTTGTCAATCAAACTCGCTAGTCTGTTGCACACTGGTTTAATCCTTGGACGTTACCACCCGGGCGCGGGGAGGGGCGGGGCGCAGCCCGCTCGCCTACATAGCACTAAGCACATACATAACAGTACCTATCTCTATAAATACAAACAGCTGTGTTTTAAATAAAATCTTTTTGCATTTGATTTTTTAAAACGTTGAAACGTCAAAATAGCAGCCGGCAATGTTTTGCCGGCCTGTTGGAGCGACCAGCAAAACTTTGCCGGCCGCTCCTTGAAACAGAACGGCAAGGTCGACTTTGCTCAAACAAGGTTGTCAAAATAATGACCACATTACATGCATTTTTGAGTAAATAGTATTTTGTATTGATATTGAATAAAACAACTTTTAAAATTGAATTAACTATGTGGTAAATAATCTACTCGATGTGATTGTAATGTGTTTTTAATTCGTTGGGCGTTGGTGGCATATCGGATTATATTTACCTGGACTCTATAATAATAATAATAACCTTGTGTTTGTACTACAAACTTGCATTGTACCATGTACTTTTCATGTTTCGTAGGAGGTTGTATTGTTTTGTATTGATATCAAATGAAAATATTATGACTACAGTACTATTACTGATTTTAATATTCGCAATGGATATTGCTTGCACTATTTTATTCTGGATAGCTCTACGTTACAGTGACAGATAATTTAATGATATATTACCAAAATTGCAGAGAACCCGTACGAAACTGCATACATTACATATGAACATCCTTGCTAATTCTTATGATGTAATAATCTTGACCGAAACTTGGCTAACGCCCGATATAACAGCGAGTTCATCAGCGAACGTTATACTGTTCACCGATGTGACAGAGATCGCGCTGCCACCAAAAGGAAAGACGGAGGTGGCGTTCTCGTCGCTGTGTTAAAAGGGCTGCGCTCAGTAAGATTACTTGCATGTTCCTGTTTACATACGTATATTGAGCACATACTAATACAGTTGCCATGGCTCAAGTCGAGGTGGAAATCTAATTATAGCTGCAGTTTATATACCGCCCAAAACGCCTGAAAGTATATATGTTGAGTATTTCGACAAATACTTGGTCATAACAATCCTGAACACTTTTATCTGTTAGGAGACTATAATGTACCCGAAGACATTTTCAATATTATTTCTGACTTCTTTAATTCTGTTTATGAACCATCCACCTTAAAAAGTGTACTCTCCTCGCATACCGATTACTCCCCTAACTGCTCGCTGATTAGTGACATTCAATTTTCGGTAGCTGATGTACTGAATGTGCTTAAGTCATTAGATCCTTCTAAGGGACCTGGACCAGACGGTTTGCCAGAAATCTTTATTAAAAAGACAGTCACAAATCTCTGTGTACCATTGCATACTATATTTAATTTATCCATTTCACAGGGGATATTTCCGCAAGCTTGGAAACTTGCAAATATAACCCCAGTCTACAAGTCAGGGGGCATAGGCATGACGTCGAGAACTATCGATCAATATCAATATTGTCAAAACTTTTCGACAGATTAGTATACGATAAAGTGTACCCTCTACTTCACAATGTTTTATTACCATACAGCAACATGGTTTTGTCAAAAGGAGATCAACTGCGGCAAATCTGGTGACTTTTGCAGATTATTTATTTAACAACTTGGATGCCCGTGTTCCAGTTGATACCATAATACTGATTACAAGAAAGCCTTTGACAAGGTTGACCATGAACGAAATGGTTTTTGTTCTGCCATCGTGGATGTTACATCAGGAGTACCACAGGGTTCCATTTTAGGACCTGTTCTATTCATTTTATTCATCAACGACGTGGATACATGTTTTAAAAATTCAAAATGACTATTGTACGTTGACGACATTAAAATAATTTGGTCTATTAAAAGTCACCGTTATTGCTCTCCCTTACAGGAAGATTTAGATGCGTTCTCGACATACTGTGCAAGCAATAAACTTCAACTTAGTGTATCCAAGTGCTGTGTCATTAGTTTTACCAAAAATAAAAACATCATTCTACATCCTTCAACAGGGAAAATCTAAAAATCCATCCTACACCTTAAACAAGGAAAATCTTAAAAAGAGAAACCCTGGTCCGTGATCTTGGAATTCTGTTGGATGACAAACTCCATTTAGATTCCCATATTAACAAAATTGTTAATAATGCCTTCCGTATGTTCGGTTTCATTATGAGAACGGCTACAATATTTACCTGATCTTATACCTATTTGTATCTTTATATATCTTCTTTAACTATTCCCTAAGTATACAATACAGACACATACAAATACACCCTGCATACACACACACATACATACACACACACTTATCACATTAAAGAACTGGAACATTTTATCCTAATTTATTCTGAATGTTTTTGTAATTTCAATAATTTAATAATATAATGTTTAAAAATAATAGTAATTAAATGTAATCATAATTTATAATATTTTAATTTAGTTAAATAGTTGATATACCGTACTTTAGGTTCTTTAATATCAAATTTATTTATTTTTTTATTGTTTTTGTATTATAAATGTTATTAATGTTGGAACGCCGATGTTCTCCCCTCTCGGAGGTGGGCGCTAATGGCTGCAACACAGTTTTTTTAAAACTAATGTAGCTGTTAACAAACACAAAAAATTGTAAACCTGTTGTTGTTCCAATAAAATATTTGAAAAATATTTGATATCATTGGTTTGCTCTCAGCTGGAGTCTGCTGTTTCGGTATGGAATCATCACTATGGTAAATACTCCAATATGGTCAAAACAGTACGAAGAAAATTTTTAAAGGCCATGCATTTCCGTTGCTATTGTACTTATACATCCTACAACGACCTATTGAAGAAGTATAATTTAAGTATAGACGAATTATGTTGGAAACAATGTTCCTGTTTGATCTGTGCAAAAATTACGATTGTATCGATATTCGCAACAAAATTAGTTATGTGGTACCCAGAACAACGATATGCCGTGGGGTGCGCGCAAGACCTCTATTTGCAGTAAGTTCTTGTCGTACGAACGCAGGCTTGCGTGCACCCCTACGTCACCTTGCCAATCAATACAACAGGATCTTTGAAAACATCGACTTTTTTCTGTCTCAGCTCAAAAATTTTGAAGTGTTATCTACAAAATAATTTTAGATCATAATTTAGATTAATATTTACTCATTCTCTCTCCCTCTCTCCTTCTCTGTTTTTTGCATGCCTATCTTTGTTTAAGTTCACTACTAACTACTTTTCTTTTTTAGCAGCTTAGAATAGCGCCCTGTTAGATATAAATTTTAATATGCTGTGGAAAATATCGTAGGCATACATTTATAACTCTCGTATATTTATAACTTAGTATAGATTTTAATGTATAACTGTTTATTTTCCCGAACAAATAAAAATAAGTTCATTATAAAATCAATAAAAAATCCGTCAAGTGCGTGTCGGAACTGTCGACCACGCACAGTGAAGGGTTCCATAGTTGGGATAAAAATGTACGCATGCACACGTATTGATTTTATTGACCGCAAAAATAAGTAAAAACATAAGTAAAAAAAATAAGTAAAAACAAAAAATCTGCGGTTCTTACCGAAAATATCTCATATCTCAAAAATGATTGACTTAAATAAAAAAGTCATTTAGAAATATCATAATATTTAAATTATGAGATCTAACGATACTCTATTAGCTTATGTGCTTTGATTTTTTTTTTCATACCTCGGTTACATGTATGGGAAGTGGTGAATATATTTTTTCGCATTTTCACTATACTATTGTTTAGCGGTGCACAGAATGCACCTTCGTTCCAATTTTCTGAATTCCAACTCGAGAAATTTGGGTATGCGTACCGGGGTAGGTAATAGGCACACCCACATTTCTCGAGTTGGGATCTGGGAATACAAGCATTATTTTTATACAGCTATGAAGTCATATACGATTTGTGAATAATAAAACAAATTCTAGACAGACTATTTTGATGCGTGAATGTGTTCTTTTTTTACGAATCTGATGTGAGTTTCATAGCGAAAGTTGTTAAGTATGACGCGTACAACCACTCCCTGAATGGATGTAGGTGATTAAATTGCCACCCTGTATGGTCAGCCGTCAGACTACTACAGCCGTCAACTTCTTTCTTCTGCCAGGAGTAACTCTTAGATATTGTCCATCCTTCATCCTATAAAATTGTGGAGGTTCATGGTTGTGCTCCGTGTTACTCTTGATTATGACATCGTCGGCGCTGACGTGGGCGAACGCCCTGCATTCCTCAGACAGATAGCTGGAACAGGCGTAACGACTACCGCCTTTGGCCATCCGACTGTTCTTTGAGAAGCTGTAGCCATTGATCATTAAGAGCTTAGACTTTCCTTGCTCCAAAGTTATATATTTTACTGAAAAATAAACAAATTGAATAAATAGATTATTTATATTCTTATTGACTTCTCCAAAAGTATAAATAGTACCTTTCGACTAAAAAGTGCAGCCACCACCACATACAGTTACTGTAGTAATTAACCTAACATTCTATAAAACAATAATGAAATAATAATATTTTTTATTTAATATTAATGTTTATAATTCTAGACTTAAAATTAAATTGCAAGTTGCCACTCCAAATAAATTATTATATTATAATATAATAAATACGGTAAAATATTCTATCAGCGACTGACTGTAGACAGACCCAATAAAAAATCGCTTAGGGCGTTTTTGCATCAAAAATACTTACTTCAAATACTTTAATAGATATTAATTTTATTCCACCTTAACAAATACCAACTTTAACCCTGGGTAAATTAAGTTTATTTCAAATGTGTTTTGTTTTCGCCGCTCGGCGCTGACTTTTTGAGGCGTACAGCGAAAACGCTATAAGCGTTCTTTACGTCGCCCTCGGGTAAGTGTTGCCAAAACAAGACATATATGTCAGTCTGTGCTATACTGTTAATATAATCGACCGCACGTCAGTGGTAGCATTTTAGCATTGAGTATTATACATTTTCAATAGAATACAAGCTGCCTGCTTATACTGGTCTCATTACCACTGATGTGTGGTCGACTGTTATAAAATATGAATCTTTCTTATATAATATTACACTTTAAGATATCTCCCGTCTCCAATCTGCACATATTTAATAGGTGGATGATTGTGCTCCAAATTAGCTTTAATGATAACGTCATCAGCAGAGATATGCGCAAAAGCCTTACAGCTTTTGCTTGAAATGCTGGATGAGGAGCAGCTGAAGCGGGCTCCTCCATTTCGGATACTGCCACTTCTAAAGAAGGAGAAACCGTTTAGCAGCAGGAGCTTCGAACCACGGACCAGGGTAATGTATTGTGCTGCGAATCATAGGACCAGTTTTTTATTACCACAATATTTTTATAGTTCTCATTCACAAAAACCTATACTTAGGGGAGACGCACCAGCGCTAACATATATTATGTATTGAACAGCTACCAATTTTATACAATTATTTATTTATTGAGTTCAGATTTTTCAGCAAAATTAAGATGTTGTTTTGTTAGCGGGTTGTGGCTTATGTATGAAAATAGGTCCTTGTGCAAAAAATACATAAAATATAAATATTACCCACTGTAATAAAACAAAAACGTTCAATAAAAATGCAACTTTATATTTCAAAATAACGAATGAGCTCATGTTATGTACATTCTGGGAATAACAAATTATATTTTTAGGATCATCGGGCTCTCCCATGTTACATGGGACTTAAACATAACTGGCGAAATGTGGATGTACTATAGATGCACCTCTGCCTCACCCTTCGGGGAATACTCGCGTATATTATGTTTGTATTATTCATAGCATTTTGCTTTCATGAAGTAGTTAATTTGTATGAAAATGGCATAGGTACTATCATTAACATAACATTTAATTGGTTATATGTATTTATCACATTTAATACTGATACCTGAGACATTTAAATCTGGTGTATTTAACTACTGTTTATTTGTTTTTGTTGTACTTTGAGAGTGAAATAAATTCGAAAAAATTCTAAAAACAAATTATATCATAGAGCACCAATCGCTTAGATATATAGATTTTTACATTGGAATGACACTTTAAACATTCTGATCTAAATTTTAAGTAAATACAGAGCACACCATTGGCTTCATCAAACTGGCAAAAGACGGTAGAATTAAATCAAATTATATGAATCAAGATTTAACGCTCTAAGACACGAATATGTAATAAAAGTTATCGCCATGGTGAAAGCAGTTATAAAGCGTTTCCACTGAAGCAAAGACGAGGGGAGCTGAGTGGAGATGTTCAGGAATCGTCCAATCACAGACGAGACGAGAGTCGTCGAACCATTGTGATTGATCGATTCCGGCAGGTCTCCGCTCAGCTCCTTACTGTCCTTATACTAGGGTCATTATAAACGCAAAGTTAGAGTCATTTGCGCGCCACACTACCACTGTAAGGGATCTCGTGCACTAGAAGGCCACGACTCAAGCCAATCGTGGTCCGTGGGCCGTGGCTAGTTGGCCGTTGCAACAAAGTGCGCGATTTGTATCGGTTTTATAGTTTATTTAGTCGCTGCGACCACTACGCGTGGTCGTGGCCGTGGCTGTCTAGTGCGCGAGATCCTTAAGTGTCGTAAGTGCGAACGAGAGGTCCGATAAAAATGATTTAAGACTCTAACTTTGCGTTTGTAATGTCCGAGTAGCTATAGGTGCAAAAATAACAATATTATTTGCTATTATAATCTATGAATTATAGTCTAATTTTAAATAACGGACTAGAATGTTATTGACTAGGCTTTTCTATAACTAACAATTATTTTGAGATCATTAAAGAAACAGTTGGAATCAAATTGTCTAAAAAAGAGAGTCTTATGACATTATTAAATTAAGAAAGCGCTTAACTGCACCTTTATTGCAACACCTCTATCTGAATAACCTTATTAAAACACTTAAAAACAACAACAAAACAAAAACAATATTATAATTATCTCTAATTACGTAATAATAATAAGCTCTATTATGTACGTATGCCGTAGAATACTTTAGTATACGCTAACGTTAGTGACAGTCACGGTCATAAAACGTCAGAGTGAGATGACACGAGACGCAGATATCAAAATCCCGTAGTAAATATTCACCGTCTTAGCCCACGTTCATTCGGACGTAAAAATATCGCGGCGGGATTTTATCGCGCATGGATTTTCAACTGTCGGTGTTAAGTCGACTTTTGAGAATTCAATAGAGTGCATCCCAGCGCGTCGAAAAAACACACTTGGATTTACAACTCTCGGCGTTAAGAAAATCGCGTTGAAAATCCAGTGTACGAAAAAATCCCGCCTTGATATTTTACGTCCGTGCTAACGTGGGCTTACCCCAGGTACGCACGGGCGATGTTTTTTTGCGCATTTCATTTTCAACGCACCGCTTAGCGCCGCGAGTTGAAAATCAAACAGTGTGTATTTTTGACGCGCTGGGATACGCTCTATTGGATTGTCAATGCTCGGCTCGATACCGAGAGCCGAAAATCCAGTGCGCGAAAAAAGCCCGAGCATACCTGGGCTTTCTCTCACGTTTCGTGACCGCGTCGTCACAAGTCTTGCCGTTTAATAAAACTAGTTACAATCAACTTTAACTTTTTAAAGATAACTCATTTTCTAGCTTCATTTATAAGTAATCGGACGACATTATAAAGAAGACGAAAGTTATCAACAGTTAAAGCAGTGAAACCTTATTTTTGTAAACTTAATTATTTCTTATCTTTTAAGTTAGACATAAATAAGGGATAAGGCGTTAAAATAGACAAGTATGAATATGTCTAAGATATAATAAGAACGGCCTTTGTATTGCTAACGTAATCCAATATATTGAAATACATACGAACATACCTATCTGCTTCAAAATGATTACAGTGCATGCCACTAAAGATGAGACTTGACACCACGTGGTTTGACTTGCTTTTTTTTACGTATGGCATCTCGTAGTTGACTCATGACTACTTAACCGGGCTATCCTGTGGGTGCCTTAGGCTGGAGTTCACCAACTACAACATAACCATTGATTACGTAACCGTTCTGTTACCATAAAACAGTTGTTTAAACAAACCGCGTTTTTTTCCAGTTCACCATTCATTTCCAACCAACGGTTAAATAACCAAGCGTTTTTGAATGAGTGAGTCGAAAATGACCGAATGATCGAATGTTTTAACTTTATTTTGTGAATGTCAATCAAATGTCATTGTCAAACTCTGTGATCAAACTATTCATCATATTTTACATCATTATTTTTTAGTGTCGTGTTAGTTTTCTTTTGAATAATATCAGTTATTATGGAAGATAAACGCAAACTTATGGTAAATTTAAATTAAATCAAGTAATTCCAAAGCACTACGTTTGTATAAACGAAATCTTGTAGCAAATGCTTTTTCATCATATTCCTCGAAATAATTGCGCCGTGTTTGGAATATACGGGGAATGCGCAAAATTCTTTCTATATTCTCAAAGTCATCTAACACATTATTCTCTTCAAAGATATAATTCAAAGCGTCTTGCATTTTTAATTTGTAACTAAAAGAGATGCACAATGCAAAACTTCACATCAGAAAGTGTAAACCAACGGTTAAACTGAGTTGGCTAGTTCGTTTAAGATAACCGTCCGATTACAGTACTTAACCAATTGTTAGTTCTTGGTGAACAGTAAAATATTGTTAAACAGCCGTTTATGGTTAAAACAGATGTTTTAAATTTAACCATCTGTTGGTGAACTCGGGTCTTAAGCTACTAAACTTAAAACCTCCAGCCAGGGGTTATTCAACTATGTTAATTAAAACTAGATGAACGCTCGCTAAGGGCACCCCCTGTGGGGTACGAACCTCGGCTTAGGGCGTCAACCGGAGGGAGGTTTGACTTGCGCAGTAGACGATTTATAAGTCTCTTAAGCGGTATGCGGTCTGCGACGGGGCGTCATCGGGGCGGCGAAAAGAGCGCGGGGGCGCGGTCAAGTCTCATCTTCCGTGGCGCGTAATGTACCTAATATTTAAGAACAAAAGTGGAAGACTTTTTCAGGAAGATATAAACAATTATACTATATCCAGAGGGCCTAGACAGAGTGACATTCTCTCAGCGATAACGATGATGGAAAAGACAAAGTATATTGAATGATAATTCATTAATGAATGAATGAAATTAATTAATGATATGTTTATTTGCAAGAATATAGGTAATAGAAGTTCTTTATTAGGCATTTCAGCCGTGCAAATATTTAGATTTTACATTTTGGTTATACTTATAGCATGCAGAACACATTTAATAATTAGCAATAACATAAAAATACTACTAATAATTTCATCATTTAAATTTAGATTACAATGCAATTAATAAAATTAAAATTAAATACGATTCCATTCATTTAAAATAATGATTTATATTAAAAATAGCGATCAATAATACGTAGGTCACTCGGTAAGTCTTGTCGTTTAGCACAATTTTTACAAGCTATTAATTTATTTTGATACCTACGTATAGTGCGTGCGTACACATGTTAACAGGTCGAAACTTGTCAGTCGCCGTCTAATAGTTATTGAGATAACACGTGTGAAAGTGTAAGTATGGCATCTCTTACGAACTCTCAAGTTCGCGCGATTATTTATTACAATTTTCGACGTGACCTGTCTCGGAAACAATGCCACGAAGAAATGCAACGTGTATTGGGCGATACTTCACCATCCCTCAGGACTGTCGAGCGATGGTATTAACAGTTCGAAAGAGGCCTTTTTGATCTGGAAGACGATCCGCGTCCGGGAAGACCGAGTGAGGTGACGACCCCCGAAACAGTAGCTGCTGTTGAAAAACTGATTAAAGGGAACCGCAGAATCACATACAAGCAAATTGAGGAAATCCTCGGCATTTCTGCATGGGCTGTAAATAACATTTTACATAAACATTTGCATGTACATAAAGTTTGTACACTTTTTGTTCCGAACAAACTGATTGACGATCAAAGAAACAGGCGTGTAGAATGGTGCAAAAAGATGCTTGGCAAATTTAAATCAGGGTATTCTTCGGAGGTGTCTGCAATTGTGACAGGAGATGAAACTTGGATATATTATTATTACCTTCCAACAGTCTCAAAGTCGTCTATGGATTTTTGAAAATGAAGATAACCCAACGATGCCTAGGAAGTCACAATCAGTAAAAAAAAAAAATGATTGTTTTTTTTTGGCCGTCGTGGTATAAATAAAGACCATTCCTTTAGATACGCAACGCAGTGTTACTGCTGAATGGTATGTTCAATCGTGCTTGATCCCGCTAATGCAAATACTTAAGGAATTGCGACCAAAAAGCCAACTGCGCTCATGGCTGCTTCACCATGACAACGCACCGGCTCATCGCGCTCAAAAAACTGCTGAATTTTTGGCGTCTTCCGGTATTGGACTATTAGATCACCCAGCCTACAGTCCCGATCTAGCGCCCTGTGATTTCGCCCTCTTTTTATGTAAAGAATCAACTAAAAGGACGCAAGTTTTCTTCAGACAAAGAAATTTTGACTTCTTGGGAAGAAATCTGTACTTCTATCCCCGAAGAGAAGTGGAATCTCTGGTTTAATGAGTGGTTTGAGCGCATGAATAAGTGTGTGTTAAGCGGTAGCTACTTTGAAAAATTTAAAAGTAGAACGACAAGACTTACCGAGTGACCTACGTAATGATGTCATGTCAATAAAAGACAACTGTGACGGGTTGGAAAGAACACTCTCCAACCCGTCATAGTTGCATAGTTATTTTAAATCACATTGTAATTATATATATTGTAGAGATATTTATTTTAGAAGTATGTATGTAAGATATTCTCATATTGCATGTTGTTTAAATTGAAATTAGTGACTTGTTTTTTGTTCTCTACATTTCTTTTTATATACTTTCCTGTCGCAGGTATGCTGGAAGAGATTTCTTTAGAAGTAAGCATTGCCTTTGTACGTATTTTTCTGTTCTTTTCTTCATGTCCGTTTTTATGTGTTTGCATAAATGGTTAAATGAATAAATAAATAAGAAATAGCAAGAATAATGAAAATGTTTCAATATTATTCAAGTAATGTCAATATGTAGATGTCATAATAATTATAATAAATACTCTCACACAACCAGTTATACAGCTTTCTATTAAATTCTAAATTTGTAGCACTTCTAAATTCTTCGGCTAAGTGGTTATATATTTTCACCACCACGGTATAACAATTTTCGTTGCATACTTTTAGTATATTACGCGGGACTAATAGTGGCTTTTGTACTATTTTCCTCTTTGACATAGCCTTTTCATCTTTTTCAAAAAGCAAGTAGTTGTTTCTTACAAATTTGCAGGTTTCAAATACATATAAAGACGGGAGGGTAAGTAGCTTTTGCTTAATAAATACAGGTTTACAAAAGTCTGACGCACCGGTGCGTCCAAGTACCCACGCGGCTTACAACTCTATTTGTATTCGCTGTAATGGCTATTATTGTCTGTGAATTTTTGTGTCTATGGTCGGATAGATATTCTCGTCAAATAAATCGACTAAAAGCAAAAATATTAATAGGCAACATTTTAAAAAAATGTTGAAAATCACGTTCCCGCGCGGTAAAATGTCAGTCAAATGTCACTCCCGTTCGCTGTAATAATTCGTTTTTTAATGGTTTTTGTGTGTAAATCGTCGGAAAGTGGTGATATTTTCATTTTGAAGTAAATATTACATCGTTTTAGATATAAATAACATCATGTTATACCTATTTTGACCCAACCAAAAAAGTGTAAACAAACAGATAAGAGAAAGTTCCCGTCAAAGTGAAAGTTGTGATATTTTGTGGTTTTTCTGTATGGATCTGATCCGTAAGTGTTTTATTTCTTTTCTATATTACATGTATCATCGTATTAGACAACATTTAGAACAAAATAATACAAAAAAATATTTTTTTGGGACGGAGAAAGTTACGTAAGCATTAGAAAATCTAGATTATCTAAAATCAAGATTTTTTGAATTTTTTGTTTTGAATGTTTGTCTCTAAAAACGCTTTTGTTAGATAACTTATCTATCCATAATGTACCCTGCAAAATTTCGTGTGAATTGGTACGGTAGTTTTATCAGAAATCGTTATCACAAAGAACAAAAGAAATAATAACAAAAGCGGGTAATAAAGATAAGTGAACGTTGTTTACAAAGACTGCAACCATTTGAAACGTATTCCTAATCTATTCGAGTAGCAAAAAACATAAACAATACTACTTGAGACGTTATAATGAAACCCGAGTAATTGTTTATTTAAGTGCGGTCGTAAATCTGTCACGGCGCGGACCGCCCGCGGGCCTTGAGCGGTTAAAGTTGACCTTACACACTTTTTTTGGGTTATGAATGACCTCTGGACATCTGTTGAATTCCCCCATACAGTTATTCCATACCTTAAAACACAACAAACATGGCTATGGTATACCATACCAATAAGGCTGTTTGAATGTCTGTTAAATTTTTGATCCTTCTAAGTGCAAATACGATTTTTTTATTTTGTTACATACATTATTTTTATTTATTTATTAAAACTCTATGCAGAAGTAAAAAAATACTGTACAAAGGCGGACTTAATGCCTAAGGCTTTTCTACCAGTCAACCTTAGGGTGATGCAGAGACAAAACATGGCAGGTGCAACATAAATGACAGATAACTTGAAAATGAATACATACTAATACATAGATACATAAATACATACATATAAACCGAATAAACGTTGTCAGGAGAAATAACGGTAGGTAGAGGAGAAAACAAATCCAGCAAATCAGCGCTGCAAAGATTCTGCCAACTTTTCACGAATATGTTTACGTGCTTTCACTTTGAAAGATAACCGACTGGTTGCCATCCTGATGTTCAGAGGGAGCGCATTCCAAAGAAATACCGCCTGGACAAAGAAAGAAGAGTGAATAAAACCGGAGCGGTGAGAAGGACAACATACTCGTAGAAGACGATTGTTGGTAGAACGAAGATTTTTACTATGGGCAGAGCATAGGTATTGAACATGGGATGTGAGGTAAGAAGGAGAAGTGGGTTTGTCGAGTATAGAATACAACATAGACAGAGCCCTCAACTCTCTGCGCTGACGTATGGGTAACCATTTTAAAAGCAGTCGATGCACAGACACATGATCATACTTACGAAGATTGGAGACGAATCAAATGCAGTTATTTAGAAGGCGGTCAAGTTTATTGAGGAGATCTGCATTCAGGTCATAGTAACACACATCACCATAGTCTATTATGGGAAAGATTAGGGACTGTACAAGCATTGCCTTAATGTGTGATGGGAGAAGGTTTTTCAACCGATAGAGCGACCGCAGCGTTCCGGTGACTTTTTTACTTACAGTCGTGACTTGCTTTCGCCAGTCAAGACATGTGTCCACATGCAGGCCGAGGTCCTTAACATCGGAGCTAAACGGGATGACTAAATTGTCAAACATTACAGGTGGCACAGTTAAGCCATTCAGCTTCCGCATACTATGAGTGCTCCCTACAATGATAGCCTGACATTTGGTAGGATTAACCGCCAACCCAAAACGATCAGACCAGCTTTTAACCACACCTAAATCCCGGTTTAGCTCCTCAGTCGCATCGGATATGTTATCCACACTAGCCTGGCAGTAAAGCTGCAAATCGTCAGCATAAAGATGATACGCAGTGCGAACTTCGGTGGTAATGAGATTAATAAAAATGGAGAACAAAAGAGGAGATAGTATACCGCCTTGACGGACGCCAGCTGCAAGATCACACTAACCCGACGAAGAGTCTCCAGCACGAACAGACTGCTGACGCTCCTGAAGATAAGAGGAAAACCATTCCATTGCATCCCGAGAGACCATAAGATAGGAAAGGATGGATAAAAGGACTTCGTGACTGACGGTATTAAAAGCCTTGGAGAAGTCAATTAACACTAAGACAGTAACTTTAGTGCCTTATATCGTCAGTCACTTTAAGGAGAGCTGAAACGGTACTGTGCCCAGGCCTGAAACCAGATTAAAATGGACTGATGAGGGAGTTGCGGTGAATAAAGTGGGAGAATTGTTTATGAACACAGGCCTCGAGCACTTTAGATAGAAAGGGAAGGATGGAAATTGGGCGAAAGTGACTAGGAAGAGAGGGATTGGGTATCTTAGGCATTGGGAGGATTGGGTGTCTTTGGCTTTACGCCACAGGGAAGGGAAAACACCAGTTTAAAAGGAAAAGTTTATGATGTGGGAGATTGCAGGAAGGAGTTCATCAAGAGCCGCCACGATCATATGGCGGCTGATATTATCACAGCCCACAGCTTTGGATTTAATGGAAAGGATTATCTTTTTGATCTCTCCCGGGTCGACTGGGGTGAAAACAAAGGGGTTAATATTGGGACGCGTCAGACCAGCAAGGTAGTCGAGGGAAAACATTTGGTTAGACTATCTAGAGTGGGAACAGTGGAGAAATGGCGACCAATTGTGCTAGGAAGGTCCGAATGTCGCGATTTGCCGATGCCCAGAGTTCCAAGGAACTTCCAAATATCGACAGGAGAAGAAGAAGTGATATTATTTAGGATGTGGCGGCGTTTGGCGTTGCGTATCATCAGATCACACCGATTCCTAGCAGCCTTAATTAAACAAGGCCCAATTGTCATCCGAGCGGTCCTTTTTAAACTTCCGAAACGCACGGTCTCTCCGTTGCATTGCCATCCGAACTCCCCTGTTCATCCAAGGCGCAGGCGGACGCTTTAATGAAAATGCGAAATAGGCATGGGCGTCAAATAGCTTGACCACAACATCATTGAACAATGTAACTTTTTCCTCAACTGAAGCAGCTGCTTCCAGAGGTGACCAGTCAATATTGGAGGCATCTTGTTGAAGCCTCTCGCCATTCATACGCGCAAAAGCACGCCTATATTGGAACGTTGGTTTAGGTTTAGGGGGTTTAAGGACATAGGATACGAAAATAAGGTCGTGATAGGAAAAGCCTGGAGCACCGTGTTGACCACGTGAGGAAACTAGGGAAGGGTTAGAGGTCAGGACCAGGTCAAGCCAAGTATCATCACTGACTATATTGTGATGAGTGGGTTGAAGAGGCAAAACATGCAGACTTGCTGACTCGACTAAAAATGCAGGAGTTTAAGGGACCGAGGGGAGTTGAGGGCAAGGAGGTTGGTATTAAAATCCCCCATAACAATATGATGTGCATACTCCGAACCCAAAGATTCAAGTAACGATTCGAATTCAGTAAAGTAATCAATGGAAGGGGGGCAATAGACGACGCCAAGGACGGCTGTTAAAGCCTCCTTTGACACAACCTCGACCAAAAGAAACTGCGGATTCATTGGAAGAAGAAGAAGCTAGAATTTTAAATCGGAAATCATCACGAAGGTAGATGGCTACACCACCCCCCTTCCTACCGATCCGATCATTCCGAAGACGAAACCGGGGAGCGGGTAAGTGGTTGAAAGCAGGTCAGGACTATGATAAATATCGAAACATCTAAATCGGTTCTGCCAAAACGTCTGCATTTAGGATTAATAGAAAAAAACAATACTTACAATAATATTATGTAGGTAGTTGCAAAAAATACTCAATACAAAAGCATTGTAGTTTCTTTTTTGAACATACCGGTACAATGCAGACGTTTTGGCAGAACCGATTTAGATGTTTCGATATTTATCATAGTTATTGACTTTTTGCAGTATTTCTCATTACCAATAGAACGAACAATAGACGTACAATTGATTAGCAATGAGTTTTTACATTATTAGACTATTTATTGCAGTGTACGCGGTGGCGCGGCCAGAAAGTACGGTTCCTAGCCGCGCCACCTATTTTGTTAAATTTCTCGCGAATCTTGATAGTACAATTTTTTTATTATTATGTACAATAATTAACATATTATGTACATTTATTCTTATTAACCTCGATTCAAAATTCGACAGTGGCGCGGCCAGGAAGTACCACACTCAAAAAGGCCTCTTTCGAACTGTTTACACCATCGCTCGACAGTCCTGAGGGATGGTGAAGTATCGCCCAATACACGTTGCATTTCTTCGTGGCATTGTTTCCGAGACAGGTCACGTCGAAAATTGTAATAAATAATCGCGCGAACTTGAGAGTTCGTAAGAGATGCCATACTTACACTTTCACACGTGTTATCTCAATAACTATTAGACGGCGACTGACAAGTTTCGACCTGTTAACATGTGTACGCACGCACTATACGTAGGTATCAAAATAAATGAATAGCTTGTAAAAATTGTGCTAAACGACAAGACTTACCGAGTGACCTACGTATATTGGTTCGTGGAGTTGGGCAGTTCGTTTATGAATATTATAAATAATAAGGGGCCAAGGGCACTTCCCTGTGGTACACAATAGTTTGCTAAGTACGGTGACCTAAAGGTTTTCTGGGTGTTAGTTTTGAAACACATTTTTTTAATCTCCGTGCATTGTTGCACGCTGCATATTGGATTGACCTTACCGAAAAGCTTATGTCAATCCTTTTGAAAGTAGTTGTAGAAACACTTTGAAAGTGATTGCCACTTGTTTAGGCCCTTCTGTGTTGACTTAAAACAAACTCATTTATCATCTATAGAAGTGAAAGTCCAGGAGTAAATGATACGTGACCTATTTTAAGGATAACAAAAGATATCATTTAGGGCTTATGCAGACGGTCTCAATTCGGACGGCAAGCTAAATGAAAAATAGGAGCAGAAGACCGCAGAAGGTAGGATGCTCTCAGGCTAAATGGAGCGACGTTCTTGGCAGGATGGCTAGTAGCAGCTGGACGAGAGTAGACGACATTTGATATAAATGGTGAGTTATTGAAAAGGCCAATGTTCAGCAGTGCACTGCATAGGCTGATAATGACGATGATGATGTCATAACTACAACGAAACTGTCTACAAATGTGCAATCTTCGTTTAACATCTGTGTCACTATACAGTCAGTTCGATGAAGTTATATCAACTGCACAAAAACCGCATCCAAACTGCGATTTAGTAAATATCTTCTAGTTCAAATACAGACCATCTACATTCCTTATGCAAACAAATACATATTTAAATTATTTTAATACTAGGACTTTCATTTATTCATCAACCACTGTTTTTCGTTGTCTTTTCCTCACTGGTGTACTGAAAGGTGTATGTGTGTGCTGCATGTTACTTCTTACTATTGTCATATCGTCAGCCAAGTGAAGGTATGCCTTGCATTTGTGCCATCGGTTCTTGGTACAGCCCCATCGGAAGCCACTCTTCGTCCTACTCTGCTTATAATAAGTATAGTCGTGGTAAATCAGCCTCTCCTTCCCTCTGGTCGTCATGAATATGTTAACTGAAATTGTATCACATTAGCATTTGCTGGACGCCATTTTAAATATAATTATTTCAAAAATAGTACAGCAGCCATGTTTACTTTTATGTTTAATTGTATAGTATATTTGTGGTAGAAATGAAATTCGGAACTGATAAAAGTTTTTTATTCCTTAAAAGTTTCACATGAGTGAATATTCAGATGCATTCATTTTTCTTATTTTACATTATTATTCTTAAAAAAAAATAAGTCGTTAATATTACTTAATAACTCAGCAAATATATCTGAAGTACTAATTAAATTAATTAAATAAAACCTTAACACAAAGTTCTTTGGTCTTTTAGAAATAAATTCCAGATAAAAAGCCAATTCACAGTCTAAAATATAATCCCTTCGAATTCTTGTGGAGTGGTCTTGTAGGATGAAGATGCTCATGTTGAGAAATATAGACGACGTTCATTTCACAATCCAGGTGGATGTATGACCTGCATTTTGAAGAGTTGGTGCAGGACCACCTGGTTTTCAGTCGTTGGCCGACAGCCCATCTTTTGTAGTAAGTGTAGCCGTTGAGAAGGAATAGCTCCTTCCCGTCAACGAGCTTGACCAATTCACCTGTTAGATTTGAAGCTGGATTAAGTTTGATGTTACCGTTATTATTGGATGAGACTCGCACACACCAGGGAAGCATGGCAAAAAAGGACGCCTATGTATACTCAGTAGTGGGAACAAGATTGCTAATGATGCGGTTTGTGAATAAACTTTTATAACCATTGAATCTACTTTAGGTAAGATGAAACAAAAGATTTACGAAAAAACTTACGGAAGTAAAAGTACTACCCCATTTATTGAAGCTGATCATAATTTTTTCTTGAAATTCACATATCAAAGACAACACCGAAAACGTACTCGTATGTTTTCGTACTTACAACACAATGAGAACAAAACGAATATATTAAAAAAAAAAACAAAATCGGTCTCCAGTTTTTACATTTATCACATTGAGACGAGATTAAAACATACTCGATCACTCTAAAGGTTTTAAAGCTAGAGATATTTCCCGCATGCTGATTGAAAGAACTTCGTTGGTGGGTGATAATAATACCGGCCCGTGTGCAAGGTTTTTGTACTCTCTTTTATGAGAAGAAAATTAAAGAACTCGAAATAATAATAATTTATTTAGGAACATAAAGGTTTTGTAGTACATTAGGGACTTACAAAGTATACATTATTAATTACATGTAGGTACAATAAATTGTTGGGTGAATCACTGCTCTCCTAGCTAGATCATTGAGTAATCTGTATTTAGGAGAGACAGTTTCGCCTCCCAATTTGAGTATCACAAAAAAACATGTTTTATGCTTTTTGGAGATTACAATATCAAAACACAAAAGATGTGTCATGTGGGTGATTCCTGTATATAATTCTATAGTCATTGGTGACACACAAGAACGCCTTGCAATAAGGCTTATTGTAACACCAGCGATTTCCACCTCTGGCGGGTTGCTTTTTGTAAAATGGATACCCGTCTAAGAGAAGTATTTTTCTACCACTTATTAGTTCTAACATAACATCACGCCTTGTTTCCCCGAAGGGTTGGGCAGAGGTGTCCCTGTAGCAGGTACACCTACATTTCGCCAGTTATGTTTAGTCCCATGTAATAGTTCTATCAACTGTATATTTTCGTGCCGACCTGAAACAGCAGATTGGTAGAAAAACATGGGTTACTAAACGGTGATTAGGTCATCACCGATTAGTAACCCATGTTTATCCGTCATCGTCAAGTGAGTGCGTACACCTAGTTATCGGTCGTCATCGGACGATGTTGGCTGAAGTAGTGCACGCACTCACTTTATTTTACTTACATGTTAGGCTCGATCCGTCGATTTCAACCGACGACGTACGAGCATAGTTCGGCTGATGACGGATAAGGTGTTCGCGAGCTGTTAGATTAAACCACAAACTGCCTTTAATACCTTGATGATTATTTCCATCCAATGGTGAGACGAAATTTATTTTAGCGATGATACCACTGTTGGCATAGTTTTTACTGTAAATTCCTTATATTTCTACTTCCTTACAGTAGACAGTAATGTATACGTCTATTTTTAAGCAAATATTATACTCAATCAATCATTACTTTCATTTCTCAGTGTTAACTGTTTTAAGGTAGGAATATGATTTTAGAAGATCAATGAAGGAATTAACACAAGTAACTTGTGTAGTTCCAAAAGCAATGAATTGTTAAAAGTTTTAATGAAATTAGTCAAGAAATTATATAATAGTAAACTGTTCTAAAATACATAATCATTATTAGGAATAAATATAAGTTTACTCGGCTACACGTATTATTTAGAAAAAGTTTTAAAAAAATCTCAAAACTTCGGAATTCCAGTTTTAGTTGTCGGGCTTAACAAGACTCGAAACTTATGCTTAAAGTATCTATCTAAGATAATTCAAAAACAGATGAATTACAACTACAACTAACTTACTACAACTAACGTATACAATAATGCTTAGTTTGGTTACAGTCTTGAAATCAGTGAATTTTCCAAATAATAAAAAAATGAGATCCAATTAAAATGCCATAATATCACAAAAATCAAGTGTACAGTCTAAGTATAATTATTTTCTCCACAAATTTACATGACAATCATTTAATTACCAACTACCTTTACTATAAGAATAAATTCTATCACGTAGGTTTGAATATAATTATGTTTATCAAAAGTTAAAAAGGTTTTGAAAACTGTCGCGTTTCGAATTTTATAAAGCGTTTCATTTTTATATATATTATGAGTTTACGATTTACAAGGGTTAATGGGAGATATTATTTATTGTTCATAGAAATATAAGCTCAAGTTTATTACGTTATATTATTAGCAATGAAAATAAATGTGAACTCGTATTCGTGATCACAATAAGAATTGGAGTCCCACAGGGTTCAATTCTTGGCTCATTTTTATTTTCTATTTTGTATACAAATATTCTATACCAGCGTTTTACCAAGAAATATGTTGATAATCGCTTTATGAAGGTCGTATATGTTCTATCCGATATGTAATTTACGAAAGCAAAATATTAATAAATAGCTCGTAGAACGTAGTCTAAAAGAAATATAGACTAATTATCTGTAACCAGCAGTTACATAGCCTCTAAAACCTACATCAGTGTTCATATAAATATATTGATAATAAAGTGAAATATTGGAATAATGTTGTACAAAGCACATGTACCTATACTCATTTATTTCATATTGCAAAAATATGTTTTTTACGTCGTTGATACATGGGTTATCAAAATTACGGATGTTTATAAAAATAGACACAAATGTTGGATACGTTTTTTCACTAGTCTAAATTGTTAGTGCTAAATGCAAGAATATGTTATATAATTAAACTACAAAACTAATTATAAAATGCTTCTTCGATCACAATTATAATACTGGATGCGTTATCGAAAGGCAAACAAAAATATCACACGAGTTACTACAAAAAATAAACAAAAACATTGGTGTTACTTCTAATTTTAAAGACACGTTTAGTAAAAGGCACTTATTGATCAATGATAACTATATACTAATTCCTACTGCGATAACTACAATAACACGTACAGTTGTAGTTTACTTCGGTAATATAATACCTACATGATTAAAGTAGAGCTAAAAACTACGAATGATTTAAGTAACTAACAATACATTTGATGTGGTTCCATTTATCACAATTATGATGTAGCTTCACTTTCCCTCTCGCTGAATAAATAAAAAAAGTACATACGGAACGAAAATTTATCGAAGGTGTATCGATCGGTACCTACTATAGTGCAATAATAGCACACCTACTCTAAATAATGCTGAAGCTACTATCGAAGGCCAATAACTTAAGTTATTATGAACAAAATCATCAATTTTGATAAAACCAAGGAACAAGAGATCTAAAATGAGAACAAAAATTGTAGTAACTTTAATATAGCCCAAAATATGGCGCCCCTAATTTAAGCAAACAATTTTTTTTATTTCCATAATGTAAAGAGCACTACAGCTAATTAGTGTTGATAAAAACGTAGCAAATATACATCAGCTAAGAATATACTCACTCAAAGAATATGAATTTCAAATTCTACTGAATTATCCATAAAACTAAACTAAGATTGATCGCTTCATTGCTTTAAATTAGTCTTAATACTGTCGTCATGACGCAGTTTTCAAAGTATGGTATGAAGTTTATGGTCGTCAAGGTCTAATCTTAAATAATAGAATATTAGGTATTTAAAATTAAGTGTCAATAGAGTTTTGGCACTTTACACTATGGATCTAATAACTGCCAAACACGCTATGAGCTGCCAAATAATTCTGAAACGGGGTCAAAGTACGGTAATGTTCATCCACATTTGTGTTACTGTTGTGTCCTGCTTTCGTGGTCTCCTGTTTAGCATTTTTCTTCACTAGTTTGGGCATAGGTATCTTCATTTCTTTCTTCAGGCTTGGAGGATGGCTGTGGAAGATGTTGGCTTTCAGGACTTCGAGCCTGTCGGTGATGATCAGATGTGCCTTGCATTTCCATTTGGAACCGTAGGCAGTGCAGCTCCAACGATGGGCGTTGGTCCTGGCTTTGAGATGCTTGTAGAAAGTAAAGTTGTTCAGACGAAGATTGATCCTACCGCTTGGGCGGAGGTAGAATTCGACTGTTGGAAAAACATTTCTCGTCAGTAACAAGTAATTTTTAATATTATGGCGCCATATAAAAATTGCTCTATTGTCAGATGTTTTTAGGTCTTTCTTACTCATAGAGCTATTGAAATGCTTTAGAAGATTTTTGTTTTAGACTATCGTTTTGTAAACTACTAAAAACTTAAATTATAAAGGACTGTTTCCAAGTAATAACGTAATTCTTTTTCACATAAGTATATAATTTAGGTAAAGATCTTGACGAAGATCTTAAAACAAGCTGAAAAGATACAACGACAAAAAGTAACTTTGATTTAATTTTAATAAGCGATATTTTGAATACAAAATAGTATTTAATTTTAATACATTTCTCTATACTCTAAATTAGTATAATCACATAAAGGCATAGTTAGTAACACGTTGTTTTTACATTTATTTAAGGTTGGTCTAAACTTGAACGCATGGAACCGTGAACCTCTGTCCCTTGAGTTTGTTCTACAGCGAGTACATATGGAAGAGCGCACTTGACCTATTTCAACTTGACGGACGTATACAAAAGACAGGGTTAACGACTCAGCGTGTGCAAGTATAGTTTAGCCCTAACACAACATGAGATAGATTTATTATTACTTTTAAACATGATTTCGTACATTGATCTAATGCTACAAGTTATTGCAATCACTACTTCATCACCTACTTTTCTTAAAACGAATAATTTAATTTCTTAATACTACTTTCCGTTGATGAAATGAATAACTTGATAATTTGAGGTATTCGTAAAATTTTATGAAAATGCAATTTTTTTGTCTTGAAAAAAACATTTACATTATTGTTTTTATGATAAAATACTTATTGTTTATGGTATTTTTTCCCAGATTATTCTATCTCGGAACAGTTATGCATTCTAAAATATAATACACACGGTGACATAATTAGGGGGGCGAATTTCACCATCTAAACCGCGTTCAAGAGCTGTCAGTGTCATCATTATTGTGGAATATCGACCCCTAATCTCATGTTACACATTTGCAGTATGCAGCTTCACACTGAGATTGGTTGCCATGACCGAAATTCGGTCTAGAGGACTTTTATTATGATTACAACTCACAAGTTATTCACTCACATCTACCTACAGCTATTTTTTTACACCTAACATTCACATAACTCAAAAATTATTTCATTTATTTTAAACATTATTATCAAGCTGCGGTACTATTCTTATTAAACCTTGCATCGTGATTTTTGAAGTCAACTCAGGGTAATTACCCTGCGCGATAATATGTGGTCTCATTTTTTCTCACTGAAACAAGGTCCCATATCGGCGCGAGATACTACGCGAGAAATTATTATCGCTCTTGCAGGAGCGAGGGAGCAATGCGGAACAGAGTTGTGGACTGTGTTTGTCCATTGATGCGGAGCAAGGTAGCGGAGCGGAGCGAGGGAGCAATGCGGAGCAGAGTTGTGGACTGTGTCTGTCCATTGATGCGGGGCGAGGTAGTACGGAGCGGAGTTGCGGACTGTGCGGAGCTAGGCCGAGAACACCCGACGAGTAATTTGAGCGGGCTGCAATACCCCGCGGCCTGTTTTTTTCCGTTTCCTCGCTCCACTTCCCCGCTCCGCTACCCCGCTCCACTTCCCGGTTTTGTAAGAATTTTTAAACTAATTCTCAAATCCCTGTCCACTGAAGCGGTGCAGAGATTTTATGCAATTCCATTGGTTAATATTGGCCAGCTCCGCTCCGCTCCTCTCCTCTTCGTTCCAGTGGACAGTCGGCCTAAAGTGCCAGTGACTGTGTGTTTAGTGTCTGGCAGGTGAGGTTCTGTAGTTTCTGCCTACCTCCTTGGGAAGAAGGCGTGAGGTTAATGTTTATGTAAAACGCTCTGTATTTGAAGTCCTTATTGTGTGACCATTCACCGCTTTTTTAGGCAACTGTGACTGTGTGTCATTTGCTCCTATTTTAATAACAAAATATTATATTTATTATAAAATCGGCACACAGCTCGGGCTTCCTAGAAATACATTAAATCTCTATTTTATGGGCTGACAGTTCGACACGTTACCCTAATTAATTACAAAATATCCTATTTCTTTAAAATTGTGAAACAATATTGAACCTCTTTCAAACCACTTTACGTTTATATTTTATGGAATGCAAGCTTTACTAATTCTAAGAACTGAAACCAAGGCAGGGATAACCAACACGCGGCCCTCGAAATGCGTGTGAGAAAGTGTGGTATTATATGAATATAATAAAAAGTAAGGTAAAGAAACCAACAAACGAATATAAATTTAGAGTCATGCTTGAAATTTAAAACAACAACTTATTAGCCAGATTTAACCAAACTTTCAAAAGGATAAAAAGCCATTGATGTAACTATCTATTATCTAATAACTGTAATTATATTATTGGATTAATTATATTATTATTCTAGCAGCTAGCTAGAATAATAGCTGCTCTAATCAAATTTGTGCTAAAACATAATTGAATGTTTATAATAAAATTATATAAATTGTTACTTTTGGCTATACCGTCTCAAAAGGTTGTCAATCCCTGAACCAAAGCAGCGGACATTATTAGAGCCACATCTGTTAACGATTAAGTTGGGCTCCGACAATTCAAACGGACCCTTTTAAAACAATTGAGAAATTGCACAAAAAACATCCATAAGTCTATTCTGCAAAAGTGTGGGAAGATGGGCCAAACGTGGTGTTTTTGGGATTTTTAGGGGACCAAGGAATAAAGTCATGGCAGTTGGTTTTGAGTCGCGATAGGCTACTGACGTAATAGTCCAGGCTAGTTAAGTTAGGAGTCTTGGTGAATACCAAGAGGTGATGTCTGTGGGCTGTCTTAAAGGACCGAGCATTATTTATTAAGTTGATCAGGAATTTAAGACCACGTTAGGTAGCGGACGACGTAGTCTAAGCTAGAGTTAGTTTGAGGTGCGTCGGAGACGAGTCGCAATCGAGGAGGTGTCTGAGGCGAAGCTGGTACGTGTCGTATTGTATGAGTTGTAACCTAATCCTCTCTAAGGAATTGGTAAGTGTCAACTTTAATTAACTATTAATGATCGTTTATTCCAGAATGGCGATATAACTCTTATTTAGTATAGTGATTTATAATTAACGCTATATTCCCGTGTATTACGTGTCCATATCCTAATCCACCCCTTGGCAGGGTAGTCACTTGCTTTTGGTTATAGGGAAATGGCGAAAGCCTTCCACCATACTTGAGACTGAGCACTAATGCTCCTGACCTTTGACGACTCTTGATCTTGAACTGACACACTACATTTGGAAGGCAGAACCATAAATACTCGCAGCTCAATTAAAGCTGAACTAGGCTATAAAGCCAATGTGCAATTGCATTATAAAACAACCAAATGTTAGTGATGATATCTGTATCCAAAAAGGTCTCGCCACAGAATACTTTGCGTGAGACTTGTTGACGTACATTTCCGGGAGAGGGGTTAGGCTTCACCAAGTACCCCAAACTGAATTGGTAGACGTTCAATGAACGCTAGGGACCGTATCTCGATAAAAAACCCCGTCCGTTCTGTAGGACTATTACTAAATCGTCACTATTTATCGAGACACGCTATTGGGACGCTAAGCCGCTAAATGCCGCAAAGCATCCTCTTAATGGGGCAGATTAACGAAATGAGAAGTGACGAACCACCACTTCGGCGTTCACCAAGTTCGATCGTAATGTATTCTGCTAGAGACTGAGTCTACGGTGCGCTTGTGCTAGTTTTGTATTATCTTTGTAAAAAGGGGCTAGGCCGCCGTAAGGGTGTCTTTTACACAAGTACGCGATTAGAACTATCCGATACTTGCCTTCCTCAATAACAGATGGACTTCGCAGTACCCTGTCTTAGGATTGAGTAAGACATTTATTGAATGCTTAGGAAACGTGTTCCGTTAGAATCGTATTAGTTCCTCAGAGGTTCTATGCGTTAGGTCTAGCAGAACACGTACATTGAGACAACACGTTGTAAAACGGTTCCCGGTCTCACTGAAGTGGGTACATTGTAAACAGACAAATTAACGTAGCTATGAATAGTGATTTGAAGCGCAAGCGTAACGATTCCTTTACCCCTTCACTTTATAAAGGTTATATTGCAGCTATCGGTGCTCAACTGCGAGAGGGGAGACGCTGGTGTTCCAACATTACATACTAAACATAATATTATATTATATACTTTTGCATACCCTCTTGTCTTCTTAGCTTCATATTATAATACTTATGTTTACTAACCGTGAATTCCCAATATTAACTTCACCTAGTATCCAATCCTTGTCCCTGAACTTTTTATAAGCCGGGACAAGGCAGTTTAGAGTAAGGGAATTCATTTCTTTCTTATATCGGTGGGAGGGTGACCAGTCTGGGACGAGCCCTACAGAACTGTGCGGAAAGGAGGGGCACTGTTCTTCCCCTAAGGGGGAACCGACCTAAACACTAATGTTAGCATAATTAGGAAAAACGAAAATATTATCAGCCTAGGGTAATTTAGGTACAGTCACACAACCAAAGCTTTGGACTTATGTACCTACATTTATAATTATCGTAAATCTTGGCAAGATATTCATTTATCGCTCTAAACAAAAGCCATTACTTTTTGTGTGACTGCCGTCCACTTTTTTACGATATCAAAACTGTAGCTTGACCACAATAACGTGCCTAAATTAAATAGACTATAAACTAAATAATTTCGTGTAATACTTTCTGCATTATTTTGTTTCTATAAATTTATTTGTATTTTCTGACAGAACTAAATCTATGCGGAGTACTGAGATCGAGTCAATTGTTATCAATTTTAAAATCTTGATGCATTGCAAAAGGATAAAGTAGTAAATAAAGATAATAATCGTATTAATAAAATGCACTATTTGTAAATAATACTAAGTTACACGCTTATTATGATTGAATTAGAGATATCTGTTGATACAAAACAGGCTACCAACATTCCTAAGCTAAAGAATACAATAAGTATTATTAAACTTAAATAACATCGAGTGTTGAACACGTTCTATTTGTGCTGTGGAGGTCATCTGTTTAAAATGAACATCAAAAGAAACTTCTGGACCCTGGACTGAGATAGTTCAAGTTAAGATTGGAGTCTACATAAAGTAGATTCGCTGTAAAACAGAGCCTTTTTGGATAAGATGACAATTTAAGAATACCAAGACGTAACACAAATTGGAAAATGATAAAGACATAAACTAATACTTGATCTGAAATTATGACAATCCAATCCAATACATTTCATTGACATTGAAGATATACAGTCCAACAAGTCCATCTGATCTGGTGACAATGTCGCTGGCGATGATCAAAATCGTTAGTTAAAATAAATGCCACGGGGTCAGACAAATTTGTGGCATTATAAAAACCTTGATCACAAACAGTCCTCTTATTCAAAAAGCTATTCAGGTGTAGATGTTCATATACGTTTAGTAAAATCGTGCCTCAATTATATCGTATTTTTCAATATATTGCTATCGACATGATTAAATCCTATCCTAAACCACGATATATTCATAAAGAAATACAATTCGGTATAACTATAAGGCTGGTTTCACAGTTTTCCGGGAGACCCGCACGGGCCGCCCGTACACAGGAGACTCGTACGGGGAGCACCCGCAGTGCTCTGAAACGAGGGAGTTAGTACGATACGGTTGCTAGCGTTGTACACACGGCTACACATCAAGCTATACAAAACCAGTTTATGTTGATCTAGCATTGTATAGGACTTCCGTACAATGCGAGGTCAGTTTATACTGGAAATGTATAGCTTGATGTGTAGCCGTGTGTACGAGCTCTACCAGGAGCGGGTCGCGTACGGACCAATCCGCGTCGCTGTGAAACAATGTTCTAGCGCCTCACGTGTGTCTCCGTTCCGGGAGCCCGTACGAGCGGCCTGCACAGGTCTCCCGGGCAGCTGTGAAACCAGCCTAAAGCGGGCGAGAGACGTACGAGCAAGTAAAGCTCGAAGACTTATTTCGCCCATGTTTGACTCGCCATTCATCATTCTCCTGCTCTTATCCCAATTTATCGAGACAACATGTCTTCGGGGTCTTCAGGGTCGGCGCAACATGTCTTTTTGTTCTATACTTCTCTATTAGTCGCTATTAGTCGACATCTCAGCAGTCTCTCTAGCCATATCATCTAAATTATCAACGTTACTTAGCCCGTGCTTTAGCTTAGACATGTTCCCGTCTCTATCTAGCACAAGTTGTAGTTTGACAGTTATTAATTAAATTAATTTTACAAAGTACGTCTCAAGTAACGTTTATAGATCTTGGCCTGAAAGTTCGCGTAACTACTTCGGGTGGGTTTTACATGGGCGAAAAAGATCGTTGAGCCATATGCACGCTTCTTGCTCATGTACGTCTTTCGCCCATTTTAGATTCGAATCATTCGTATAAATCAGAAGCCAGCACGGCCTTTAATGCTGGCAATTTTTAGCGCTAGTGGGTTTAATTTTTCTTTATCCAAGTTATGTCTTTTATTCTGAAACAAAAAAGTATGTTTGAATTTTTTGGGAATATCAAAAATATCGTAGCAAATGTAAGAAGCTTCACAAACATGAAGTCTTTGGTTATAATATTGTTCGGTATGATGTCTAGAGTCTAGATAAAGTGACATTCTATCAGCGATCTTTATTTTTCTTGTGGTTAGTGACTAACCTGGTATCAGAGTTTTTATGCCGCCAAGGGCCTCTGACTTGGCTTCTCATGCCATCGAAAAATATCTCTCAGGCATGCCAGTTTCCTCACGATGTTTTCCTTCACCGTTTTTGAAGAAAGTGATAATTATACAATACGTACATGAATCTGAAAAGTCATAGGTGCGTACCTTGGGTTCAAACTCTAGACATATGACTTGGCAGTCCGACGGTCACACCGCTAGGCTATCACTGTCAGCAATAAAGATCATGGAAAAGAATAAAATTTATTGGATTGACATAAGCTACCGAAAAGTCAATCCTATTTAAATCGCTGTAGAAATAAGAAACGCTTTGAAAGTTATTGTCATTTGTTTACGCTCCTCTGTTTTGCATTCAAAATCGAAAGTATGGGAACGAAGTCTGGGCAATCCAGCGAAACAGTCCAAGTTTAACAGCACATCAAAAAATTGCATTGACTTACGTCATTGGTCCTCCTTTGAGTCTTAGTACTCTTCCAAGAGTACGTTGACGGTGGATGAGTGTGTTGCGTGAAGGCTCTAACCACGAACATATCATTTGTGACGTGCAAGAACCCTCGGCAGGACCTGGACCCCATCTGAGTGCAGCTCCAACGGAAGCCATCCCTCAAGATCTTGTGCTGGTAATACGTGTAGCCGTCCAGCATCAGCAGGTCTTTCCCGTTCCGGCCTTTTACTAGGAGTACTGAAAACAAACAACCTGTGAACTGCTGTGTCAAAAACTAATGAAATTCTTAGTTTTTAATAATAATAGATCGGCAAAAGTTTAATAGCCTTTGATTTTCCTTATTGGAAATACAGGCATGGATATCATGATCAGATTTGAACCTAGTCCGTTTTGGTTCAAATATTATTTGAGTATTGATGATTTTGGAAAAAGTGCGGAGTTTATACATACTTAGATCTTATTATACCATAGTTCTACAGCAAAAGCCAAAACAAAAACTTACCTGTACACATCATGTTAGTCAATAAATGGTGGGTGTTTAAAAATAAAATATTTACAACAATTTTGTCTTTTTTATTACTTATTACCGCGTCACATTCCCTCATAATGTAGGGCACTTGACTGTTTTACGTTACATTACGTCTAAGTTCAAGATAAACTTGTTTGGTTTTAATTTTGGTTCTAGTTACCTACCATGGACTATTTAAACAGTACAATCCTTTCGTATCAATTTGCTTTTCCAGCTTTGTTTTCATCATCATATCAATTCTTTCACTATGATTCTTTTGTTTTGGTAGACTGATTTCATCACCCTGTTCGTCGAATATTCCCGATGAGTAACACCTTGTCGTCAACACTGTTGACGATCGGGAAAAAAAAGTTCCGTTCGTTCACAGTGTTGACGAACGGGAATAGTTTTTGATTATTCCCGATCAGTAACACACCCCTGTCGTTAACACTGTTGACGATCGGGAAAAAAAAGTTCCGTTCGTTCACAGTGTTGACGCTGGCAAAAAAGTCAAGATTTAGAAAAGTGGAGTTCAATTATTATAGATGACACGGTTCAAAATGCAAAAATAAATTACAATGCAAGATGGCGGGTGGTGGGTTAAGTGAAAATCCAATATGGCGGCTGCGATTTTTTGTTTCATTTTTGTCGTGGGTGTCGTTTTTAAAATTTTCCAGGGTACTAAAGCCGATAGTGAGGTCAAAATATAAATCCAAGATGGCGGCTGTGATTTTTTTTCATTTTGCGCATGGGTGTCGTTTTCATAGTTTTCGAGGGTGGTAAAGGCGATAGTGAGGTCAAAATGTAAATCCAAGATGGCTGCTTTGATTTTTTTTCATTTTGCTTCATGGGTGTCTTTTTCATAGTTTTCGAGGGTGGTAAAACTGATAGTGAGGTTAAAATGTAAATCCAAGATGGCGGCTTTGATTTATTTTTCATTTTGCGTCATGGGTGTCGTTTTCGTAGTTTTCGAGGGTGGTAAAGGCGATAGTGAGGTCAAAATGTAAATCCAAGATGGTGGCTTTGTTTTTTTTTTTCATTTTGCGTCATGGGTGTCGTTTTCGTAGTTTTCGAGGGTGGTAAATCCGATGATGAGATTAAAATGTAAATCCAAGATGGTGGCTTTGTTTTTTTTTTCATTTTGCGTCATGGGTGTCGTTTTCATAGTTTTCGAGGGTGGTAAAGCCGATAGTGAGGTCAAAATGTAAATCCAAGATGGCGGCTTTTTTTTTTCATTTTGTGACATGTGTGTCGTTTTCATAGTTTTCGAGGGTGGTAAAGCCGATAGTGTGGTTAAAATGTAAATCAAAGATGGCGGCTTTGATTTATTTTTCATTTTGCGTCATGGGTGTCGTTTTCATAGTTTTTGAGGGTGGTAAAGCTGATAGTGAAGTCAAAATGGAAATCCAAGATGGCGGCTTTGATTTTTTTATTCATTTTGCGTCTTCGGTGTCGTTTTCGTAGTTTTCGAGGGTGGTAAAGCCGATAGTGAGGTCGTAATGTAAATCCAAGATTGCGGCTTTAATTTTTTTTTTTCATTTTGCGTCTGGCGTGTCTAGGGTTGCCAACCTTTTGTACAACAAATAAAGTATTATTATGGTCAAAGTGGGAAAATAAACAGTATTTCGGAAAAATAAACAGTATCATGGCAAAAAATCTTTTATAAAAAACATTACATTTTTTTTTTTTTGTTACATTATTATTAATAATATCATAGTGTTATTTATTTTATAAGTATGTATGTTTGTATCTAAGTAAGTGAGTATACCTGCTTTTTGTTTTATTTTATTAAGTGTATTGTTTTGATTTTATGTATTTTACTTTCTCTCTTCTCTTACACACGGTGTCTACATCTCTTTTAATCTTTTATGAAGAGATTTCCTTAGAAATAAGCATCACCTTTGTACGTATTTTTCTGTTCCTTTTGTCTTGGCTGTGTATATAATTATGTGTACCTATACATAAATGGTTAAATAAATAAATAAACAAAACAACTGATTTCCAAAAAAAAAACACTACAAATTGAAGAATAGGTAACTCTCATTTCGGAGGTCGGTGTCTTTGGTTTGTATTTTTGTTTTACCACCGGCTTCCTTTTTTTCTTTGGATATCAGTGGAAACAGTATATTAATCTTTATTTTTGTTGAACAGTAAACAGTATTTTAGAGTGAAAAACCCTCCGATTGACGCCCTAAGCCGAGGTTCGTACCCCACAGGGGGTGCCCTTAGCGAGCGTTCACCTAGTTTTTATTAGCATAGTTGAATTAGCCCTGGCTGGAGGTTTTAAGTGAAGTAGCTTAAGGCACCCACAGGAAAGCCCGGTTAAGTAGTCATGATCTCAGAGGTCAATTACGAGATGCCCTACCAAAAAAAAGAGTGAAAAAAAGTATGGTTGGCAACCCTATGCGTGTCGTTTTCGTAGTTTTCGAGGCTGCTAAAGCCGATAGTGAGGTCAAAATGTAAGTTAAAAAAAAGTTTAATTTTTGTGTAAATACTGATAAAGTAAGTATAAAATTTACAAATAAGAAACATTGATAATTATGTAACTAACAAGCTTGCTTAAAATCTGTTATCTTCGTTTGACGTTTTTTTTGCTGTTCCAGTATTTTAATTGTATTTTTTTATCGTGGAAAATACGTGCAAGGTAATCACAACAAACAAAAGAACGAATTTCTTAGAATCTTCGGTAAAGTAGAGGTAAATATACGTGCTAGACAATAAAGTAACAAAAGAACGGACACAGCTGCAGTTCTTATTAATTTCGGCAACATAGAAAGTACTAGTACTGTTTATTCCTTAATAATGACGTATTGTTGTCGTTATTTAGCCTGGACCTGATACTACATAGTAGTGTATAATTGTATGGATAACAAGGTAAACCAACCAAAGTCTTAGACCATCTTAAAACGAGTGGCACTAAATGGAGTTTACACTGCATTTTAATTACTATAAAACATACACATAGGTGATTGCTTGATTTCTGTGTTGCAAAATTCCTGATACGCTGAAAATTTTAGCAGCCACCGTATTGGATTTACATTTTGACCTCACTATCGGCTTTAGGAGCCTCGATTGATGCTTATTTCTAAGGAAATCTCTTCATAAAAGATTAAAAGAGATGTAGACACCGTGTGTAAGAGAAGAGAGAAAGTAAAATACATAAAATCGAAACAATATACTTAATAAAATAAAACAAAAAGCAGGTGTACTCACTTACTTAGATACAAACATACATACTTATAAAATAAATAACACTATGATATTATTAATAATAATGTAACAAAAAAAAAATATATAATGTTTTTTATAAAAGATTTTTTGCCATGATACTGTTTATTTTTCCGAAATACTGTTTATTTTCCCACTTTGACCATAATAATACTTTACTTGTTGTACAAAAGGTTGGCAACCCTAGACACGCTAGAAGCAAAATGAAAAAAAAAAAATCAAATCCGCAATCTTGGATTTACATTACGATCTCACTATCGGCTTTACCACCCTCGAAAACTACGAAAACGACACCCGAGACGCAAAATGAATAAAAAAATCAAAGCCGCCATCTTGGATTTCCATTTTGACTTCACTATCAGCTTTACCACCCTCAAAAACTATGAAAACGACACCCATGACGCAAAATGAAAAATAAATCAAAGCCGCCATCTTTGATTTACATTTTAACCACACTATCGGCTTTACCACCCTCGAAAACTATGAAAACGACACACGTCACAAAATGAAAAAAAAAGCCGCCATCTTGGATTTACATTTTGACCTCACTATCGGCTTTACCACCCTCGAAAACTATGAAAACGACACCCATGACGCAAAATGAAAAAAAAAAACAAAGCCACCATCTTGGATTTACATTTTAATCTCATCATCGGATTTACCACCCTCGAAAACTATGAAAACGACACCCATGACGCAAAATGAAAAATAAATCAAAGCCGCCATCTTTGATTTACATTTTAACCACACTATCGGCTTTACCACCCTCGAAAACTACGAAAACGACACCCATGACGCAAAATGAAAAAAAAAAACAAAGCCACCATCTTGGATTTACATTTTGATTTCACTATCGCCTTTACCACCCTCGAAAACTACGAAAACGACACCCATGACGCAAAATGAAAAATAAATCAAAGCCGCCATCTTGGATTTACATTTTAACCTCACTATCAGCTTTACCACCCTCGAAAACTATGAAAAAGACACCCATGAAGCAAAATGAAAAAAATTCAAAGCAGCCATCTTGGATTTACATTTTGACCTCACTATCGGCTTTACCACCCTCGAAAACTATGAAAACGACACCCATGACGCAAAATGAAAAATAAACCAAAGCCGCCATCTTTGATTTACATTTTAACCACACTATCGACTTTACCATCCTCGAAAACTACGAAAACGACAGCCATGACGCAAAATGAAAAAAAAAAACAAAGCCACCATCTTGGATTTATATTTTGACCTCACTATCGCCTTTACCACCCTCGAAAACTACGAAAACGACACCCATGACGCAAAATGAAAAATAAATCAAAGCCGCCATCTTGGATTTACATTTTAACCTCACTATCAGCTTTACCACCCTCGAAAACTATGAAAAAGACACCCATGAAGCAAAATGAAAAAAAATCAAAGCAGCCATCTTGGATTTACATTTTGACCTCACTATCGGCTTTACCACCCTCGAAAACTATGAAAACGACACCCATGACGCAAAATGAAAAATAAATCAAAGCCGCCATATTGGATTTTCACTTAACCCACCACCCGCCATCTTGCATTGTAATTAAGCATTTTGAACCGTGTCATCTATAATAATTGAACTCCACTTTTCTAAATCTTGACTTTTTTGCCAGCGTCAACACTGTGAACGAACGGAACTTTTTTTTCCCGATCGTCAACAGTGTTAACGACAGGGGTGTGTTACTGATCGGGAATAATCAAAAACTATTCCCGTTCGTCAACACTGTGAACGAACGGAACTTTTTTTTCCCGATCGTCAACAGTGTTGACGACAAGGTGTTACTCATCGGGAATATTCGCTGTTCGTCACGTCAACATGTTGTAAACTAATATTTTTAGGTTTACATGAATTTTACAAGTTTGACTTTTTTATGCACATAAACATTGCAGGAAGCCATAAGGATAATTCGCGTCAACCTTCCTTAATATAATCATAGAATAGACTACCTTTAAAAATTCATAGTTCGAGACATTTTGCATCCCTATCTATGTATTCTGACATAAACTCCATGTTTGTTTGTAATATACACAGTTGGTGCGTGAGTATGACTCTCGTTTCGTTCCATGATTGTTCCCCGATCATCCAGGACTAGGTAGGCCCCACATTTCTTGGAGTAGTGCTTGTTGCACTGCCACCGTACGTAACCCGACTTGAGTCGATAATGTTTAAAAAATGTGAAATGGTTGAACATTGCGTATGTTTTATTCTGATCTGTTACGATGAATCTGGCTGCAAAAAATGGCTGAAGTAAATAATTAACATTTTTATAGAACAACAACATCAACATACAAACGCGGTAGGCTCAAGAGGATACGGCGTGTCGAACACGACTCTTTTCTTAATGATGACAACAGAGAGAGTTAAGCGGACGCAGGTGTGGGAAATGGGTAGGAAATTAAATATTATAGGTATACTTAAGTAAAAATAATAAAATATATTTCGTGTATTTTAACTGACAGTCAATGACAGAACACCAAAGTAAAAACCAAAAACTAAAAGGAAATAAAAACGTATGAGCGGGATGAGCCAATAATGCTGCTTGGTAAAGACTGTCCTTGCATTTCTGAAAAGCTTCAGTCTCCTGGGGTGAAAAATGTATAGATGAAGAGCCCTTCACCGACCCAGTGAGCAAATCGTTCAAAGGTGCTTGGTAATTGACTGCACCTGGCACAAACCGACGGTAAAAATAAAGCACTCCAAGAAATTGGCGCAGCTCTTTCACTGTCTTGGGTGCAGGAAACTTCTGAATAGCCTCGACCTTGGATGGTAATGGTTTAGTTCCCTTAGTTGATATATGGTAGCCCAAGAATGTTACCTCCGATACACCAAAAAGACATTTAGAACTGTTAATGACCATATTTCCGGGGGAACAATTCGACTTGGTATGCACAGAACATCATGAACATCATTACGGAAAGTTGGTCGGATAAACGTTTATCCATCCTGAGATACATATTAGACAACATCACTGGGTTAATTGCTCATTTCATGTTTTAGTAGGTATCTACACTTGTATTGGTATACATACACACGACAGCACGAATACGGCCGAAGATACACGAAGACAACCGTCATCGTCAACTGACTGGCTAGCGACGCGAGCGCAGCGTCACATAATGGCAGTGTTTATGTTACCGCAGTTTAGCTCGCGACCTCGCCGCGTTAGGAGCTAAAAAAAGCTGACTCCGTTTATGTTCACTTGCATAAATGTTGCATGAAAGTTTTAAAATACGACACGATATTTGCACACCGAGATAGCTGCAGTCTATACCTATAGTCCTCGAGAATTATTTAAAAGTTGAATACTTATTATTATGGTAATATAAATTTCATTCATTTTTTTACATATTAAATTCATTTTTAAATATTTTTATAAAAATCATTAAAAAAACATTTAAAAATATAAAAATAGTGGTCCATCGGCATCAGGAACAGGGTCCAAGCTGCCGGTGGTCAGGGCTCTAGAGAGAGGAACCTCCTCACTATGCGTGCCGTGTCTAGGAGTAATGCTTTCTGAGCCTCCAGAGGTGATGGTCGAGGCTCTTCGCTATTAGGCCATTAACCGTAACGATTATCGGTACAATGATTGCAGAGTCCACATCCCACATGTCGACAACCTCGTGTGCTAAGTCAAGATACTTGTTTTTTTTTTTATCTTTCTCAGCTTTCACGAGATTCTCGTCATGAGGGACAACGATATCAACAATCATTGCACGGCGCTCTCGTCGATCTATCACCACAATATCAGGCTTATTGGCTACAATAGTCCTGTCAGCGATGATAGGTCGATCCCAGTACAATGCGGCGTGACCATGCTCGAGAACTGGGTCGGGCACATACATGTAGTAGGTATGGTACTTCGGACTCCACAAGGTTGTACTGCAAGGCAAGTTGCTGGTAAATAATCCTAGCCACTAGATTGTGCCTGTGCAAGCACTCGCCATTAGCAAGACGAGAACAACCGGAAACAATATGTCGGATTAATTCACCGGGACGGTGGCACAGAGCGGAGGGACAGATGTCAACCGTACCGTCCTTGACAATGTATTTCCGATAATTATTCGTCATGATAACCTCATCCATAATCGCTCAGACAAAACCTTCGGTTTCCCCGGGTCGCCGAAACGCAGCCAGGATACAGACGCCAAAAAGTCTACATCAGGCCCGTGGAGGGCCCGGAAAAAGTGTCCGTGTAGCTCTTTGCCCTGCCATACTTCCTTACGATCGTTAGTATTAAGTACTGCAGGTTTGCGCCAGTTCTCTTTTGCCAAGGAGAGCGGGGTGAGGCCCTTGTCCACAGCGACCATATCTCGTTGCATACCCACGTCAGTTTGAAGGAAATATTCCCTGAGACTGTAAATCTCGCGGTTGTGGAGGGTTTTTAGGAATCCTCGACCCCCACACTTCCGCGGGATGTACAGTCTCATCACTGATGACCGTGTGTGATGCATCCGATTTGCCGTCAGCAATGTACGGACCTTCCTATCCAGAGCGTCAACTTCTGTCTGAGTCAATTTGAGTATGCCGAAAGAATACATCATAACAGGCATGACCCAACCGTTGAAGGCACGCACCTTGTTTCCGCCTGATAAAAGACTATTTAACACTTTATTCACGCGGCCAAAGTAACACTTTATTCACGCGGCCAAAGAAGTGTTCCCTCAACGATTGTTTCATGTCGGCAACATTGATGCCTGATGCTTCCGACACACCAAAGTACTTGTAGGTTTCGGTTGAAGAGAGGGATCTAAGCTGTATGGAATCCGAGAGTTGGGTTCCCACGGATTCCATAATCCTCCCTCGCTTTACATGCATGACTGCACATTTGTCCAAACCAAATTCCATCCTGATGACGCTACTGAACGTTTCTGTTACTTTCAGTAGCTCCATCAGTCGCAAATTGTTGGGGGCAAAGAGTTTCAAGTCATCCATGTAAAGGAGGTGAGATATCACCTGACCACCCCTTCTCAACCGGTAGCCTAGACCTGAATCCTCCAGCAGTGTGCTTAAAGGATTCAAGGCTAAGCAAAAGCAAAGCGGACTCAAACTATTGCCCTGAAATATTCCCCGTTCAATCCTGATCGGTTCATCGATTCCTCGGATCTGTCGACATCCTGGATAGAGGAGGACCGTCCTCCATTGTCGCATACATGACATCAAGAAGGTGCGCAACTGCGCAGACTTGCATTTATCTTGTACAACTCCAGCACCCTCATGAGCCATGTATGTGGCACCGAATCATAGGCCTTCTTATAATCTATCCAACAAGTCGACAAATCCTTCCGGGATCTACGAACCTGTTGGCTGATGGTCATGTCTATAAGGAGCAGCTCCTTAGTACCGAGGGACCCATTCTTACAACCATTCTGAGACACAGACATAATTGAGTTGTTGTTAATATGATGTGAAATTTTAGCTCTAAGAATGGATGTAAGAACTTTATAGACCGTCGGTAAACATTTAATTGGTCTATAATTTTTAGGTTCCGCAGTACTGCCCGATTTATGGAGCAGGTGGGTAACTCCTGTTGTGAAGAACAGTGGTAGCGACCCAGTTTCTAAAGATAACTGGAATTGCGAGGCTAAGCAGGCATGTGACCTTTGTAGCCATTTAAGCTAGAAATTGTGCAGTCCGTCCAGTCCTGGAGATTTCTAGTTAGGCAACGGACGGACTGCACGGGCCACATCCAGAGGAGTAATGGTAATGGTCTCCATGTCTGGTATTGGATCACACTCCTGCTCAACAACACGCATCAAATCACCTTCAGTGTGACTGACAGGCACCGACCAAATGCTTCGCCAAAAAGCTTTCATGGCATCATTATCCGGTAGACGCGCGTCAGTCACACCTTGGTTGGGAGTGGGCCGCTTCCATGCTCTGTATACCTTTCATCGTTCTGGAACATGTGGTTCTGAGTGTACCGATCCACTCTTCGCCTATACCGACGGATACGGTTTGCCCATGCATAAACTTTCTGCTTCAGGAAGTCGATGCGCTCTGTGACATGGGATACATATTCCCGAGAACGCCCGCTTCACAAAGCGCATCACCCTTGGGCGTGTATTGCCCTCCCTGAAGCAGATGAGCTTCCCGATGAGTACCTTGGCCTCATTAACACGACACTCAATCCTGCACTGCCAAGCTGGTGCGGCGGATTTCGGTCGTGCAGATAGGTCAGTATTTGGAAATTTTACACGAGCTATACGACATGCCGCAACAGCCGTGCAATACAAAATTGAGTGTGTATCGCAAAGGTCTGCGCTGCTTTCAATCAAATTTGGTAACAGCGCATCCAGGGCACACACCAGTGCTCTGTTTCTTTTATTCATGGGCAAACGTGGTAGCCGTGGTCTAAGATCTGGTAATGTGGACCGGTACTCACGAATCGCATCCTCCAGTGCGTTCCTTAATTCCACATTGCACAGGTTATGATCTGCAGATATAGCCCTGCCGTCCTCCTCTTCATCGTGTTGGTTTGCTTGCAGTGGAATCGCGGCAGAAGCATGCACAACATTCTGAGGTGGGAGAGGGTTACTAGCAGAGCTATTCTGCATTTCCGAGCGCAGCCGATCAAGTGTAGCGTTATCCAACCTGTGGTTATATTGAATGACGCGCACCTGATCCGACAATCGTTGGGCCGAGACGTTGACGGCAGGTTCAAGCACCTGAAACAAAGAGAGCATCCGACGTCGGTACGCTGTAAGGTTAATTCCTCCCTCTGTAGCCCCATAATATGCGCGCATCACATTTTCATTCATGGACTGGGTCCATCGCATGCGCGACACATTTCCACCGGCAGCGGGGATCCTGTTGACCTCGAGGTCCCAAGCCCGCTGGTGGCCGACCTCTCCCCATCCGACGCGACGTACAGGTGTTGTCGACGTCGGCGGGGAAAAATACTCGTCGCTCGAGCTCGACGCAACTACCGCGGCCGGTGTCGTCACAGCGCTCACGGTGGGGCTGGGTACCGGCGGCGGCGAGGCGGCGCTGAGCAACGAGTCCGGAGGTGATAGGCGTGTTCTCTCGCTGATCTCGTCAACATAACAACATTTTCATCATTCTTTCTGTTTTGTCGGAGGTGACACGACAGATGTCACCTCCAAATAGTATGTATTATTATTATAATAGTAGAATAATAAATGCCAAAATAACGAGGACATGTGAATCACTTAAAGTACCTTAAGGGGATCCTGCCGTTTTGCCGAAAAGATTTTGCCAAATTTTCATTACCCAAACAAATTTTAGCAACCTTTTTTTATACCAATGTAGTATTTGGAATAATTTTAGTACGCACATTTTCATTTGGTCAAATGTTTACTAGGCAGATTGTTACCAAGGATAATGTCATTAAGGCTTTTGGTCTTTAATCAAATGATTTATTACAGCAAACAATATTTAGACAATAAACATTTAGTCAAATGATTTGTTATGACAAAAAATATAAAGGCAAAAATAAGATTTTTTTGGGAATTTGTTTGTTAAATTTGATGTCATTTGCGTATTTCTTTGTAAGCTTATGTGCTTGAATTTGTCTGAAACAAGTCAAATTTATGGTTACTAGACATTAGGTTATTTATGGAACTAGTTAGGTACAGTAGGTTATTAATTTTAAAAAAATGTTTAGGTTAGGTTAGGTTAAAACTGTGACCACCTACGCACGAGCCGAGCGAGCGAAGCGAGCGGTGCCGCGGCAGCGGCCGGCGAGTGCCAGAAACGACTAGATTATATTATAGAAAAAAATATGGAAAAAAGAGATTATTTTTAGGAGGCTATCAAGAGAAAAAATATTTGGCTTATTTAATTTTGCGTAAAATATGTTATACCAACTGAAATATTTGACTAGATAAAAAATGGTAAAAGTACTAGTTGGTGAACAAGTTATTGTTCAAACGTTCACTTGCCAAACATAGGTTTTCGTAACAATTATTTGTAAAGAGATTTTTTGGTAAGTAATAATTTGGCAAATGAAATTATGCGAAAATTTGTTTGGTAAGTGATAATTTGGCAATTTCTTTTCGGTAAAACAAGGGAGACCCGTACCTTAAGGTACATCATTCAGAAAATTCGTAAAAGTGTATCTCCTAGACTTAACGTAGGTACCTATATTTTGGTTGAAATATTTGGCTTATTTGACAGATATGGTTGAATAATCTTTGGTACATGAATAAGTATTTTTTATTTTATTACTTACTTAATATACTAGTAAATCTTATTTGAATACATTGTTACACTGAGAATCACTATCATCTATCTAATCTAATAGCTAGTATGTTCCAATCTTATTTTTTATTAGCTATCCAGTTTAGTTTCCTAACAGTAAACGTAGTTTCTCTACTATGTACTAAGTACAAGGTATGTCTTTGAAAGGGGTTTCCTCTATCTGGCAGAATCTTGATGCTCCAAAATGTATTTGGCATAACACACTTGGTATAATCTTCTTTAAACGATTATTTTTAAGGCATAAAAAATATTTAGTATAATTATTGTTTGGCCGAATGTTTATATGTGCGAATTTACAATGGCAAACTTTTAAGGTGGCAGAATTTTATTTGGCATAATTACCTTTGGCAAAGTTAAAATTCCGCATAATTTCGTTTAGCATAACGTTTATTTAGAGCGACGATTATTTGGTACAATTTCACTTGGCATACTATGAAGATGGCAGAATTTCATTTGGAACAACTTTATTAGACATATTGCCATTTTTATAAAATAGTATTTTTAACCTTCAATTAAAATTGAAACATTGTCTTAAAAAGTGAATATGTTGTGCTACAAAGTTAGTGACAGAAACGAATCGCTGCAAAACCGATTCCACGTAGTCTTATCTGCCCTACCCCCTGGAGTGTAATTTAAGCCTACGTAGGCGTGGAAGGGCGAGGCGGCCCGCGAGTTGAGGAGCAGGTGATTTTAACGCTGGCCAGCAATTCGAAGCTGCGGTGGTGAGCGTTCAAACCATTTGCGACGATAAGCTCGCTTGGAACCGCCGGAGCCTCGCAGCGCCGGAGCCGTGACAGAAGCCATGCCTGCTGCATGTTACATGTTCGCTTGCATGCATGGTGTATGCTTATTTGTATGTTTGCATGCTGCATGCTTGCTGCATGCATGTGATAGATGAGTCTTTAAATTATTATGGATATGAAATGTATGCCAAAAGAATCATCTTTCATTCTATCATATCTCAGAAAGTTTACAGTTAGAATCATCTAACTGTAAACTTTCTGAGATATGATAGTTCTGCCTTTTAATGACTATCGATATGAAATGTATGCCAAAAGACGATTCTGACTGTGAACTTTCTGCGAAATGATTTTTCTACTTTTTAATTATTATGGATATGAAATTTATGCCTAAAGCTGATTCTGACTTACAAAATTACGAATTTTGAATGTATGTTAAATGAGTGTTTGCCAAACGATTTTCTGCGAAATGAAGTTTATGCTATCCGCTGTTATGCAAAATAATATTATGACTTAAAAAGTTCTGCCATAAAGGGTTGACCCCTTTGAAAGAAACAGAAATCTGACTATTATGCAACTCTTAAAAAAACTCGAAATCTGCTGTGCAGTTTCGCAAAATTAATTATATTAATCAAATTAAAGCTAAACATAAAAAACAAGTATAATAAAAAGATCAAGTGAATAAAATTAGGTTGAAGGTCAAACTGGTACAAAATTTCCTGAAGATAATCATAGGGAAAAAAAAATAGCTTTACTACAGCAACTGCTTTTAAAGATTGTTTAATCTAAAGTCTACCGGAGTTAACTGCTGTACAATAGCAGGACTTAAAACCGGTATTTCTTCGAAGAATACTTATGCTCCCTTTACTCTCGGAGCTAACTGGTGACTAACATCTCCAAAAAGTGGATCACGATTGGCATCTAAACTGTAATGTTCTATCTTACTCAGATCACTGTAGATTGTTTTTTCTTTCTCGCTCATTATCAATGCTTGGGACCAATGAACGAACTGGTTCACAAATTTTAACATACAGCCCATCACTCTTACGAAGGTACATAGGAGGTTTATGATGATGGACCTCAACAGCTTTTATTACTCTCAAGGACGCATCCAGCACAAGAAAAGCCGTGCACCCAGTTTGGATGTACTGGTTGCACCTCCAGCGGACCCCATGCTTCAATATGCAGTGACTATAGTAAAAGTAGCGGTTATATTTGATCAGAGACTTGCCTCCCGCCAGGTTCATCCAGGTGACTGGAAATAGAAGAAGCTGAAGTCAAAGCATTTATTACAAACAAGCCGTGCGCCTGATAGGATTTCTCAACGGCAAAAATAACGAACTTCCATTCAAACTTTCTTTCCCAAATTAACCCCTTTAGGATATGAATTTTCTAAATTCCTTTCTTAGTGCTCACTTTCGTTATGGGACGAGACTTCGTTGCAAAATTTCAAGCTTTTAGACCCAGCGGTTTATGCTGTGCGTTGTCTGTCAGCGAATTTAAAATTCATATTAAATAGAAGATCTATTTCTAGGTATACCTACTTTCGAAATGTCTAAGAGTCAGTTAGTTAGTGAAGGAAGCTGGTTGCCCGACCCAAAGCGGAAGTTCCTATGGAGAAAAACTTTTTACAAAAAAAATCAATAAACTTCCAAAAAAAACACTACAAAGCGAAAAATAACTTCAATTTCGGTAGTCGGTGTCTTTGGTTTTGAATTTTCGTTTTTTGCCACCGACATCCAAAATTAAAGTTATTTTTCGCTTTGTAGTGTTTTTTTTGGAAGTCGGTTGATTTTTTTTGTTTAGTTTTTAGTTGTGGTAGCTACCCCACACAAATTCGAATACCACTACCTGCTATGTAAATAACAGTGACAGGAACTTAAGATATCATCCATATAATAAGTTGGAAAAAAAAAAAACGTATTATTGAACCCAACTCAAAAACCATCCAAGCAATATTAATAAAATGTATATGGGACCACACGGGAAGTACCAGCTTTCAAATAAAAAAAGAATCATCAAAATCGGTTCAACCAGTCGAAAGTTTTGAAGTAATAAACATAAAAAAAAATACAGTCGAATTGAGAACCTCCTCCTCTTTTTGAAGTCTGTTAAAAAAGGGCATGAAACTCTATAGACACTCATTTCAAAGGAATTTTGTCTATTGATGATTGGTGTGAAGTAGACGATCAAAATGATAGAAACCGTCCCTCACCGGTTACCCACACTTTCTACTTTAAAAAAATCTACGGCTGTACAGAGGATACAGACCTATTCAAATATAGTCTACAAAACCAATCATTTTTTTTTTTAGATAGCTTACCTACTTAAGTACGAGATATTTGTCACTCCATGCAGTTGCCCATCTCGAGTATTGTATTACCTAATGCAGCATGCTTATCAGGCCCGATGCCTTTAATTGGAATTAATCGAAATCACGATGAAAACAAGATCTGCCATTTTGGAACGAAGTTCCTTAACCCAGCTTGCGGTAGGAGTTGAGTGGTAGAAATCGTCACGTAAGGAAAAAGCGTTATGCCCCCTCCAAGGGACTTTATCTCTCTCGCCGTCTCTTTCTATTGTATACGAGTGTGTGTGTGCGTGCGAGTATCGCGTAAGGAACTTCGTTCCTGACGGGAGTCCCCCGACCATACACGGTTTTTTTTTGTTCAACGAAAGCGCTACCGCCAGTTGGGCTTCCTGCACTGTACTTAGCTATTTGTCTTCTTGTGCTTTATTTACGGCTCTTGAAATTATAACAACGACTAGCTATAGAGCGTTGCTAAGCATTTAAAAAGCCGCTGTCACAGTTAGCGCGACGGGTTCGCGGGAGCGTGGACGGGCCTCGACGTGTCGTATAGTACTGAGCTGTATTCGAAAACGCACACAGCTGCTGCGTCTAGTGATGGGTAACTCATCATTTTTATATAAGGTTGAGGGAGTACCTCATTTTACCTCGCGAGGTTGTCACGAGGTACCCTTAATTTGAGACGAGGAGTCGTAAGTCGGCGTATTCACCTCACGAGCCGAGCCCGAGCCGAACTCAGCCAAATTCAGCCGATAATCCGAGGCAGAAGGGCGGACGGGTGCGTCGACTCATAAGTACTCACGATTCCGATTTTTACGTCTCCCTCACACTCATAATTTCTTTCGCTCATCAATTTTTGACCGCCAAAATAAACGAATCAATGACACTTGATTAGCAATCTAATGCTAATGTTTTTAGATTCATTCTATAAATTCTATACAATTATGAAATAAGTCGGTTCATTCGCTCACTAAACTCACTCAATACTCACTCACGAGTACTCGCGTCAATAATGTCAATGTCAATTTTTAAGTGAGGACGCGTGAACCTGTGAGGTGGTTCAATGTTGAAATTCGAGTAACTCTTTCAATTTGCGATCACGAGTACCTCAAACGAGGCACCTCATGAGTGTGGGACACATCTCTAGCTGCGTCCCGCCGGGCGTGTAGGCGACCTCAGCCGCTACCGCCAGGCGCCGCCGGGCGGGGCTCATCTCACTCGTGTTGTTTATGGGAATAGATTTTAGAAACGTCACGCAGCATTGCTGCCGTGCTCAGAATGTAATATCATTTAAACCTATAGAAAATGTATGGGAACCAATAGTGACGCGTCACACAACAGTAGTGACGCGGCAGCACTGCCACGTGCAGCGTTGTTCGGAATCATTCCTTTACATGCAATGATGTGAGTATCTATCTACACGTTGCACTTGGCGTTATAAACGATTTTTTTTTACAAGTTTACGTGACAAAAAAGATTAGCCCCGCCGCCGCCATCCGCCATCCCGTCCTCTGAGTGCTTTACCTAACAACAAGGATCAAGTGTGTGGTTTTGGCAACACAGTGTGATGTTTTTGGCAAACCATGTAACTTTGTAGTACCGGTAACTGTTAGTAGTTTGTTAGTAAAAAGACCAGAACGAAGACAAAATCATGAGGAAAAACTGGTGAACTTTTTTCTGAAGTAGCATAGGGCGTTGTGTCGTTTATTTTTTTTGTGTACTCTTTGTTATTCCTAATGTTTCTCGTAATAACTGTATTTTCTACATTTAAGAAAGCTTTTTATTTCTCCTTGTGTCTCCTTATCCTTGAATAATGCTCTTTGATTGAATTTGTCAATAGCTTATAACTACGTTTCTCTTTCTGATCTCCAAACTCTCTTTCGTTTATTGTTTCTACTCAGTCTTTCCTTCTACTTCTCACAACTTTTCCTTAATTCTTGTTTTTTTTTTTGTTGGAATTTCTTATTCTCTCTGTACACTCCTATCTTTTGTTACTTTTTTTCGTCCACGTTCTTGAGACTCAACTGGTATCTGGTGGTAGACATTAAGTATATCGGAGAACTCGATGGTGTTGCATCCAAGATCGATTGTTAATTCTTCCTTCTCTTTCTGAATTCCCTTTGTTTGATGAAACAGATGTTCCAGATGATATTTGCTTGTTTCTTTTCAAATCAAATAATTTATTTCTTTGCAAAAAAATGGGTATAGTACATAGGTGTTTTTATAATAAAGTTCTCCATATTTTACCGTCACGTGGGCATACAAAGGTTTACAATTCCAAATAAAAATTTAGAAATATGCAGATCATTGGAATTACAAAAAATTAAATAAAAATGTCAGTGTGGTCACAGCAACAAAAAAATATAAAATAAGACTAAGTAAGCGAACCAGGTTTTCTTTTAGCGTTAAGTCTTTTGCAAGCCTTTTAACTTTTTTGTAATGTTCACGTGCTTTATTTTAGCCTCTTCGTATTTTTCGGTGTTCTGTTTGACTCTTTCCCTGTACCTTCTCTGTTCAGCCGCCGACAGCAGCGCCATTTCAAGACAAGTAGGTAAGATACCTGAAAATAATAGGTAATAACTGTGGGCTACTTACCAATACTTTAGTACTTTAACAATGTCATCGAACTAAAAATGTATTTAATTAGTGATAAACCCAAACACGATAAATCTACTATCATCCACCTTCCTTCTTCAATACCAAATCAGTAGGAGTAACATGATTATCAAACGTATTCTTTCATCTTATAGAAAATTTGTAAAAATAGAGCCAGTTTTACTTTACGTGCTACAAGCTAATCTCACCAAGAACCTACATCAATATCTTAGGAGTTGCCACCACTAAGAACGTCTATGGAGTTGCCACCAAAGTAACTCAGTAAACAAGTAAGTCAACAGACAATTGTATATTTTCATCAAAAAAGCACATTCAAATTTGAATATGGTACATAGCTTGAACTTTAGTCGAAAACACGTTACGTCGTGTACTATAAAAACAGTTGATTATAAACAATTTTTATAACTTACATCGAGAAATCGCGGTCACTCAGCAGACGAAACAAAAAGGCGCGCACTCCCTCCGAACGTTCTTCGCGGACTTCCGGCTTGAAGTCACTATCAAAAGGCGCCCGCGCCGTCGCGCCGCGGCACCGTACGAGCGAAAGCAAACGGAATTGAAGCTACTTACGATAAACAGAGCCATCTATGTGTTTCTTGGCGAAATTCTTGAACGTAACTCAGTATACGAAAGAAAAAGTATTCTAGTAAGGGACACAATTAAGTTTTTTTTACTGTAAAAGTGGTTTGTCTTATTACTGTTTTGTATTACACAGGATAAACTGTGATATACCGTCTTTTTCTATAATAAAAATCAACCGAAAGCAAGAAGTAAAAGTTAATTTATAATGAAAGTTAACTTGTGATAATGTGGTCTTCGGACAGGAATATTTTGTGTAGTGCGAATATTTCATATCCTGAGTTACCATAAAATTTATATAAATGAAAGATTTTCGAGAACGTAATCAAGATTTACGTTGTACTAACAATATTAGATATAATTGTGACATTTCTTTTGTGTATGACTATTGTCAATTAGTGCATATTTAAAATAATGTGTCGAGGGCAGCAAAGTGTGGGTAAAATTGTTGATTGACCCACTTACACTAAAATTATTTAAAATGTTTGAAAAACTTTTATGTGTTCCAAAATTAAAAGATCAAATTACAAGGAAATAAGATTAACACAACATATTGAAAGAAATTTCAAAATGCTACAGCCTTAATTGAAAACTTTTATTATTGCATTCTTTAGCTTATACTTATAAGTACTGATTCAGGCGTGATCTTACAGAAATCCATTATAGACGCACTCTGCGTCCGGCGCTCGGCGTGGCAACACGTCGTGTTCGGGTTCGCAACAAGTCAATCGTCATCCTGAGCATTGATGTAACTCTTTAGGAATAGTTAAGCGGAATAGGTTACTAAATATTTCTACGTCTATTGTATTTAAAAATGTAAGTAATGTACAATTACTTACCTATTCCTACTGGACTATTTAATTACCTCCAAAACTTTTTCTATTAAAAACATCTATCTCAAACTATGTATGTACTTAGGTAATTTGGAAGACGTTACAAAACGGACCAGAAAATGTGAGTACCTTCTTACACTAACTCTAAACATTGAGGAAACCCGTGGAATTTGGGAAAAATAGTAAGTAGATTGTTTGCCTAGGGAGCAAACAACTACTTACATATTTTAAAGTCGAGAGTGATTCTTTGAAACCAGAGCGCAGCAAGGGATTCAAAGTACGTCACTAGAGCTTAAAATAGTGTTGCTCCAGAGGTGGACACTACATTTTATCACCCTCTTTGACTAGCTCTTTTTGAATAAATGTGATAAAAATATACTTAATTATTTTTATTATTTTCTTTGGTAGTTAAAAAATCATAATTATTAATCAACTTCAAATATAGCGCTTCACTGGATTTAGCTAATCATCTCATCACCATGATGTTTTTGTATGATGAAAAAAAAAAACATCTTAAACTAAGCTTAGGTTTTTTTTAGACGCGTAGACGCAGACAGCACCAACACCTGCGGGTAATTGCATAGCGCACTTACAGTAGCAATGGTTTTCATTTTGACAGTTCAACAACATGCATTAGATTATTTACATTGTTAGCAGACAAATTTTTCGAACATATGAAGAATGGATTAGCAATATCCTTCTAATTCATTCAGATTGTGATTGAAAGTGTGTTACGCAATTAGAGTGCTGGTCAGGACTATATACAATAAAACACTCAAAACATCGCGTCTAAACCCTATAAAAAAGCCCTTTACTAAAATAATACTTCGTAGGTTCATGATTGTGATCTTCCTTGACTCTTAGAATAACTCCATCCTTCGTGATGACGAAGGCACGACATTTGATAGCTCTTCTCTTGGTGCACCTCCATCGATCTTCACACCTCGAAGTCTTGTAGGTTTCAATGGCAAAAGTATGCTCGTTAAGCATAAGCAAAGTCGCTCCCAAATTCGTAGTGATGAACTTAGCTGGAAGTGATAAACGAAAGAAAAGAGAAGGTTAGGTTGTAGGCAGTGTTGAGAGTTCTTTACAGTATGGTAGCCGGCGAGCATGTGGTAGGGTATGACATACCCAGGGGCGCACAAAACAGTAGATATTTTTTCAAGTTTGCAAGTTACAACATAGCGGCGCTGAGTAGCTGGAGCTAAGAGAGCGGGGCAGGGGATGGTGGCGTGATCGTAGTGCTGCGCGACGAGCAGAACGAGGAATCTGAGGCTAAACCTGTCGCGGGTACGTCATACCCTTTTTTTTTTTTTTTTTGGGTGGGAAATTATCAAATAACTTCTCCCGCTCTGGGTGGAGCCGGAGGGCGTGTCAGACTCTTACTGACTAAAACCCACCCGTGTTCCTTCCGACCCCGTCAATTCTGCTGACATCTCTTTGAGGCGCGCGTGGAACACAACGCGCCGTCGACCCGGGCTTGGTCCTTATCGGACGGCGAGCTACCCATTGCTCACCGTCCGCAAGCCCGCGCCTACGGTGGCCGGAAATCTTCCTGCGATTCCCGACGCCCAGGGCGTCTCCTGCTGCGGCGGTTAGGGGCGCGAGGGCGCGAAATTTGCCTCTCCCTCACGCGCTCCGTCTCCTCCTTCGCGAGCATTACTGCTTCGCAGAAAGAGGTGACGGCCTCCCATTTCCTCTCGCTCCGTAGCATGGCCCGAATCAGGGCCGGACGCGAGAGATCACCGCCGCCGATCGCATCCACGAGGACACGGCGATGCCCTGCCCAAGCCGGGCAGACCTCCACCGTATGCTCCACCGTGTCCTCCGGGCGATCCACACAGTGACGACACCCGGGCGTTTCCTCCCGCTTTATCCTGAACAGGTACCTCCCGAAACAGCCGTGTCCGGTGAGCACCTGCGTCAGGCGGAAGGTGAGAACGCCGTGGCGCCTCTCTAGCCACTCCTCAAAGAGGGGTCTTATCGCCGCAATTGTGGCGTGCCCAGCGCTGGGTTGCGACAATCGCACTCTCCATTCCGCCATGAGATCCCGCCGGAGCTCTGTCCGCTGTGCCGCGACTTCTTGCGGCATCGGAGTTAAGCCCCGGCGCTTCGCCTTCTCGCGCCACTCCCAAATGTGCGCGAGGACCTTTGCCTCCAGATCCCATGGCGGTACTCCGGCAAGGAGGCTCGCCGCCTCGCAGGAGACCGTGCGGTATCCTCGGGCCAGCCGGATGGCCATGACCCTTTGGGACGCGTTCAGCCGGCGGCCTGGCTGCCGCCTCAATGAAGGCGCCCACACCGGCGCCCCGTAAAGGGCCATGGACCGCACGATCCCCGCGTAGAGCCTCCGGCAGGAGGCGTTTGGACCTCCCAGATTGGGCAGGAGCCGCTTCAAGGCAGCCCCGGCCCGGTCCAGTCTGGGAGCCAAACGTCGGAAATGCTCCACGAAGTTCCACCGGCTATCGAGGACGAGTCCCAGATACTTCATCGTCGACTCGACGCCGATGTGAACCCCTCCCGCCAATACCTGGGAACCCGACGGTGGCGCACTACGAGGACCATAGAAACCCATGGCCTCGGACTTGTGCAGGGCCACCTCGAGTCCCAGCTGCCGGATTCTGTCGACGATTGTCGCAACCCCGCGTGTCGCTAAGTCGGCCGCCGCCTGGTACGACCTCCCCTGCGCCAGGACCAGCGTGTCGTCAGCGTAACAAACGACGCTGACGCCAGTAGGGAGGTCGGCGCGCAGCACCCAGTCGTATCCGATGTCCCACAGATGCGGCCCCAGGACCGATCCCTGTGGGACACCGCACGACATCTCTCGCCGGTTCCACTCTCCTTGGTGACCGGGGTAGATGACAGCCCTGTCTGTCAAATAGGCCTCGACCACACGACAGAGGTAGGTCGGCATCCGGTGATACCGAAGTGCCTCCCTTATGCAACTCCAGGGCAGGGTGTTAAAGGCATTGGCGATGTCTAGAGACACCGCCAAGACGACCCCACCCCGGGCCACAGCATCCCCCGTCGTGAGGGCCCGCACGCGCATGATGGCGTCCACCGTAGAGCGCCCCCTGCGGAAACCGAACTGGCTCTCTGCCAGATCCGGCCCCACTCGCACCAGCTGCCCAACGAGGCGGTCTGCAATGACTCTTTCAAAGAGCTTGCCCACCTCGTCGAGCAGCACAATGGGCCGATAGGCGGACGGAGAGTCCACTGGGCGCCCCGGCTTCCTGATGAGGACCAGTTTCCCAGTCTTCCAGCAAAGTGGGAACTGGCCCCTCTCCATGCATGCGCTTAGGAGCCCTCTCAGTCGAGGCCCGAGAGTCCCCATGGCCAGGACCCAGGCCCTTCCGGGTATGCCGTCGGGTCCTGGGGCGGTATTCCTCGCACTCATCCTGCGTACCGCCACTCTCATCTCTACCTCGGTCACCTCCGGAGCATCGTCGTCGTCGTCGGCGGTGTGGTCCGCATCGGGCACCGCAATGGGCGGAGCCATGGGCGGGGGCGTATGTTCCCCTCTTGAAGGGAACAGAGCGCTCACCACGTCCTCCACAAGCTGGGGCCGGAGACTCTGCGTCAGTGGGGGAGCCCATGGGCGGAGTTTCTCCCGCACCATCTTATATGGGCGTCCCCACGGGTCTCTGTTCAGAGTCTCCAGCAACTCCACGCGGGCCAGTGCCCTGGCCCGCAGGATCTCTGCTTGGAGGGCGGTCTTCGCCGCTCTGTACCCCTCGTACAGCTCCGCCTGAATGGCTTCCGTATCCGGAGGACGGATACGGAGCCTGCGGTGCCTGGCGTACCGGCGTCGCGCAGCAACGCACGCCCTGCGTAGAGCTTCCAGCTCTTGCGACCACCAGTACACCTGGCGCGAAGCGCGTCCAGGGTGGACTCGGGGCATTGCCACGTCACATATATTGGACATGGCCTCCCGGAACCACTCCGCCTCGTCGTTAATGTCGGCAGGCCTGTCCGGTGATGACACCCAGGCCTGCACGATCTAGCTTCCAGGAGGAGCTCCCGGTCCAGCCGCTTCAGCGCCCACCGCGGACCACTCGGGGCCTGTCGGACCGGCGCGCTCGAGGTCTGGGTGGAGACGTCAAACCGGATGTACCGGTGGTCGGAATAGGTCTCCACCTCCTCTATGACGCGCCAGTCGATTACACGCGGCGACAGAGCGGGGCTGGCGAACGAAATGTCCACCACTCATTCACCCCGCATCCGCACACACGTGGGGACAGAACCCCGGTTTAGGACGACCAGGCCTGTCTCCAGAGCCCAGTCCTCCACCATCCTGCCCCGTAAAGCGGGAACCCCAAGCCAGATTTTTGGCGTTGAAGTCCCCGAGGACGAACACGGGGAGGGAACCGAACCCGACGACGACGACACTCAACTCCACAAGGGAGTTGTGGAACTCGGCGAGAGTTCGGTTCGGGGAGAAGTATACCCCTACCACGACAATCTCCCCGAACCGTGCTGCCACGCAACCCCGTCCTCTCTTGACAGACTCGAGGGACGGGGTACCAGCGGCGGCCGACGAAATGAGGGTCACTGAGCCGCTCAGGTCCTCCACCCAGTCATCCCTGGGCGGGACAAAGTACGGCTCAGCGACCACGGCGATGTTAATCGACCACTGCGCCATGCTCTGGAGCAACAGATCCTGAGCGGCGGCGCAGTGGTTGATGTTCGCCTGGAGGAGGCGTAATGGGGCCGTTATTGGCACTCCATTTCAACCCCCTCCCTAGCCCCCTGTGAGGGCACCGCCGCGGCGGCAACGGCGGCGACGACGACAGTGGAGGCGGCAGCGGCGGCGGCAGTAGTGGCGGCGGCTGCGGCGGTGACGGCGGTGGCGGAGGGCTTGCCCTTGCCTCTGGCTTTGGCGGGTGGAGCGCAGGCCTTGCTCCCAGCCCGGTGATCGGCCGGCTTACCAGCCGCCGCACATACGACGCAGTGCGGCGCGGCGTTGCACGAGCCGGCCTTATGACCGGGCTGACCACAGCGGAAGCAGTGGTCGCTGCGGTCCACCTCCGAGGTGCACTTCACTCCCACGTGGTCGCCCACCCGGCAGCGGAAGCACCTCATAGGTCGGGGCTCCAGCAGTTTGACCTGCGCGGAGACCCAACCCACCAGAAGCCTTCGGCCCTCCCCGGCTATAAGCTTGGCCGCGGACACGGGGCAGCTCACCGTTACGGCTCGCATCCCCGTGGAGTCAGGGTGGATGGTGCCTACCCTCACCTACTCGGCAGAGCACCCCCCAGTCCTGGCGACCGCGGCCACCACCTTTTCCGCCGTCACGCAGTCGTCCAGGCCCCGGATGCGCAAGTCAGCGCGTTTGGTGGGCCTGGACACTCGGGCCTCTTCTGGATTCAGGGTCGCCCTGAGCCTATTGGCCAGAGCGTCCGCTGCCAGGCCGCTGTTTGCACCGGGGATCTCCAGCATCCTGGCCCCAGTCGCGGTGATCTTTAGCCGGACCCCATTGGCGGTCTCCTTTAGATCAACCGCCGCATCCACCTTGGCGAGCACGTGCTGATAGGACACGCCCTTCTTTTCCGCTTCCGGCTGTAGTGTAATCACTACAGCTGCGGACTTCGGGGCGCGGAGCCTATCTGCGACGCTTCGCTCCTTGCGCCGCTGCCGCCTCGCCTTTCTCTTGGCCGCCCTTGCCGCCTTGCCAGCCTTCTTCTTCTCCCGGCTACTTGCCATCCGGCATCGGCCGGAGGAGATTCAGAAGGTGGTGGGGGCGGCCGTTTCGCCGCCTTAGCCGAGGCCCCCGCAGCCTTGGCCGGGGCCCTTGCCGCCCTGACTGGAGCAGCCGCCGCTTTCGCCGGGGCCCCCAACGCCTTGGCCAGGGCCTCCGCCGCCCTGGCTGGGGCCCTCGCCGCCTGTGCAGCCACCCCACCTTTGGTCGGCCCCGACGAGGCTGGTCCGGCTGCGGCAGCTGCGGTGGCGGCGTATGACACCGCCTTTCGCTGGTTTGAGGCCGGCTGGCTTGCCGCCAACGGGGGGCGCAAGACTATGGCCTCCAAGGTGGAAAACTTGCTCCGTAGAGCCGCCATTTCCTGCCGCACAAGGTTAAGGATCCGGTCCTCGGCAGTCACGGGCCGTCCTTGCCCATGCCGCTCCCCCTCCTGCGGCACCTCTCGGGGGCCGGCTCCTCGGAGCCCAGCCAAGTCCGCTCGGAGCTCCAAATTCTCCTTTTGGAGAAGCTCCATGGCGGCTGTCAAGCGGGCGATCTCCGCCCGCATCTCCGACATACCGTCAGACGGAGGCCCGGGTTGGAGGGCCTCCACTGCCGCCATGATAGAGGCAGTGGCCACGGAGATGGCCTTGCCTCTAGAGGACTTCGTCCTCTTAAAGGCCACCTCGCTGATCGCGGCCGCTACCTCCTCCGCGAACTTGACTGCTCGCTCCGAATTGGAGCCGCCAGCGGCGTCCGGGTTACCCCCACGATGGTCCGGCCTGTTTTTGGCCCGCTCCCGGAGCGGACAGGCCATTTCGGCGACCTGTTCGGTGGCGACCACCACTTCCGACTCTATTGAGGCCTCGGATGACGAGACCCCGGGGTCGCTCTCCGCACTGATAACCGGCGTGTCAGGCCGTTTGAGACGACCCCGATTGCCCAGCCCCGGCCTCGAAGCGGAAGCTGCTCCCGCTACCGCTCGTCCTCGGCCTCTCCTAACCGTCGGCACTTTCGCGATCGGGAGGCTTTCCTCGCTCGAGGATTGCCCCGCCGATCCTGTGCGCTCCGACCCGCGCGACCGTTTGCCCCAAAATTTAGATTTGGAGCCCCCACTTTTTGTGTCCTGGTCGGACATACTTTGGTCCCCTGAGGGACTGGAGCCTCCTCGGCTCTTGTTGCCGTCGCCGGCAAGCGGTTCCTTCTCCGCCACTAAAGGCACTTTAACGTCGTTTTTGTTTTTAATTTTACGCCACACACTTTTCATAACTATTTTCATGCAACTGTTTTTTTTTATGTTTTGTGTAATTCATTGATATTAAATGCATTTATTTTTAAATTCGGCTCAAAAAATATTATGGAATGTCAGAAAGAACGTATCAATGCCATGCTGGAGGACCTGGCAGCTTATTCCTTAGATAAATCAAGCTCAGAGAGGAAACGAACCTTTGTCACTGAACAGGAAGCCAATGACCCAGATGACCACCTACAACTGCTGAAATGTCGTTATGTGAGATGTGGCGACTGCCCAAATATAAAAGATAGGAAAACCAGATATCACATGTGATAAACCTATTACGTATGGTGCACGCGAAATTTTCTTGCTAAAATTGCATCGATCTCTAATCAAGTTCCTGATATTGTTATACGCCAAAGAACGTTTATTTTCCATTATTTATTTTTGTGTTCCAGTTTACAGCTAAAAGTTGTTTAGAAGAAAAGCATTTTTGGTTAATTTTGTCGATTTTTGAGAAGTTAAAATTTTTTAATGTCAAGTTTCGCGGTTTAAAAACAAAAAAGCATAAAAACTGTGTAACTAAAAAATTATCCCTTTTTATTTTTTCCTTAACATCTTCAAAAATGTTTTATGATATTATATTAAAACTTGAAAATGAATAATTCTAAATAAAACATTTCAAAAGAGTAATTTAAAGAATGGGTATGTCATACCCTGCCACATACCTAATTGACACTTTTCTCACCACATGCTCGCCGGGTTAAGAACAAAGCTAGATGGACCTACGACTTTAAAAAAGCGACCGAAACAGACTGAATACGAGGCGAAAAATCGAGTGCCCGTAACTTGGAACCACTGCTGGACAGTCATAGACCACTGCTGGTTATAGACTCCTCCCAAGTCTACAATAGGCTGTGGTTTTGATTGATGAGTCATGGAGCATTTAATATAAAGAACTCCTCGGCATAGACAGGCGATCAGTGTAAGCGACATAATTTGGAGCATTCATAATTCTCTGTACGTAGATTGTACATGCTGTTGATTAAGTTAAGGAGATGATTCTACCCGCCATACTCAACAAGTTTTCCTGTGAAACCTATAATATAGGTACCAACGAATCGCCGTTTTATAAAAATATTACTTAAAGGGTTACTAATGCAGAAATAAATTAAAACGAACAGACGGTGAATTAAGTTCATCAGCGTATGTATTTTTACTTTATAAATTTAATTAAATAACATTATAAATGGTGTGGTACACACATACAAAAGCTACAAATCGATTTAAAAATACCATTGTATAAAATAAAGAGAATTAAAATGTCTCATTACATTGGAATGATTTTCGTCTTTTGAGTACTTTACCAGGGTTAATAAAAATAGTTGATTAGGACACATACATAAATAATTGGTTTAAATATTCTGGAATAAATAACTAAGAAAATAATTAAGTACCTTACATCCAGTAAAATAAATCTTAACCACGCAAGTGCTAGGAAGCAGTACCAACATAATAAAAGAAAATTAATAACAATCACAATTCAATCGATTAATGTTTTAGGATTTGGCACACAAGTTCACAATAATTGAGAAGGAAAACACATTTATGACTAGTTAAGTTTAAGTAATATTTAGTTTTCAAGTACTAGCTACTTACGTACATGGATATTTTTCTTCATCTGAAGTTTTAAGTTCGTCAATAAGTTTATATAATAATATAGTTAAGTATTATGATATTTTAATACAGTTTTATGAAAATTCTAAATACAATATATCGTCACTGGAAAGGCAAAATTACTTAACTGCCATACGATTATAAAGTCCAAACTCAGTTGAGCAATTGCCTTCCACGCATAAGTATCTAATGTCATCTGTTGTTGCATAAAAACTAACGACGAATTACTTTATTTCGACTATTGACCACTAGGTGGCATTATTTACAAAAAAATATCAGTATCAATATTATACAGGGCGTCACAAAATTATGGGACATGAAGGGAAAGTACCTTAAATATCGTAGATAGGGTATTTTGCTGAAAGAAGACTTTATGTTATTTTTAAAAGTTAGTAATTCTGCATTCAAAGATTTCAAAAAATTACTTGCCTCGTCTGGGAATCGAACCGACTTAAATGTAAAAAAAAAACACCCCTACTTTTATGATGCCAATCGAAAGAATGGCCAAAAAATAATAACTCTTCTTAAGTAACATAGTATTTTAAAAGAAAGGAACAGCGTGAAATTAATCATTTTAATCAAATTAAAAACATACATGAAACTGCCGTAGTCAATTAAGTTGGTATTTTTTTGTAAATTAATTAATTAAATGCTCAAAATATGATCCCTCTTGTCTTAAGCAAATCGCCAATCTTTTAATGAGTCCGCTGCCTGTTGATTTTCTTATAATTTTATGGTGAATACTCGATATGATATGGCACAATTCCGTTTGTAACTCGCCCACGTTCTCGTATCGCTTTTTGTATAGCATATCTTTCACGTATCCCCAAAAGAAGAAATCTAATGGTGTAAGGTCCGGGGATCTGGCCAGCCATCGAATCGGTCCATTCGTACCAATCCTATGCTATAAAGTATTTTATGAAGTGGGTACTTATTTACGAATAATCAATGCTATCTATGGAATGATAATATCGCTACTTTTCGAACGTCGTCGTCGGCAATCAATAACTTTCTTGAAATTTGACACAAACATTTTACGTTGTTCGTTTCTTTTAAAATACTATGTTACTTAAGAAGAGTTATTAGTTTTTGGCCATTCTTTCTATTGGAATCATAAAAGTAGGGGTGTTTTTTTTTAACATTTAAGTCGGTTCGATTCCCAGACGAGGCAAGTAATTTTTAGAAAATCTTTGAATGCAGAATTACTAACTTTTAAAAATAACATAAAGTCTTCTTTCAACAAAATACCCTATCTACGATATTTAAGGTACCTACTTTCCCTTCATGTCCCATAATTTTGGGACGCCCTGTATATAGGTACTTATACTCCATTTGAAATAAGACTAGACATTTAAATAAACCTTTCAACCGATTTTGACTTATATTGCGTTGGTGGCATGACAAATGGCAGCTGCAGTAAACAGTTGGTATTGTAACCACTTTTTTGCTTTTAATTCCATGCTTATGCCAACGGCATAGAAGTCAAAATAGGTTGAAAGAACTGTAAAAAAGGTTTGTTTAAATCTAATCTTATTTCAAATGGAGGAGTAGGTATAAATGTTTATAAGTATTTAAATGAAATAAAAGAAATAATAATATAACCGACAAAAATGAGTTCTCACACCACACTATTCTATTATACATATACTTCAGTACAAGATAAATACAACAATGATACCTCGAAATTCCATTCAAGTAAGTACTTCGCTCGTCAATTGCTTCAAAGTAACAGCAATAATATTAACTTCAAATAATAGCGCAATTCTATACTTACTTATTTATGAATAATATCTTAAATAAATATTATCTACTTAATTAAATATGTACTTACGATAAATGCAAAATTACATGTGCAACTACTGAGGCCAGTTAAAAATGGCGCCTGTCAATTTACATTTGCGCGGCAATCTCTACAAGCAGTTAGTCATTGGTAAAATTCAGGTTGCGCGCCGCACTATTGCGCTCAATTCGGGTTGAAAATGGAAACTTCCAATTCCAAAATATGTAATTTATTCGCTCTCGTACCCATGGGCGATATTTTCCCGCGGCGATTTTTTATTGCGCACTGGATTTTCAACGCACTGCTTAACGCCGAGAGTCAAAAATCCAACAGTATGTTTTTTTTTACGCGCTCTGGGTTGCACTCTGCTGGATACTCAATGCTCGGCTCAACACAGAGAGTTGAAAATCCGAAGCACGACAAAAAAAACGTCGCGGGAAAAATCGCCCGTGGGTACAAGAGGTTATACCTAGTTTATTTTTTGCTTCGCGCAGTTGCAAATGGGAATCTTTTCGTAATTTACTATGAAAATCCCTATCTTTCACCACCAAAAAATAAGGAGAAAAAACGTCAAAAACTAAGTTCCTGAAAATAAAGAAAACGAGGAACGAGGAGAAACGAGGCACTTGTGTTTAAATGAGATTTTCATTGTAAATCCATGTAACACGATCAATCAGGCGACCATCGACTCTCAACAGAAGTAATAACTGGCCAAAGTAGTTCTTGACATCAATCGTTGAAATTATACTTAGTGTAGTTGTCTTCGTGATTATGGAAACCTTTATGCTTGACATACCTTCCTTCGATGGTGGTTTGCACGCAACTGTTGCACCCAAGCCGTTTGCGATCCCTACACGTCCAATTGATCGTGTTCTGATATCGATTGTTAATCCAATACTTGTTATCGTTGTAGATCAACACCATGCTGCCTGTTCTGTGTGATGGGAGGTAGTAAATACCTGGAAATAACCTTTAGTCTTATTAACAGCACAAAATGTTACATTTTTTCTACTATTCAAAGGTAGTGGTGGTGTTTTTAATGGCCATTGCTCACTTTCAAAAAAGTTTTTTTTTATCATCAATGGACACCAAAATTTATCTAACTCTAACGGCTCCCTCCACATAGGTGCGTATGATATCCATCGATATAGTACAGCACAGCTACATTGCGCCTGTGTGCGAGAGCCCTTATCTAGGGGAGTGTACAAAACCAATTGAAAGCAGACTTAAAATTAGTATTATCTCTATATTTACATATTTTCTACAAGATTCTAAAACACGAAATAAAAATCGATTGCTTGAGTGTCTGTACATCACTATTTTGTATCTCCGTAATTATTGTTTTTTTTTATATTGATGTCTTCGATTTAGAAATACTTCCTTTACAATTTTCCTATTTAAAAATTTACTTAATAGTTTATTGGCAATTTCATCGGGTAAATATTTTTCTAAGCTAGTCACATACACAGTTATAAGGCGGGTCAATAAAACCAACACATGTTACCAGAATACTGTATTTCCTAAAATAGTCACAAACAACTGTCCATCTAGTTTACCAGCAGGTCCCTACAATAGAAACATGCGTTAGAAGAACACGTCATTACAATAAGTACATCACAATTTTTATAAAATAACATTTAATAAAAAAAAACTTGTAAAAATAAAAATAAAGATCACTGTAGTGATTGTCTATTAAAGAAATATTTTTCTCTTATAAATCTGCCGTCGTGACACTGACGCAAACGGGGAGGATCGTGGATATGTCTGCCACGGAATATTGATATGTAATCTCTTCCGTCTAGGCCTTTGTATGTGATGACATCAGCCCGGCACCCGTGGACGTCTCTTGAGGAACAATACCATTGCTTCTTCCCGTGTGCTTGGTGGTTCTTCATGTAAAATGTGAACCCGTTGAGTATTAGCAGCCCAGCACCTGTCCTCCCAGGAATGAACTGCGCTGGCACTGTGAGCAAAACCATACCCATTAAATAAACCTTTGAAATAAATAAAACACCAAGTTTATTTAAAAAAATATTTAATTTATAATTTTTGTTTGTGCACTTTCTTGAGGAACCAATTTTTAAGTTCTGTTTCAAGAGAACATACACAAAAGTAAAACCTTGTGGAAATATTAAATCTAAATGACCAGGGTAGGGAGGGGGGGAGTATGGATAGGTAAATAAGTAGACCAACACTTCCAACATATTTATTTGTAATCTTTCTGATTCCTCATTTTATTTCTTTTCTTTGTTTATTTATTAAATTAAAACGGTTTACAAACATTTCCTTACATACTAAGTACCTACTTACTTAAATAAAAATAAAAGTTTAATAAAAAAGTTTAAAAAATTCGCGATTATTCGTAACAAATCAATTTAAAGTTTTAAATACTTTAAACATAATGGCACCATGGTTATTAAAAGAATTATTTTTTCTGAACAATTTCAAGAAGATGAAGGAGATCTAAATCTAACGCAGATTACTACACAGTATGAACATGAAAATGGCTTTCTTTTATTACATTTTTATTTTTAACCAAATACTCATAAAGAATAAAATTAGAATATAAAAAAAACAAAACTTGGCAGGTCTGGTTGTTCTGGGAATCGAACCCATATAATAACATTAGCGCACTTCTCTTAGTCTCTTAGGAATCTAAGCCAAGACTGTAAACTTTGAACTCATAAATATTTAATTTACATTGCCACATTACAAACAAACAATCTTACATTCATACCACATCCTATTAAGTAATTATTTGCTTTTTTTGTTCTTTCTAAGTACTTCAGTACCACAGATTACATTTTTTTACTTGGGCATTGAACTCATTTTCCAAAATTCCTAGGCCCATAATAATATGCAGACATAGACAGTCATTTTTTAATTTCAGACAAACCAATTTTAAGAAGGGGAGTCTAACCCATATTGATATTGCTGGTTAATACCTCTGTGGGGTAGGTTGTTTCTTGTTTGCAATCAAGGAAAGTTGTGGGATTTGAACCCACAAAATGCTTAATAAAGAACTGACTTAACTGTCAGTACTACCATCACCAATAAAAAAAAATATGGGAATCTAACCCATAAATTATATGGGACTCTAACCCATACATTATATGGAACTCTAACCCATACATTATATGGGACTCTAACCCATACATTATATGGGACTCTAACCCATACATTATATGGAACTCTAACCCATACATTATATGGGACTCTAACCCATACATTATATGGGACTCTAACCCATACATTATATGGAACTCTAACCCATACATTATATGGGACTCTAACCCATACATTATATGGGACTCTAACCCATACATTATATGGGACTCTAACCCATACATTATATGGGACTCTAACCCATACATTATATGGAACTCTAACCCATACATTATATGGGACTCTAACCCATACATTATATGGGACTCTAACCCATACATTATATGGGACTCTAACCCATAAATTATATGGAACTCTAACCAAACATTATATGGGACTCTAACCCATACATAATTCGGGACTCTAACCCATACATTATATGGAACTCTAACCCATACATTATATGGAACTCTAACCCATACATTATATGGGACTCTAACCCATACATTATTTGGGACTGTAACCCATACATTATATGAGATTCTAACCCATAAATTATATGGGAAAAATCTTCTATGGGACTTGAACCCAAATATTAACTGAAAATTCTTCCATGGGAGTTTACCATGTAAATTCCCATATCACTGAACACCATAAATCCACTTAGAATATTGTTATATAAGTACTTTAGGAGTTGAACCCAAGTTTAATAAATGAGGGAGGCAAACCCAAGAATTCAAACATATATGCTATAAATTCCAGTAATTTAGGACTTAAATCAAAATTATAATCTACATGGCCAACAGATAAGAACTGTAGGAGTTGAACCCAAGTTATTTTAGTTTACAAACATACTATAAAATATTTGCTTAATCGCAACAATAACAGAATAGGACACTTTTTACGTCATGTTGCTTGCCTTCCTTGAGGAGTGAGGATGGATCGAATAATCGATTTTCTCACCTGTATGCAAGGTACGGGCTTGGATGTGGAGTTCAGCCCATATTACATATTTATCTACAGAATCTTAAAACCACATCTGGTAAAAATAATTGACTCATTTTGGCTTTGCCATAGTCAGGTAATGAATAAACCATGATGTAATAGCACGGGGTTTGAGCCCACAAATACAGCGACAAATAGCAATAAACACATGTCTCTCTTACATTTATCGACTATAGTTAGGGTATAACATGTTTACACATTATGGGACTTGAACCCACAGATGCGATGTATTAACAAACCGTAAAAAAAATATTGATGGGGACCTAACCCAAATTGTTTATTCATTTATTAGTACTTACTGAAAATTCTTTCATAAGACAACATTTTTGAAGACTCGAATGTAAACATTGACCGCAAAATAATTATGCAATCTTGAATCATAATATCTTTTATTTGAGTTTTGTTCAGATACTATTATTATTTATTAGAATCTTAAACAAGATAAGCAGAAATCAATATTTGAAAGATTTCTTAACAATTTCCTTGTGTCCGTTACTGATGAAACAACCAAGCCTTTCCAAAGAAGTTCTTAATTTATGTTCAAACCTCTTTAACTTCATTATATTTACATTAAAACTATCTTTATGAGTATTTGTGTATTGTTATAGAACATTATAGAAATGTGACATTGTTTGGATCCCGATAAACCAGAGTTTAAAAAAACATGAATCTTTAAATGGTATTTTAATGACAGAATAACTACTAAAACAGTTTTTAAGAATTATTGAAATAGTAATTATCTATCTATAATATATTTATCAGCCATTTCCATGCACATAAGTCTCGTGGAGACTAAGTTCTAGACATCTGCTATTATTTTGTATGCACAACAAACTTCATATAACTTTGTAACTAAAAACACGCCAGCGTGCGAATTTAACTAACAATTCCTTTAGAACTCCTTCCATAGAAAACTTACTCGCTATTACTCACCGAACCGCAGCCAGGATTTGAGAACAGGGACCACATAATAGCGGGAAGAAAACCTAACCTCACTAACACACTTCACATCGCAATATTTCTACATTAACACCACATTGAACACTATTATCATATTAAATAATAACACAGCACTCATTTACACTATTAAACAACAGTTTTGAACGCGTATTGAAACAAAAATACATACAAAACACTAAAAAACAATTTGACATTTTGAAGAGAGGAATATCTACCACAAACGCGTATGGTAAGCGCGATGCATGCATGTTGTGTGTCGGAGCTATATAAACGCGATCGCGGATCACTCAACCTCGATGCATTTCAAGAAAATAAACGGAATAACATTGTAAAAACAACAATAATCATTTTGGCATCGAGAGAGTTATTTTGACATTTATTTATGAAATACCGTCACAGTCGCTACTATTCCATATTTGAAGCGTGGTTATTCGAATCGACATTAGAGATTTCTGTCTCTTCTGTAATATGCAACACGTTCAAGTTAGAGTGAGATAAAAACGCTTTGGTTGGTCTGAACACCATTCAAGGTATGAAATAGGTGTTAAAAACCAGATCAACTTTTTATTGTTGGCTAATATGCAAAGGAACTTACATAGATTCAACCTAAAATGTGAACTTTTGTTGAAATCTATTTTTATGAAAACTTTTACTGGTGTTTGAACTTTAAAAAACTGTTTAGAAATGTATGTATGTTTTAAAGAATTAAAGCATGGTGTGTTAGTGTTTTATTTAATTTTACTCACCTTTTTTTGCTTATAGATTCTAATGATAAATATTTTAAGGTTTTATCTATTCATTTTGCTATTGCTTTTCTTTTCTTTGATTTTGTTTTAATTTTCTTAGGTTTTTCAAACTTTTGCTTTACCAATAATATCTTGACTCTAGGTACTGTTTTGTAAAATCTAAGAGAGCCGGGTGATCTGTAACACAGGACATTCCTACCTCAGACACCTTTCTCTATTTAAGATTGTGCATTTTATTAACCAGTGCCTGTAATAAGATGTTGAGATAAATAAAGATTTATGATTAGATTCATGCAAAACCGCAAGGTACAGACGCCAGCACTTCAAGCTACTACAATCTGTCAAATTTATTTAATAGATTTTCAACTTTATCGCTGAAATTTAAGGTTCAAAGTTGATTGGGAAAATTTGACAGTTTCGGATAGCTTGATGTGCTAGCGTCTGAACCTAGTTATTTTTATTAAAATAAAGCCTTAGTTATGGGGATAATTTAAAAGGAAGTCGATAACCACCTACTAAACCTATGCCATCTGTATGTCACAAGTCTGTAGTTATCTTCAGAACCGAAATAGTCAGTGTAACGATGGCTTGCTTAGGCCATTATGACAACAATTCATCATCTTCCCGCCCTTGCCCCATGTTACCTACTTGGGGTCGGCTCAACACGGTTTCTACTTCCATTCTCCCCTGTCAACCGTCACGCTATCATTCACTCCCTTTTCTTTTATATCATTTCTCACACAATCCATCGATCTTTTCTTTGGCCTTCCTCTCCCCTTTCATCCATCAGACAGACAGACACACGAGTAATCCTATAATGGTTCCGTTTTTTCCTTTTGAGGTACGGAACCATAAAAATATCTACTTAAGTAATGGAAACTAAAGCTGACCTATTTTAACATGATTTACCTATTTACCTTTAGTACATACAAGCCCAAACCTTCAAGCCAGTCCTGCATTTTGAACCAATTTTTCCCAATTTTTTTAACACGTTTAGAACCTCAAACCAAATGAAAAACCAAGACATAGCGCTGTCAACAGTGACGTGAGGCCGGTTTCGTAAACATGTGTGTATTTTCTTAGTGAGGTGTACCTATTTTGATTGTAAATAAGTAGGTAATTTCATTGTAAATGGTTGTAAATGTGTATGTGTGAGCGTGTATGCACAGAGCGGAGGTGTAGTTTTGATATGATACACTGTATTGTTCGCAGCGCTGTCTTCGTTTTTAATTTGGTCTGAGTTTGAAACGTGGTCAGTGGTACTGATTCCCTTGTTCACAAACTAAACTAAATTTAAATTCAATGCATCTTTTTCTTTCTATTTCATTAAGAAAAGGACAGAAGATAAATTTTAGTTTAGTCCTGTCAAATTAATCACGTTTTTAATCACGTCTAAACTTGTATGGAGTAGTGATAGGCGCTGATTAATTTGTCAGGACTGAACAAAAATTTATCCTGTCCTTTTAGAAATAGAAAGAAAAAGATGTACCTGCTGAACTTAAGTTTAGTTTGTGAACAAGGGAATCGGTACTGGTACCGATTCCCTTGTTCACAAACTAAACTTAAGTTCAGCAGGTACATAATTACTATAATTAGTATAATTACTTATGTTCAAATAAAGTTAAAAATACACTAGCTGCTTCTCAGGTTTAGGTTTGGACTAAAGTGAGGTGTTACCCACTTACCCACGGAACCCTTACTTGTTGTCGTACTTGACCGATTTTTTGTTTAAAAATTATTTTGCATGAACTTGCTAAATGATTAATTGGTACTGCTTCTGCCATCTATCGTCGCCCTAACAAACTTTTTTCATTAACATTATTGTTTTAGTTTGCCGCAAAATTAACAGATGTCACATATTTTAACATTGTAGGTTGGCACTTTTTCGCTTCGGAAAAAAATAGTATTGGTAACTTATTCATTGTCTTTATATTTTTATTCATGTTTGTGTTTTATTTTTGTAATTTAAAATTCGAATCACAACCTTTAGTTTTCTTCATGACAGATAGATGGCGCTGCATCCACAATGTTCAATTTGTCGAGACGGCATAATCATGCAAGATGTACCCAACTTTCTTGAATTTCTTTCAGAAATAGTGTTGTAAGATGACCTAAAATAATTATTTAACTTCTCATTTCCCAATGTTCCAATAAAAGGTACTTAAAGAGGAAAATGGCTTTAGTCATTTCGCTGGGATTGACGACGGGTTGATGATCCTACATCAGCATACTGTATACCTGACTATTTGTCTTACCTATATTGAGCTCTGGAATCAACCTTTGCATAAAATGCGCGAAGGCATTGTAGGTGTAAAACAGCATTGTCAGATTTTCTTTTTGCCAAGTTGGGTTTCTGAACCTTTTTGAATGAAAAAAAACTTTTTACAAAAAAAAAACAACCGACTTCAAAAAAAAAACACTACAAAGTGAAAAATAACTTTAATTTCGGAAGTCGGTGTCTTTGGTTTTGAATTTTCGTTCTTTGTCACCGACTTCCGAAATTAAAGTTATTTTTCACTTTGTAGTGTTTTTTTTTTGAAGTCGGTTGTTTTTTTTTTGTAAAAAGTTTTTATTTTTCACTTTTTAGTTGTGGTACCTACCCCACACAAATTCGAATACCACTACCTGCTATGTAAATAACAGTGACAAGAAGTTATCATATCATCTACATACTAAGTGGGAAAAAAATACGTATAATTGAAGCTAACTCAAAAACTACCCAAGCAAAGTAAATAAAATTTATATGGGACCACCTCTGAAGTATGATCTACCAAACAAAAAAAGAATCATCAAAATCTATTCATAATTGGCGGAGTAATCGCGTAACAAACATACAAAAAATAAAAAAAAAACATACAGACGAATTGAGAACCTCCTCCTTTTGGAAGTCGGTTAAAAACCGGGATCCTTTCGTCGAAAGCGGGACATAGTAAAAAAACGTACCTATATAATCAGAAGTTTTTAAATATTTATCTTTTTATTTGAGTTTTAAGTTACGTTTATGTGACAATAGATAGCAAAAATAGCCATAGAAAATGTATTTTAAAAATATGAAATTTTAAATCAGTTTTACCCTATCGTTAGGTAGTTGAGTCTTGTTAGTCTTCTGAGTAAAAAATAAATAAAAAGCAAAAAACAAAGTCATAAAAGGTTTTATTCAGTAGTAAAATGTGGTGTTTCAAATAATATAATCTAAGGAGTTAGTGAGATTACGCGCCAGTCTACACCTTGTCTGTGCCACCCGGCCGCGCTTCCTCAGCATACTGCACACACGGTCGAGTTATTCCCGAAACGCGGGACAATTAATTTTGATTAAAAATCGGGACGTCGCGCCAAAATCTAACGCTGGTGTAAAAGCGGATTACGCAATCCGATCTTTTTTAGTAAATAAAGAAGGCACTGATTTAAAGCTGCAGTTGTATATAGTAGTTTTAGTAAGTTAAAAATTACAAAATGCATCAAGTTCGACAGATACTGAGCAGTGAAATGACTAAATGGGAAGTTCCGAGTGGGCAGTTGACAAATCGGAATTAGTCGGTAAGAAATCTCATTCTAAGCAGTTATTTAAACAACTTTCTAACCTAACCCAAGTGATTCGCCAACAATATCTGAAAAAAATAAATAGCTGAACTAGTTCAGCTATTGAAAAAATTGTCAAATTTTGATTAATAGAAACCAAAGTTTTGCTAAAATAGCTGAACTGGTGTTGCTGATACATCTCAAACTAGTTATGCTATTCAGAGTGCAAGTGCTGTTAGTTAAAATGTGAACTAATGCTTACTAAAATGAGTTAGCTAAAGTCGTTTAGCTACATGGATAAAATGTTTGATTACTATTAGGCAAACTCAAGATCTATTATTAGGTCGCATGTTTATTCATCTTTTACCAAACGAACGTCTAAAAATAGTTCAATAACTTATGTTAACCTGTAGCATTATTTTTTTGGCTAATAATTAATAATACTTCTAGTTATACATAACAACATCAAATACATGATGAGTCTAAATTAAATTCGATAGCTCATTACAAAACTGTTTATAAATTGTTTATTAAATATTGTCCATAGATTACAAAAACAAGCTTGGTACTGAAAACTAAACGCTCGCATCCCTTGTCCCTTGCCCCATGTTCCACGCTCCTCCGCCGCCGTGTCGCACTCACGATTCGCGAAACTCGCAATACAAACGTGTGTCACGCGCGCTGCATGTATTTTGTAATTGTATTCTTTATTAATTGCAATTATAAAGTTAAAGTAATTGTACTATTCGTCATATCGCATGGTATACATGATTTAAGAAGACGAAGGCGAGAACTACCTGGCATGAAGAAGGCGATGGAACTTATGGCTAGTTAGGCGGTTACCTGAGGACTCGAAATGTATGTCCAGAAGTTTGCAGGTATGTGCGATATTTTTATCAAATTATACTTAAATATCAATGATTTCATAGGTGTGAATATATTCGAAACTAGGTATTTCTGTAACCGCTTGAAGGATTTGAATGAAATTTGGTAGGTACTTATGTAGATAGTACAAATAAATGAATCTATAGTAGATTTAAATCTAAATACGTAATTGTCTTTTTGCAGCAATTGAAGGACTTCAAGGTTTTGTATCCGGACTCTGATGAGAAATTAAAAATAATTGTCATTTAACCAAACACAAAGTTATTGAATACGCAAAAAATAAAAGGGATGGAGTTCCAAAACACATCATAGACAACATTAACAAAAAATAAAAGGGATGGAGTTCCAAAAGACATCATAGACAACATTAACTTCCTTATTTACTTAGGTAAGAGTTTTAATATTTCTATTAATTTGGTGTAGTGTCCATAGATGGACCACTAACTATGTAGTTTGAGACTAGATAATTTGGAAAAAATATAGATTTTGGGACTCACTTCATCTTAATTAAATGCTTGTTTTAATAGATTTTATCAAATTCAATATTTCATGTAATTATTTCATTGATAAGTATTTCACTGATATTTTTTGTTTCCAGATAATAATGAAGAGGCAACGGACCTAGCTGCATTTATCGTTTAAATAATTTATTACTCCTATGGAGTAGCAGCTCGGAGTCTGGATTTGTGCCTGGTTGATGGCAATAGGCTCGCCCCCTATTATATGGGACTTAAACATAACTGGCGAAATGTGGGTGTACCTGCTACAGGGACACCTCTGCCCAACCCTTCGGGGAAACAAGGCGTGATGTTATGTTATTCCTATGAAAAATTTCAGATTGACCTATTTTTTGCAAAGGTATGTCCTGCTAAGTGCACGTTTTGATATACATTTCAAAGATTGTTAACATAGTCGTTTGTATTGAGTTATCGTGAATAATAAAAATACTAAGTCGATTGTGTTAAAGTATTACATAATTTTTTTAAACTTATTAAACCTAAATGTATCCTTACTTGATTCTTTTATTTTTTATTTACCCACATCAAGTCAATAATTAATTTCTTTTAAAGTGTTATTGTAGTTACAACATTATAAAAATATTGAAGTATGTATTCTTTGTATTGCAGTAATATAGGGATCTAAAATAACGTTTATTTAAAATGAATTTAAATATTGACTAGAATTTCACTAAGGGCTTCTGCAGGTGGTCGATCGGTATCCATTTCAGCTATTTATTATGAGTGACAACACTCCAAGGTTTTGTTGGCAAATTAGCTGAGCTGAATACCGATAGACAGTCTGCGGGAGCCATAAACCAGCCAGCGAACGCGGCGATTATGTAGCAAAACAAGAACAGCAATAAATAGATAAACAGTTTTGTAACTATTAGCTAAATCAGTTATTTTCGAGTAATTAAACAAATCTGTTATAGGTAGCTTTACGAATTGATTTGACAACAAAACAGTTAAACACATGTGGATAAACTGTTTCCTTAAAACTAAATAAACTATTTGTGAAAGTTTTGCTATTTGTAACTAAACAAATTGGCAGTTCTAACTGCACGGAGTTTTAAAAATAACTTAACAGTTTTGTAAGAAATAATAAAGTAGTTTAGTTACTATTTAAATTTCTGTGAAACTACCGAAAAGCGAATGGTTTTGTTAACACTACAAAACTTGTTTAATTTCAGTTAACTGAAATAGTTAAGTAAAAAATACCTTAATTTATTTTACAAAACTCGTTTTAGCTATTAGTAGCACTCAGTTTATTAGTCCCCCGTTTCATGTTACTAGCAGCTAAAATTTATGCTACAGGTAACAAAACTTTTTTTTCAGAGAGGATGTGGCGCTCGGCGGCCGCGGCCGCGGCACGCTCGCTTCGCTCGCTCGCCTTCGCGCTTTGATGGTCACAGTTCTAACCTAACATAACCCAAATGATTCTCCAACAATAGAGTCACTAAGAATAGAGAATTTCAATCGGTTCGGGTGCGGATGTCCCCGCTCCCTGTGAACTGCCGAACTATTTATCTAACTGCTCATTCCATCATTTTCACTGTCCATTTATTTATTAGTCTGCTTACGTATTATGTAGGTAAGTATATTGTTTTTTAGGTACTGTCTATGTTTCACTGTCGCACAAAATTACTAAACACCGATAAAAAAAAATTGCCCATTCTTTTTTTCAACTGATCATACCTAATAACCTCTCGAATGTTTTAATAACAGTTCAAAAAATTTGGTCCCAATAAAGAATAGTTTGAACCAAATAAAATAGTGTAATCTAACTTTACGGCTAACAGTAAAAAAAGTATAGTCCGTTAAATCCCGGTGGAAAAAAGTGCCAGGTAAGTCAGACGGACACAGTTATTGGATTTTAATCGGATGAAAAAGATAAAAGAATAAAAGTAAACTAGAGCGATGCCCGCACCCCCTGGCGAGCGGCACCGGAACGCCAAATATCCGCTTCAATCAAATTCACTGCGCCCGTGTTTGTCTACTTCGGAAATAGAGATGTGCTACATATGGTATTTATTGTTTTTCGATTTTTTCTCGGATAGTTTTGATAAATTTGTTCCGGTGTCAAATAATTGAGTTATTAAATAATTAGTGTGGATTTGCTCGCATGAAAGCCTTTTCTTCCCTAGACGTTAATAACGTTCTGAACCCAAGCTTTTTAGAGCAAGAACAACAAGGTAAAAAGATTAGAGCAACAAAAAAAAAGGAAATCATTTACTTGATTAGGCACCAAACCACGACATAAAAGGTTCAAGCAGGTATTTAACAAGGAACAAGATAAGGACACTTTCGTCTGTGAAAAAAAATCAAAGAGATAATTTCAGTCAAGCGTGAAAGTTGAACAAACGAACTCACAGGCGAATTTTTTACTCAGGTACAAACATATTTTTTTCTCCATGGAATTTTATTAAGTATTTACCATAGATATAAGAAAGAAGGAGATATGCCCGGTAGTTGAAAATGTATCGAAACCCAATGTCTCCACTTTGTCCCCACTACCTCGCCACTAGTCGCCACAACTACACATGCAGAAATAGATATGAGGCTGCGCTCACTCTTGCAATTCATAAATCAGAACGTACTACACAATCAATTATAAACCTTATCCCATCAAACACAGCGTGCATTTACCATGCACCGTACAACTCACTCACACGAAAACATCATTTCTATCGTTGTGCTGTACAGAAACAATTTATTTTACATATACGCTAGTGATTGACTAAATCGGAAAGGTATCGATTCTTCCATTTAATATTATCGACAGTGAAGTATCAATATCTAATAACTAACATTTTGGCGGTTTTCACTTACTAATTATTAGGGCTTATTTTAATTTTTTGAATTGTTCTTTGTTTTATCTTTTTATTACGGACGCTTCTAACGTGCACGTCTTTCTACATTGTTCTCACATGTATAATTTCAACATGAATGATGTAACCAATATTTTGTAACAATTTTTTATTTAAAAGAGTGTCCGTGGAGTTTCTTGCCCGTTCTTCTCCATAGGTACCTACTACGCTTTGAAATGGGCAACTAGCTTCATACCTATTTCTGACTGACCGATTCCTTGACAATTCAAAAGTGCCTGTAAATGGTTTAATTGAAATAAATGCTTTGAGTTTGAGTTTAATGTTTACTTCAAATGATCAAAAACTATGGAAATTAAACGTTTTTTTCTCCTCCTGTGAAACCATGTTTTTGTAGTTATTAGATATTGATACTTCACCGTCGTTATACTTTAAAAAATTTGGTGTCCTGAAAATAAAATAAATAAAAACGATAAGTCCAGAAAATATGATAATAAAAATAAATAATAAGCAAAAAATTCAAACAATAAAAAAATCCAGTTACGTTGGTTTAACCTGTCATAGTTTATTGAAACAGTAGGTATTGTTGAACCCTGCTATGATGTTTACTCACTGTCCTGTAAAGTGGAGGTATTTGTGCAGCACTTGACGCTTTAATATTACTGGAGTGGCATTTTTTGTCAAATAGTGTAATCTTAAATTAATATATTTTTCCATGACTGCTTTAATTAGAAATATTATGTGATTATTCATCGGAGACTGCTCAAATTGGTGAAACTTAATATTATCAAAGAGATCTAATCCTATAATTCAAACCCAAAACACTCCACCTAAAATTTTATTAACTTACTTGACAAAATAAGTAAAACACATTATTTCACATCGATTTTCCACCCGGGTAAAACGGTTGACAAATTGAAGAATAAAGTATAATAGCAATAAATTCATTCGCCAAACGACATTGTTGTCGATAGCCTACGTTAGTGGATCTGCACAACTACATCACTAGCTCGTCGCCAGACACAGCGGCCGTACTGCGCGATGCATCCGCAGTCCACAGTATCGTTTTGTGATTTTTACATTGCTTGTTGAGTCACTGAGCGACATATTTAGGTAGTGGTTAACGAGCAATGTATGTAGTGCAAAAATAGTACAGTCGCTGTGATATTTGGAAACAAAAATAACGTAGTAAAAGCAAGAATAGTAAAATACTTGTACTTACATAATTATGGTAAGTGATTCCATGATTCACAAAGTTTTTGTTTTGACTTCGGTTTTTACAAGAAACCACTGAACAACACGGCATTCTTATAAATTGTCCCGATCACGGCCAAAAGCACACTAGTTCGCGGAGACGGCCATTTTCGTATGCAATGAGCACTTTGATCATTACGCGCGGACACAGACACGCCCCCATGCCACTTCTCCTGTTTTTTATATTTCTATGTGTACTTACATTTAAATGCTTACCTATACACCGTGTATCAGAAATGTGTAGTCATATTTATGGGTTTGGTACAGATCAGCAAACTGAACAACTTTCTCCTTGGGACAAATATGTATCGTAATCGCGAAAAAATAATAATCAGTCGCCCCATACAAAACTTCAACGGACGACGTCTTCTACGGAATGAAATGCTACCATTTTAAATATTATATTTATATTAACATTTAGGACTAATATTGTATTTTATATTATTTTTGATTTCTTATTTTGTTATTTCACTATATGCTGCACCGGTTGACGTCATCACGTCAATGCCGCGCCAGCTGCCGCTGAAAATCAGCGCTGGGGCTCTGTCTCGCATAAAGTCGCAGCATTATGCTGAGCGATGGCCGTTTTGCGTGGATGTGACGTATATTTTCCCCCAAATTGTTATTTTCGTGTTTTGTTCTTTTTTTAACGTATTTTCTTTCTTTCAATACCTACTCGACCCAAATGTATGGAATATTTAGCTGTTTCTTTTTTCGCGATTACGGTGTTGGTTCCATGGAGGAAGTTATCTTCAGTCCGATACACGCTGTATACAATTATTACTGAATTTGTTTTTACTAAATGGTTTCGTTCTGTAGGTAAGGTCAAGCGAAATGGGTTGTATATAAAAATGAAATTGTTTCCATTCCATGCAGAAACCAATAAATTCAATTCTGCAAAATATTTGCGCTGAAACTGCAGTTTCACTTGTTCCGGTTTGTATTGAAAACAGTAAACAAACGAAACAAATGGATCTGTTTGCATAATATTATCTAGACACGCGATAGCGTGTCGAGCCAAGTTCCAGGCAAGACACGGCTGCAGTGTGTTATATTACACGAACCATTTGGAGCCACTTTTGACCCCTTAATAACTCAAAATCTATGTAACATTAGCACATGAAATTTGGTTTATTTATTAAAACCCCTTAGATTAACTAGAACTCCAAATTTCATAAATAAAGCTCAAACGGTTATTGAGATATTAACGTCTAAAAATCGGCATTTTTATCAACTACATAGCCATGGTCATCAAAAACCTTTAATCCACTTCCGGATGACCTATAAAGTTGAAAGGAGATTTCTCGAAAGCAGGCCCACGGTATGGTACTGTGTCAAAGCTTATTTATCAAAAATTATGTCGTATTTTTTTCAAGTTAAGTCTTTTTTTTTTTTAATTTCTTTCTGCTAGCATTAGAGAACCTAATTAATATTTATTTGGTTGACTAATTGTAATTTTGTACATCCGCCATTCAATCCTAACCTGAATGTTGCCAAATGACAGACTATTCCAAGCAAATAATTTGTAATCGATTGAAAAATCGATTCTAACCCACATGGAGTAAGTGGAGTATCCACTACACGAGTATGTTTCAAATGCTCTATTGTTCTATGTTTCTAATTATACTCAAATAATGTAAAATTATGATTTTACAATAATTAAAATATTATCTGGTCTGAATGTACTCAAAAACTTAAAAGTGTTTCGTGACAGTAATGTTATTTTATAAACTAATCACCAGTGATCGGAGTAGGTAGATTGATTTGGTGTCAATGAACTGGCACGTATATATTATATGATTTTGAAATTATTAAGATTTTTTTAAGGAATTTCAAATGTTGTGATGTGTAAAATAAAGAATACATCAATATGAATAAGAAATGTTTGACCCTTTTGCTGTCTTTTTAATAGTATATAGGTGATCGGACTCCAAGAAAAGGATAGGTATACTGTAAACAATATAATAATTTAATATATTTTAAATGTTTATCTATCGCATTCTATAAATTTCTAATGTAGTAGTTTAAAAATCCTTACTTTAACAATATTTGATTAAATCCCGTAAGTCCCAAAATGAAATCCCGGAAAAAAGGCTTATCCATGTTATGATTTCTATGACTATTCATGATGCGAGTACCTACGTAAAATCAATCTACCTACTCCGATCACTGCTAATCAGCCAATCGATTTCGTCAATCGATTACCAAAATAATTAAACCTGGTAACATTGACACCATGCATAATGTCAAACTGTCAAAAAAATATCTGTCAGATCAATGGCATTGTTGGCTGTTTGTTTAAGTTGATTTGAATTTATTTTTCCGTATTTACTTTATAGTTAAATTACGTTACGATTTAATACTGTTAATTTAAATTGAAGCCAGACGAACTATTGCTTATCTTTCCATGGCCCTGGGTAAGTTTAATAAGTTCTTTAAATATTTGTTGTAAACACCCGTTCACCTTTCACTATTTTAGCGTATTGTATAAACCTCATTGATTTTAGCAGCCTATTAGTAGAAGGCCTATGTTCAGTCAGGGGTACGTCGCGCGTCGTCAGCTGTAAATTTCTATAGTATGATGTAATTATATTACATAAGTAAATACACTGATTTTTTTTTACCTTTTTCAGGTATGACGATGACATGTGTTATTGCAAGACTTGAAATTATTGATTATATTATCTACAACTCTATCCCAAGTATTACTTGCTCATGGAAATCTAAGCATATTATGTTTTGCATGTGGCATGTCAATTGCAAGTCACAGAAGTCATCAGGTTAGTGTTTTTAAAATGGCAGAATTATTATGAGTGATATAATTACTAAACAAAAGTAAATAAACAACAATAAGAAGTACTTTCTTACTTTCTAGGTCATACATTTGGATAAAATTTGTCATGCTTATTGAGAGAGGCTGCTACCAGAGATGTTTATAGGCAAGCAAGTGATGATAAAAACAGAGCCACCCTAGAGTTTAAGAGATTTACCCTTAGGTCAAAACAATAATCTGGTTAGGGCCAGAATCAAATCGTGACGTGTGAGCAGCAGGACTTGGTGTACATAATTATTGATAAGTGAGCAAAATAGGACAAATCGTTTAAGAGATCATCATTGCTTATTACTGTTTCGTGGGAAAGCGTACACCTACCACCTACTGTACCTACGCTGCTTTCATACCATGACTAAGTTATGAGAATGAAGCTGAAGCCGTTTTAAATTCTATGAGAAATAAAATGTTTTTAGTATTTATTGTTGTGTTATTTGTTAGAGTAAACCTTCCTATAGAAGCGCTGAAAATGCTGCTACCAATAAGATTATTCATCTTTAATTAAGAGAGTTGGCTAAAATAATGTTTATGCCATTAAATGTTTCATATTTAGCGCGCAAGATTATTAATTTACCTTTATAAAATTGCAAGTCTGTAAATGCAACAATCGCCATTTTGATGACAGTCGAGGTCGAGGCTAAAAAACATAAAAATTGGGGATTTCGAACATCCAAACTCCACCACAAGGACAGTGACTATTACAACATTTAATTATTTGACAAATTCATCCATTGTTCTAGTTAAATAAGTAGTGGTAATGAAGTTTTTTATTATCAAAAGTCGAAGTTTCGCGCCAATCGTGCGTGTTTACATTTTAACTTTTCACAATTAACACTCATACACATGTAGATATGATTTAAAATGTGACAAATATGATTAAAAATATTATAAGCAACTAGAAAATGCCCAGATCTTAACTTATTATACGAACACACGTTCAATAACACGTAATATTCATTACTACTACTCAATTTGTGTTAAAAATCGCCGATCATTGTTTTTTTTTTATTGTAATGATGTGCGAAAACGATTATGCCAAACGTTTTTTTTTTTTCAATTTTGATTGTCTCGATTAATTTAGGTATATGTCGAATGTCTGAAATCTATAGGTACTTGAAAATTTAAATAAAATTGTTTTAAGCATTAAATACAATAAGCATTATTTAAAATAATTATTTATACTTTTCTAGTGTAATTTTAATCGTTTTTATGACATTCAATATAAAACGAGTCAACAGACAGGACGTGGATAGATACTTACCTCATTTATTGAATTTCGCGCCGAATTGTTTCTACATTTGAATTTAAATTCGGAACGTTGTTCAAAATTATTTTTAATTTATTGGACAATTATTTAATGTGGATTTTATTTTTGATAGTTTGCTACAGAATGCCTAGTATACATTTTTTAGGTAGGCAAGAAAATTTTGTTCGGGCATGATGATAAAATTAATTCTATAAATTAGGTAGGTATTCCGCAAACACTTTTAAATGACGTCTATATTTTTTGTTAGTTGTATGACTTTGGTAGGATTTTATTTTTGATAGTTTGCTACAGAATGCCTAGTATACATTTTTTAGGTAGGCAAGAAAATTTTGTTCGGGAATGATGTTAAATTAATTCTATAAATTAGGTAGGTATTCCGCAAACACTTTTAAATGACGTCTATATTTTTTGTTAGTTGTATGACTTTGGTAGGATTTTATGTTTGATAGTTTGCTACAGAATGCCAAGTATACATTTTTTAGGTAGGCAAGAAAATTTTGTTCGGGAATGATGTACCGCTCAAGGCCCGCGGGCGGTCCGCGCCGTGACAGATTTACGACCGCACTTAAATAAACAATTACTCGGGTTTCATTATAACGTCTCAAGTAGTATTGTTTATGTTTTTTGCTACTCGAATAGATTAGGAATACGTTTCAAATGGTTGCAGTCTTTGTAAACAACGTTCACTTATCTTTATTACCCGCTTTTGTTATTATTTCTTTTGTTCTTTGTGATAACGATTTCTGATAAAACTACCGTACCAATTCACACGAAATTTTGCAGGGTACATTATGGATAGATAAGTTATCTAACAAAAGCGTTTTTAGAGACAAACATTCAAAACAAAAAATTCAAAAAATCTAGATTTTAGATAATCTAGATTTTCTAATGCTTACGTAACTTTCTCCGTGCCAAAAAAATTTTTTTTTGTTTTATTTTGTTCTAAATGTTGTCTAATACGATGATACATGTAATATAGAAAAGAAATAAAACACTTACGGATCAGATCCATACAGAAAAACCACAAAATATCACAACTTTCACTTTGACGGGAACTTTCTCTTATCTGTTTGTTTACACTTTTTTGGTTGGGTCAAAATAGGTATAACATGATGTTATTTATATCTAAAACGATGTAATATTTACTTCAAAATGAAAATATCACCACTTTCCGACGATTTACACACAAAAACCATTAAAAAACGAATTATTACAGCGAACGGGAGTGACATTTGACTGACATTTTACCGCGCGGGAACGTGATTTTCAACAGTTTTTTAAAATGTTGCCTATTAATATTTTTGCTTTTAGTCGATTTATTTGACGAGAATATCTATCCGACCATAGACACAAAAATTCACAGACAATAATAGCCATTACAGCGAATACAAATAGAGTTGTAAGCCGCGTGGGTACTTGGACGCACCGGTGCGTCCGCGGTCCTTTAGCGGTTAATTTCGTCAAGTTCGTCTGTCCGTGTGTCCGGATGTCATACAGCCATTTTATATAAAGAAAATTTAAAAAAAGGTGTATTTTTAGCACCGTTAAACAATGGTGTAGTGAAATTACGATAAACATAATAGTGGGGGTGGCATTCTCCATACCTACATATAACCGAGAGATGAAAAAAATCTATGCATATAAAGCGTGTATTGTTGGATCTCATAATTAAAATGTTAAAGATGTTTCTAAGTGACTTTGCTTTTGACGTCAATCGTTTTTGAGATACAGTTTATTTTCGGTTACAACCGCAGAATTAACTTTGTTTTTTATAGTTTTTTCGAGAAACACAAACTTATTTTTGCAGTCGATAAAATTGATACTATGCAATGTTTATGCGTAAATATTCATCCCAATTACGGAACCCTTCACTGTGCGTAGTCCAACATACACTTGGGCAGTTTTTTAAATTTCATTTTGAAACTACCTCAAAAAAAAAGCAATTTCTATTACTCGAGTAAGATTATCCTATTAAAAACAAATACTACCAAACTCATACAACTAACAAAAAATATAGACGTCATTTAAAAGTGTTTGCGGAATACCTACCTAATTTATAGAATTATAATTCTAAGTGTTTGCGGAATACCTACCTAATTTATAGAATTATAATTCTATAAATTAGGTAGGTATTCCGCAAACACTTTTAAATGACGTCTATATTTTTTGTTAGTTGTATGAGTTTGGTAGTATTTGTTTTTAATAGGATAATCTTACTCGAGTAATAGAAATTGCTTTTTTTTTGAGGTAGTTTCAAAATGAAATTTAAAAAACTGCCCAAGTGTATGTTGGACTACGCACAGTGAAGGGTTCCGTAATTGGGATGAATATTTACGCATAAACATTGCATAGTATCAATTTTATCGACTGCAAAAATAAGTTTGTGTTTCTCGAAAAAACTATAAAAAACAAAGTTAATTCTGCGGTTGTAACCGAAAATAAACTGTATCTCAAAAACGATTGACGTCAAAAGCAAAGTCACTTAGAAACATCTTTAACATTTTAATTATGAGATCCAACAATATTATACACGCTTTATATGCATAGATTTTTTTCATCTCTCGGTTATATGTAGGTATGGAGAATGCCACCCCCACTATTATGTTTATCGTAATTTCACTACACCATTGTTTAACGGTGCTAAAAATACACCTTTTTTTAAATTTTCTTTATATAAAATGGCTGTATGACATCCGGACACACGGACAGACGAACTTGACGAAATTAAGAGGTCCGTTTTTTTTACGGATTTTGATTATCAAGTTTACAATCGGCATGCAATTGATGTCTATGAGAATTGATCTACAATATTATTATTATTTGGAATAGCCGCCATCTTAAAATCCAGAATTTCCATCTAATTCGATATCACCACTATCTCCCGAAAATGACAGTCATGACGAAAAATTTTCAAATAGTGTTAAAAACTGCCACTTGCTCACTTCAGATGGCGCTGATCTCCAGCGTCTTATAATTTGACAGCTAACTATACATTTTTGATTCGAATGCTAAAAGTTGATGTAAATTCCTGAATTTCATGACTGAATTCAAAACACCCCGTCGAGTCAACTGATGTGTCACGTGTCAAAATCTTGGTCCTTAATGTTAGGCGGTAGTGAATTCATTTCATTCATTCTCTGATCTCGAAAAACGTTGTTACAAACCTCAGGTTGGTATGATCAAGGTAGTTTGTAGGTTGGTACTGTGCTTGAGACGTTTTTGAATTGATAGATCGTATGATTATTGTTTTAGGGACTATTGTCGTTTAATATAGTAAATAGTTAAGGAACTTTGTTCCTGACGGGGCTCCCCGACTGCACAAGTTTTTTTAAATAATAATACTTACCGCGCCGGCTCAGCGACCTGACATCATTGCGGACAATTGTAACAATTGTTACGAAAGAAATACCTACATTCTTACACAATATTGCAACGCATATTTGCAAAAATAATTTTATAGATCACGTTTGATTGACAAATAATAATAATTTCTTTACAAAAAGTAATGATATCCCATCAAAAACATAAATGTGAAAATGGCAGCCAAGTTCAATAAATATGGTTGTCGACTTCGCCGACAAAAGAATTGAGATCTAAATGGGTGCCAAGTTCTGTAGATAATCCTGAAATTTATTTATAAGAACATGCAACTTTCTAAAATAAAATAAAACACAAATTCTTGTTTTTCCTGCTATAACAATGTTTGCTATTTAAAAATATAACTTCTTAAATTTGAACAGTCGAATTATTTACACAAAGCACTTAGGATAAATTGAAGCTCAAGATTTGACTTGGCTAGTTTTTACCAGCAAGCTGAAATTTTAGAGGAGGAAGATATTTTGACCTTACAGTTACAATAAGACACAGTATCTTGCGCATAATATAAATATGCCTAGGCAGACAGTCAAAGCTGTAAACAGTTATAATAAGAAACAGTAACTTGCGCATAACATAAAGAACAAAGATATCATCATTTTATTTTATTTATTGGACTCACCAACAATTGAGTATACCGATACAAAGATATGAGATACATCCAATAAACTTATAGACTAGAGTACCAATTTCTTACAGGTCACATCATGAATGACTTATTTGATGTTGAGTGCCTACTTAAAATTAAATAATAATAATTAAATATGCCTAGGTAGACAGTCAAAGCTGTAAAGTCGATGAAAAAAATAGCATCCAACTGTTAGCCGCTTAATGCACGCACACTAGAAAAGTAAAATTACAGCACAATGACGTGGCGCGAGTGTAAGACGTAGCTGTAACGCACACCGGCATAAAAAAGTTACCCTGTTTGTTTTAGTTATTTTGCACCACGACACTGTAGACTAATATAAAATCAAATATAAAGTTGTAAGATAACTTGTATGTAAAAACTAGCCAAGTCAAATCTTGAGCTTCAATTTATCCTAAGTGCTTTGTGTAAATAATTCGACTGTTCAAATTTAAGAAGTTATATTTTTAAATAGCAAACATTGTTATAGCAGAAAAAACAAGAATTTGTGTTTTAATTTTATTTTAGAAAGTTGCATGTTCTTATAAATAAATTTCAGGATTATCTACAGAACTTGGCACCCATTTAGATCTCAATTCTTTTGTCGGCGAAGTCGACAACCATATTTATTGAACTTGGCTGCCATTTACACATTTATGTTTTTGATGGGATTTATTAATACTCAGTCAAATTGTCATTCAATATTATTGTTATAATGTATCATTACCTATCTACTTAGGTACCTACTTGGATATACCAGTCATCATCATCATTTTAGCTGAAAGACGTCCACTGCTGGACATAGGCAACCCTCAAGCATCGCCTCTTCGACCGGTTCTGTGCTTCTTATATACCTATACTACGAATATAATGTAGGTAGGTACCTAACGAAGAAGCGTGATAAGTATTATATCGTGATATCCAGGGTTGCAAATAACCTCTCCTACATCCCCTTAACGGATTGCCGACGTATCAGGGTCATTGGTTACATTTTATATTTTTATTTCATACATTTTAAAATATAAAATGTCAAATAAAAACTTTTTGCAAAAAAAAACAACCGACGTCCAAAAAAAAAAAACTACAAAGTGAAAAATAACTTTAATTTCGGAAGTCGGTGTCTTGGGTTTTGTGTTTTCGTTTTTTGCCACCGACTTCCGAAATTAAAGTTATTTTTCACTTTGTAGTTTTTTTTTTTTGGACGTCGGTTGTTTTTTTTTGCAAAAAGTTTTTATTTTTCACTTTTTAGTTGTGATACTTACCCCACACACATTCAAATACCACTACCTGCTACCAGTGACAGGAACTTATCATATCATCTACATACTAAGTGCGAAAAAACTAAGTATTTTGTAGCTAACTCAAAAACTACCCAAGCAAAGTTAATAAAATGTATATGGGACCAATTTGGGAGCATACCCTTTCAAACAAAAAAAGAATTTTCAAAATCGGTCCACAAATGACGGAGAAATCGGCGGACATACATAAAAAAAAAAAAAAAAAAAAAAAAAAAAAAAAACAAACATACGCGTCGAACATATAACCTCCTCCTTTTTGGAAGTCGGTTAATTACTCGAAAATGGTTGCAATACCAAAATTCTATATAATGCTTGTTTTTCTCTTTTCAGTTAGGTATGTGTTTTTGCAGTCGGGTTTTTTGTTATTTAAATAATTATTTTTATTTCAAGCTTTTTAGTTTTATTAAAATAATATATTATTGACTGATTACTAGCTTTTATTTGATACCAATAATGTAGTTTTTTTTTAAACCTACCCCTCCCTTTTTTTGTAAGTATTTGCAGATGCAATATAAAAATATTATATAGCTTATGATGCAATATATAATATATATAAGCCTATATATAATATTATTATACACTCTCACAATTAAGACGATTCTAACGACACCTCACATGTTAAAATCCATCAAGTCGTTTAGGCTACAGAGCGTGCCAAAGAAACAGACATACATACATACATACATACTCTGGAAAAACATTACCCTCCTTCTGGGGCAGTCGGGTAATAAATAAATACTAGATCTACCAAACTTAAGCCGGGTCCGCTGCGCCATGTTTTCGTGTTTTATAAACATCAAACATCAAACGCGAACCGATTTTGTATGTGGTATTTTTAAACCACGCCCCAAATCGGTTCGTGTTTGACGTTTGTAAAACACGAAAACATGGCGCAGCGAACCCGGCTTTAACAAGACCTTACCAAGGAGCGAAGACCATTCAAACTTCGTTACAAACCAATAAATAATTTTCATTTTCACGTTCTAACACTAGAGACGAACAGTGTCAAACTTTCAGAATTGTCGCAATTCCATTCTCTAGATCGAAAAGTTACAGCTCCGAATTCTAGGTAACAACAGAAAATTCAATAAATATATCCGAACATATACGAACTTATGAAATATATAATAAACGAACGTAGGTAGGTACTCCGTATTCAGAAAGGAATTCAATACAATTTTCGGAGCTGAATTTTTGATCTCGTGTATCGGATTTGTATCTGGCGTTTCAGCCTTTCAGCTTCGCATGATATCGTTTCAAAAGGTATGGACAGCACTATTCAATGCTTTCAACCTTCATAGTTTAGATACCACACTAGGTTGTTTTTTCTATTGAAGGACGCTTTTTGTTGCAAGAAAAGACAAATATTTTTGTTGATTTTGCTTTTGGACAAAAAGAAAAGGTTATTTTCTTTCACGATGAGATTTTTACAGAATAAACTGACATGGTTAGTATAAACCTTACAGTACAATAACTTTTCTCCAGTCGTATAATGTAAGCACGCAAAAATTAGTTTTGTCGTTAAAATTCTCTAGACCAAAAAGAAATTGTCCATCAAAGATAAAAAAAATATGTCTATATTTTTTTGTTTTTTTTTCAACGAGTTCACAGCTTTGACTGTCTAGTCAAAGCTGTGAACTCGTTGAAAAAAATTGCGTCCAATTGTTGGCCGCTAAATGCACGCACACTAGAAAAGCACAATGACAGCACAATGACGTGGCGCTAGTGTAAGACGTCGCTGTCACGCACATCAGTGTGACAAAGTTGTCTTGTTTGTTTTAGTTCTTTTGCAGCGCGACACTATAGATCTAGATTTATAAATAATCAAATAGTCCATCTAGTACCCAGCAGTCTCAATCTTTGTAATTAGTTAGTCCCAGTATTTGGGCGATCGATATGGCTGTAGCTGGTACCGGGACCGGCTCGGGATTTCACGACTCTGATTCAGTATGCCGCTGTTTTAACTAACCACTAACTATTTACGTACTGTTGTGATTGAATCACGAACCGAGTCGGAATAATGAAACGAAGAACTTTTAGGAACGAGGAAAGTGGAAACAAGTGATTACAAATTGAGAATGGTTTTTAAATTAATTGGAAAGATGTCTGGTTGAGTTTTCTTTGACGGAATTGAGCTCTAGAAATGAAATAGCAAGTTTATTTCTAAACTAGCTGCGCCCCGCGGTTTCACCCGCATAAGTCTCGATCCCGTAGGTGTGCGGGATAAAAAGTATCCTATATCCGTCTCCAGGTCATGGTCAACCCATGTGCTAAATTTCATTCAAATCCGTTCAGCCGTTTTAGCGTGAAAGCGTAACAAACAAACAAACTCACTTTCGCATTTATAAAATTAGTTAGGATAAATGGATATATTTTTCTACACCAAAACTCGAACCAGACTAAAGATAGGTACCTACTTACGGATGTATTAAGGTACAGTCAAGATAATTTACGCATGCTCAGCTTAAGAAATTATTTCTGCGGCAGCGCAGCTACAACGCCCGCCCCTTTCTGGTTTCCACCCAATTAGAGACAATATGCTTTAGTGTGAGTACAGGGAAAGCAAGCGTATTTTATGGCCCTTCTATTAAGCCGTCCGTTTAACCGGATTTTACGACATTCCCTCTAAATAACAATGGTATTTAGATAGTAAACTTATTTTATTACAGTTGCAAAAGTTGCGACGGCCATAAACAAAAAGCTCTGATCACATTGTATGAAGTGCCGTGCCCATTAAAATATCATCTCACAAACAAGTGAGCATAGTTCGCGCCTAGTATGAGTGTCACACTTCTAGACATCATTCTATTAATACGAACACGACTAAATACGCTTCGTGAATCCTATTGGTCAAAACGCGTGCATTGGGCGATCGAGTCGTGAGCCGTGCTATGCGATTATTACCTTAAAAGTGAGCTTGCGGAAGACTGGCCCATTGTACCTTACCCTCGATAACGAAGTGCCAGCAGTTGTTGCAGCTGAGCACGTAGCTTTAAATTCCGCGACTAATAATCATGATCAAAACTTTGATCCAGCCCGTCCCATCCTTGATGGCCTCCCTCCGGTTGACGCCCTAAGCCAAGGTTCGTACCCCACAGGGGGTGCCCTTAGCGAGCGTTCACCTAATTTTGATTAGCATAGTTGAATAGCCCCTGGCTGGAGGTTTTAAGGGTAGTAGCTAAAGGCACCCACAGGAAAGCCCGGTTCAGCCCGTCCCATCTTTGATGTCCTCCCTCCGGTTGACGCCCTAAGCCGAGGTTCGTACCCCACAGGGGGTGCCCTTAGCGAGCGTTCACCTAGTTTTAATTAGCATAATTGAATAACCCCTGGGTTGAGGTTTTTAGCTTAAGGCACCCACAGGAAAGCCCGGTTAAGTAGTCATGATCTCAGAGGTCAACTACGAGATGCCATAACTAAAAAAAACAAATATTGTACCTTACATTTCACATTCACATCATACATTCAGAATCTTAAGATGTTCAAAATATAAAAACCGGCCAAGTGCATGTCGGACCACGCACAATGTAGGGTTCCGTAGTTGGGATGAATTTATCCCAAGAACAAACTTAACTTTGTAGTTGAAAAAAATATCTATCATACAGAATGTATGGGTGAACATGTTTTTACAACCGCAAATTTAAGTTGGTCGATTATTACTTGTAAAGCCTACTCAGCTGTGATAGTTTTTCTTTTAAATTCGTTATATAAGCTACTGCCGTGAATTTTTTCACATATCTAAAACCAACCATTTAGCTGGCAGGGGGGGGGGGGACACTTGACTCTAACAACAATTTGCACTTTAAAGCTTAATATTTCGCAAACGAATCTCTGAATTCAAAAATGGTATTAACACACTCACAATGTTTTTAAAAGACCTTTCCAACGATACACCACATCAAGGGATAGAAAAAAAAAACATCCCTACTTTACGTGTAGGGGAGGTACCCTAAAAAAAATTATTTTTCATAATTTTATTTTACCACTTTGTCGGCATGATTAATATGTATACCCATGCCAAATTAAACTTTCTAGTACTAACAGTCTTGGAGCTAGACCGCGGACAGACAGACAGACAGACGGACATGACGAAACTATAAGGGTTCCTTGTTTACTACGGAACCCTAAAAATTACGAAAACTGCTTAATTTCAAAATGGCTGCCAACCGCCAAGGCATCCTTTGTATTAAGTCTACATACACGTAATAAATTTACTTGGATTCCCACATCACACATTTATCGAGCCTAGAAAAAAAACAAGTTGAGCCCACTAAATTCACCCTTTACACATGTTTTCAGGCATTTGATCCTTCGTACATGAAAATTTATTGCTATAGTTTTACAAACTAAACAAAAGAACAAAACCTTTAAATTGCCTTTATGAAATTTATGTGACCTGCTTTTTATATACTTACCTATTATAAATAGATATAAAAACGTTTATGATGTAGTTAAAGGCTTGTGCAGACCAGCGCGACACACGACGCGACACAAAGATACCGCTCGTCGCGCGACGAGCGGTGCCTTTGTGTCGCGTCGCGTGTCGCACCTGTCTGAAAGAGCCTTATAATTCACCTAGGTTGGTAACTTATTCATAGTGTTTGTGTCTACAAAAAACGTAATATCAAGACGTCTAAATCTTAACTTAATGACGCGAAAACCCGTGATAGTTATAGGTACATAGCAGCGTTGCCAGACGTCCCGATTTTGGCGGGACGTCCCGATTTTTAAATCAAAATTAAATGACCCGCGCGGGACAGGCTCAGTCCCGCTATTCGGAACTAGACCGTGCGTGCAGTATGCTGAGGAAGCGCGGCCGGGTGGCACAGACAAGTGTGAACTGGCCGCCCACCTGGCGCGTAATCTCACTAGCTCCTTAGATTATATTATTTGAAACAGCACATTTTTCTAATGAATAAAACTTTTTAACTTTGATTTTTGTTTTTTTTTGTTCAGAAGACTAAGAAGACTCAACTACCTAAACCTAACGAATAGGGTAAATAAACACATAACATCACGCCTTGTTTCCCCGAAGGGTTGGGCAGAGGTGTCCCTGTAGCAGGTACACCCACATTTCGCCAGTTATGTTTAAGTCCCATGTAATAGGGGGCGAGCCTATTGCCATCAACCGGGCACAAATCCAGACTCCGAGCTGCTACTGAGAAATTTCAGATAGAAAAACCCAATAACACTTTGCCCGACCCGGGAATCGAACCCAGGACCTCATGCTCAGCAGTAGCGCAATAGGGTAAATCTGATTTAAAATGTCATATTTTTATTAAAATACATTTTCTAAGGCTATTTTTGTTATCTATTGTTACGTAAACGTAACTTAAAACTCAAATAAAATATTTAAATATTTACAAACTTCTGATTATTTTTTACTGTGTTCCCGCTTTCGACGAAAGAATCCCGCTTTTTTCACTCAAAGTGTTTCAGAATCCCGACTTGGCAAAAAAATAATCTGGCAACGCTGGTACATAGGTTGTTTTACTAAACAAAACATGCAATGAAATTACATTGTATGTACAACAACTCCGCGTGGTGGATTACGACCCAGTCTCTTTCACCAAGAGGAGGCCTGTGTCTGAGGCGCCTGTGTCTGAGGCTCAGACACAGGCCTCAGACTCTGAGCATAGAGGGAACACTATAGGCTGACTAGCAGCGCCCCGCGGTTTCACCTGCGTCGTATAAGTCTCGAACCCGTGGGAGTATCGGGATAGAAAGTATTCTACGTGTTAATCCAGGTTATAAACTATCTATGTGCCAATCTTCATCCAAATCCGTTCAGTAGTTTTTGCGTGAAAGAGTAACAAACATCCATCCATCGATTCATCCATCCATTCAGTCTCACAAACTTTCGCGTTTATAATGCTTATGTTATGTACAGTACCGACCAAAAGTCCATTGGCAATCTCACAAAGCAATAGACTGACGCTTCGGTTTAACTTACTACCTTCTTCTATAACATAACATAACATAACATCACGCCTTGTTTCCCCGAAGGGTTGGGCAGAGGTGTCCCTGTAGCAGGTACACCCACATTTCGCCAGTTATGTTTTAAGTCCCATGTAATAGGGGGCGAGCCTATTACATGGGACTCATGCCATCAACCGGGCACAAATCCAGACTCCAAGCTGCTACTGAGAAATTTCAGATAGAAAAACCCAATAACACTTTGCCCGACCCGGGAATCGAACCCAGGACCTCATGCTCAGCAGTAGCGCTTGCGACCACTAGACCAACGAGTCTTCTATAAGTTGTTACAATACTGTAGGCACGCACATTACACACACCCTCACTTTGTCTGCAACCAATGACTAGTTCGATAAATCATTCGTTTTTTGTTTCATTCGTCTTGTTCACATAAATATTAAAGTTTAGCAGGTAGACCACAGAAAACTAACTAAATTATTTCGATTTCTGTGGGGTAGACAGATGCAGTTCGTTACGAGTATTCACTTAATAGAACTTTGTTGGTTCGTAGATAATGTTGGTGACGAGTATTTAGCGCAGTGTTGTGGTAATTATTTTCAAAAAGCAAATATTCAAGGGATATCAAAATTATTATTGCGCTGCGTAAAAGTGAATGTTAAGGCTCGTGCAGACCAGCGCGACACGCGACGCGACACAAAGACACCGCTCGTCGATTATTTTAGGATTAAAATTTGAAGTTTAGTTTCAATCTTCTTTTCGTAAAGAAAATGAATACTTAAGCTATAACATCAATACCAACCAATATTTAAAATAAAATCTAAAATGATTAATATAAACAAACTGCCTATACTTAACCTTAAAATCAACTATTTCGTCAGTAGTTTTTTTACATTTTAAGTAGTCTAATATTCTTATTTATTGCTTAATTACTTCGACCATGATCAAAGCTTTATATTTATGGTGAAAAAAATCCATTTCAAATTTAAAACATTAAAAAATTTAAATATGTCAAAATAATACAAATTGCTTCTAAGTTTCTAGACATCTATTTCACATCTTATTCAGCTGAAGTAATGATAAATAATTGTAGCAGTTTGTTAACTATACTTAAGTACCTAAATAAAATATAACGAATAAATATTTTTTAATTTTATTATCACATATCACGCATTTTTTATTCTTAACCCTTTATTGCAATAACAATAGTAATAAAAAGGCAGCAATATTTTAAGAAAATAAAATTATTGCAAACAAAAATAATAATATTTGCAAAAGCAGCGCTGTGATTTACGAAATTAGAACCTTAGCCATCTTGAATCTAAGACCAACGCTTAACGCCTTCTGCTATCTGCACATATAATTTACTTTCGAATTTTAGCAATGCCATACACTGGCCAAGGTCACGCGTATGATGCGTGTCTAACAATAAAGTGCGGCGCCCGCAAACCGCGACGATACGACAGTGTGTAGTGCAAAACTGCGTTCTCTGTGGTGTGTGTACGACACACGGCACACACACCACAGACGTCTGACTGTTTACACATACAAATGTACGGACTACACCGCGTTTTCACAGCAATACGACTCTTAGCGTGCCTATGTACTTTTGAACGCTTACTGTACAAAACTGTAAAGAAAGTACAACACTAATCTTTTTCATCAAGGCCAGAGTTCTAGAGATCCTGAATTTTATCAAGAGGTTGTACCTAGCGGTTACACCACCACATACGAACTACGTATCATAGACATGACGTCACACAAATCCTGCATCGCGCAATTAGAGTTTACCGAGCGATCGACATGGATACAAGATTTCAACTTCAAACCGTGGGGCAGTTGCCCGCCAGACACAATACCCGTCTGGTCAGAGGATCCTCCCTTTTCTATGGAGGATGAGTGAACTTTACACCCTGTTCCTCATGCCACTAAAAGGTAACCAATTAATCTTAGCTTATAAAGGACTTCATCGAGGTACTTTACACCAGACGTGCCTTGCAAAAACGTTGTCAAACTTAGGTGGGTAGACAAAAAATGTCTCAGCGTTCCCTAAGGCGGGTTGGCTACAAAACCGAATAATATTGGCTATAAAAAGTTAGGGTCTATAAGGTACTATCTCACGAAAGTTCCCGCGCAAGAAATGTCTACGTTTGATATTAAAACATTAGCCTTATTTCTGGCATTTTGCCTACAATTTTGGCATTTACTGCCAAAGTATTTCAACATGATTTCGACCTAGATTTTTTGTGTCTTCTTTTTTGCAGTTAGTTCGTGAAAGTAATATTATTAGTATCTGAAATACCGCGAGCGCTCAGGCTTTCTATTTTTATTTTCATGAAGTTTAAAAGAAGTTTTTCCATTAGATAAAAAGCTTTTCAAATGAAATAAAAACTTTTTTTTTGTAAACTTCTAGGAATGAAAATGTGATAACATAATTGGCTCGTGTCATGACTTTTTGTTAGTTGTTGAAATACAATAAATGCGAATAAATGTAAAGAAGTAGAAAGAAAAGAGGAAAACATAAAGTGCTAAAATCATCTTACCGTCACTCGTGTACAGTTTTCTTTTTGACTAAAATATACGTGTATACAGGGTGAATTTTTGAGATGGGGCAGTAAGGACAGGTACTTTAACTGTTGGCGCTAAATGTCCTTAACTTTTTGAGACATTTTCATTCGCAATCACAGATTTTGAAAAAAAAAAATACAGTCAGCAAGAAAATTTTGATGCCAGTCGATCCTGTTTCTTATAAGGATCAAAAGACTCTATGGTATCAACTGAGGTTTGAGTACCGTAAACCGGGGTTATTTTGATCAATTTTAGACTTTGACACCATTTTTTGACGATCCAAATATCCAAACGTAAAAATATGAAATTAAAATATAATAATCGGTTTTTTCTCTTCTTTAAGCCTGCCAAATAAAAAAAAATATGGACTTATATTTTAAATAAAAAAAAAAAAAAAAACAACGCGATCAATGTTACATTAAGAATTACGAATTAAGGGTTACTTTGAAACCACTACTTTTTTTACTGCCACTCTAAAGTAAACTCGCTAAAAACCTCGTAAAAAATAAAATTCGGTCAAGTACTTTTTAAGTTAGGTATCTTTTTAATGTACTTTGATTAAATACCAAATGATACAAATGAATAACTTTAACTGATTTACTAGAAACAACGTAGAAACTTTACTTATACAGGCTTCATTGAGTTGTTCTACTTGGTATTTTTTGTAGTCTCGCGTCCCGATCTTTTTTTTTGTAATCTCGTGGCATACATAGCATCTATAAAAAAACGATATGTGTTAATTTATTACAAAATGAATATCCTGGTGGTCACACCCCCGTAAAATAATAAAATAAAACTAAAGCAACGCCGCAGGATAAAAAGAAAGTTCATTATATACCCAGGTAAAAGAATTTTTGGTATCGATGAGTAGTTTCGGAGATCCCCGGGGACAAGTACAAACTTATAAACTTACAATTGTACAACCCCACAAAACTACTAACTCAGAAAGGTATATTAGTATTGAAAGTTTACATGAAAACATCGGAAGCTGCCAAAAAATAATTCCTGGGATTACGTTGATCATTTGATCAATTTCACCACGTATAAGTGATCAATGTACAGGTTGTCGAATTGAGGGTATTTTTTTATTAAACTCACGAATAAACACTAATCAACATAAGCAACCATAAAAATTACATGTATTTATTATCGACACAAGTACAGTCAACGTTTTTCACGCAATAAAATTAAGAAGAAAAGAGCACTTACCATTAACAATTTTTTTCTTGACGAAAGAATAACGTGACACGCGCACGCGGTCAGTATGCGGTGAAGCAACTATCAGTGTTGCCAATAAATTAAAAATAACTGCCAAGGCGTTTTTCAACTCGTTAATATGAGGACTTTCGTACCGTTTGGAAGTTGTTATCAAAGTCGACCCATAAATCAAAGTATATACCCCGGTTTACGGTACTAGAAAATCAGAATCACAAAAAAGTGTTCCCATACATTTCGGAGGAAATTAAACTTCAACTGCATCCGGTTAGACAGGAAGCCGACCACAACATAGTTGGAAAAAGGTTTGGCAGATGATGATATATACCTATAGCCTGTTACGCTTTTACACCTGGGACATGGAAACTCGAATCTTTCCATGTCCCGCTTCTAGGTTAAGGGGGAGACCACAGCTTGACACTCTTCCCCGTGTATAGCCTTCTTCAGCCAAACTCTCATAAACGCCTCTAAGCCATCACGCCAGCGTTTCCTAGGCGTCCCTTGGCGACAACGCCCGTCTTTTGGCTTCACCGTCTTTCCTAATTAATAGCTATTTACATAAGTGTCGTGTCGTGTCGTCTCGGCATGTCGGTTTTAAGTTTTCGTGGTGAAATTTTTCTAGAATAAATTGGCAGGTTCGGTGACGTAACCTGAGCAAGGAATTTCACAAAATTGCAGAAAAAACCAACCTACCCATGAATTAAAATAAGTACCGTACCGTACCATATTTTAACAAGTTCAGCGATAACAAAGTTCATGCGGTTTACTGCCATCCGTATTCGAACCGAAATCGTACGTCAAACGTTTTTACGACAATCGTCCCTTCTGTTGTTAGAAATAAAATTGTTTTAGATTGAGTTTATTTCGTAAATGGCCGATAAGGGCCGTTTGACTCGATTTTGAATTGAAAGTTGGCTTTTTATTGGCATTAACCTGAATATTTTGTATAATGTTAAGAGGTTCCCTATAAAGTTAATAGAAAATAACCATTCTATTGATAAAAGGAGCACGTTTTTGTGCTCGAAAAGTTTAATAAACGGAATAAGTACGGAATAAGTTTGCATAATGAAATCTGCAAACTATTTGTCCCAGACAATTACTGTTGTGGCAGGAAACACCGCTTACTGGCTGTTCCAACTTGCCGTACTGTTGCACACTCCAAGTCACCTATTCCTCGGACATTAGCCGCTATTAACGCTCTCCTGAACTCAAACACAGATCTTGATATGTTTGCGAATGAATGGAAGATGATACTGTCAGAATGTTTGAATTTTTGTGAAAAGGATGCATGATTGTGTTAAATAAATGATATATTGGCTTCGGCCGTTCTATTTAAAATAAATAAATAAATAATAATAAATCTAACGTTTGAGGTAAGTATCCATTATCCGCAGTAGATAAGTTCAATGACATAATGTACAAATTCAATGACATTTAAAAATACAAAAACTAACTGCTTGCAAGTGATAACTCTGCTAGAACAGATAATTGAATCAAACACCTTGAAGGTACATCTTAAATTTCGATACAAACTCCATTTTGTCCAGAATCCTACCCACCTGTAACCATAAAGATACGCAAATCAGATAGACAGTCGGGGTACATTGTAACGCGCGTTGGGTACATTGTAACGCGACTCACGCACTTGGTGATAAAATTCACGCAATGTAACATTCAAGTTAATTGGGCAACTTAACAACTGATAACCTCACTGATTATAAACATGCAAACGTTAAATCCGAATTACTTTAAAGTCAGGATTTGTAGAGATTAGTCCTTTTTTGTTTGATTTGTGAGAATAGGTACCCTGCTTATAAGGCTAGTTCTTAACTATTACCTCGCAAATTAATAATAGTCTGTAAGATCGTTATCACACTGAGGATTTGCTAGCGTGTTTCCAGCGAAGCAATTTTTGAACGTGCTCTCCGCGGGTGCGAAGCGAAGTAGCCGCGACTACGCGACGTGTTCTCAGCGTTTTCACAATATAGGTACTCTCGTTTGTCTCACTCTCTCTTATACATTCACGTTAATCGCTCTCCTTTCGCAAACGCAGCAAAACATGTTGATCACAAGTGGCGTGCGTACGCAGCGAGCGCGATAAATAAAGCAGGTGTGTGCTTATGACCACATGATAGAATTGAAAACTTACGACTGGAGTATACGCGATTCAGCAACACAGACCGACTGGAGCCGCATATACCAGAAACGAAAACGTGACGAACTCGTTACGCACATGAGGCGTGCTCGCCAGTGTGATATGGGCCCTAAAAGTCCACTGACAACTTAACTTGAACATCTCGACATAAATTACCACGTTCGGTCGTAACGTAAGTTAAAAAAAATGTAGATATTTTTAGCTTCTTTCTTTCTTCTTCTTTCTTCGCTCGGTTTTCACGACTTGACAAAAAAGAGATTACTCGATTAATTAAAATGCGTATAAACCTTCTAAAACATCTAGAAACTCAAACTCAAAGTATTTATTTCAAATAAACCAATTACAGGCACTTTTGAATTGTCAAGGGGTCGTCGGTCAGTCAGAAAGATGAAGCTAGTAGTTGCTCATTACAAAGCGTAGTAGGTACTTTTTTTTTTTTTGGTGGTAATTTATCAAAATAACTTCTCCCGCTCTGGGTGGAGCGGGAGGGCGTGTCAGACTCTTATTGACCAAAACCCACCCGTGTTCCTTCAGTTGCCATGTTGCTGGGGGCCACGATCTCCCTTTCGGACTTCTTCGCAACCCCGGTAGGCATCGGCCCTAGCGTCAATTCTGCTATCTCTTTGAGGCGCGCGTGGAACACAACGCGCCATCGTCGGCGTCGACCCGGGCCTGGTCCTTATCGGACGGCGAGCTACCCATTGCTCACCGTCCGCAAGCCCACGCCTACGGTGGCCGGAAATCGGCTCGCGATTACCGACGCCCAGGGCGTCTCCTCTTGCGGCGGTTAGGGGTGCGAGGGCGCGAATTTTGCCTCTCCCTCACGCGTTCTGCCTCCTCCTTCGCGAGCATTACTGCTTCACAGAAGGAGGTGACGGCCTCCCGTTTCCTAAGCCGTGGCAGCTAAGAAATGACTAGTCCCTACTGACAGCGCCCATTCACGAACATGACGCATGGATTAACACCATTCAGCTCAACCATTTTGAAGGGAGCTAAATAGATTCCTTGTTTATGTAACTTTCATATAAACGTACACATAAATCTTCCGGAATACATTTTCTAAATGATGATGAAAACCGCATCAAAATCAACAACAACGCGATCACACAGACAGACACCAAAGTGAATTTAATGTACAATATTATGTACTAGCTTTTGCCCGCGGCTTCACCCGCGTGGATGTCGGAAAATATCCCACGGGAACGTACTACCGGAATTAAAAGTACCCTATCCGTAAACCATGTATTAATTATGTAATACATTGTACACCAGTAAAGCTCCCAGTCGGCATGATTTTTTCCGATATCTTCAAAAATCATCGTCATATTTCAGCCAATTTACACTAAACCTTAATGAATTATACACTTAAACCTTCCTCATGAATCACTCCGTCCATTGGTGAAAACCATATGAAAATCCGTTCGGTAGTTTTTGAGTTTATCGCGTTCAGACAGATAGACAGACGCGGCAGCGGGATTTTGTTTTATAACTATGTAATGATTATATCCCATTTATTCCACAATTCCGCCAATAATTACACTGAAAATCATTCTCTCCTGGGAAATTGTTCGGAAAATGAGTGCAAATACGATTATAACTTTATATCGAAAGCTTCTCGGAGGGAAACCCGACCATCCTATGTACTTAATTGACTCTACGCTTTCATTTATTAGCTCTCTGCAATATTGTATAGAACGTCGTATCTTTTAATTGAATCTATTGTATTAAATTGACAGCCTTGTTGGTTTGGTCACAAGTGCTAAGCAGTACTGCTGAGCAGTGGCGAAGGCTGGTTTTATGGAGGAGGTAAGTCGAAGCAGCAAAAAATAAATAAAAATTACTTATTTCTTTCGTCGTGACCGCGAAAAGTTACTTCTTGTTTACCTAGTCCCGAACTCATAAAACAGCTACGAATAATATGTTTTTCAGTCTGCACATCTTTTTTGATGAATTCGTCAGATTAAAATGTAAAAAATCCTTTATCTTCCATAAACTGCTAAACTCTAAGAAAAGTAAACACGGGACTACATTTTATTTAATTAACGACTGCCAGTCAGTCATTGATATTTATCGTAAAGGGAAACATTGAAATGTTTTGAAAACCATCACGCCGTTTGTAATTTATAGTCCAGGCGAGCACGGCCTAACTTAGTTATGTGTTTTATATTTTCAAAACTTAACCTTGAAAACCATGTTTCCTCACAAAGTAAATAATCTGTCAATAAACAAGCCGCAATTCCTAATCCTACCGATCGTACTAATTACTTTTCAAATCTACTCTAAATAAGTAATTTCAACATAATAAACTATCTATTTACCCCGAATACCTAATTACAACGTACTTTCACTAAACTCAAAACACAAAAAACAAACACTATCGTCACAATAACCACTGTACTAACTAATAAATTCCTACTACTAGTAATAATAAATTAATAATTAATTCAATGAATATTGAGCGAAAAAAATGCAAATTAATATGGTTCTAATGCGATTACGTCAAAAAACAACCACACATTGTCAATCGAATGATAAAATGTTTACGAATTCCTAGACGAACGCATTACGACATCTAACGAAAACTACCGAATAAAATGCGTGTGCCAGAAAGAGGTGGTGCAATAGCAATAATTCCTTCTCACTCCCGCGCGCACGTTTCTACTACTGTGTCCCTATCGTAACTCGTTGCAGATCAGCTTACCCGGCTGCTAAGAAACTGCAGTGTCACGTGACCGAAGTGACGTCATGATGGACTTAATTTTTTAAGGAAATTGAATTTACGATAATCTGGACGCGCCTACGAGTTATTTTAGCGCAAAATGTTTTGTTGTTGGGATATTAAGACAAAAAATTTAATGTATGTAGGCGTTTTGTAATGTTTTAATTTTATGGTGTATCAAATACTTATAGTTTGATTATTTAATGACGATAGAGTGGTTGTGTTCCGAATTTCCGAAGGGAAGCCGGTAGGAATCGGGTTATATAGACTCGCTGCCCATGCTGCTGAGCATGAGGTCCCAGATTCAATTCCCGGGTCGGGCAAAGTGATATTGCGTTTCCCATCTGGAATTTCCCAGTAGCAGCTCGGAGTCTTGAAGAAATCACGTCCATTAAGTATGAATGAACACAAAAACAATGATTACACAAAAGTGAATGTGCCATCAATTTATAGAACGTGTCTCTTCGAAGAAAACGACTAAACAAGTACTTATGTTTACGTGAAGTAGGGTAGAAGCATCGGTGGTTCAGTGGTATAGTGCTCGCCTGCCACGCGGGCGGCCCGGGTTCGATTCCCGGCCGATGCATTTAGATACTTTTTTGAAACTTGTTATTTGTTTTATTTTAACAAAAAATACTGAGCTTCCTAACTTTTGTTATATGATTATGTTTATATTACATAGTGAAATTTATTTGTGAAGTTATGTCTAACGCGGATATAAAACAGAATCACGAAAAATCTATCAAGCGTATTTTTCTGAAACCTTCACCATTTTAAAGATAATTTAATTATTGATCATTTAGTATACGTGTTTTATTAAAATACCTTTTGTTTTATGTATAATAAATTGATAATACGTCTCATTTGGGACAGCGCTCCTTGATGGGCGAGTCCTGTTACTGACTGGACGTACGACGCGTTACTTGAGTACAGAACACGCAAGCTAACCACTTAAGGTCACTGTCATATATAACATAACATCACGCCTTGTTTCCCCGAAGGGTTGGGCAGAGGTGTCCCTGTAGCAGGTACACCCACATTGGGCACGCCACAATTGCGGCGATAAGACCCCTCTTTGAGGAGTGGCTAGAGAGACGTCACGGCGTCCTCACCTTCCGCCTGACGCAGGTCCTCACCGGACACGGGTGCTTCGGGAGGTACCTGTTCAGGATAAGGCGGGAGGAAACACCCGGGTGTCACCATTGTGTGGATCGGCCTGAGGACACGGTGGAGCATACGGTGGAGGTCTGCCCGGCTTGGGCGGAGCAACGCCGTGTCCTCGTGGAGGCGATCGGCGGCGGTGATCTCTCGCGTCCGGCCCTGGTTCAGGCCATGGTACGGAGCGAGAGGAAATGGCAGGCCGTCACCTCCTTCTGCGAAGCAGTAATGCTCGCGAAGGAGGAGGCGGAACGCGTGAGGGAGAGGCAAATTTCGCGCCCTCACGCCCCTAACCGCCGCAGGAGGAGACGCCCGGGGCGGGAATCGCGAGCCGATTTCCGGCCACCGTAGGCGCGGGCTTGCGGACGGTGAGCAATGGGTAGCTCGCCGTCCGATAAGGACCAAGCCCGGGTCGACGGCGCGTTGTGTTCCACGCGCGCCTCAAAGAGATGTCAGCAGAATTGACGGGGTCCGTTAGGGCCAATGCCCGCCGGGGGTTCGAAGAAAACCGATAGGGAAATCGTGGCCCCCGGCAACAGGGCAACCGAAGGAACACGGGTGGGTTTTAGTCAGTAAGAGTCTGACACGCCCTCCCGCTCCACCCAGAGCGGGAGAAGTTATTTGATAATTTCCCACCCAAAAAAAAAAAAAAAAAAAAAAGGTACACCCACATTTCGCCAGTTATGTTTAAGTCCCATATAATAGGGGGCGAGCCTATTGCCATCAACCGGGCACAAATCCAGACTCCGAGCTGCTACTGAGAAATTTCAGATAGAAAAACCCAATAACACTTTGCCCGACCCGGGAATCGAACCCAGGACCTCATGCTCAGCAGTAGCGCTTGCGACCACTAGACCAACGAGGCAGTCACTGTCATATATCTGCGTCTTAATTACTCTTTCGTTATTACGATATAAACGGATTATAAACTCCGTTATTTCACGATAAGCAACGTAATCTATTTACCATTCACATTAAAATATAATTCTAAAGTTCAGTCATTTCATTAATACTACACAATAACTATCGTTATTTAGCCGTTGTTTGTCCAGTGCTATACTAAATGGAGTATGGGTATATTTAAGGTAGAGACGATAATACGACAATAAAATAAACTACGTAAATGTATCATCAATACATTTACGTAGTTTATTTTATTGTCGTATCCCAGTCTGCTTACGAAAATTCAATGAAATATATCCAACTAGTTGGATGTGTGTAAATATCCGTGCTACCGGGATTCAAAGTATCCTGCGTCCTAACGCACGTCATGGCCTATCCATATGCCTTTCATCTAAATCCGTTCAGCCGTTACGGCATGAAAAGGTAACAGGCAGATAATAAATCTGTTTTAGTTTTCCGTACCTCAAAAACAAACATTGAAACCCTTAAAAAATGACTTCGTTGTTTGTCAAGACGCTTTTTCTCAGGAATGCGTGGAGGCATCAAGTTGAAATAGTTATCGAAAACTTAGATCTACGGTCTCTTGGAGCTGTAACGAAAATCAAACTTCCAAGTCAACGCAATAAAAAAGAAGTAGTCCACTTAGAGCACCCGTCCGAATAGCACCTGCGCGAATAGCACCTAGCATTTATTTTTAAATTGTTGTCCATGAAGAGCACCTACGACTCAGCAACCTAGTGCTGGGATGTATTTGTTTTACAGGACGTTATTAAAATAAAGGTATCGATAAAAATCACTAGTATGTTTATTAATTACACTAGTAAAATTTAAATCGAGTGTATTTGGTATTGGAGTTAAAATCTATAACAAACTCCCAAACTGTATTAAGAATATCTCATCATCAAATATATTTAAATTAAAGCTAAAAGAATTTCTCTTATGTAAAACGTATTATTCAATTAACGAATTTCTAAATGACCGAATTATTGACTAAATTGTTTTTGACATATTTTAATGTAAATTATATGACCGTGATAATTATGTCTAATAAATAATCTATGTAGCATGAGGTTGACTAAAACTTGACATGTTAAACTTATTTTTATTTTTTGGACTTATTAAACGTAAATTGTATGACAGTAAAAAATATGTATAATAATTAATGTAAAATGAGGTTGAGTGTAATTGTATAATTTATTTTTAAGATAGCCAATAATATTGACATACATAATAACATATATATTGCTCATCCCATGGGTATGTTACAGTGATACAATAATATTAACTGTAAGAACTGTCTTTTCACCTGTGACAAACAATGAATAAATGAATATGAATATGAATAATTACACATATTTACGTACATATGAAATTTGTCTAGGCGACATTCAAAAATGAAAAATAATAAAAATCACTATGACAATAATTATTAATTTTACCAAATAATAACACTTCTTATTTTTAATATAATTATCACAATAAGTCTCCACATATCACTTTTATTGCAAAATCAGCCTTAATTAAATCTTACCTAATAATAACACAGGTAAAACAGGAGTACAAATTAAAAACTAATTATGTTATTATTATAGGATTGTATCAAGAGAAAGGGAAACGAGTAATCTGCTCGATAGATTATGTGTGCTAGATCTTAAGCTTTCTTTGTTGTTGTTTTTTTCTGTATCTTCCGCCAAATTATGATCGATTGATCGGTAGAAGCACTAGCTGTCATGCAGACAAAGCAACTTAGTTTTGCAGTCAGGGTAACATCCTTGTCAGCAGAATTGACGGGGTCCGCTAGGGCCGATGCCTGCCGGGGTTGCGAATAAGGCCGAAAGGGAAATCGTGGCCCCCGGCAACATGGCAACTGAAGGAACACGGGTGGGTTTTAGTCAGTAAGAATCTGACACGCCCTCCTGCTCCACCCAGAGCGGAAGAAGTTATTTGATAACTTTCCACCCAAAAACAAAAAAAAAAATGGTAACTTCCTTATGGGTAGGTACCTACACTTAGCAGATTACTCGTTTCCCTTTCTCTTAGTGCAATCCTGTAATAATAACATAATTCGTTTTTAATTTGCACTCCTGTTTTACCTGTGGTATTATTAGGTAAGATTTGATTAAAGCAGATTTTGCAATAAATGTGATATGTGGAGACTGATTATGATGGACATATTAAAAATAAGAAAGTATTATTACTAGGTAAGATTTAATTAAGGCTGATTTTGCAACAAAAGTGATATGTGGAGACTGATTATGATATATTAAAAATAAGAAGTGTTATTATTTGGCAAGATTAATTATATTATTGTTATAGTGATTTTTATTATTTTAAATTTTTAAATGTCGCCTAGACAAATTTCGTATGTACTTAAGTATGTGTATAATCATTCTAGTGATTTTTATCGATATCTTTCATTTAATAACGTCCTGTAAAACAAATACATCCCAGCAGTAGGCTGCTGAATCGTAGGTGCTCTTCGTGGACAAAATTGTAAAAATAAATTTTAATCCACGAAGAGCACCTGGGTGCTCTTCGTGGACTAGGCTAGGTGCTATTCGGACGGGTGCTCCAAGTGGACTACTTCATAAAAAAATATGGCCTTTTATGCCCCATATTTTAACACTCGCAAATAAATCAGCCTATTTGGTACTTCCCGTTGGCCCAGCAGCATGAAGTTTGGCGAGAAGTAAGGTCAAGTAAAGAGGAAAATCCGAAAATTGGTAATTTATAGTTATATATAAACTGCAAAGTTAAATTTTTTCTTCAACCTGGGATAACTATTAAAAGTTATTTTTCAATTGAATAGTTAAGTTTGTCCTTCAACTCAGATTTGGAAATTCGGGCAACCGAGTAAGCACAGCTTTGAGACGGAACCCTCAGGGCGCAAGTCCTACTCACACTTGTCCGGTTTTAAATAATAAAATAAAACAAGTTTATATCATTCTAAATGAATAATTGTTAAAATACTAATCATTACATTAGGTACTATTATTATCACCAGTGATTTGTATTGTCTACTCTTGCCGCCATTGAACACATAATACCTACATGTTAGAAAGGTTGTAGTTTATCAATTTAAATTGTAATAACTTTTGACCGAGTGGGCGGTTTAAATAATAAAGTCTTAATGTTAATTCAAGATACGGACTATGACTATATTTCCAATCCCTTTAATTTTTTGAAAAGAAGACACAATAAAAAAAACAATATTACATAATGTGAATTTTAAAATCATCCCCTATTTTATCCACTTGAGGGACGATTTTTGAAAAACGCTGAAATACGTAATTCTTTATTTGTTACCAAAAACATAAATTTAAATTTTCATGGCCCTAACTTAAGAAATGTTAGGTTTCCCATACAAACTTTCATCCCCTATATCCTCCCCTCAGGGTTATTTTTGAGACAAAAAGTAGCCTATGTCCTTCCTCGGGATGCCATCTATCGCCTTGCCAAATTTTATCGAAATCCATTCAGTGGTTTAGACGTGAAAAGGTAACATACAGACAGAGTTACTTTCGAATTTATAATATTAGTATGGATTGTTTAGTCACTATAGCTAGTCGACTAATCGACAAAATCCATAGTCGGCCCATCACAATTTAGTTTGTTAAAAAAAACAGTTTTTCATTTCGATGTTAGGATTTATTTGATAGTTCTAAAATACTAATAACCTATAACTGATCTCAATTAATCTGCCGTCCTTACTAAAAGTGCAATAACTCGAGTTTTGCGCCGAATTGAGACAAGTACGTATTCGGAATTTTCAGAACGAGATCTATATATATATTTTTAGACACTTTTTACGTATCTATGACGAAGCCGGTTTACCTTGTATACCATGTATAGTGTTGGAGATACAAACAAAACAAAAATAAAATCCTTCCCCACGTTTTTCTCGAAATCAGGTTAAACCTAATTATTGCACTTTTCGTAAGGACGGCAGTAATGTTAAGAACATAATTATTTGAAATTGTTTCATTGTTACTTAATTTGTGTTTTTTGAATTTTATTTTAATTTTGATTTTATCTTAATTTCATCTGTATTTTAAGAATTAATTTTATACTTTTTGCTGTGCCCCACATGGTCCGTAATTGTATCTTAGCTTTAAGCCATTGTAACACCTATATTATGGAATGCAAATAAAGATGAATGATGATGTCTAGTGGTCGCAAGCGCTACTGCTGAGCATGAGGTCCTGGGTTCGATTCCCGGGTCGGGCAAAGTGTTATTGGGTTTTTCTATCTGAAATTTCTCAGTAGCAGCTCGGAGTCTGGATTTGTGCCCGGTTGATGGCAACAGGCTCGCCCCCTATTACATGGGACTTAAACATAACTGGCGAAATGTAGGTGTACCTGCTACAGGGACACCTCTGCCCAACCCTTCGGGAAACAAGGCGTGATGTTATGTTATGTTATGTTATGAATACTCATAAGCATTAGTATTTAGTGTTTTCAAATCTTGTCGTATTATTGTCTCACGTTGTCCTACCAATCAATCTGCCTAGCCTTTTCCCAACTATTTTGAGGTCTAACCGGATACAATTGAATACCAGTATTTTACATAGAGTGACTACCTATCTAACCTCCACAACCCAGTTACTGGGTAAGACTGGTTGTCAGACTTTTGGGCTTCTGACTACCCGTAACGACTGTCAAAGATCTAAAAATTAAAACTTGGACCAACGGCTTAACGTGCTTTTCGAGGCACGGTGGGTTCACGATATGTAATGGATGGCCACCCATCCTCGAACCGACCGCGATAAGCGTAGCTTAACCTTCAGTCAACCCGTGCCGCTGCTATTATTTAACTTTTTTTTCCTAGATAACAGGTATAACTTACGTCCCCACGTTGATAAGCAAGCCTTCCATCTTTATTTGTGGCGAGTAGCGACGTGTGAACGTATTGCTCGATCAATCTCTATTAGTCGCGAATCGCCGGTAAATGTGAATTATGTCCGAAGGTATAAATAATATGGCATTATTATGCCAGGTTTATAAAAAATTGTTGAAGGTAAGGTATAGAAAATTAAGTGGTTTAATAAAGTGACAAATAAGAAGTCACTTTGGTTGTCTTTGTATTGATAGGTCTTAGAGGACTGTGGAGCTAATCCTGCTATATTTACAAAATGTGAAACTAGAGTAACCAATATCTTGTGAAAAAAAAGGTTTGAAAGTATTAGTTTGCCTCCATTTCATGAAATGATTGTCACATCATTATGTGGTCAATTTTATCATCGGGTTATGATAATTCTACCGGGTTGTAGTCATCCAATACATTAAGATAGAACACTGACTAATTTCACAAAAGCTTCTAGACGTAAGTACCTAGTCATTATCTCTCAACGATAGAGCAGAGAAAATAGTATTCCTTTTAAAGTCATTTAAAATACAATTTACGAAGAGAACGAGAAGCAAAGAAATCGAGACAAAATAGAAATAACCTCCGTTCTCAATAAGAGAAAATCTATAATGGATAGCAAGAATTGTATAAAGATTTTAAAATGCCAATAGCGTTGTTTTTCCTTTTTAATAAGACTGCAATGTTCCATTAGTTCTTTGGCTTTTATAAATAATGCAGAAAATAATTTCTTATTGAAATGGACTTTATTTTATCTGTAAGACTGTTTGTAAAGGGTGCTTGGAAAATGTTGCCGTTATAAAGACTCGGGCTTTTTATCTCGTGCTGGCACGACACTTGAGTATAACTCGAGCTGTAGTATAAAGATAATTTAACTAGTCAGCGGGTTGATAACGAGGTTTACTTGGAGAGCGTCAGACGAAGTCATGCTAATTTGAGGAGGCTCTTTTAAAGCACTCCAAGGTCATTAAATTTAGAACTACTGGAAGCAAAAACGTTGGTGATTGTAATAGTTTCTGCTTTGTAGTAAATGTGGTGCTGTTCCAGAAGCGATAGGACACTTCCTATCATATCCTGCGTACTAGTGATTGCGCCAAATATGTAACTGAATGGGCCGAGTTCTGAATAGATTAACATCGATACGCTAAGAAGAAGAGCATGCTGCTGAGCATGAGGTCCTGGGTTCGATTCCCGGGTCGGGCAAAGTGTTATTGGGTTTTTCTATCTGAAATTTCTCAGTATCAGCTCGGAGTCTGGATTTGTGCCCGGTTGATGGTAATAGGCTCGCCCCCTATTACATGGGACTTAAACATAACTGGCGAAATGTGGGTGTACCTGCTACAGGGACACTTCTGCCCAATCCTTCAGGGAAACAAGGTGTGATGTTGCACAAATCTAGACTCAGGGATGCTACTGAGAAATTCCAGACAGAAAAACCCAATAACACTTTGCCAAACCTGGGAATCGAACCTAGAACCTTACGCTCAGCAGTAGCGCAATATAGCTATTTAATGAGTAAACCGTTCCTTATTCATAAGTTTAAAATAAATGTTTTGTATTTGTGTTGTTGTGTGTTTTTGCATTGTTTGGGTATGTGTTGTATTGTGTGTATTTTCTTACTTTCTTTTTTCTTTCTTCAGCGAAACAGTAGGTACTTATCGCGTTTCACTTGGGAATTTCCTGTAAATTTACTGTTCAGCGCTGAATATTCTGTTACCAAGTGCCTCCGCACAATGATTGCTTCTAGGCATCACAATATAAATTCATGGAATATCTTGCTGTAAGACAGTCTACTTTTTTTATTAAAAATTATTAAGAAACTGTACGTAGGTATAGTTTTTGGGCTCAAGTAAATGCAAACAATTTAATTCCTAATGAGTGTTCTGAATTTAGCTTAGCTCTAGTGTGGAAGGTCCAAAAATGGTCTCATTTCGCTTACAAAAGAGTTAGGAAGTTTAGTAAGTTTTGTAAAAAAAAAAGTAAAAAAAAGGACTTATGCATCGGCCGGGAATCGAACCCGGGCCGCCCGCGTGGCAGGCGAGCATTCTACCACTGAACCACCGATGCTTCTACTATCTGTATCTAAACATACTTCTTTAAGTCGTTTTCTTCGAAGAGACAAGTTCTACAAATTGATGGCACATTCACTTTTGTGTAATAATCGTTTTTGTGTTCATTCATACTTACTGGACGTGATTTCCTGAGAGGTTTATGTGTTGGGGCAATGAATATACTTTAACGGAAGAATAATGTCATAAGTAGGTACATGACATAGGCCACTCCCAAGTGAAGTCACTCCTGCTGGTTCTCCGCCGACCGCATCCAATTCGTTTTTTTTAAAATAGCATCTCGTAGTTGACCTCTGAGGATCGTAACTACTTTAACCGGGCTATCCTGTGGCTGCCTTAAGCTACTAACTAACTACTAATAACTACTAATAGCTTATAACACTAGGCGAACGCTCGCTAAGGGCACCCCGTGTGGCGTCGCTGGGGAGGACAGCAAGATGGGACAGGCTGGATCACAAGTGGGTAATTATTATTAATCGGGGAGTTTAAAGCTACAGGCTCACCATCGGCGCGGGCTGGCGCTTCAACGAGCAAGGTGAATCCAGTTTGTCCCAGCCAGATATAAATAATATTATCAGAAAAAAGTAGAGTTCTTATCGTTTCTTCACAGAGTCAAACAAATCCTTCACTTAAAGGTATTGATGTAACATTTCTAGCAATGTAATTTAATTCGCATTGAACATTGAAGTTTACATAATCACTGACTAAATGTGAACACAGACTTATCCGAGTCGAACACGTCGAACGAATCGAACTCAACGAGAACGCTCAGAACGGTCTTCCAGAGTCGGACGATTCGACGCGGGCAGGTGTGCGAGGTTTAATAGAATTTCATACAAGGAATTCTAAAATTTATTTCGTTCGGTTCGTTCGACGCTTCGATCAACAATCGAAGGTTCGACGTGTTCGGCTCGGATGAGTATGCGTTGACCTTTGGGCACCTGTCCCAGCGCCGACGAGGAAGCGACTAGATATCAACGATTTTCTCGCTCAAGAAACGTACAAAAAATTGTAGGTCCCGTGTAAGTAAAAGAGATACATATTATATTAATAGATGATCGCTGACTGTTCACACTGCTGGTGAGTACTCGTTTGTCGCAGCAACAAGAGCTATCAAAGAGAGTACTCGCTTAGCGAGGCTCGCTTGGCGGGCAGAACACTCGCTGAGAGACTCACGCTTGGTACATACGCATACCAGCGAGTAATCGCTCGTTGTTCATCAACTCGTTGATCCCCGGCGGGACAGCAGATTGCAACGTAGACAGTTTTTTAAGATTCGTTGGAATATTGTGAAAGGAAAAAGGCAACGTGCAGCGACAGCATAATAATAAATTGATCAACACTATTTGAATTGTAACGGATTTTAGTTGTGATAGTATAAGCATCGGTGGTTCAGTGGCCCGGGTTCGATTCCCGGCCGATGCAAGACCTTTTTTGAAAAACATTTTTTTTCCTTCAATCTTATAATAATGTGCGAATGGTTTCACATATTTATAACTTGGACATAACCACAAAAAAAAAAACTCTTTAGTCATCGTGTTTTTCGTCACGTTCTCTACAATCTATGATAAACTCTTTTTCGAACATTTAGATTACATATCATGAATATTATATTTACTTACGTTCGGAATACCTCGATGGTCTTGTGGTCGTAAGCGCTACTGCTGAACATAAGGTTCTGGGTCCTGGGTTCGATTCACGGAACGGGCAAAGTGTTATTGGGTTTTTCAATCTGGAATTTCTCAGTAGCAGCCCGGAGTCTGGAGATGTGCCCGGTTGGTGGCAATAGGCTCGCCTCCTATTATATGGGACTTAAACATAACTGGCGAAATGTGGGTGTACTATAGGTATACTAACCCTTCGGGTATTACTGGCGTGATGTTGTTATTACTGAATCGTTGAAATATTGTTAAGGTAACGTGCAACAATAGCAAAATTGATTAACACTATTTGAATTGTAACTGAATTTTAGAGAAAATGTATTAGCATCGGTGGTTCAGTGGTAGAATGCTCGCCTGCCATGCGGGCGGCCCGGGTTCGATTCCCGGCCGATGCAAGAACTTTTTAGAAAAACTTTTTGGAAATTATAGGTAAGTACAATAACTTGGGGAAATCTGCATTTAATTTTTGCCTGAAATTGCCACGGCTAAAGCAAGCGTGGTGATTGATGCTTGTTCCCCAGGAAAGGCTTTTTTAGCCCGACCGCCCCAGAATGAGGGTAATGTTTTTGCCTTCCTTTTTGCCCTCGCGGGATGCATGTATCTTTTTATTTGAAAAACTGACATTATTTTAGCAATTCCAGTTTAAATAGATCACGGAATCTATTTTATCTTTTCCATAAAGTAGGTATATAAATATTTTAAGAATAATAAAATAAAACGCTCTAACGATATTTAAATAAATAACTTGGCTGTAGAAACACTCTCTACATTTTCTTCTGAAACAGAAATATAACTTCTTAGCAACCCATCCTGCTTATTCGCACAGTTTTTACGACTTGACAAAACATCAATGTTTCTTCATTATAAGTTATGTAAATTTAATATTAATGTATTACCGTAAGTAAACCTTTCGGAATAAATTCTCTGCATGATGGAGAAAATCGCATCAAAATCCGTCGCGTAGTTTAGAAGAACAACGCGGTCACACACACAGACACGAATAGAGACTTTAATTTATATGCTAAACTTACTTAGATGTATAAATTCAATTTATAAACCCATCTCTGACCTAAATTCCAGCATTATTAAATGCAACGGCTTAACAAAACAAAATGTAGGACAGCTGTGAGGATTGCCCGGGCATCCCTTTGTACAAAATTTATTGTGTCAGTTTAACTTCACAAATAGGTTCTTTGAGGGTCACTTAGGGTCTATCATTGCCAGAAAGGCAAGGATACTTCTCCTGCTTGCAGTGCTTACGCTTGGGTTGAGTCAATGTCTCGAAGGCTTAATTGGGTTTCTTGAATGATAGGTACATGAAAATAAAGAACAACTGTTCAAATGGAAGTATTTTTGAACTTTGACAGTTCCACAAAAACGGCTGCCTAGTTTTAGATGGTAGACTTTGGAAGGAAACAGTTGTACAGTAAAATCTCCGCAAAGACAACTGTCTTGGCTGATTTTAACAACACAAGTAAGCACCAATGGATTAAAATCCAGTCAAAAACATCACTGGCTACGGTGAAGGAAAATATTGGAAAAAAAGTTTAAGTTAACACGCTAAAGCCAGTACGGGGAGAACAAGTAAAGCGATCGATTCTGTAAATAAACAACTTTGTTGATGGAATAAGAAGATCCTTCTATGTATTTGGTTTCCAATTAGAATTACACAAAATGTAGATAAATCATCAAATAACTTCTCCCGCTCTAGGTGGAGCGGGAGGGCGTGTCAGACTCTAACTAACTAAAACCCACCCGTGTTCCTTCGGTTGTCCTGTTGCCGGGGGCCACGATTTCCCTATCGGTTTTCTTCGAACCCCCGGCAGGCATTGGCCCTAGCGGACCGCCCCATCAATTCTGCTGACATCTCTTTGATGCGCGCGTGGAACACAACGCGCCGTCGACCCGGGCTTGGTCCTTATCGGACGGCGAGCTACCCATTGCTCAACGTCCGCAAGCCCGCGCCTACGGTGGCCGGAAATCGGCTCGCGATTGCGGGAATCGATTCCCGCTCCGGGCGTCTCCTCCTGCGGCGGTTAGGGGCGTGAGGGCGCGAAATTTGCCTGTCCCTCACGCGTTCCGAGTTTTATTCACCCTTGCGTGGTGTTGGCCATCAACTACGAGTATATTTTCATAAATTATTCAATTTCGGAGTATTAGTCCTCTAGGCTTGCAGTCCTTACCTCCACATTATCACCATCAGCTTTCATCAGTTCACTACAGGATAGGCGTCTCCAAACGCTTTCCAAACTCGATCCTTGAATACTCTCACTCAGTTGCTACTGCTACTAGCCAGAACTAGCCAGAACTAGCCACGTTCAAAAGATTGTCGACTCACTTATTCTCCTTAAATCCTTGTTTCCAATTGATGGTATTTTCACTTAAGCAAACGTTAAAATAACCGTCATACGAGGGCCACACTAAAAGTTTTTAGAACTGGCCATTTGTAAACGATATAATAAAAAAAACAGTTCAAATTTTGAAAATGGAACTCTTTGCCAATATTATTATGTAGGTATGTATTTTATTCATTTGTCATTTTGTTTACGATTTGGCGGCAAATTGAAAATTGTCTGTGTCACGTCAGCAGGAATTCAACGCGAGAAATTTTTCGTACAATTATTTTTTATGACTTTCGATGTCATTTAAGTCAACAAGAAAGTTATGATAGACTTCGATTGGCCTTTTACGATGAAGCCCCGTCTCGTGCCACTGTTTACAACTGGTTTAATGAGTTTAAACGTGGTCGCACTAATCTCACCGATGATCTGCGTGAGGGACGGCCTTCTACGGCGACGACTGAAGATAACATCAGTGTTGTGCGGCGTATGATAGAGACTGACAAAAGACTGACTTATCAGCAGATTCGGACAAGTTTAGGCATCGGTATGAGTCAAGTGCACAAAATCCTCCATTAACATTTAGCGGTCAGGAAGCTTTGTGCCCGGTGGATACCTCATTATTTGACAGAGGCCCAAAAACTCCGTCATGTTGATTGGTGTCGTGAAATGGTTCAAAAATTTAACGAAGGTGACTCAAATGCTGTGTTCGACATACTTACTGGTGACGAAAGCTGGATTTATTGTTATGATCCTGAAACTAAGAGACAGTCTGCTGTCTGGGTGTTTCCTTCCGAGAAGTTGCCAACTAAAGTGAAGAGAGGTCGAAGCATGGGAAAAAAGATGGTGGTCTCGTTCTTCGGAAGGACAGCTCATTACGCAACAATTGTTTTAGAGGATCGAAAAACAGTTACTGCAGAATGGTACACTAACAATTGTTTGCCACTTGTCTTGAAAAAAGTTCGGGAGAAACGACCTCGCAGTAGGATCCTCCTTCACCACGACAACGCCTCGTCGCACACCGCCAAGCAAACAATCGACTACTTGGTGACGTCAGACGTGGAATTACTGGGTCACCCGCCCATAGTCCCGACCTCGCACCTTGCGATTTTTATTTATTTCCGAAAATAAAAGAAAAACTTCGAGGAAATCGTTTTATGGACACCGAGGCACCAGTGGCTACGTTTCAAAATGCCGTCGAAGAGACCCCTAAGGACGAGTGGGTAAAGTGCTTTTCTCAGTGGTTCCATCGGATGCAGCGATGTATTTATGTAAATGGACACTATTTTGAAAAGATATAATAAAACTAATAACTTGCTAGTTTGTTCAGTTTTTGATTTTCTAAGAACTTTCAGTGTCACCCTCGTATGCGTGTTAAATAAGGTTGATTTTGAAAGAACTACTTACCTACTATTGAAAAAACCATAAAATGTTTTGAAATAGTAGGGCAAACTGAACATAATGTAAGGTATGTCTACAAAATCTCTTATTTGTTTACAAAATTGCGGAAACGATTAGGTATCGTATATATACATGCTGATATTACATCATACCAAATCCACACAATAATTTAATATTATCATGGCAGTATACACAAGTTAATAAAAGAAGAAATGACGTAACAGTGGACAATATTGAAGCCGTCTCGGACGTGCCTCGGCGGACATTTTTATTTATTAAAGGGATCAATACGCTCGCTATTTGTAACTCCGGGCTGCGTTTAAATTTATTTCTACTGGACTTGATGTCGCCTTGGTAGTTGGTTGATGTATATCTAGGACTCTAGGGTCAAATTTTTGTTTATTTGAACTACTAAGGTACTGTAAAGTGAACACAGTATACTTATAATACATAGGACGGACTGACTCGGGTCACGGGGTTCTCTAAGTTCTATTTACCTGATTTCAGCGCAACCTATAGACATTTACCGATGATTCTATTTAAAAAAACTACCGAAAAATCTAAGACACGTGACATAGTGACACACTATAGCAAGTGTCGTTGATTAAGGTCCATTCACTCTCACAGAAGAGGCCTGTGCCTCATACGAAATAAAAAACCAAGATATAGCGCTGCGAACAATACAGTGTAGTATGCCAAAACTAGACCTCCGCTCTGTGCATACACGCTCACACGCACACATTTACAACCATTTACTATAAAACTACACCTCACTCAAGTGCACACATGTTTACGAAACCGGCCTCACGTCACTGTTGGCAGCGTTATGTCTTGGTTTTTATTTGCTCTGAGGCCTGTGCACGAACAGTGGGAACATTATAGGCTGATCATGTGAACATCTTCAATACGGTAGTTGCCTAGGTAAAAAAAAGAAATTCTATTTAGATCGTCTTTCAGATAATAAAAAAATATTATACACGTATTTTTTGCTTTATCATATTAATCAAGAATAACTTAGCTCGTGGCTAAGTACTAACAGCCGCTCGGGTCTATCTGTCAGTTTAAGCTACGCTTGCCGGGGTTGGTCCGTGGATGGGTGACCATTTCTACATACCGAGATTCCTCCGTGCTTCGGAAAGCACGATAAGCAGTTGGTCCCGGCTGTCATTCGTGGATCTTTGACAGACGTTACGGGTCGACAGAAGCCCGAAAGTCTGACAACCAGTTTTACCAAGGGGTATCGTATTACCCAGTTACTGGGTTGTGGAGGTCAGATAGGCAGTCGCTCCATGTAAAATACTGGTATTCAGCTGCATCCGGTTAGACTGGAAGCCGACCCCAACATAGTTGGGAAAAGGCTAGGCAGATTTTTTATTCTATCGTTCTTTTAGCCAAAATCATGTACCAACAACAGTAAATATTCCTTTATCAGATTTGATCTTTTACCAGATTTTAGCACCCACATAATAATTCCGTTTTCGTGTTCGTTTCGGTTTTTCCGTCAGGAATTTCTCAGTAGATTTTGTGTTTTGTTGTTATAGCGGCAAGTGAAAATGTCAACTGTCTCTTAAAGGCTTGTGCAGACCAGCGCGACATGCGACGCGACACAAAGGCACCGCTCGTCGCGCGACGAGCGGTGCCTTTGTGTCGCGTCGCATGTCGTGCTGGTCTGAACAAGCCTTAATACGGTTCATGGGATACAGCCCGCTGATAGACAGACGGACGGACGGACAGCAGACGCTTAGAAATAAGGTTCCGTTTGGCACCCTTCGGTTACGGAACCCTAAAAACTTTTTACAAAAAAAAAAAAACAACCGACTTCCAAAAAAACACTACAAAGTCAAAAATAACTTAATTTCGGAAGTCGGTGTCTTTGGTTTTGAATTTTCGTTTTTTGCCACCGACTTCCGAAATTAAGTTATTTTTGACTTTGTAGTGTTTTTTTGGAAGTCGGTTGTTTTTTTTTTTGTAAAAAGTTTTTATTTTTCACTTTTTAGTTGTGGTACCTACCCCACACAAATTCGAATACCACTACCTGCTATGTAAATAACAGTGACAGGAAGTTATCATATCATCTACATACTAAGTGGGGAAAAAATACGTATAATTGAAGCTAACTCAAAAACTACCCAAGCAAAGTTTATAAAATTTATATGGGACCACCTCTGAAGTATGATCTATCAAACAAAAAAAGAATCATCAAAATCTATTCATAATTGGCGGAGTAATCGCGTAACAAACATACAAAAAAAAAAAAAAAACACACAGACGAATTGAGAACCTCCTCCTTTTGGAAGTCGGTTAAAAACTGAATTAATTGTAGGGACTGTACGTAACAGTAATGAAATGTTCCTCGCGCATTAGGTTAAGCGGCCAGTCAATAACTTGTGTACCGTGTAACTATTGTAAGAAACGTCATTGGGCTTAAGATTCATGGTCGTTTGAAAAGACTTTATATTGTACACCTGAATTTCATTTATTATCCCTCGCCAACCACAATACTTATAAGGTCCCAACATTAATTATCGCATTATTAAGATAACTAAATTCAGAAGCTATTAATATGAAGGTACAAATGGTGATAGTATTCAGTACAAATCGTGGTCTTAGCAAAAAGTAATGAGTTTCACCCAGCGACTATTTGTAAACGTCTGCCTAGATATAAATAGCTTGGGCTATGAACACTGACAACAATCTAGTCGTGGAAATTAACAGGTTATTTTTAGCAAGAAATAACTAGGGTTTAGAAATTACCTATAACTTAAAAAAAAATTACATTACAGATTTAACATTATCGTAGCAAGGAAAATCTTAACAAATTTACATTATTGAAAATTTAAGAAAAACACAAAAGGATACGTGCATCGGCCGGGAATCGAACCCGGGCCGCCCGCGTGGCAGGCGAGCATTCTACCACTGAACCACCGATGCTTGACGGTTCTGTTTGAAAATTAGAATCGTTTTAAATGTACAGTCAGCAAAATCATTATTTCCCAATCATCTTTTATAATTGTGTGCAATACCCATCGATCACTAATAATCGATGGCAATACCAAAACTTGTTATTATGTAGTGAGTTCGAATCTAGGTGAAAGGTGTTCTTGAGCACATCTTTTACTTTTACTTTTAATAGTAATATTTGAACAGATTTGTATGTTGACTGATTGAAAGCAAGCATCGGTGGTTCAGTGGTAGAATGCTCGCCTGCCACGCGGGCGGCCCGGGTTCGATTCCCGGCCGATGCATAATACTTTTGTAGTTTTGGACCATGCTATCACAATTCCCTCTTGGTTATTTATAATTTATTTAATTTTTCATTGACTATACAATAAAATTATTAGAACAGAAAATTGATTTCATTAAAAAATAAATTTAATTTTGGAAAGATAGCCAGTTTTTTGCACAATAATATTTTAATTTCCAAACTTAATAAAATAGGTAATTAGAAACATTTTAATTCGCAATTTCAAAATGTCTTTCCTAAAAGGTAGTCCGGACAGGAAGACAGCCCAAAAAAACCGGCCGAGTACGAGTCGGACTCGCACAAGAAGGGTTCCGTAACGTATTATGATCGAGTAAAAAAACCGCCGATTTAATTTTTAATATTAGTTGTTATAGAGGCAATGGAGATACACAATCTGTGAAAACAACTTTATCTATATTACGATTCATGAAATACAACACCCCGCTTACAGACACACGGACGGACGGACGGACAGTGGAGGCTTAGTAATAGGGTTCCATTTGGCACCCTTCGGGCACGGAACCCTAAAAATGTAAATGACTGCGGTGGCCATTAAAATTATAATTTTAATTAATTTCTCCCAGCACAATTTCTTATTTGGACAGAAATATGGTAATTTGGGACAGTTACAGGGTCCATTAAATAAATTATACTATTTATACGGGGGCTTTAGATTGTTTACGTAGGCATAAGTACTTGCAATCTATTATACATTATTATAAATTAAAGTCTCTTTTCGTGTCTGTCTGTGCGGCCGCGTTGTTCTTGTTAATTACGCAACGGGTTTTATGTGGATTTTACCATCATTTAGGGAATTTATTCCGGAATAAATTCTTTGTTAATAATCCTAACTAAAATCATTTATTATAAATGCGAAAGTGAGTTTTTGTTTGTTTGTTTGTTACGCTTTAACGCAAAAATGGCTCAACAGATTTGGATGAAATTTTGGTACATGGGTAGACCATAACTTGGATTAGGACATAGAATACTTTTATCCGAATATTCCAATGGGATCGAGAGTTATGCGGGTGAAAACGCGGGGCGCAGCTAGCACATAACCTTTCAACTGTCATTAACGAGACTCAATAGAATTTTAATTGTTATCCACCTCAATGAGGCGTCATAACAGATGATGAGATATGTAAATAACTAGCTTTCGCCAGCGGCTTCGCTCATATGATATCTTTATAAATTATAGCTTATTTTACTCAGTGATAATATAGCATACTACTGGTGAAATTATTTTTAAAATCGGTTCAGTAGTTTTTCAGTTTATTAATTACATACAAACATACAAAAAATCGAATCTTTTCTCTTTACAATATTAGTTTAGATAAAGAAATTTCGATGTTTTTCAAGTTGTAAAAACCGTGTGAAGCAGGGGTAGGTCGCTAGTACTGAAAAAAAAAATCTTTAAAGTGTCCATAACTTAAGAGATTATCTTAAAACTATTGTTAGTCACAAGGAGAGCAATTCATGTATCTTTGTTGAATGAATGAATGAAATGCACCAACCCCAGCGTGGTTTAATCAGACTCGATAAATCGAATGAACTCCGAGATTTGCACTAGCCCCTGGAGCCTCATGCTTCGTAGACTGTGGGGCACTGTTATGGTAGGGAAGACGTGCCTTTTTTTTGGGTGGGAAATTATCAAATAACTTCCTCCCGCTCTGGGCGGAGCGGGAGGGCGTGTCAGATTCTTACTTACTAAAACCCACCCGTGTTCCTTCGGTTGCCCTGTTGCCGGGGGCCACGATCTCCCTATCGGTTTTCTTCGCGACCCCGGCAGGCATCGGCCCTAGCGGACCCCGTCAATTCTGCTGACATCTCTTTGAGGCGCGCGTGGAACACAACGCGCCGTCGATCCGGGCTCCGCCGTCCGATAAGGATTATCGGACGGCGAGCTACTTATTGCTCACCGTCCGCAAGCCCGCGCCTACGGTGGCCGGAAATCGGCTTGCGATTTCCGACGCCCGCCCAGGGCGTCTCCTCCTGCAGCGGTTAGGGGCGTGAGGGCGCGAATTTTGGTAAGACGTACCCTTAAGATATGGAAGGATTTACGAGCCGTACCGGATATACATTCTAGAGTAGGCAATGGAATAGTGGAGAGACGGATTTATCTATGGATGGGCATCTTTTTACGACATCGCTACCAGGTTGATTTAGGTCCAGTTTCTCCGGTGTGTCTGCTCTTTGCTGTTTTCAATGTCCGTTACAGGTTTCTTGTAAACCTTGCTAGCAGTCTTCTTAATGTCATCTCGATCTCATTTAATATTTAGCTAACTCATAAGTCTGATAGGCTGCTTTTTCCTGATGATGACATCTATGAAAAAAAACCTTCTTTTTGTAAAAAACATGTACAACCAATACATATTTATAAAGGGGGGAACGAATCATAGGGCCGTCAAAAAATTTGTCCACATCGCTGTCAACGGGAAAAATGCCCAAAAGACTGGCAGCAGTGTAAAACTGTAAAAAAACCTCTTTTTTATTTACAGTTTTACACTGCTGCCAGTCTTTTGGGCATTTTTCCCGTTGACCCTACGATTCGTCGGCCCTATGATTCGTTCCCCCCTTTATAAACATGTATTGGTTGTACATGTATAAAAGCGTAAGTGTAAGGTATATGTGCACGTAACTGTACATTTAAAGACTGTTATCGTGTAAATTATGTACTTCTGCATAATATCTAATGCTGAGTAGGTGCAAGTTACTCCGATCACGATCGATAATTTATTTTCCTTTAACACACCTAACATTTATTCACTGATCTATTTGGTTAGTAAAAGACAGTTGCATAAAAATTTGATCTCCTTCTTTATGTCAGTTTTAACGACTTAACTTTTTATTGGATATTGTTAACTTTCATAGTAATAAATAAAAAAAAAACAAAATGAAACTTGCATCGGCCGGGAATCGAAACCGGGCCGCCCGCGTGGCAGGCGAGCATTCTACCACTGAACCACCGATACTTATGCATATAATTTTAAAATACCTATTACAAGCTGTACAAGCTGTGTGGTGTAAAAGTAAAAGTGATGATGTGTGCGCAAGAGCACCTTTCACCTTGATTTGACCTCGCTCCTAATATATTGCTGATAAAGATATTGGATGGTCAGTTTGTGTGATAGTTTCTTGAGTAAAATTAATAAGCATGATGAAGATAGTAAATAATAAAAATTATGACATCATCATTTCAGCCGAAAGACGTCCACTTCTGGACATAGGCCTCCCCCAAGCACCGCCACTTAGACCGATTCAGTGCTTTCCACATCCAGCGGATTCCAGCGGCCTTCACAAGGTCATCGGTCCTTCCAACGCTACGTCTTCCGGTACGCGGTCGCCACTCCAGAACCTTTCAGCCCCATCGGCCATCCGTTCTGCGAGCAATATGCCTTGCCCATTGCCACTCAAGTTTGGCAATTCTTCGGGCTATGTCGGTTACCTTGGTTCTCCTACGGATCTCTTCATTTCTGATTCGATCACGTAAGGAAACTCCAAGCATAGCTCTAAAAAAAAAAACCCACATAAATTATGTATTTGATATGAAATTTGCAAAAAAATGGTTTATCATCAAATCCTTATAGTATATGTAGCGGAAGTATGAAGCAGGATAAAATAAAATAGGCCATTAATTATCTATACTTCTGTACAGACGCCAGCACATCAAGTTAATACAATCTGTCAAATTTCTTTAATAGATTTTCAACTTTACATTTAAAGCATAAGATTCAATGTTGATTGGGAAAATTTGTCAGATTGGAGTAGGTTGATGTGCTGGCGTCTGTACTTATAATTTTATTAAGAGGTAAAATTTATTTGTTTGTAAGTTTGTGGTGTTTGTGGTGTGGTGTGGTAATCTCCTGAACTACCAGTCGGATTTGAAAAAATATTTTTGCATTGGATAGCCCAATTCTTGAGGAAGGTTATAGGCTCGCGGACAAAGTCGCGGGCAAAACCTAGTAGGTAATAAAATAATACCTATAAGTATCTTGATCAATATGAAATAATATATAACTATCGTAGTTTAGGGGTATGAGGAACAGGGTGTAAAGTTCACTCATCCACCATAGAAAAGGGAGGATCCTCCGACCAGACGGGTGTTGTGTCTGGCGGGCAACTGCCCATCGGTTGAAAGTTGAAATCTTGTATGTATGTCGATCGCTCGGTAAACTCTAACTGCGCGATGCAGGATTTGTGTGACGTCATGTCTTTGATGCGTAGTTTTGAATGTGGCGGTGTAACCGCTACAGTAGTAAAACACATTTAAACTAGTGTATTTACATATTTAAACTAGTCTAGTGTTGTGGCTTGTGGCTAAGTAATTCACACGGGTCGATCTATCAGGTTAAGCTACGCTTGCCACGGTTGGTCCGTGGATGGGTGACCATCTTTACATTCCAAGATCCCTCCGTGCCTCGGAAAGCACGTTAAGCCGTTGGTCCCGACTGTCATTTGTAGATCTTTGACAGTTGTTACGGGTCGTCAGAAGCCCGAAAGTTTGACAAGCAGCCTTACCAAGGGGTATCGTATTACCTAGTAACTGGGTTGTGGAGGTCCGATAGGCATTCGCTCCATGTAAAATACTGGTATTCAGCTGCATCCGGTTAGACTGGAAGCTGACCCCAACATAGTTGGGAAAAAGGCTAGGTAGATGATATGAGTGTTTAACAAAATTTTATGTGAAATCAATGTGTGAGTAAGATAAGACAACATTGACAGTATAAAATAATTTACAATTATTGATAAGTGAGAACAAAAATTTAATTAAGATTAATTCAAAACGTGATAAGGGAGCGTTCCGTTAAGTACAGATAAAAACAAATTATAATTATCACGTTTGTACAGTACGACACAACTTAGATGTAGCATAAATTTGAAAACTTGCATTAATTCGTTTCAATTTTACGAATGTATTTGGTTATATGACTTAACAAGAAATTATCTTTACGCAAACGCAATGAAATAGTCCACTTAGAGCACCCGTCCGAATAGCACCTCCAACTCAGCAGCCAGTCGTCAGATGCAGCAGATGCAGATGTGCTCAGTCGTTATTAAATGAAAGATATCGATTAAAATCACTAGAATGTTTATTAATTACACAAACTTACGTACATACGAAATTTGTTTTATCGATATCTTTCATTTAATAACGTCCTGTAATACAAATACATCCCAGCAGTAGGCTGCTGAGTCGCAGGTGCTATTCGGACGGGTGCTCTAAGTGGACTACTTCAACGCAATAACGTTTGCGTAAAGATCATTTTCACCTAAAGCAGTAATAAAGATTGATGATTTTGAAGGCGCATCCAGTTTGGATGGTGATCGGTTTTACGACTTTTGCCGATGCTATATCTAAGTTGTGTCGTACTGTAACACGGTACCTAATTTTTACTATAAACTAGTTCAGTCTCGGAATTACGAGAAGAAGAAGATCAAGTTGTCTTTAAATAGTAACATAAACATAACTTTACACCTGTTATCCCCGAAGGGTAAGGCAGAGAGGGGTCTAAACAGTTACTGTCGATTTTCGTGTCTGTCTGTGTGACCGCTTAGTTCTCAAAGGATTACTATTTTGGATTTTGAGATTTCATTCCGGAAGGTTTATGTATATAATACACACTAGCTAGCACTATAGAATAACTAGCTTCTGCCAGCGGCTTCGCCCGCGTGATATCATTATAAATTATAGCTTAAGTTATTCGGTGATAATATAGCATTCTACTGGTGAAAGAATTAAAAAAATCGGTCCAGTAGTTTTTGTGTTTATTCATTACAAACAAAAATACAAAAAATACCTACAAATATTTCTTTTTATATTTATTAGAATAGATTAGGATTTTTTGACTGTCGCCATCAGTAGATAGTACCCATGCGAAATAGGGCCGGGTCGCTAGTAGGTTATAAGTAAATAATAACAATACAGTAATATTATATAAAATATTCCATAGTTCCAGGTAACCAATCCATTATAGCCACCCAAATCCATAGCCCAATATGTTTTGTTTCTATGTTCTGCAATAGTCCTACACCAACCGGGGGTTGTCCTTGGGTGCACTTGTATAGTGCATACAGGGATAATCGTCGGTTGGTGCCTCAACACTTAAAAATGTCTAAGGGGCCTCTGCGAGTTGACTTCGGCCCCTCGTACGCCTTCCAAAGGACCGGGACCCATGATCCCAAGATTAATAAAATATTACTAGCCTATTATTGTTCTACTGTGAGCAAAGACTAAGAGTTCTGAAATCGCCAACCCATCTTGAGCATGCGTGGTGATCAGTCCTCGTGCCTTCTCAGTGTGAGAAGAATGTTACAATTACAGACTAAAAAATATAATAGGTACTCTAGCTAGCAAGTCGTGAGATGCATACCAAGACAATTTCAAGTTAAATGGTGCAGACGAAAAGCAAAGACAATCGTGAAACAGTTTAACATTTTCCATTCAACTTTTATCGGGATTTCATCAACGCACGCTATTCTAAGCCCCAGTTATATAGGGTTGCAGCCATCGACGCAGCCACAGTTGCAGTCTCTCTTCCCTCAGTCTCATAGTCTGATGGGACACGACCGGATGGAGATCAGGATAGGATAACCTTGATTGGATTTGCTTTAGCGAACAGTCAGGTCCAAAGAGGAGGCACGCAGTGTTTCATGCGTGCCTTTATGGGAGGACGTGCGGTCGTGGGATTGGCCGCACTGGGTGATGGGGCCCGCTAGGCATGGCGGGCTGATACCAGTCGAGGGTGCGGCGAATGTACAAGTATCTCCCGAGCCCCCGACTCAGGTTAGTACTAGAAACAGTGGGGCTTTAGTCAGTAGGAGTCCAACATAACCCTCCGTTCTCCCAAGACGGAACAAGATGAATATCTATGAGGATTTCCCCACGGATTTTTTAAAAGTAAAATCGTGGGTAACATTACAGCTAGTAATCTAATGAGCCACTCCATTAAGTCCACCCAATCTTGTTACATTGAAGAGGCACCGGACAATTCTTCCATTCGGATCTTGAAAAGCCCTCATGCGTAAGGAGGGCTAACTGAGTGGTCTAAATCGGGAGGAGTTCGAAGTACCCCTCTACCTTCCTCAAAAAAAGCATCCATGAGGAATTTCGACGCGGAAAAAGTATATTTTTGAATATGAAAGAATGTAAGAAGCCAAGTGCTGAAGTGGGACGGTAACAACAGGAAATTTATTTAAAAAAAAAGTGTTCCCAGTGGGTGTCGACGGACGGGCGCCGTCGTCAAGGGAGGCCTAGGAAAAGTCAACGTGTTGGTTTAGAGGCATTTATGGGCCGAAGAAAGTAACGTACAGGGAAGAGTATAAGGCTCCCTTTTGGCTTGGCTGGGATGCTTGGAAGGGATCTTTGCCATGCAGTAGGACATAACAGGTTGATAAAAAAGATGACTTCGTCGTTGGTCTAGTGGTCGCAAGCGCTACTGCTGAGCATGAGGTCCTGGATTCGATTCCCAGATCGGGCACAGTTTTATTCGGTTTTTCCCATCAGGAATTTCTCCGTAGCAGGATTTGCGCTGGTTGATGGCAATAGGATCGCCCCCTATTACATGGGACTTAATTGGCGAAATGTAGATGTACATCTCTGCTCAACTCTACGAGAAATACAGTCGTGACGTTGTGTTTGTAAAAAAGAGAGTTTCATGTTTCACATTTATTTTTATCGCAGTAGGTTAAACCCCTTACTACTGTCACACTCAGTCTAAGTGGAAGTTCTAACGACATCCCCCGATTTTTCTAAGTTGTCGCGTCACATTCACAGCCGAGTTGCTTCGACGATGTCGCGCAGTTCCGCCTCGCTTCACAGATAATTTTTACCGAAGAATATAAGGTATCTAGAGTAGTTACTATAAATACTATCGTCCTGCAGGTCTAATTAGTTAAATTACACCGTGAAAGTTATACTCCACTGGTTTAGGTAATTAAATAAAGGTAAACAAAACAAAAGGTTTTTATAGATGACACAAACTTTCTTGTTTAAAAATACGTTATCTTTTCCTCTTTTTAACCGGCTTCCAAAAAGGAGGAGGTTATATGTTCGTCGTGTATGTTTTTTTTTTGTTTTATCTACCGATTTCTCGGTCAATTGTGGATCGATTTTGAAAATTATTTTTTTGTTTGAAAGAGTATGCTCTCGAAAAAAACACTACAAAGTGAAAACTTTAATTTCGGAAGTCGGTGGCAAAAAACGAAAATTCAAAACCAAAGACACCGATTTCCGACATTAAAGTAATTTTTCACTTTGTAGTGTTTTTTTTGGAAGTCCATTGTTTCAATTTTGTAAAAACTTTATTATTATTGTATGTTAAAGTTTATCATTTATTTTAAACTGCTCTTCGTAGATGTAACTGCTTGAGCACAATTTTTTTGTTAATAATAACATAATATTTTGTGATCTGTCTATTCTAAGGATCCCAAAAAGACAGGTTATATACAATTAACAATTATAACGTTGCTAAATTGAACAGTACAACTGTAACTTAGCATGACAACTGAAGTAACAGGTATTACGTTTAGTCGGTTACTTGACAGCTCCCTCATCACGTGATTTTTTGATTCATCATCATCATCATTTCAGCCGAAAGACGTCCACTGCTGGACATAGGCCTCCCCTAAGCACCGCCACTTGTCATGATGGCCCAGTGGTTAAGGCTTCGCCTCTCATGCACGAGGTTGTGGGTTCAATTCTGGGCAAGTACCAATGTGACTGTTTCAATTCATATGTACTTTCTGAGTTTATCTTGGACATTACTGACATCGGTGAAGGAAAACATCGTAAGGAAACCTGGACTTATAGTTTAATATAACTCCACTAATAAATGATATAATGAGCAACTTTTAAAAGTGATTTTCTGCTACTGTATTGATTTTAATATTAAGTTGAGAACCTACTATTTTAGAACCCATTGGATACTAGTATGAAATAAATCTTATCTCAAAGTTACAATTGTTATTCCACTAGAAAATCGCTGTAGAATTTTCCTAAGTTATATACATGTCGGATCCGGTCATTACGGACACGAAACGAATCGCAAGCGCGCCGCTCTGGCAAGATTACGTGATCTACCCACACCAAGCGCGAGTTAAGGAACCCCAACCTACCAATATTAGCTTTGTCAGACAATAAGTATTTACTAGATTATTATTTCCCAATTTCCCCACTGCGCGATCAGCATTTATAATTATCTAGAACATGCGTCAATCTGATCACGCTGTGCATGTACTACGTTAGCAATTAAGTTAGTATATAAGATCAATATTTTGTTAGATTAATTAATTACTGTTTCGCTGTAACTCTGTCGGAATAAAGTTATTTTTAAGCACTTCCGTTGTCGCTTACTTAATTGGCGCAGCCGGTAGGATCTCTGTAGTCAGTTTGCCGTGTATACAATTCTACGTGGAGTAGCCGACGTCCGTGTCTACGGTTTAGCAGAGATCGCCGAACAAATAAATTCATTAAGAAGCCACTTCGAGTTACGGAAGAGGACCAGCCACAGCAGTAATTCAGGGAGCATGGAGCTAGCTGCGGAATTGTGAGTAAATCTTTTTCACCTTCCTCTCAGCTCTTCCATCTATATCCCAACCTTGTAATAGTCTATGTGTTTGTGTATTATTAGGGATTGGACAACGCCGTAATAATATTTGCATAGATTTTAATTGTACTAATATTTTAGAGTAGTGATAGTTTAGTAGCACATTAGTGTGATTTTTTTTTTTTCTCCGCGTTTGTTTCTTTCATAACTTTTCACAATGGAAAACGTAACCCGTGTCCCACAGGAATTGGTTAACATCATACCAATATTCAGCGGCGACACTAGAATGTTGCCTTTATTTATAAAAAAATGTGAATACATTTTGTCTACGTTCTTAGGAACCGCAGCCCAAAATGAATATTTATTTCATGTAGTAACAAGTAGGTTATCAGGCGAAGCAGCCAGTTTGGTAGGCGAAAGAGAAGCTATAGGTACGTGGGACGAGCTGAAGAAGTTGTTAAACCAACACTTCGGTGATCCACGCACAGAGGATTGTTTAGCAATGGAGTTAGAATCGTGTAGAATAAATAAGGGTGAAAGTTATTTAGATTTTTGCCATAGAGTACAGCGGATGAGAAGTGTTTTATTTGCTAAAATATCAGAAACTATCATTGATGAATCTCTACGTAAGGCAAAGCAAATCATTTATAGTAACAGAGCAATGAATGCTTTCTTGTTTAATTTACCGCCATTTTTAGTTAGATTAGTTCGTTTGCGCGACGTCACAACGTTAGAGGATGCATTAAAAATAGTTTTAGAAGAAGGAAGGAAGGAATTATAGCCATGAAAATAGAAAATTAGTAGTTACGGGACCTTTTCAAGTGGAACCATACATACAGGACCCATCTGTTAGTGTTAATTTCATAGATAATAATATAGAAGTGGACAGCTTGCTAACAAAGAATTTAGACAAATTACAGTTAGATCATATGAATTCAGAAGAACGAACGGTTATTGAGGGACTTTGTAAAGAATACAAAGATATATTTTATTGTGAAAATATTCCGTTAACCTTCACAAATCAGGTTAAACATAGAATAAGAACAAAAAATGAAGACCCAATAAACATTAAGGCACATAGATTGCCACCTATTCAAACAAAAGAGATCAGTAGTCAAGTCGAGAAAATGTTAAGGGATAACATTATCCAGGAATCTCATTCTCCCTGGAGTGCTCCCGTACATTTAGTGCCGAAAAAATTAGACGCGTCAGGCCAACAAAAATGGAGGATGGTAGTTGACTATAGACGGCTCAATGAAATCACAATTGATGATAAATACCCTTTGCCCAACATTAACGATTTATTTGACATGCTAGGTAAGTACATAAGGTAGGTACATACTTTACAACTCTCGACTTAGCTAGCGGGTACCATCAATTAGAGATTCAGGAGAAAGATAGAGCTAAAACTGCGTTTAGCACACCTTCAGGTCATTATGAATTTAACAGAATGCCGTTTGGGTTAAAGACCGCACCCGCAACTTTTCAGCGAGCGATGGATAACGTCTTACGAGGCCTTCAAGGCTTACATTGCTTAGTATATCTCGATGACGTCATTATTTTTTCTAAAAGCTTGCCTGAACATGTAGAAAAACTTAGAGCAGTTTTTGACCGCTTCCGTCAAACAAATTTAAAAGTTCAATTAGATAAGTCTCATTTTCTTAGAAAGGAAGTACTCTACCTAGGGCATACTATTACAAGTGAAGGTTTGAAACCAAATAATGATAAAATAGACGCTATTCTTAGGTATCCTATACCGGAAACGGTTACACAGATTAAAAGCTTTTTAGGACTAATCGGTTATTATAGGAAATTTATCAAAGATTTTGCCAAAATAACTAGACCATTAACAGCTTGTTTAAAGAAAGGTCGCAAAATTGTAATTAATGGGGAATATAAAGAATGTTTTGAGACATGTAAAAAGCTTTTAACAAATGCACCTTTGTTACAATTTCCTGACTTTAGTAAAACTTTTATTTTAACCACGGATGCATCCAATTTTGCGATCGGGGCTGTATTGTCACAAGGAACGATAGGCTCAGATAAGCCTGTAGCCTATGCTAGTAGAACCTTGAGCGACACAGAAGTAAGATATAGCACTATCGAGAAGGAACTTTTAGCCATAATATGGGCAGTTAAGCACTTTCGACCGTATTTGTATGGTAATAAGTTTACCATATTTACAGACCATAGACCATTAGCTTGGCTGTATTCATTGAAAGAGCCCAATAGTAAACTCACGCGATGGCGGTTAAGGTTAGAAGAGTACGATTTCGAAATAAAATATAAGAAAGGCCCTCAAAACACGAATGCAGATGCTTTATCTAGGATTAAGATTAATGCAATTGACGACGATTTAGATTCAATATTCGTAAATATAGGAGATAGGCAGGAACGTATACAAAAAATTATAGAAAACGAATTGCAAGACCTCGAAACTCCAATAGAAACGATAGAACTTTCGGATTCTGATGATGGGGTCACTGCCAACTCAGTTTCAAATAGAGAACACGAAGGCATTCCTAGTTTAAACGAAGCTGTCGATACTAAACCAAAACAGATTTTAATTCATTCATGGTTTAAAAATAAATTAGACGTAAAAGATATTTCAAATAATAAACAAAAAATTCTCGAAGTTCACTTACCGACAAATAACGATATATTAGTTAAAGACTTTTTGAAAGAGTATATTGATCCAAAACATAAGTACTTTATATACTTCGAGCACACATCTTTTAGAAAAACTTTTTCAAACATGATAATTAAGTTATTTAAAAAGGATTCAGTTAAGTTAACCGAGTGTACAGAAAGAGTTATAAATTTGACAAGATCTGAAGAAGATCAAAAAGAAGTTATTTTAAAATACCACGACGGGAAAACATGTCATAGAGGTATTAAAGAAACTTTAACCAAACTTAAAAGACATTATTGGTGGGCAAACATGAAAGAGACAGTCACGGCAATCATAAATGCCTGCGAAACATGTAAACGCATGAAATATGATAGAAAGCCGATTAAACCCCACATTCAGTTAACACAAACCCAGGATCCCCCTTTTCAGGAAGCTTTTATGGATTTATTATATATTGAAGGGAAATATTATTTAACTATAGTGGATGCATTTAGTAAGATAGCACAAGCCATAGAGGTACCGAATAGGAGTACACCAGAGATAGTTAGGGCATTGATTAAATATTTCAGCATGTATGGTCTGCCTAGGAAAATTAGTTGCGATTCCGGTACAGAATTCAACAATACTTTGATTAAAGAAATGTTAAGCTTTTACAAAATTGAACTTCATATTGGGACGCCAAATAATCCCAGTTCAATGGCAATAGTAGAAAGGTTTCATTCTACCATTATTGAGATTTATCGTATAGCAAAATACGATAAAAGCGATTTAGATGCAGCATCAGTTATGACTTATGCCATCATGGCTTATAACAACACCATACATTCAGCAACAGATTTTACGCCTTTTGAACTAGTATTTGGTCACACTTATTCCGATAATGTATTTAACGTGGATAGAGAGAAGAACTTAACTCAGAAATTATTGTTAGATCATAGAAAACGCCTTAAAATACTCTATGAATTCATAACAGAAAAATTAGAATCCGATAAAATTAAAATAATTAATAAAAAAGGTGGCGAAACGACACCGGTACTCGAACCAGACGATAATATTTACATGAAAGACACTAGGACTAGAAAAGCTAAAGAAAAACCTCGATATGAAAAAGCGAAAGTAATAGGTGAAGTTGAAAGAAATATAGTCCCAGTAGAAGTAAAGAAAAGGAAAACTAGAGTAGCCTTAAAAAATGTAAAACGTCCTCCACAGATCGTGCCTGGTACTTCTGGTACTAGTGGTGCCAACACTCACGCTGGACCTCCAAAACCTCGGTCAGAATCCGGGGATAGCAGCGATAAAGCGGGGAGTAGCAGTGAAGAGGAATAGTTATTGGACAATATACAAAAGTGTAGATTTAGAATCATTACACTTACAAATAGATAATAATATTCGGGATTTTATTAACTTGAAAATTAAAATTAAGGAAAATAGTCTTAGTAACGAAACTATAGGAATAGAAAGCCAAATAGAATATCTTATTAAACTAACTAAGGATAGATTTTTTCAAATCTTACCTTTCCATTATAGAAATAAAAGAGCTTTGTTTAATCCATTAGGCTCACTTGTAAAAGCTATCACAGGAAATTTAGATGAAGACGATGCAATTAAATATGATAGAGAAATCCAAATGATACAGAACAAAGAGCATGTGGTCGAACGTAAAGTATCATCAATGCAAAAAGCTTTTGATAAATTAGTAAATGACTCTGAAATAATAAATTCAAATATTAAAAACTTGGGTTTACATACCAATGAAATGGAAAAATTAGTTGAACATGAGTTCAGGTTTAACAAACACCCAACAATACACCCCAACAATATACCCAGTAAGCAAACATAATTTAATAAAATTAGAACGTAATATCATACTTAAATCATATATAAATAACAACAAGTTAGTTTTTAACCGACTTCCAAAAAGGAGGAGGTTATATGTTCGACGCGTATGTTTGTTTTTTTTTTTTTTTTTTTTTTTTTATGTATGTCCACCGATTTCTCCGTCGATTGTGGACCGATTTTGAAAATTCTTTTTTTGTTTGAAAGGGTATGCTCCCAAATTGGTCCCATATAAATTTTATTAACTTTGCTTGGGTAGTTTTTGAGTTAGCTACAAAATAGGTATTTTTTTCCCACTTAGTATGTAGATGATATGATAAGTTCCTGTCACTGGTAGCAGGTAGTGGTATTCGAATGTGGGTGGGGTTGGTACCATAACTAAAAAGTGAAAAATAAAAAACTTTTTACAAAAAAAAAAACAACCGACTTCCAAAAAAAAACACTACAAAGTGAAAAATAACTTTAATTTCGGAAGTCGGTGGCAAAAAACGAAAACAAAAAACCCAAGACACCGACTTCCGAAATTAAAGTTATTTTTCACTTTGTAGTGTTTTTTTTTGGAAGTCGGTTGTTTTTTTTTTGTAAAAAGTTTTTTATTGTTTTAGAAGTTCCCCTAATAAATAACGAAACATATAATTATTACAAGGTTATACCCATCCCTATATTCCATTCTCCAAATACCTTTACAATAATACCCAAATATCCTTACCTGATGGTGAATAGATTGAAATACATGCCCGTGGTAAGCCCATGTACTGAGATTGAAAATGGAAAATTTCTTTGCGCTGAAACTAATTTAGCCCAGTTTCCAACCGAGACCTGCATTGAACAAATAATGCTGATGAAGAACAACTACAAAAACTGCATACAGAACCATATTGAAATAGAAAAAACTAAGATACAGAAAATAACCGACAACCAATGGTTGGTTTACTCAGAGGAAAATCTCATCATCACCGAGAATTGCAATACAGAAATCCTGAAGTACACTATTCTTGGGACCTACATCGTGACACCTGGCCAACAATGCGAGACACAAATAGGCGAAGTCATCGTTGCCGCCACCACAAACACTACAGTTTCCAGTCTCCAGCTGCCATTGATCCAGATGCCAGATCTACAACAGGACATTCAGAGAAGATCAAAGAAAGTGGATTTAAGAAATGTGGACTTCAGTGATGTGAAAGAAGTGTTACAAAGTGCAAAATTTAGTGAAATAGACGATACAACACAAACAGTGACAATAGAAATTAGTATATGGACCATCTTAGAGTATGTGGTTATTGTAATAGCAATAGTTATCTTTATAATGTATAAATTTCAGTTCATAAACTTTTGTCGAAATTCTCCGAAACCGTCTGCGACACCTTCGGATAATTCCTCTCTTAGGGAGGGAGGAGTTAAGGAACCCCAACCTACCAATATTAGCTTTGTCAGACAATAAGTATTTACTAGATTATTATTTCCCAATTTCCCCACTGCGCGATCAGCATTTATAATTATCTAGAACATGCGTCAATCTGATCACGCTGTGCATGTACTACGTTAGCAATTAAGTTAGTATATAAGATCAATATTTTGTTAGATTAATTAATTACTGTTTCGCTGTAACTCTGTCGGAATAAAGTTATTTTTAAATACTTCCGTTGTCGCTTACTTAATTCGCGCTTCTACAGAGTCGTGATGTTTTAAGGCCACGGCGAGGAGAAGATTCAGCCTCTGATCGCATCGGAGTTAAGACGGTCCGGAACTGTTCTCGATTCGTGGTGCTCAGTTATTGTGTTCGTTGTAATTTGTGATCATTGTGTTAATTGGGGATTTTAATAAACGCCGTCACACCCAGTGTGTGTATAATTTAGCTAGTGTGATTAATTTGATAGTAAATTATAATGTGATCTGAACTGCAAACAGTTTTTCTATTGTGCATTAACCAACACTACCCACACTACGCCCACAGTAGTTAAAATATGCCTGAAAATAACGAGAGTCATATACCCGTCTCCAAAATACATAATTATTACATATTCATGCTCGTGAATGTCTTACCTACATTAAATGATGAAGGCGCTTGGCGTTGTGTTAAGTTTGGTGTCTCCAAGTTATTTGGTTTATAAACGACTTACAAAGGAAAAAAAAAGAATACGAATAAAGTACCGATATAATTATACTGCAGTTAATTAAATCCATATCGTGCCATAAATTGTTAATTTTGCAGTCAAAATGTAAACAGGATAATTTTTATTAAAATGAGATAATTTTTGTCAAATTATATACCTATGTACAAATGTCGGGTAATGGTGCCCGAGTGCGCGTCTCCTTTTTTAAGGAAATTTCTCGCCGACTGGTCGACATTTCACGTGACCAGAGGGCTGGCTCGTTCTTTGGCCAAAGAACAAAGAATTAGCATTGTCATTCAACGTGGTAATGCTGCCAGTCTTCTGTGCACATTTCCGGATGACAGCGATGCGGACGAGTACTTCGACGCCAAATTTTATTGTCCTTTTGTTTTTTTATATAATTTCATTGTTAGTTATTTAGTCATTTAATTTAGTATTTAGTGTAAATAGTTAGTTGTGATAAATCATTTAAATATTTTATTATAGTATATTATTATAAATACCTAATGATGTTAAATGTTCATTAAATAGAACAAGATATAAAATTATTATGTACAAATAGCTATCGATTTGTTTTCCTAATTATAATGATATCCTTTCCTGTTTAATATAACCTAAACTATAATAAATACCATGATCCTATCATGATTTAGTTCACATCGATAATTCAGAGTGCTCGTAGAGTTGACGAAAATGATTATGAATTCCATAATATCTAAATTGTTCATAGTGTCGTTGTTTGTCTGCTTTTCTGTGGAATATGGTGAGTTTTGTTTTGTTTTCTTTCTTTTGAGAAAATTTGTAAAAATCTCACCGTAAAGACTGAGGTGAAGTGAGCTGTCATTCGGTCTCAACACTCAGTACTTGCTCATTTTCATGATATTTCTGAAATGAAATGCCTGATACTCGCTGCAAGACCTTTTCTAAAAAAACGTACTAGGGTTGATGTAAGGTTTTCGAATAAACATAAACATTTTTTAAGAAGACCAATTAATAAATTAGTTTTTCCACAATTTGACGACCCACAAATAATGCATCGTACCGATTTAGGTAATAATTCTCCATGGCGAAAATCAGTCTCCTGAGAATGAACACAAAGTTTGTTTACATTTGTGACGAGGCGAACGGAGTGAGCCGTTGGAACGAAAGGTGGGGTAAAATGCCCAATAACCTCCTACTCACACAGCTCATTTCAAGCTCACTTCACCTAAGTTTTCAGGTTGAGTTTTTTACATAACATAGAATAAGATCGGCTGTTGTTCTAGTAATAAATCAATAATAACGGTTTTGTCTAAACCAACATTATAAAGAGAAAATATTTGATTGTTTCTTTGTAATGGATAAATTCAAAAAATACTTAACCGATTTAAAACATTCTTTCACCTACAGAAAGCTACATTATCAGCGAGTAACATGGGCTATATTTTATTGCCTTCCACGCGAACGATGTGGCGGGCAGAAGCTAGTCAAATATAAAGCGGTTGGCTTTTAATTTATTTTTGACCAGCTGTTGCCCGCGACTTCGTCTGCAATCCAGGATGAAAAGTAGCCTATGTCCTTTTTCAGGTCTACCCATGTGCCAAATTTCATTCAAATCCGTTCAGCCGTTTTAGTGTGAAAGCGTAACAAACAAACAAACTCACTTTCGCATTTGTAATTTTAGTTAGGATAGATAAGATTATTATAGTACTAAGCAAACCTGAAACTGGTTTTTTCAGTATAGGTAAGTAATGTAGACTGAACAGTGGTGGCCCAGTGGTAACGGCCGCAACTTACGAGTTGTACGTCGTACGTTCAAACCCAGACAGGCGCTTTACTTTGTGTAAATTATTTCATCGCCACTGCTTTCAAAACGGTGAAGGAAAACATCGTGTGGAAACCGGCATGTCCTAGAACCGAAAGTTCGAAGACACGTGACATCTACCAACCCGCACTGGGCCCGCGTGGTGGATTACGGCCTCTCACAGAGAGGAGGCCTGTGTCCCAGGAGTGGGAACATTTATAGGCTGATGATGAATGTAGACTTGGTTTTCGGACTTTTTCAGCATACAAGTTGGCAGTGTACAAATTGATAGATAAGTAATAGTGTGCCTACTCATTGTTGAAGATATCTATCTCAACATCTGCCTAGGCTTTTCCCAACTATGTTTGTTTTGGCTTTCAGTCTGACCGGATGCAGCTGAATACCAGTATTTTACATGGAGGGTCTGCCTACCTAACCTCCACAACCTAGTTAATAGGTAACACGATACCCTTTGGACTGGTTGTCAGTTTTTCGGGCTGAATGACAGCCGGGACCAACGGTTTAACGTGCTTTCCGAGGGACGGAGGGGTATGAAAAGATCAACCATCCACGGACCAACCGCGGCAAGCGTAATCTGATCAATCGACCCTTGCAGCTATTATTACTTAGCTATAACCCCTTGAAGAGGCCTATCTATAAAAAAATAATAAATATTTGCTTTGCGTAATGTCTCACGTGCACGTCAATAAATGACAATGTCTATTGTGACGTTAGATAGTTTCAATCTGATTGTATTGTATAATTCACTTGTGTGAGTACCTACTATATGTACTTACTATAAAGCTACCATTTACTGGGTACGTCTTTCATTGACTTGAATGTGCCCTGGCGGCCGCTCTAATGTCTCGCTGACGGTGGCGTGTGTGTTGGATCATTTAGCTCCCTTCAAAATGGTTGAACTGAATGGTGCTAAAACATGCGTCATGTTCGTGAACAGCTGCTGTCAGTAGGGACTGGTCATCTCTTAGCTGCCACGGCTTATTTAATTAATTAATTATTATTCAATTTTAAGCTATTGCATAGTTTTTGTCGCGGGCTTTGAGTGCGACAAATAGCGTTGACAAATAAAAAGTATGGAGGTTACAAATGCTATGCAATAGCTTTACCGCGGCAGTCCCCGAGTGCCACACGTTTTTTTTAATTTTTATTACGGACCCTTTTAACGTTCTGCGTCGTTCTCACATGTATAACTTCAACATGAAAGATGTACTTAACCAATATTTTGTACCCATATTTTGAATTAAAAGAGTGTCCGTGGAGTTTCTTGCCCGTTGCCCCGCGACATGGTAGCGGACCCTTGACTCCATCGCACCGGACTAACGCCTCGAGTAAGCAGCATCCAGGCTACACGCAGCTTACTCGATATAATAAGGCTCTACAGATGTACACATACATCTGTTGCGTGGCGTGTTCTAGGTTAATGAAGGCGCGTCACGTAATTCAGCACAGACATTCATGACTATACAGACACCCATACATAACACGAGCGGGCGCGACGCGGGCCGCGACGCACGTTGACACTGGGCGGTGTTACACTACAACACTAGCCGTCCACATACACACTACTGCCTATCCCTCAATCCGTAAACGGCTCGATCTGTAAGCGGGGCGAGGGGGAGACTACATATTGACCTGTAGGAGCGTCGAGTCGGCATCTCTGTCGCTGGTCGTTCTTGTTGGGCCTCCCCCAGGTAACTGGGGGTCTCACCTGGCGGGCACAGATCGCCGAGATGTTGTGAAGAAAGTGGCACTACAGTAGTTAGCGTCGCGGCGCGCCTACAGAAATATTCAGAGCAACCAATCACACCGACGCATCTTTGCTTCACAAAATGCGGTCGATTTTATTAAGCCGCTATAGGCGAACAAGAAGAGAGGCCCATGTTAATGGACCAACGTATAGCCACCGTGGGCGAGGGGCGAAGCCCTGACCCCGCTCGCCACGCCCCCTTGCGGGGGCGTCGCAACATCTCGAAGTTCTTGCCCGTTCTTCTCCATAGGTACACACGGCCACACATCAAACTACACATTTCTAGTTTATGCTGATCTCGCATTGTATATGATTTCCGTACAATACGGGGTCAGCCTATACTGGAAATGTATAAGCCGTGTGTACCTACTGCGCTTTGGAATGGGCATTAGCTTCATTTTTCTGACTGACAGACTCCTTGACAATTCAAAAGTACCTGTAATTGGTTGATTTGAAATAAATGCTTTGAGTTTTTTTTTAGTGAAGTATTAGAGAACCTAGGGATTATGCCTGTTTTAAACTAAGATTCCTCTTTGCAGCTTCTTCTGTTGTATGCTACGTGTGCGATGGCTTTGGCTCTAACTCAGCATGTAAAAATAGTTTACACTTCAGCATGATTAGAGTTTGCCCAGAGTCCTTTTGCGGATATGTCAAGTTGGATCGTGAGTACCAATTTTGTATCGTTGTTCGAAATGGCGGCCTTAGAGTCAACAAAGGCAGAGCAGCAAGCTCGAGCAGGTTTTAAATTGATAATTAATTTAATAACAAGTAAAATAGAGATCAAAATAGCTTGCAAGAGAGCAAAGCACACGAGCATTCTGCTCCGTCTGCACTGACCCTGAATGAATACAAAATCTTATAAGAAACTATCATAAATTTCCTTTTTCTTTTCATATAGATTTTTGGTTCGTCTACACAAAACGCACATGCGGGAAAAAGTTTGACGAATATGATGATATTCTTGATGATTATACGAAAAAAACCGGAACTCGTGTCTCCACCACCATCTGTAACACAAATCTATGCAACAGGATCGTTGAGACGCCAACAAGAATGATAGTGTATATAACTGCCATGTTGTTTTTATCTTTATTATCCATATGTTTGTTAATTTTGCTAATAAAATGTGGATGTTGCTGATTCGCGACTATTTCGGGTCAGTGGAGTCCAGTATGTTCAACATATTCAATGTAAACGAGAGGTCTGGCTCTTGTGATATAGGAACTTCTAGTACAAGAGCTGGCTCTTGGCTACACAGATGTTTGCGTCTGAAGAGAAAATAAATAAATAAATTATAAAATTGTAAATTGATATGTTATTGAATTAAATATATAAAATATAATATTATTATAAATTAACCCCACCGCCGTATCTCTACGTTGACGTCGTGGTGGGGCTTGCGCGCTCCGAACTCTAAGCCTGTGCCGGCAGAGTTTACTTTGCCGGAACAGGACTGGGATGAGGAGCCAGACCAAGAGAGATACAAAAACCCGCAGGGCAGCATGTGGCGAGCTGTTGGGCAGTAGCGACCCCATGGACCCTATCTCCCGGGAGAAGTCTTGTTCCTCACCTCTGGCTTGCCTTTATTGGCCGGCTGGAGTGAAAACTGACGAGGAACGGAGCTCCCACCTCATTTTTGCCTTAATTGTCCGGCTTGAGTGGAGATTCGCAAGAGCAAACGTGCTCGAAGGAAGGAAGTATTCCAGTAAGATGCTGGCCCGTGGATCTTGACCGTTCTTCCGGGATTGTCCTGATAGCCGTGGAATACCTCTCCACTCCTCATAAGCAGCTCAGGACATATTGCCCCCTTGTCGCTTCGACACTTTGTACTAGCGACCATTTTCGGGGGCCCATTATTGTGTGTGCAAGTCACCCCCTGCCATTTTATCCGTGTGTATATAAAACATTGATCAGGCAGGGGCCATAGACCTTCCATAGTTCCAAATGACCAGTCCACTTTAGCCACCCAAACCCATAGTCCAATATCTTTGTTTCCATATCTTACAATAGTCCTACATCAACCAGGGCTTGTCCTTGGCTGCACTTGCATAGTGCAAACAGGGATAATCGTCGGTTGGTACCTCATTTCATTAAAAACGTCTAAGGGGCCTCTGCGAGTTGGCTTCGGCCCCTCGTAGGCCTTCCAAAGGTCCGGGACCCTAGAGTCCCGAGAAATGTCTAAGACGTTATAAATTAATATAATAATAAAATCTAAATGATAGTTAAGGTTTAATAATTTATTTATTATGTTACTGATGTACACACGACTACACATCAAGCTATACAGTTCCAGTACCTATAAGCTGATCTCGTTTTGTATAGGGTTTCCGTACACACGGTAAAATACCTATGTGTTTTACCGTGTGTATTGACTGTGTGAGATACGAATTTTTTTTTTTTGTTACAAAAACAGACAAAGCGACTTAAAAACTAGTGTTAGTACTTACGAGTACATCTACCAGATAAACATGTATAGGGACAAAGTTGTTTGGTAAGACACAAATATTCAAAACTTATAAGGAGTACATTTAGGCCAACACCCCTTATTTCTGTACCTTTTAATTGAACCACCATTTTATCTACTACCAAGCCATAAATGTATTGTTTAAGGTTCGTGCAGACTGGCACGAATTGTCACACGACGCGGTTTTGCGATATTTATATCCGTGGAACAACTTCTATGAAAACGCGCGTGACACTATACACAGGAGTGACCTGTCGCGCCGCGACACAGAAAATAATCTCTTGTATAGCGTCGCTAGTGCGACACGTTATCGCGGCGATATCGACGCTACGGCATACAAAATGTTCCTTTGGTTTCGCGTTGCCTGTCGCGCCCGTGATATCGCGTCGCGCTTGTGTGAAAGGTGTTGCGTGGCGAAAATATCGCAGAATCACCACGCGTTACGTCGCGGGACAAGTCGCGCTAGTCTGCATTGTAGCGGTTACACCGCCACATACAAACTACGCATCATAGACATGACGTCACACAAATCCTGCATCGCGCAGTTAGAGTTTACCGAGTGATCGACATACATACAAGATTTCAACTTCAAAACCGACGGGCAGTTGCCCGCTAGACACAACACCCGTCTGGTCGGAAGATCCTCCCTTTTCTATGGTGGATGAGTGAACTTTACACCCTCCTCATATCACTAAAGCATGAACCTTTTTCCAGATCGGCACACTATGTTTTGCCGTGCTAAAGCCATTTCAACGACTATTATAGAATAACAGCACCATAATTGCGTAACACGCTTTCAACACACAATCCGAAATATTTTAAAGGAATTTGCTAGTCTATTGCTTCATAATATGTTTGAAAAATGATTGTCAACAGCAGAAATAATATTAGGACAGGTGTTTTAAATCAATAAACGAGTAAGATTTTTTCAACTTCTATAAAATTATTTTATCTATATTTTTCTTCTTTAACGTTTTATTGACCTTCTTCTACATAGTTTAGTACAAAAATAAAAATCTAAAAATAAGTGATGTCACCAGGCGGTTAAAAAAACCTAACCACTGGGCATAGACTAAAACATAACTACAGCCAGTGAGCATAAACCGCGGCACTTTTAAACTTACTGGTTATCATCATCATTATTTTCGTCTTCCGGTACGCGGTCGCCACTCTAGAACCTTTCGGGCCCATCGGTCATCTGTTCTGCGAGCAATGTACTTAAGTTTGGCAATTCTTCGGGTTATGGCAGTTATCTTGGTGCTCCTACGGATCTCTCCATTTCTGATTCGATCACCTAAGGAAACTCCAAGCATAGGTCATCACTGGCAACACGCATTAATCAAAAACTTTCGTCTTGAGACACTATGAGATGAGAAGATAGGACGCAGCTTCCCGAACGCCGCCCAGTCGAGTTGGATTCGACGATTGACCTCTTTCTCGAAGTTGGACCTACCTAATTGGACTTACTACTACCAAAAAAATATGGTAATGAATATTGTTGAACTGTCAAAATGAAAGGCACTACCATTGTAATTAGGATTTGAGTATATGGACAGTTTAAGTTGGTACAAAAACCGTTTTACTAAATGTACAAAACTACTCTAAATCTGCACTTCGAACGTCCGGTTAGTGAGTCGTAGAACGCTCGTTTACCACGTAAATGTCTTTAATGTGAAGCACGCTCGAGTATACTTATCTCGGCGCCTCGACTGAAGATAAAGGCGAGTTCTGATGAACGGGTGACGAGGAAATGCTTTGCACAGAGGAATATTTTAGGAGATTACCAATGTCTAATATTTGGTATGTGTTTGGCATCAGTCTCACGAAAAGATTCTCGATTTTCGTATCATGTATACCAAAGAAAGTTATTGGCTGTCATACTATCTAGTCATGTATTTTAAAATATAGAACACGTCTCTTTTTAGCCAATTTTGGCGTCATGCTGAGTAACCAGTAGTTAGGAACGTAACGTAATGCCTACAAGTTTTGTCAAAATGATCTGACAAAGCTTTATTGGTGCTTTCAGTAAGAAAGGTAGGTACAAATTGATGAATTCTCCCGATTTTCACGTTGGTACTTCTGCACGTACACACGGCTACACATCAAGCTATACATTTCAAGTGTATGCTGATCTCGCATTGTATAGGATTTCCGTACAATGCGAGGTCAGCTTATACTGGAAATGTATAGCTTGATGTGTAGCCGTGTGAACCTATCGCCCTTTCGTAAACAAAAGGATAGGAGAAAGCATTTTTATAAAATCTGCTCACGAAATAAATCTTTATCAAACTGCCCGTCACGTGTGAACACGCACTAAACGTGCGGATTTAGATACAGGGAGAGGTTCTTTGAAATACGTTTCGAAAATGGGGTCGTCTTTCGTTTGAGCCGTTTGTGTATTTTTCCTTTTGTTTTCCACCTTCCCCCTTCTAAATGTTTCATATTTTTAAGTAAATGTTTTCTTTTAAAACGACGCCTCTGTTCCGAGTGTTTCTGACTCTCATCCCTTTTCAACTAAAGGTATGAATTTCCATAAATCCTTTTTGACAGTTACTTCAGACGAAAGCTGAATATTTTCGGTGTATATTTGCGCGGCTGTGTCAAAAACATGCGGCGCAATATTTATGTAGTTGGCGGTACCTAAACTATTTTGGATTAGGGTGCCACTCTAGCTGATGAAGGTAAGTACGCTGTATTTAAATTCAAATTGAAGCCGCTCTACACAGGCTTCTCCCAAGTTGTTTCTAAAGTACAATCAATATGAGAGAGGACTTAGTTATCTTCTATACAATACTAGCTTTTTCCCGCGGCTTCGCTCACGTGGAAGTGGGAAATTATCTCATGGAAACGTACTACCGGGATAAAAACTATCCTATGTGTTAATCCAGGTTATAAACTATCTGTCTGCCTCATCTAAATCCTATTTATTAGTAGTATAACATAATGATTGAATACTATAGTGAATTCATGCAAGCCTAGTACTTTTTGTTAGGTTATTGCTCAGAAATTGTGCACAACGTCTAATAATTGAAATACTATCTTGATTTCATGTAATCCTAGTACTTTTTGTGCCAAGTTTCAAGTTTATTACTCAAGGAATAAGATTTTTCACACAAACGAAATCCCCCCTTTTCGCCCCCATAAAGGTGGAATTTTCAAAAACCCCTTCTTCGTGTTCCCTTACATTATAAAAGGAAGTTGTGCGCAAAAATTTCACGTTCTTCGTCCCAGTAGTTTTGACTCTGCGTTGATAAGTCAGTCAGTCATGTTCTCCTTTTTACCCGACTACGGTGAAGCAAAAAGGAGGGTTATGATTTTGACCGGTATGTTATTTAAATAGATATAACACAACTAACTATAACTACACTAGGTACCAAATTAATCACAGGCGCTTAGAGTGGGGACTCTGTCCGCCCACTGAGTGACCTCAGGGTAGACGGTGCACAGTGGTCACGTGCTGCCTTGCACACTTGTACAGTTAGGCTTCGGGGAGACCCCTTTACAGTCTCCCCAGAGATGTGCCCTAACAGGCGCTGCACAGAGGGGGTTCCGGATTGATCTTTTGAGAGGTAACGGTGCCCCTTCCATGTGCAGTTGGTGACCACCGGGGTGGTTTTAGTGAGGTAAAAATCCCACACTCCCCGGTCTTATCCCCAAAGCCCGGGCGCCTTTTGAAGGTTTCCCTCGAAAACAAAAAAATAGTGTCCGTTTCGACCGCGCGGCCATGGCGTTTTTTTTTAATAAAAACCATCCCAAGTTTTTGTAAAATTATGTAAAAGTCGATTCCCAAAAACCATAAATTTGTCAAAGTAATGGTTAAAAAGTTACAAGGGTTTGAACGTGGCCGCGCCATCGAAACGCGGCGAACCGCGCGGCCATGGACATATTGGACATCTTTAAAACTAAGCGTCGCAGAGACCTGAAATTTTGGGAAATAGTAGATTAAATTTGTAAAAAACATAGAAAAAAATCCTGTGTTTATATTTTAGGAGCTGTAAGGCTAAAACCTCATGGCTGCGTCATTGAAACGGTGACAAACACGTTATCGCCGATATCTCGCTGAAAAAGCATCGCAGACGTCTGAAGTTTTTTGTAAAACACAGATTTCATTTGGTCAAAACTAGTAAAAATACAATAAAAATTCTAGGTTTATATTTCAGGAGCTGTAAGACTAAAACCTAATGGCCGCGCCATCGAAACGGTGAAAATTTAGTTTTTCGCCAATAACTCGCTGAAAAAGCATCGCAGAGGTCTGAAGTTTTTGTAAAACCTAGATTTGAATTTGTCAAAACTAGCAAAAATACAACAAAAAATCCTAGGTTTATATTTCAGGAGCTGTTGAAAAAAATCTTTAATACATCTAATATGTCGATTAGGGTGACCACGGATTATTATTTACAGAGAACTGTCCACCTATTTTTATTAGAAATGAAATCACAAGGATCCGGTGAACAATAAGATGCAATAATATGGCTATTTCTTTAAAAATCACATTTAAATAATTCAACAATGATTTGTTACGACAACAGGGACATTTTAAAAACTATATAATGGGAGTAAGTTCCATGTACATTCCAGTTCCATGTATGCCAGCACATCAAGCTAACCGAAACTCAAATTTTCCCAATCAACTTTGAACCTTATTCTTCAGCGATAAAGTTGAAAATCTATTAAATAAATTTGACAGATTGTAGTAGCTTGAAGTGCTGGCGTCTGTACATCAACCAAAATACCTCATTCTAAAGTTTTAGTATAAGTAATGTTAATTTTTTTGTTAGGTTAAGTGAAAGTCTTTGGCCACAAGGCGTATTTACAAGAAATATACTTACAGTTACGAAATAATTTATAATTTTTAAAGAAATGCATATCTTATTGTATGCGAACAATCTGTAATTTATGAGACTTTTAAAGAAATGTATGTCCTAGTTTAAGCGAACAATCTGTGATTTATGTGATTTTTAAAGAAATAAAAATATTTTTGTACGTACCTTATTGTTTCATTTTAATTTAATTCGAATCCTTGAGATAGCATTTCTAATAAAAATAGGTGGAAAGTTCTCTGTAAATAATAATCCGTGGTCACCCTAATCGACATATTAAAGATTTTTTTCAACAGCTGTTGTAATATAAACCTACGACCTACAACTCGTAAGTTGCGGCCGTTACCACTGGGCCACCACTTTTCTATGTTGCTCTCTGCTCAATTTGGTATTATAACATCTTTACTACGATCCTTACATACTCCTTTTGCCTCGTCTACGTTCACACATGTGATCATACACGCACGCCGGTTGCAAGTACTACGCACCTGGCCTTTCTGTAGTTTCTGCCTACCCCCATGGGAAGATGGGGTGAGTTTATGTATGTACGTATGTATCATCGGTAACTCGATAACTACACTACTATATTATCTTTTCTCCTATTTTCAGAGCAAGAGACCAACTTAATAAAGCCCTACCAATACATTTATTTCAATCTTTTTACCCTAATTTCAAGATCTACTCTTTACCCCCATTCATCAGTACTTTTGAACTTTTTCCTTAAGAACGGCCAACCCGTCATACTTTTCATACAAACGCTCGTACGTGATTATGGCGTTGTACCACATCTTTCTTTAATTCTTTTAAACTAATGGGTATCTTGTGCACTATATCTAGGTTTCTATGAAATCAAAAAATCAAAATTTGGCGAAACAAATTCAATATAAGCCTCCAAAAATCTGCTTTTTTGCACAAATTTTACCTCAACTTTGACCGTTCATAATGTACTTATAAATTGTAAAAGTAAAGAAAACATCTTTATAGAAACCCTGCCCATGTAATGGAGATTCTAAATTACAAAAAAATATTTTACAAACTTGTAAGGCGTATTCAAAAACACGTATTTCCTGAAACCAGTTATTTTTCGGACAATGTTATCGCGTTCTCACTTGCTTGTTAGCGGTTCTCACTTGCGCTGGATGAAACAACAAGCTTTTCGACCATGCTCGCGTTGACGATAGACGGATCGGGAAGGGCCCCCTTAAATCCTATCAATCTTTTTAATCAAAGTCCCCCACGTTCTATACATTAATAGTACGTGTTTCTAAGGCTAATATAAATCTGAGTCAGCCTTACTGTTGGGGTTAGTTCGCCTCAGCTAAATTGGAATGCCTATTCACCGTACTATTGGCCAGGCTTGGGCCAAGAGTTGGGGCTTCCCTGCTACTTTTGAGATTGGGGCCTTGAAAACAGTGAATTTATAGTTTATCGTCTATAGTTTCCTATTTAGCTGGAGCTAAGAATTCACATTTTTGTTTTTTTCATTCCAGAAAATGTATTCTGTATTTATTAATCTCACCGTGAAAACTTAGGTGAAGTGAGCTGTAATTTTACGATGCCAAGGATTGACCATACTGACAGGTTACTTCACCAAATTTTTCACGGTGGGATTTTACAGAATACATCGGTAGGTGATTTTTATAAAGAGTTGGATCTGCAGGTATAGGTAATTTATGAAATGGAGCAACACAGTTTTTATTGCCTTCGTGCCATAACAAGTAAGTTCCTCATCTTAAACTGCGAAGCATGTACTAGCATTTTTACCATACCAACCTGTTCTCAATGGCGTAACACACTTTAAATCACAAACCGAAGGATTTTAAAGGAAATTCCCAATACACTGCTTCATAGGTTTGAAAAATTCGTCTGCTCTTCAACGTAAATAACGCAATGAAAATGGTTGATCTGTCAAAATCAAAAGCATTGCCATTGGAAGTGTGTAACGCAATTACCCCGTTGCGCATGGTAAAAGCATATTTTAAACGACTTCAAAAAAAGGAGGAGGAATTCGGTTGTATTTTTTTTTTACACATCGTATGAACGACCGTTGATCATCACGTTTGTGCAATGCGGTTTGGCGGCTTTAAAACCACTGCCATCTCTTTTCTTTTGCATAACTACCGAAGAAAAAAAACGAAATCACATCGCTCATTTCGTGGCGCACACACGCGGGGACTTATTGAATAATGTATGCTGTATATCGGCGACCTCGGGAACTTCCCTCGCTGCTTTTGTGGTTGCACTCGATTAAATTTTGTCTCGTCCTAATAACTTTGTCCATGTGTTCCCTGGTAAACGGAAAATGGGGAAAATACCTATACAGCATGTTTCAGAAAGGTGGGGTCATATTTAAGAGTGTGGTGCAGACCATCAAAATGAACAACTTTCTTCATGACACCAACATCGTAATCACGAAAAAATTATCATTTGGGTCAAACAGGTATTGAAGTTTTACATGGGACTGTTTGTCGCTCACAATGGGCCGTAGAAGGCTAAAAGTCACCCAAAGGGCAATGGAGAGGGCTATGAAGAAATGAAGAGAACCGTAGGAGCACGAAGGTAACCTAGATAGCTCTAAGAATTGCCAAACTTAAGTAGCAATGGGCAGGGCATATTGCTTGCAGAATAGATGGCCGATAGGGCCGAAAGGTTCTGGAGTGGCGACCACGTATCGGAAGACGTAGCGTTGGAAGGTCTCACAAGGTGGAAAGCTGACCTTGTGATTGCTTTAGGAATCCGCTGGATGCGGGAAGCACAGAACCGGTTGAAGTAGCGGTGCTTAGGGGGGGGCCTATTTCCAGCAGTGGACTTATTTCGGCTGATGAATAAATGAATGAATGGGACAGTTTATTATTTTTTCTGATACATGCTGTATACTTACTTGGGGACAGCTGTGTAAATAATAAATACAACCCTATTTATTTGCGTAGACACTGTGAATGTTTGTAATTTATATGGGTTTAGAATAAGATCTTCGCGTGCATTCTGATAGTGAGAAATGTCGCCAACAGATGTCAAATATTTCGCTGTTTTGATTAATTTAGCAATATTACTGTATGGACTGCCTCGTTGGTCTAGTGGTCGCAAGCGCTACTGCTGAACATGAGGTCCTGGGTTCGATTCCCGGGTCGGGCAAAGTGTTATTGGGTTTTTCTATCTGAAATTTCTCAGTAGCAGCTCGGAGTCTGGATTTGTGCCCGGTTGATGGCAATAGGCTCGCCCCCTATTACATGGGACTTAAACATAACTGGCGAAATGTGGGTGTACCTGCTACAGGGACACCTCTGCCCAACCCTTCGGGGAAACAAGGCGTGATGTTATGTTACTGTATGGACATATGAAATATGGCTAACTAGGGAACTAAAATATTGATTATGAAATGCAATAATTAATATCGTAACACCGAATATTTACTTAAGATGTAAAAAAAGTATTTAGCAACTTTCCAAATGCCTTTTTACACCTAAAATGGTTACAACATCAAATTCGGTGTTATAATTACAATTTATTATTAATATTCTAGTTCACTAGTTAGCGATATTTTATATTTCCATACAGTAATACTTATTGCCAAATTGATCAAATCAGGTAAATATTTGACAACTATTTGCGACGTTGTCAGCTTTTAGAATGAACGCTCTTAAATAGACGATTATTGTATCGTTCCTTTAGCCGATAATCATGTACCAACAACAGTAAATATGTTCTTTATCAGATTTGATCTTTTACCAGATTTTAGCACCCACGTAATAATTCCGTTTTCGTGTTCGTTTCTGTTTTTCCGTCAGGAATTTCTCAGTAGCAGCCCGGAGTCTGGATTTGTGCCCGGTGGATTGCAATAGGCTGGCATCCTATTACCCAGGACTTAAACATAACTGGCAAAATGTGGGTGTACTATACGTACCTACGCTTCTGCTTAACCCTTCGAGGATTACAGGCGTTATGTTATGTTCATAATAATTTAGAAAAAAAATATAATTAATATTTTTTTAAATCTACGAACTTCATAAAATCCCTTTAATCCATCAAAAAACGCACATGGACCATTACATAAGTTAACGAACCATTCTGGCCAGAAAAAAGTAACGGTCACGATTTTAGAGAGGGTACGTACCTAATTAATTATCGTATTAAAGAAAATAAACCGACGCGATCCCCTGGGACCTTGGTAAAAACGGGCTGAAAAACATCAGGTTATAGCGGCAGCTATACGAGGAATGAGCTAGAAATGAACGAGGTTGATAAGGCGCAGAAAAGACGGTGAGTGAATGGTCTAACATAATGTTCTTGGAAAATGAGAGAGTTTTCAGCTAGCTGTATGAATAAATTGTACCTACCCACAACTCAATCCACTTTTTTTAGGTTATAGATAATCTTAGTGCCAGTTAATGTCCTGCTATTGGCTGTTGATAAATCAATAATTCAAGCAATCATAGCAGTATTCGCGCGCTTGATCATTTCTCGTATAAATTTTGCGATAATTTTCGTTCGAGAAACAGGCTGGCTCTTGAAATAGGTGCAAGGAAATCCTAGGACTCACACAACACAATCAGCTTATAATGTTCCTACTGCTGGGACACAGGCCTCCCCTCGGTGAGAGGGACTGAGGCGTATTCCGCCACGTGGGCCCAGTGCGGGCCTTATCAAACGCCTAGGACATAATATTAAATAAAATAAATATATGTATGTATATCTTTATATTTAAATAAATATTTATTCCTCAATTCTCGCTATCGCGCCTACCACTGTTTGTCTCTGCATCACCCAAAGGTTGACTGGTAGAAAATGCCTTTGGCATTAATTCCGCCTCTGTATATTTGTGTGCTTGAGGTATTAAATAAATAAATAATATTGTGAAGTCGTTTTCTATCTCGTAAAGGAATGGAAGTTTTTACACAGTTTCACAACTGCGGTATTCCAATACCCAAATGAAATACTTCATATAGATCTACATACATAACATTCGGCACGTTTATATGGTAATGCACGCGGTGTTATGAAACCTTATTAAAATTCCACTTCCTCGTTCAAACGTGTCCCCTTTTTTGCCTAATCCTCGGATTTTTGGTGGGAAAAGCCTTCAGTTTAATATTATCCTCTGCGATTTGAACGAGATTTGAATTCATTCGTATCGTGTGTCTGTGCAGAAATTTAAGAAAAATAATATTATTTCAATGCAGTTGTACAAGGCTCGTGGCTTAATGAGTAAGGCTGCCAAAAATTTTACAATAATAGTCGTTAATTGGTAACGCGCGGTAACATACGTGAATAAAGGTAACACACGTGAATTTGTAAATCCTTAGGGTTCATGTGAGAGAAATTCCTAATTATTTTGTAATGGTTATTTCGATAATTCGAAAACATACATAATTATGTAGTCAAATTGTGAAAATAAAGTGCTATGGTAGCATTTAATTTTAACATAAACATTTAAAAGTATAAAAAATTTGATAAAAAATTGACCTATATGATTAAACAATTTTTTTAAGCAACGTTAAAATATACGTAGATCGTCTTCCGAGGTAACATTAAAAAGAAATGTGTATATGAATTTTGATACTAAGAAGTTAATCACTAAGTTTTTATAGTATTATACACTCAGCTTAACAACAGATCACGAAAATTAAAAACACTGTGGACACAGCAAAAAAAAAATGTATTGGTGTGAGTTTTGAAGTTACAAGGCACCATACAGCATTATTTGGTAGGTAATCAAATAGTTTAGTAACACGTACTATTTAAAATAATATAGTAAACTTGCGATCTTACCTTAATTATCAGCTCTTTAATTATCAGCAGTTAAAAGTACGAAAATCTCCCGAGACAAATTTTCCGACAGATTTGATGTTCACTTTTAGTCAAAAATAAATGGCGCCTTTTTTCCGGCGGTTGGCCAACCTGTAGTGACATGTTGCCGTGACCTAAAACTGGTTTTAAAGCGCTTGGATTCTCGTTAGTTTCACAGATAAATAGTAACATACGTGAATTAACATACGGGAACGAAAAGCGACACATTTTCAAAATTGTTTTTTTTTATACTTTATAAACGTAATCAGTATTAAAAAAAAAAACAGAACATTTATGGGAAAAGTTAACCATTTCAAAATCCTAAGTATAGTCCACGCAATCCACGAAGACGCGCCCCACTCCGCTCCGCGCCGTACTAGAGTTCAGCTTACAGTACAGTAATCGCGGAGTGGGGCGCGTCGTCGTGGATTGCACGGACTATACCTAGTTACTTAAGAATTATGTACACACGGCTACACATCAAGCTTTACAATTCCAGTTTAAGCTGACCTCGCATTGTACGAAAATCCTACACAATGCAAGATCAGCTTATACTGGAAATGTATAGCTTGATGTGTAGCCGTGTGTACCACAAATGTAAAGCTGTTACTTTTCAGAGCCTTCTGTTAGTCTTTTTACACGTGCAGTCTGTGGATCAAATATACGCGGTAGGCTTACAATGCCCTGCGTGTTCAGTACAACGACGCTCTGAGGGCAGTGTTGAGAAAACCCCGGTACTGCAGTGCTTCCGTAATGTTTGCGGAGGCATCCATCGATGACTTCTTTGCCATTATAAGGAAAAGAACAGCATCGATGATGAGCAGGGTCCGTGGTAGCACCAACACTGTCCTCAGAACGTTAGCGTGCAAGATCGACCTTCGACTGTGTACTGGGCAGGTGTACACCTGCACAGAAATAAGACTATTGTGTATCTTGTCTTGTTTACTAACAAAATTACTTACACCTTTTATTGTATTTTTTGTGTACTACTAACAACCCTTACTAACGCTAGCTATGTATATAGATGGTATGTATAAATATGGACTGTATTGTACGTCTGAAATAAAGATACTGGTCACGCCAACAATAATTCAGTTCTGAAAAGTATCAGAACCAACCTTCGATAATAGCGGACGTGTTAAATACAGTGAATCGGCAGTGATAAAAATCGAGGCGGAAAAGAGGGGAAAAGAAGGGACATGCAGCACTCACCTGGGGCATGCCAGCGGGATCCAATCTCCTTCGACTATCACACAGCAGAGTATCACTACGCGGGTCGCGCGACCAATATTTCAATTAAAGTTTTAGTTCTTATTACACTGGGTAATCAAACACAAGGGTGCGTTTGGCGGAGCGGGAATATATTGAACTTTGCAGAGAAAGGCTCGAGATGATCCTCGTCTCTCCGCGGGTGGTCAGACGAAAAGGCTCGTCATGCGGTGCGGGGTGGTTCGAGAGATCCGTTACACACGTGCGTCCATGTGCAATTTCTTCGTCGAACTGACAGCTGTCAGTCCTCATCCTCTCGTTCTCATGTTCACTTCCTGAATGATGCTAAAGCGCTGCATGTGCAGGTTGGGGAAAGGAGCGGGAAATACAAACTGCCTCATACTATAAGAGTGAATCTATCAAATCAGTGTTGGCGTTACCATTTCCACCCCCCCTTAATGGGTCACCATTAAAGAAGCGATAATAAGACGAGAGAGAAAGATATTACTATGACTCTAGGAGCGCTCAATGCGCGCGGTGAGATAAATAGTACCGTAGAGTCACGGCGAAGCGGGACAAGCTAATAACTTACGTTACAAAACTAAAGCGATGCGATATTACTAACTAACTTAAACTAATATGAAATGCGGTTTTATTAATCATTGTCTCGGAAGAGGGCACAAACGAACGACCGGACGCAGGTAAGTTCCCTTGGCGATTCTAACTGTACAGACACGCACGACGCCGTCTTTAGACGGGTGGACGTTCTCTACTATAGCTAACGGCCAGGATAGGGGCGGTGAGTTATCATTCATAACGACAACCACGGTTCCTGTTGTGATAGGAAACGACGGCGTGTTCCACTTCTGCCTAACCTGTAAACCGTGTAGATATTCCATCTTCCAACGACTCCAAAACGACTGAACCAACCTGTCCAGTAGCGAGTGTCGGTGAAGTAAACTGACAGGGTCAGAGTTGACTTCAAGCGCGGGTAAAGAAAATAGAAGCGCGGTATGCAAAAAATGGCTTGGCGTAAGGGCCGTGGGCTCTGCGGGATCGGAACTCAGTACTGTCAGCGGACGTGAGTTTAGGAGACACTCAATTTGAGTGAGAACAGTACAGAGTTCTTCGTATGATAGAAGTTGCTGTCCCACGACTCGGAACAGATGCATTTTCACAACTTTCACGACACTTTCCCAAGCGCCTCCAAAGTGTGGAGAGTTGGGACAGATAAATTTCCAAGCTATCCGACTCTCAGCGTACTCTTCCTCCAACTTTGGGCGATACACAGTATTGAGAAATTTATACAAATCGCGGAGGTAAGAGTTAGCCCCTTTGAAACATGTACCATTATCAGAGTACATGACCTGAATCGGCCCTCGACGGGCGACAAACCTCTTCAGCGCGGCAAGAAAACTGGGCGTGCTGAGGTCAGTGGCGACTTCGACATGCACGGCACGAGTCGTAAGACATGTGAAAATGCACAGGTAGGCCTTCGCACTGTGGATGCCACGACGGCGCACAGGAACGTACGACAGAGGACCAGCATAGTCACAGCCTACGTGCGTGAAAGCTTTAGTGACCTGACGCGTGCGATAGTCAGGTAAGTCGGCCATCAGCGGATAAGTTGGACGCGGTTTCAAACGAAGACACGTATTGCACATGTGGACGCGCTGTCTCACAATGCGGCGTGCGGACAAGATCCAGAACTTCTGTCGAAGAAGCGACATCAATAATTCTGGTCCGGCGTGTAAATACTTTACATGGTAGAAATCAATGATCAAGCTTACGACGGGATCATTGCGCGGTAAGATAACTGGATGCTTTTGAGCATAGTCCAGCGCGGAATTAACGAGTCGACCTCCTACGAGGATCAGATCATTTTCAATGAAAGGCCTCAAGCGGTTGAGAACCTGTGAACAGGATTGATTACTCTTAATATTAGAATAATCCTCTGCAAAGTGTTGACTTTGCAAGGCGCGAAGAATTTTACTTTCAGCGAACTTTAATTCATCAGCGGACACTGCAATAGTGTCGCGGCGGGGTAACAACTTTACGAATTTACAAACGTATACAGTTATACGAAGAATTTTACTCCATGAGGATATGCGGTTAGCGAGATCATATAAAGCACAATGGTTTACAGGCGAGTACACAGCGTGTGTAAGAATTTTTTGTTCAATAGTAGGCGGAGTAAACTGGTCGTCAAGAGGCTTGAGAGGCCACTCAGACGGATCCAATGTAGCCCACTGGGGCCCGTGGAGCCACAGAGGGTGCGTGGTTAATTTTTGAGGCGCAATGCCACGTGAGAGAACGTCTGCGGGATTTTCAGTCCCCGCGACGTGGTAGAAGTTGTCAGCAGAGATGTTTTCCGTAATCTGAACAACGCGGTTTGCTACAAAGGTTTGCCATCGATGTGGCGAACTTTTGATCCAATATAACATGACCTTAGAGTCAGTGAAAGCGAATACCTTGATTGGAAGATGATGCGAGTAATTTTCATAAACTATGCGCAGCAGTTTGGACATGAGAAGAGCGCCGCAGAGCTCTAAGCGTGCTATAGACAGAGACTTGGTAGGAGCGACTTTGGACTTTGCGCAGACAAGCTGGACAGTGTTACCAGACGTGGTGGTCACATGAGCATATACAACGGCACCGTAGGCATGTTCACTTGCGTCCGAAAAGGCTAGAAGAGTGAGAGCGCAGTTGTTAAAAACGCCTACATGACGCGGAATGCGTATATTGTTAAGAGCCGGTAACTCGTCGCAGAACTGCTTCCACCTTTTAACAATGTGTAGCGGTGGGGTGTCATCCCAATCAAAATTAAGATGCCAAAGCTGTTGGATCAGTAGCTTAGCATACACGACTGCGGGGGCCACGAAGCCCATTATATCCCACAGTCGGGCGACTGTAGAAAGGATGGAGCGCTTAGTGCACTTCACATCTGCGGGAGCTATAATTTTAAAATAAAATACGTCATCATCAATACACCAATGCAGGCCTAGTATTTTATGTTGCATGGTCTTATCAAACTCAACCTCCGTAGGGAGTTTGTGCGAAGCGGGGAGATTATCTAATACAGCACGACTGTTGCTGTTCCATTTTACGAGATCCCACTGAGCTCCTTTGAATAGGTCAATCAATTGTCGTGACGCAGATATCGCTTCTTGCTCCGTGGGAATTGAGAAGGCGAGATCGTCCATGAAAAGCGACGTAGACGCGAATCTGCTAGCGAGAGGATAGCGCACGCCATCATCTTCGACTAACCGTCTCACAGTGCGCAATGCATGATAGGGGCTTGATATTAAACCGAAGCAGACGCGGTTAAACCTATACAATTGCAGTGGGTCTTGTGGAGTAAAGCGATAAAGAAAGCATTGATAACGACGGTCAGCTTCGCGCATGATAATCTGTAAGAACTGCTGGCGACAGTCCGCGGTCAATGCGATCGCGTGTAAGCGGAAATTTAATAATATTGTAAACAAGTCGCCTTGCAAATTTGGACCTGAGTGCAGAATATCGTTCAATGATTGCCGGCCACCAGAAGTAGACGCGCTGGCGTCTAGAACCACGCGCAGCTTAGTCGTTGTCTTATCTTCGCGCACGACCCCGTGATGCGGTATGACGTATATAGGTGTTGGGTCGCGGGGATCGAACGACGCAGGAGAAACGTAATCTTTCGCTAGATAATCCTTTATTACGTCATCATATGCAGACCTAAGTTTAGGCGAAGCTTCTAGCTTTCTTTCGAGGCATATGAAACGCTTGCGAGCATTATCAAAAGAATTCCCAAGGGAATAAACATCCTCGTTGAATGGCAGTGCTACAGTGTACCTACCACTAACGGGATCGCGGGTTGTCGTAGACTTGTAAAATAATTCACATTCAACATCAGAGGGGTGTTGAATGGGCGGTGCGGAGGGAAGCTCCTCGAGCTCCCAAAAACGTCTGACTAATGAGTCAATAGCGACAGGCTCCTGAGCGAGGCAACATGTCAGGGCCTGGGCGGTTCGATGCATACGTAACGTAGGCGCGGAGCCCATAATTACGTAGCCGAAAACAGTACGCAACGCGCGCGGCACCGACGTGTCACGATTGTGGACACCGTCGGGGAGAAGTAAATGCGGGAAAAGAGAAGCACCTATTAAAGCGTCTATCTTACTAGGCACGCCATATGATTCGTCGGCTAGCGGTAAATTATGTAGATGTGATAAATCACTGGTATTTATCAAAGAGGTAGGCAGTAAGTCCGTTATCTGATCAACCACAAGTAGCGAAATATCAAAATTAATTTTGCTGTCGAATCGCGAATATAATTTAATATTAATCGGACAAGTGTTAACTACCTTCTCAGCCCCACCGAACCCCTTTACGACAGTACGGTTCATGTTCTGAGGTTGAATACCTAAACGCTCACAACACTCGTTAGTGATAAAATCGCTTTGTGAGGCGGAATCTAGAAGCGCGCGAATAATGTGTGGATTCCCCTTAGAATCGTAGGCAACGACTTGAGCGGTCGATAACAAAACAGTCGTGGACTGCTTGTTATGTGTGAGTGTATTACTCAAACACTGATACAATCGGGAATCAACAGATGCACACAGCGTAACATCTGACCGTGCCGTAGACGCGGCTAGGTTCGGAGAGGTAGGTGCAGGCGCGCAGGCAGGGGGCGCCGCAGCGGTGAGCTCGACCGGCTGATTAGCGGGAGTGGTTTGCGCAGAGTACCCAGGGCGCGCGGTGCATGACTCGTTAAAGTGTAACAATGTGTGGTGATTTAATTTGCAAACACGACAATTTGACTTAGACGAGCAATTAGCGACTCGATGTTTTAAGCTAAGACAGTTAATGCACGCATTGTTATCCTTCACACACTTATAACGCTGTTGTGGAGTCATTCCATTAAAATCGGCGCACTTAAATAAATGTTGATGCACAATATTAGCGCATAGGCACCTGCACGCGGATTCAGCCGTTGTGCTTAAATATGTTTGACACTTCGGCGGCGAAGCGGTATTTAAACGCCGATTAGAGTTAACCGGACGCTTATTAGTTGAACAAGTTGGCTCAGTACGTTCTAAAACTTTGGCTCGATTTGAAATAAATTCGACTAAGTTATCAAAGGTAGGTATTTTTGTTGAGTATTTAATTTCAAATGCGCGGACGGTCTCAGGGTCTATTTTCTGTAAGGCGATATGAATCAGAATTAAATCGGTAAGGTTATCCATTTTAAGGTTTTTTAAAGCGGCGACTGCGCTGCTAAATTTCTCAGTAAATAAATCAAAGTTGGTTGCTGAAGCACATTGCAAAGTTTTGAACTCAAACATTTGATTTAAATACGTAGAAACCAACATACGCTTGTCATCGTACTTATCAATGAGCGTTTGTAACAACAGACTATAATTTTGCGGACATGGAGATATTCCGGCGCACACAGACTGGGCTTTACCGGTTAGCTTCCCCAATAGGTAATACAATCTATCGGCGTCAGTGAGAGATGGATTATCGTGTACGGTCGATTTAAAACTGGCATAAAATAGTGGCCATGAGCGAATGTCACCAGAAAACTGGACTAATTCAATCGGCGGGAGTCTAGGTTTAGACTTGTGCGGAACACTATCGCTATGTGGCGAGCATTGTGACTGCACTCGCTTTATCCTGCCATACAGAGACTCAAAAGCCATGAGACACTTATAGTCGGGCTTAGCGGATGGGTTAGATGTCAATAAACGATTATTATATTCGTCCAGAATCCGTTTGAATTCATCGCGTAATGAATCTATTTGTGAGGATTCGTCAAGAAAACTTTCCCTTAGATCGGTGTTCGAAGAAAGATCGTAAATCTTTTGAACAATTTCAAAGATAGCTTCGCGTTTAGCCTGCAACGTAAGTAATCGTGTATCCTCTGCATCGTCATAATCAGAACCCGACTCAATCGTTTTCTTCGCTTGTTTAGGCATAACGAAGTTTATAAATTCTATCTATTGTATACAAACAGCTGATCTGAGGTTTAATGAACCACAATAATACGATGAAATTAAGTGGGTTACTATTTTGCATAAAGAATAGGCGGACAATGGTTTCCTACTACTTCCTACTTTGTTCGGTTAATAATGAACTAGAATGCATGAACAACTTGAAAGTGAGTTATCGAATGAATGACCGAATAAATATGAATGTATGTCAAATCAAATATGGCGAACTTTTACAGCCTATAGAACATTTCATATTATACGGCAAGACGACAATTAAATTTGAGGGTAGTTTAATATAGAAATTGAAAAGTAATTAAACTCGAATTTATCCAAAGTTAACGTTATTTAGGTACTGAAATAAAGATTTGATGGGAAGTTAATGTGTTTATTTAAATGAGTAAACACTTATTTATGAGAAAGATCAACGCAATGTTGATCTAAGCGGTATACTACAATGGGGTAGATTTATGAATGTTTCTCCTATCAGGGCCTATTAAATCCTAATAAGGGCGGCTGGAGGGTTCCAGTTTTTAAAAAGATCAGAGATCCTAGCTCGAAGGACCAAAAATATGGTCACGCCAACAATAATTCAGTTCTGAAAAGTATCAGAACCAACCTTCGATAATAGCGGACGTGTTAAATACAGTGAATCGGCAGTGATAAAAATCGAGGCGGAAAAGAGGGGAAAAGAAGGGACATGCAGCACTCACCTGGGGCATGCCAGCGGGATCCAATCTCCTTCGACTATCACACAGCAGAGTATCACTACGCGGGTCGCGCGACCAATATTTCAATTAAAGTTTTAGTTCTTATTACACTGGGTAATCAAACACAAGGGTGCGTTTGGCGGAGCGGGAATATATTGAACTTTGCAGAGAAAGGCTCGAGATGATCCTCGTCTCTCCGCGGGTGGTCAGACGAAAAGGCTCGTCATGCGGTGCGGGGTGGTTCGAGAGATCCGTTACACACGTGCGTCCATGTGCAATTTCTTCGTCGAACTGACAGCTGTCAGTCCTCATCCTCTCGTTCTCATGTTCACTTCCTGAATGATGCTAAAGCGCTGCATGTGCAGGTTGGGGAAAGGAGCGGGAAATACAAACTGCCTCATACTATAAGAGTGAATCTATCAAATCAGTGTTGGCGTTACCAGATACTAAATTAAATTAAATATCATAAAAATAAAACATAAACGTGTTTTTTTTACATAAATGAGAAGGACACAAATTTTTGTCCAAATGTACAATTTTTGGCGGCCATACTCAAATAATAACAACCGCACGGGTCTATTGATGTTAAGCCACGCTTGCCGCGGTCGGTTGTTGGATGGGTGACCATTCATTACATATCGAGACCCCTCCCTGCCGCGGAAAGCACTTTAAGCTGTTGTGGGTAAACTGGGTTGTGGTCAAATAGGCAGTCGCTCCAAGTAAAATACTGCTATTCAGCTGCATCCGGTTAGACTGGAAGCTGACCCCAACATATTTGGGAAAAGGCTAGGCAGATTGATTGCACTTGTACGAGGCTCGGGCCTAAAGAGATCTTCCAAGATGTAATTAGATGAACTTCTTAATAAATTTAACTATACAACATGTAAAAAAAAACCCTTTCCGATCTGTGAGGGTGTTGTTCGGTATCGTACTGAGTGAGTCTATTTATGTGGTAATTTTCAGAAAAAGAGAAAAAATTCGCCACTTTTTTTTTCAATGGGTAATTTAACTGGGTATTTCACATGGGGCGCAGGCGGCCGCCGTTTAGCGGGTGTCTAAAAGTTATAACTTATCACCCCTGTTGAAAATTTCCTAATTTTTTATGGATTTGGGAAATTTTTGGTACTAAAAATAGTAATTTAAAATAGCAATAACTTTTGTAGCGGTTACACCGCCACATACGAACTACGCATCAAAGACATGCCGTCACATAAATCCTGCATCGCGCAGTTAGAGTTTACCGAGCGACCGACATAGATACAAGATTTCAACTTCAAACCGATGGGCAGTTGCCCGCCAGACATAACACCCGTCTGGTCGGAGGATCCTCCCTTTTCTATGGTGGATGAGTGAACTTTACACCCGGTTCCTCATGTCACTAAACTTTTTATTTCAATAATAATAAAATAAAACACATTTTTTTGGTAATGTTATTGCAGTACATAAGTGCCCGGATCGGAGAAGGTTTTTTAACATATTGTACAAAGTTTGCCGTTGGTTTTATTTGTTCCTATGTTACATAAGGTGTACCTATCTCTCATTACCATTGTCAATATACCTAAAGACATATTGGACTATAAGGTAAATAATTATCAAGAACATGACAAGACATTTTTTTTTTCCAAATTAATTCACTAGTTCACACTTATAAATAATTGTTTGCCTTACTTGGGAAGAGACTGGACCCCACGACACAGGGAATCCTAGTGTGGGGTCCAGGGGATTTGTAAAAAACTAGCACCTAAGGCTCCTATGTAATCTGTTACTCATTTTTTTTAATATTTTGTACCGTGTTTTTGTGAACTAAATTAAGCTTTTTACTTTTTTATGATAAACCGTAATTCCCTACCTAGAGTACGCACGTTTCGGTAAAGAATAAATTCTGTGTGCTCAAAATCTCCACCAATGCTTCTACGAGAATGTGATGTCATCTTAGCTCGCAGTATGACACACGCCTTATAGGATTACAATAATAAATTCGCACGCAAAATATCAAAGCCTGTGCAAGATCTAATGTACAGCCATTTTTTATTAGCCAATGTTACATTTCTAACGTGGCTATATAATCGAGGACGTCTACGTCACGACATTATGATAACTCAGGGAAGTAAAATGTATGGTTAAGCCGCTTTTTTTCCGTCCACGATAAAGTTATAACATGCTCGTATTTCCATATTATGTTATGGTACATATATAAATACTAAAACTATCCAGTATAATTTGCGTCATGCTGGAACATACATTCAGACACACAGACAAACAGACAAAAATCTAAAAATTAAATTTTATAATCGATCCCATACTAATCTGTGCCCGCCCATACCTCACAGAATTTTTTTTTTCCAATAAATTTCAATGTTCTGTTTTGACTTCCCTACGATTTTACTATAAATATGGATAATATGCATATACAAATTTTGCTCGTTTAATATTACCTATAAGATAAAAGCGCACATTGATTTTATTTCTGCAAAGAACAAAACAAAAAAAACAAACAATGAAAAAAACGAAACGAGTAATAATTTTTCCCCTTTTCGTTTTTTTCCACCATCGCTTGATATAATTTATGCAGCGGTATGATTAAACGTTCAACGAAGAGTGATTAAAAGTGTTATTTATTTTAAAATTAATGGCCTACTGTTTTATTAATTAACGAGTACGGTTTCGCCATAACCTATAAATCCATTATAAGTTAATGCGAAATTGTCCGTCTGTTACTTGCGCTTTACCAAAGACCCTTTTATTACCGTGTTACCAGACGTACCGCAGGGTAACATCCGCACTTGGTTGATATTCCAACAAGTCGTACTCAGCGCTTCACCTCCACATTGATTATGCGTACAGCCAAAGTGTGGAACTCTCTGCCAGCGTCTTTGTTTCCTTCCACATATAACCCGTCTGCCTTCAAGGCAAGAGTGAACAGGCATCTTCTGGGCACGCTCGTTCCATCGTAGACCTCCTCCATCGCTTTCCAACAGGCGAGATTAGGGTCAAGATCAGGCCCATCCTGTAATAAAAAATAAAAATCGTAAATCTGTTTTCACTGCTACATTGGTAAACAGATTTTGATGAAATGTTTATTGTAAAGAAAAGGAGATATTATGCATACTTTTATTAAAGGATCAAATCCGAAAGGGGTATTGAAGTTTGTATAGGATAATAGGATAATCGGAAATCCATCACAGGAATGAATTCTCGGGCAAAGCGCTACAAAAAATAAAGAAGTTTTTGCATAGAAATAAATCAAATCTCGGAAACAACTAGAAAGTAGCATTCCTAGTTTAACATACTCGTAAGTTATACTTTAACATAAGTTACACTTTAACATAAAAAAGTGTTAAGGCTAGTGAAGACCAGCGCGATAATGCGGGCGCGACAGGCAGCGCGACCCGTGTCGCGCTCGCGATCTCGCGCTGGTCTGTATGAGCCTTTAATTCGCAGAAATATATTTTTTTACACAATATTACCTCTGGTAAACTGCACAGCAGTTTGTTGGCAGAAGTGGCTCCTTTTTAACCGACTTCCAAAAGGAGGAGGTTCTCAATTCGAGTTTTTTTTTTTTTTTTGTTACGCGATTACTCCGCCAATTATGAATAGATTTTGATGATTCTTTTTTTGTTTGGTAGATCATACTTCAGAGGTGGTCCCATATAAATTTTATTAACTTTGCTTGGGTAGTTTTTGAGTTAGCTTCAATTATACGTATTTTTTCCCACTTAGTATGTAGATGATATGATAACTTCTTTTCACTGTTATTTACATAGCAGGTAGTGGTATTCGAATTTGTGTGGGGTAGGTACCACAACTAAAAAGTGAAAAATAAAAACTTTTTACAAAAAAAAAAAACAACCGACTTCAAAAAAAAAACACTACAAAGTGAAAAATAACTTTAATTTCGGAAGTCGGTGACAAAGAACGAAAATTCAAAACCAAAGACACCGACTTCCGAAATTAAAGTTATTTTTCACTTTGTAGTGTTTTTTTTTTAAGTCGGTTGTTTTTTTTTTGTAAAAAGTTTTTTTAGCACATCTAAACGTAATTATGACACTTTTTCACCTATAGGTAGGTACGCTAAACTATTCATGCAATTCTTACAAAACACAAACAAACATACCTACAAGTTTTTTTTAATAATTACCACATTTATGCTTTATTTAGGCATTTATTAAAGGAAAGGCATAGCACGTATATGTTTAAACTTTTGTTTGGTAGCAGAGTTTATTATTACGAATGTGTAGGCGCCAATTATAAACTTAAAAATCAATATTTTGCATATAGCAAAGTAAAAACATAATTACTCGTGCAGCATAGTACTTAGTTGTTAGAACTTTTGTTGTATAACTAATCCCTATAAGGATATACGAAATGATTTGAAAAACTTAAATTTTTTATTGGATTTTCAGTTTTTTCAGTATTTTCGACAGTACCTATTTGTTAGCATTTTCACCAGGTATGGGCCGAAATTCGGTTCACATTCAGCTCAACCGAATTTAAATTATTATTCAATTCGGTTCAGATACCGAACATTCGGCACAAGAAAAATAATACCTACTTTCACTATTTTGACTCAAATTTAATAGAATTCGAATAGCATTACTGTAAAATAAAATTATGTCTTACTCACTCATGGTTATTTATTTTAGTTAGGAACATTGTAAATGTAAACCTTAAACCTTAAATTAAATCAGTTCTTCTTATTAGTCTTGAAAATCTGTTCTTCTTATTAGGCCACGCGGTGGAAGCGCGGTGTGCGGGCGGGGTACATCTAGCAATAATTGAAGTAACTGCGTAAACAAGTCACGACGTGTCGCTCTCGATAAAGCGCGCGAAATTGAACCGAAGTTCGGCCGAACTTTTCATTTTAACAGAATGTTCGGCCGAAGTTCAGATTAGGTTCAAACCTCATTCGGCCCATCTCTAATTTTCACTAATAAAAAGTTGAGATAGTACTAATAAAGAAACAATAAAGTATTTTAACTTAAATTTTATATTATTGTTGTAACACGAAAAAATAGGAAATACCTACTTTATTGCTATTACATAACTCTAAACTGTTAGCATTTTCGTACATAGCAATGAGTTCACTAAAGCTATCCATCACTCAGCGAAAATAAAAAATTTTAGAATTATAAAAGGTTTTGTGGAAAAAATAATTATTGTATCTCTACTGGACTATTTGTTATAGAACTGTCTATATCGACTGAAAGGTTATTCAAAATACTTGGAATTAAAAAAATCTACGTCTTCGACCATAATAGTTATTACAAGTGGGCACTACAAATTTAATAAGATCAAGATCTATTAAGATTTCAGCAGTGTGATAAAGACGTACTCGTATTATTTGGCAACGGTTGTAGGGTATGATTCCGAACCCCGCTGTACGCGGCAGTGCTGTCGCGACACTCTGGTCCCCATACATTTTTAGGGTTCCATACCACAAAAGAAAATACGGACACCTTATAGGATCACTTTGTTGTCCGTCCGTCAGTCTGTCAAGACTCATTTTCTCAGGAACGCGTGGAAGTATCAAGTTGAAATTAATATCAAATAATAGTTTGGGGAAAAAGTTGCTTCGCATTTTTTAAGAAAATTCAACACATTTTTTAATATAGTTTATTTACATTTAACTAAAGTATGTAGGTACCATTTTGTTCGATAACTTTTTGCCATCTTGTAGGTAGGGACATGATCCCATTACTATAGAAATTTTGGGACTTTTGATCAAAATACCGCGACAAGTGGTTTTGGCAGTCCTCTCGTGATGTTAACTTAACACTGCCTAAAGAATTCTGAAGAGACCGAAACAGGTGGAAATCTAAAGGTGCAAGGTCAGGACTATACGGCGGATGCATTAACACCTCCCAGCCAAACTCTCTTAATTTTTGCTGAGTGGTTAAAGATGTGTGAGGTCTAGCGTTATCATGATGAAAAATCACACCCCTTCTGTTGATTAATTCCGGCCGATTTCTCTCAACTTCTTGCTTTAATCTCATCAGTTGTTCGCAGTAGAGTTCAGAATCGATGCTCCTGCCTGGTGGTAACAGCTCATAATGAATAATGCCCTTCCAATCCCACCACACACACAGCATCACCTTGTTGCGAGTTAACCCGGGTTTCGCCACAGTCTGTGAAGCCTGACCGGCCTTTGACCACGACCTTTTTCGCACGTTCTTGTCGTACGTGATCCACTTTTCATCACCAGTTATCAGCTTCTTTAAAAATGGTTCGGTTTCATTGTGTCGTAATAAAGAATCACAAATGAGTACACGGTTCATTAGGTTTCTTTCAGTGAGCTCGTGAGGTACCCAAATATCGAGCATTTTTGTGTACCCAGTTTTTTCAAATGCGCCAAAACTGTTTTGTGGTCAATTCCCAGTTCTTCAGCTACGTCGTAACTACTTATACGCATCTTGCTCCACTTTTTCAAAAATGGCATCTATTTTATCCGTAATAGGGCGACCAGAGCGACGTGCATCTTTGACATCAAAATTTCCGGATTGAAAACGCTTAAACTAAATTTTTGCTACTCTCACAGACACTGCACTAGGTCCATAAACATCGCAAATTTTTTTCGCGGCTTGCGTTGCATTTTTACCTTTTTTGTAGTAAAATTTTAAAATGTATCGAATTTCTTCATTACATTCACTCATATTGACGGTACGAAAAACAAATGAAAATCACACATTTTCCTAATTTGAATTTAGAATTATGTGTTTAAAATTTAAACTTTCAATGATACCAAAACCAGCCAGATACAAATAGTATAGCCAAAGAGATTTTATTACAAGTTCATACATACTATAATGCGAAAAGACTTTTTCCCCAACCTTATTGTCTTAGTGGCAAAGGTACATTGAAAATTTTCGTTCGATTAGACAAGTACGTTCAATAAGCTAACAGTCTACATCGGTTTCGTTGCTGCGGCTCAGGGGGGTAATACGTAGATCTATGGTGCCTTGGAGCCCTAAGAAAATCAAGCTTCTAAGTCAACGCAATAAAAAAATGCAGTCATTTATGTGACATATTTTGATACTCGCAAATAAATCAAAACCTACAGGGTACTTCCCATTGACCTAGAATCATGAAATTTGGCAGGAAGTAAGGTCTTACAGCACAAGAAAAGAAGAAAGTCTGAAAATCGTTAATTTGTAGTTTTATCACATAAAAAAAAATGCGATTTAAACTTACATTTGCAGTTGGTTAATTGACCGCGACGTATATCGATGTATGGGAGAATATATATTTTAACTACAAAGTTAAGTTTGTTTTTGGGACAAATTCATCTCAGCTACGCAACCCTTCTTTGTGCGTGGTCTGACACGCACTTGGCCGGTTTTTTTATAGGTTTATAAGAGATTACATTTCGAGCACGGCAGCAATGTCGCGGCAGCACTGCTGTGCGGCAGTGTCGGCAGGCCAGTAGTGCGGCGTTCATCACAGCGATAACGTGAATGTTGACAATTAAATTGCCAACAAAACAGCGAGACACCACAAACAGCAGGTGCTCGGAATTAGCGCGGCAGACACCACAGCCGCGCAGCACTGCCGCGGCAACAACGCTGCGCCAGCACTGCAGTGTGCAGCGAGGTTCGGAACCATACTTTTAAAGAAACACATTTATTTAGGGGATAAGAAAGCTGATGTTGCCACGTCAGCGTGGTATTATCAATTCATCTTCTCTCTTAACTTGGAATGTTGCCAGGACACGTTTTTAAGATGAATATTTTATATTATTCAATTTTGAGCACTTACTACATTGAGGTTGGTATCACTACTTGGTATTTGAGGAGTAAAGTAAATATATTTATAATATAGACAATTAATAAAATATGTAAATATGTATATTATTTACAGTCTGGTGGGACTTGTGGCTAAGTAATAACAGCCGCACGGATCGATCGATCAGATTAAGCTACGCTTGCCGCGGTTGGTCCGTGAATGGGTGACCATCTTTATTATGGTCGTCAGAAGCCAAAAAGTCTGACAACCAGTCACACCAAGAGGTATCGTATTACCTAGTAATTGAGTTGTATAGGTCAGATGGCAGTCACTCGATGTAAAATACTAGTATTCAGCTGCATTTGGTTAGACTGCTAACCGACCCCAACAAAGTTTGGAAAAGGCTAGGCAGATTGATTGAGGCGACCATTGAACATATGCGGTTCCAATAAAGTAGCGAATTGGAAAAACTGGAACAGCATAATAGCAACTTATCAATTATGCATGGATAGCAGCAGTGATAGCCTAGTGGTGTGACCGTCGGACTCCCAAGTCATAGGTCTCGAGTTCGAACCCAAAGCACGTACCTCTGACTTTTCGGATTCATGTGCGTATTGTAGAATTATCACTTGCTTCAAAAACGGTGAAGGAAAACATCGCGAAGAAACCGGCAAGCCTGAGAGAAATTTCTTGACGACATGTGAAGGCAAATCAGAGGCCCATGAGCGGCTTTAAAACTCTGACACCAGGTCAGTCACTAACTACACGCAAAGAAGAAGACCAATTATGTAAAACTGCTATATTATTTCTAGGTTTAATGATAACAACATGAATACTACAATTTGCTGCAATGTTTGTTCGGAAACAACGCAAACGACCAATGTTGTTTTGATTGGGTATCGATAAAATGAGCGGCGTACAGCGAAAACGAACTGGTAATAGTGATATGGTTTGTATTCAGTGAATAGTGTACCTACATGTAAAAGGAAAATACATAATGTAGAGGATGTCATGCAATTTGTTTACGTAATTGTTATTCGAAGTGCTTTCATCATAATCATTAGCAAGCTTGTTCCATCCACTGCTGAGTTTCATCCAGGTCTTCCCTGCGATCTTCGTCGTCCACCCACTTGGCTATTGGTCTGCTAAAGCTCCTTCTACCATTTCTCGGCCACCATACCATCATCACGTCTAGCCATGTGATTAATGATAAAAAAATACCTTGGTCTCGATGTGATTGTGTCTTTGTTATGCCTATACTTATTGTTTTTATGTCATAAACATCCCAAAATATGAAAACTCTAGCATATGCTAGAAAAAAACCGGCCAAGTGCATGTCGGACCACGCACAATGGAGGGTTCCGTAGTTGGGATGAATTTATCCCAAGAACAAACTTAACTTTGTAGTTGAAAAAATAAATCTTTCATAAAAAATGTATGGGAGAACATGTTTTTACAACCGCAAATTTAAGTTGGTCAATTATTACTCGTTAACTTGTAAAGCCTACTCAGCTGTGATAGTTTTCCTTTTAAATTCGTTATATAAACTACTGCCGTGAATTTTTTCACATATCTAAAACCAACCATTTAGCTGGTAGGGGGGGGGGGACACTTGACTCTAACAAAAATTTGCACTTTAAAGCTTAATATTTCGCAAACGGATCTCTGAATTCAAAAATGGTTTTAACATACTCACAATGTTTTTGAAAGACCTTTCTAACGATACCCCACACCAAGGGATACAAAAATAAACATCCCCACTTTACGTGTAGGGGAGGTACCCTAAAAAAATATATTTTTCATAATTTTATTTTACCACTTTGTCGGCATGATTAATATGTATACCCATGCCAAATTACAGGGATCCTGCCGTTTTGCCGAAAAGATTTTGCCAATTTTAGCAACCTTTTTATACCAATGTAATATTTGGAATAATTTTAGTACGCACATTTTCATTTGGTCAAATGTTTACTTGGCAGATTGTTACCAAGGATAATGTCATTAAGGCTTTTGGTCTTTAATCAAATGATTTATTACAGCAAACAATATTTAGACAATAAACGTTTAGTCAAATGATTTGTTATGACAAAAAATATAAAGGCAAAAATAAGATTTTTTTGGGAATTTGTTTGTTAAATTTGATGTCATTTGCGTATTTCTTTGTAAGCTTATGTGCTTGAATTTGTCTGAAACAAGTCAAATTTATGGTTACTAGACATTAGGTTATTTATGGAACTAGTTACAGTAGGTTATTAATTTAAAAAAAAATGGTTAGGTTAGGTTAGGTTAAAACTATGACCACCTACGCACGAGCCGAGCGAGCGAAGCGAGCGGTGCCGCGGCAGCGGCCGGCGAGTGCCAGAAACGACTAGATTATATAGAAAAAAATATGGAAAAAAAAGATTATTTTTAGGAGGCTATCGAGAGAAAAAATATTTGGCTTATTTAATTTTGCGTAAAATTTGTTATACCAACTGAAATATTTGACTAGATAAAAAATGGTAAAAGTACTAGTTGGTAAACAAGTTTTTGTTCAAACGTTCACTTGCCAAACATAGGTTTTCGTAACAATTATTTGTAAAGAGATTTTTTGGTAAGTAATAATTTGGCAAATGAAATTATGCGAAAATTTGTTTGGGAAGTGATAATTTGGCAATTTCTTTTCGGTAAAACAAGGGAGACCCCAAATTACAACTTTCTAGTAACAGTCTTGGAGCTAGACCGCGGACAGACAGACAGACAGACAGACAGACGGACATGACGAAACTATAAGGGTTCCTTGTTTACTACGGAACCCTAAAACATTTCTTCTTTTATTGGAATTAGATAGATAGATAGATAGATTCATTTATTTGCCTGAAATATGGTATTTTACAGATTTTATAACAATACACAATAGTTCAACATATTCCGCCAACTAAATTCGGCATGCAAATTTTGTGACAATAACAATGATTCTAATTTAACAAAATAATTGAATTCCAATGTCAGAAAAAATATGTACTAAATCAAGAATTGTCTAAATTATCAAATTACAAATGTCAAATAAAAATAAATTAATTACAAATGTCAAATAAAAATAATTAAATTACAAATTTTCTAAAAATCGACTTACAAAAATTAAAAATTAAAATTAAATTGGAAATTAAATTACAAAATATTATGTCAATAGCTTAAAATAAAAATGTCAAATGTAATTTACATGTCCTGCAATTTTCCTATTTGTTCTAGAATTCATAAATTCTTTAATACTATAAAAACAGTTTTCTATCAGCCATGCTCTGAGATGCTTTTGAAATAGACTGGTTCGCAGTCCTCTAATTTCCTTCGGAATATGATTAAATATCTGTATTGCCATTCGACTCGTGTTTTTATGGCAGTACGCTGTTCTACATCTTGGCATTGCTAATTTTGTTGGATCCCTTGACATTTTGCCCACCTTATGATCATTGAGGCAATTGTGTATCTGTGTAATAAGTATTATGCTATTGCACTTATTCAGAGTTAAGATGTCCTCAGACCAGTCCAGGATTTGGTCAGGTTGTACCAGTCAGGTCAAAATGAATGACCTCATTAGCCTTCACGGTCTTCTAAGAGACGTCTGATGTAGTTTAAGAACCACCATGTTTATCTCTATGAAATCTATGTAGGTATGTCACACACATGTAAGGTAAAAATCTTAACAAGCATTTTTTTTAAGCTGTCCTGTTTGGTCTCACTGCAGGGCAAAGGTCTACCCCATACTCTTCCAGTCTCCCTTATGTTGTGCCTTCTCCAGCCAATCGGTCAGGAACGAGTCCAAATCGTCACGCCAGCGTTTTTTAGTCCTGCCCCGGTAACGACGCCCGTCATCAGGCACCCACTGTGTGACGATCCGTCTATGCGTCTTTTTTTCTATCGGGGGCAGTATGGTGTTGCGAATTTGAACGGTGAGTTTGATTTTTAGTTTAGACTTCTTTATTTGCATAAAATGTGTTATGTGGATATCTTATCTAACATTCCGCCATAGTAATATGGAAATTATTTATAATATATGTTTGAATTTATAACAACAAAAGTCCATTTCCGACCAAAATTCTAAATCAAGAATGAAAAATACAAACGATTCAACATTCTGAGCGTAGCAAAACATTTTCAATTTGCGTCGTACACTCCTGCAGGTAAGTTCACAATGAAAATATTTTCTTGACATTCCATTTCCTGAGATCTCGTGCATATGTATTGTAAGAACTTTATTTGTGTACTGCACAGAGATTAATCCAACGTTGGGTACAATAAATTGAGGTTTAGTACAACGTTGTTTAGGATTTGTTATGTAGAATTTGTTGGTTAAATTCTTGAGCTTCTAATTAGTTAGCAAGTGGAAGCGGATGAAAATTACTTATAGGCAGAGTGGTTATCAATCGCTAAGAATGCATTTTTATATATTTTGAAATTGAGAAAATTTTAACGTGTTTATGTGGCTTCCATAAGTAATAAATTACAAAAAAAGAAAGCCAAATATTATATCTTTAGCTGAAGTCGCTTTAAGGCATAGAGATTGCTGAAAAAATAAGTGGAGAATTTTGCATTACATATTTTTACACGTAATATTAATATTAACCAAGCATTTTATAGTAGGTAAATCTACCCAAACCTTACCCTAGACTAGTCTATATGTAAACACTTATATCCTGACTCACGACTATCACCCTTATTATCACCAAAATGATTTAAATATCTTCACGATCACTTTTCGAATTTCCCACCATTTTCTATGATTCCAAGGTTAACTACCCTTCCCGATAAATATTAAAGTTTTGGCACTGTTCAATAAATAAAATTCATGCATAGGTAGTGTTTTCAAAGATAAGAACAACAGTCCAATTTTAATTCTTATTTTGTTTTGTTTAAACCCGGGGGCTACCACCAGCTCAAGAACTATCACTAACAAGCACTATCAAGAAACGAGATTACAGGGTTTTTTTTGCTACTGTGTGAGAATTACGACTTACGTTCTTTTGGTGTCTTATTTTAGAGTTGTTGATTCGAGTTTTTCATTTTACTTAGTGCGCCTTAAGTTTCGTTCAATACCGTTCATAATCAAGGCATATTAGTGGCTTCGTGATTATTGTTATCTCTCGTTTATTTTTACATATTGGGACACTTTCTAGCCAACGCGAAGTATGCCACTTCGTTGATTGTTTCATGGTTGTTCACGTAACTGTTCAGACCGATCGAATCAGATTCGTCAGCTTTCAGGTTCATTACGTTGTACCCAACTATAATACCTGAATGAATTTTGTAGATCTCAAGTAATTGCTACACCAATATTGATCTTAATTTCAGTTACTTACGGCTTGGAGGATTAAACTACGAAGTTTCCAATGTCAATTACACTTCGCAAAACTTGCGTTAATGTTCTCAAGAACAGTCCAGCCGTGCCGATAATGAGACGTCTAAAATGAAGTTTATTCTCCACAAAGTTAGTAAGTAATTGCAAACTGCCTGAAATTCATTTATAAGTGAATGCGGCTGGAAAATGAGATTCAGAACTTTTATTTTCATGTTTTCAAATCCTGTGTGTTATTTAAATGAGATTTTATGGTTTAGTGCGATTTTTTTATGCCCTATGATTCTTTCCCCTCCTTTTTAATTTATATACCTACATGTACATATTATTATTTAAAGTCTGTTAACGTATATATAAGGTATACACGAAAAATCTTAAGAGTTCATTGTACTCATCATTATGAACAACTTTCACTACCTATGGGACTAAACCTGAAATCGCGAAAAAAATATCAGCTGTTTCCTACATTTATGTTTGCATAACTCGTCAAAATGTAGGGAACAGCTGATATTTTTTTCGCGATTTCAGGTTTAGTAGAACTCTTAAGCTTTTTCGTATATGAATAGATATACCTTTTATATTATGTAAATACCTACTATGATTAAATAAATAATTTTTAAACTATTTCCTTTACTTGTGTGAGACCTTGCTACTTGCCAAATTTCATGATTCTAGGTCTTTTCTAGGTCAACGAGAAGTACCCTATAGGTTTTGATTTATTGGCGATTATCAATTTATAAGTCGTATAAATGACCGTATTTTTTTATTGCGTTCACTTAAAAGCTTGATTTTTTAGAGCTCCAAGGGACAGTAGACTTACGTATTTGATATTAATTTCAACTTGATACCCCCACGCGTCAGTGAAAAAAAAGAGTCTTGTGGTCTTGACAGACAGACGAACGGACGGGCAACGAAGGGATCTTATAAGGGTTCCGTTTTTTCCTTTTCAGGTACGGAACCCTAAAAAGACTACAATGGTCAATAAAGGATATCAGCAGCAAAGTCTAAAAAGCTAATACAATATTCTTTTTATACCAAAACGAACATTTCACGCTACGGTGGTGGTAACAGTTAGTAGTATCAACACCTCTGATCTCACCTTTGTTCCGTAACATCTACATATTGCTGCTGCACTGAGCTAGACTATAATCTTTTATAAAAGCGCTCCGTATCTCCGGTCGTGAATACATTTGCAGCTTCCCGCTGTTCTCGTTATGTGCAGCTTATCTCCTTACCTACTCCTTTTGTGTGAATAAACCAACATGTTATTTGGGTCGTTAATCTATTGTCCAGCCTTTTTGGATGACATGATACAGATAGTTCGTGTCGTAAAGAATTATGATGGTAATGTAATTAGGATTTAATAATAGTCCTTTGGTTGGTAACTTACTGAACAACAGAACTCAAAACTCAAGAGTTGCCAAGTTGCCAGCGAACAGACCGCGTTAGAAACACCACCCTGCGCTCCATAATTCAAGTAGCGTAGTCCGAGAAAAAAAACAGCCAGGCTGAAGTGGGAGTGGGCCGGCCACGTCGCACGAATGCACCCGGAGAGATGGGCAAAGATCGTCACTCACTGGACGCCTGAAGAAGGAAAGAAGGACATCGCCGTTGAGGCAGACCGCGGCGAAAGTGGTGTGACGATGACGGGGCTAACCTGGCCAGAAATCGCACCAAATAGAGAGATTTGGAAGGAAAAGGGCAGCCCCGAAACTAGGGGGGGGGCAAGCCGGGGCCCGTGCCCCGGGCGCCAACTTCAGGGGGCGACAAATTCAAGCGTAGCAGACAAGTGCACCACCCAGCACACAGCCACTTAGCAATAAATGAGACGCGCAGCACATTTATAATCTTTCTATTATTTTTCTTTTTAACCGACTTCAAAAAAAGGAGGAGGTTCTCAATTCGTCGGGTTTTTTTTTTTTTTTTTTTTAATGTATGTTCCCCGATTACTCGAAGACGGCTGGACCGATTTGAAAAATTATTTTTTTGTTTGAAAGGGTATTACTTTCAAATTGGTCTCATTGTCATTTGGTCACGATCTGATGATGGGATCTTGGAGAAATCGAGGGAACTCTTCTAATATTAAAGGCACATCTATAGCGATTTGGGTATTTTTGATGAGCAGTTGACATAGATAAGATTTATTTATTTATTACAAGGTAGCTTCACAGCTGACAGTAAGTATAACATTATTATTATTCTAAACATTACGCCAATTACGAAGTACACAGAAAAATATGAAATACAGAGAGTTATTAATATTTATAGTGACACAATTATTAATATTTATAGTGTGTGCGGGCGTGTATCTGTGCAGTGTAGGTGTTGCAATGTGTGTGAAGGTGTGTGTATTTTGTGTACGTATGTATGACTAAACTGGCACTACTGAGTTCGCTGGGTATCTGGCGTTTGATGGAGGATGTGGATAATTTCTTTTTTAAGTTTGTTCCGTGTGGTATTGAAAGGATCTAATATTGGAAATTTATCATTATATAATGCAGGTAGACGTAAGAATGGTGACATCTTTAGATAATTAGTGGAGGCCGATGGTACTGATAACAAAGTGGTATGTCTGGTACGTCTGAGTGGGACGTTAAAGTTTATTCTGCTGAGCAGTTGTGGACAGTCAAATTTATTGTTAAGTATGTCGTATAATAACATCATATCATTTAACTGTCGACGCTCTTCCAGAGTATTAAATTTGTGGTATCGATAGGAGTCCGTGTAATTTGGGATATCCGCTTTGGTTTTGTAATTTAAGTGCTTAATACATTTTCGTTGGATTGATTCAATTTTATCAATATATTTTTTATAAAAAGGTCGCCATATAACACTTGCGGATTCCAGTATGCTCCTTACATAACAGTAATATAACGTCTTTAAGCATAATGGGTTATAGAACTGTTGGCTGTTACGTATTACAAATCCAAGGGACTTGTAGGCTTTACTAGTGATTTGGTCAATGTGTGCCTCGAACGTGAATTTTTCGTCCAGAATCACACCTAAATCCCTAACCTGTGATACTCGCGGTATGTTATCATTACTGATACGATAATTGTATTTAATATTGTTGCGTTTTTTTGAGAATGTTATAATTTGGCATTTGTTAGTATTTACATTAATATTGTTTAAATTATAATAATCACTAAGCCTATCCAAGTCTGACTGGATCAATTGACAGTCACTAAGGTTATTTATTTTCAAAAATATTTTTTTGTCGTCGGCATACAGAAGATGTTCAGAGTGAAGGAAACACTGTGTTATGTCAAATAAATAAATGTTATAAAGTAAGGGGGATACCAGTGAGCCCTGAGGCACCCCAGATGTAACGTTTACGTAATCAGATCGGTAACTACCGATAACTACAGCTTGCCGACGGTTTCTCAGGTAAGAGTCTATCCACCTTAGCAAGTTCCCCTTGATACCTACGGCTTTTAGTTTTTCGATCAGTATGAAGAAATCTACTCGGTCAAATGCTTTTTCGAAATCTGTGTATATTACGTCTACTTGGGCACCGTCGTTCATACCAGTAACAACATAGTTGGTAAGCTCGAGAAGGTTGGTATTGACTGAACGAGATTTAACGAAGCCGTGTTGGGAAGCGGGTATACAAAGCTTAGTTGCAGCGTAAATATGACTGTATACAATTTTCTCAAGCATCTTCCCAAAGTTGTTCAGTAGTGAAACGCCCCGGTAATTAGATACATCCCGCTTGGAGCCCTTTTTATGGATCGGGACAATTTGAGCCTCGCGCCATTGTCGCGGGAAGGTGCCCTCATCGAGAGATCGCTGGAAAATGATACCAAGGGGAGATGTTAGACCTAATTCGCATTTTTTTATAAAAATTGCTGGTATCCCATCAGTACCAGCTCCTTTCTTACAGTCTAAAATTCCAAAAACTGTTCTTAGTGATTCGGGAGTGATAACAATAGAGTGAGTAACGTTTGACAACGGTGAGTCATCGCAACACTGAATACTGTTACTGCTAGTAGGACTAAAAACGCTTTGAAAAAAGTTGTTAAATGCGTTACAAATATCCTCGCCATTCGAGTATGTTACCCCTTGATAAACCATATTGCGAGGGTATCCAGAAGATTTCCTTTTATTGTTTACGTATTTCCAAAATTCTTTAGGTGACTTTATTAATTGCTTCTCGCATCTGGCAGTATATTTAGCATAGTACTCCTCTTGGAGAAACTTAACCCGTGATCGTAACAAGGCGAATTCGGCGTAGTCCATTTGGGATTTGAATTTTTTCCATCTTTTGTGTGCATTAAATTTTTCCTTGTTAGCGTTTATTAGTGGTGGAGGGTACCATTTCGGGTATCGGAAACGCTCCGATACTTTTACTCTTGGAACGTGTGCGTCTATAAGTGAGCGTAATGTAACGTATAGAATGTCAACACACTCCTCTGCCTTACGCTGTTCGAAACGGTTATTCCAGTCTATACTAATGAGCTCCGCATTAATTTTGTCAAAATCAGCCTTAAAAAACTTTTTTACAACTCTAGGTTGAGTGCGAATAGGTTTATAACAGCAATCCTCAATGGAAAGGTCCAGTGGGATGTGATACTTATCTATATCTACCAGCGATACCTCGCTTGAGGTGCACTCCAAAGATACATTAGAAATGACAAGGTCAAGAACATTGTTGCAGCAATTTGGCGTCAGATTGTATTGGGACATACTCATAAAATCCAAAGAATTAACAAATTCAGTTGCAACTTTAAATAAATCAGAACCAGTTTTAGATTTCCAACTGTGTCCGTCTGACGACCATGTTATGAACGGAAGGTTAAAATCGCCGACCACTAGGTACCTATCATCGGGTCTTAAATTGTATGAATGTAGAAGAGAGTCATTAAAGTCCTTCAGCATTGTTGGGGAATTATTGTTGGGGGGTATATAAACTGCGGCTACGTGCAGGTCGCCTTTCTGTGATGACTTAGAAAAAGCATTGTTCTTAATCGTTACCCAAATGCATTCCGCGCATCCTGTATGAATGTCTGACCTCACTATGGCAGAGTAACCACGTTTAATACAGATCATGACACCGCCACCCTTCTTACCGCTCGGGCGATCGTATCTAAATACATCATATCGATCATCACATATTTCTGTGTTCAGTATTCCGTCACACAACCAACTTTCCGTAATGATTATAATGTCGAATTCATGTGATTCAATATTACGATAAAACATAGGTAGTTTTGTCCTAAGTCCGCGCGTATTCTGATAATAAACTTTTAACTTATTCATGTTATAATTAAAATGTGAGAAATGGGTAAGCGGAATAATATTAATGCTAGGAGATAAGAGAAAAAAAATAATGAGCGCGGGTACTTAGGAAATAATGTGTGGAAAGATAAGATAAGATAAGATAAGATAATTCTTTATTGACAACATAAGTTACAAAAATTTGTTTGAAGCCTCTGACTCCTGAACTAGGTGTACCTGTATGTCAGGAATCAGCGCCCTCTACCATTTTATTTGGCTTAGATACTAATGTCAACATAAATGGACAAACATAAGTGCTATAAAATAAAATTTGAAAGCGGTAAAAACAAAATAAATACAATAACAGAAATTAAAAGTATGAAAAAATATAAACATTATTCTAAAGTTATTATATCGTGCTCTGTGTGTATGGGAGGTGTGTACGTGTACGTGTGGGTGGGTTCCCGTGCGTGTTTGTGTATGTGTAAGTGTATGAAAGAAAGGTATGTTCTATGTATGTGTTCCTTTGTAGAATGAGATTAATTATTTATTATTTTCTCTACATCCTCATAATCTAGAGTAAGGAGCCAGTTCTTTACTTTAAGTTTACATTCGTTTAGTGTTAGCGGATAAAAATTCAAGATTCTATTAATTTTGTTGTATAAATAAATAGAAAGAAAAACGTTTTGCCGTCTTGCAAAAGCTGTGCGACATTGAACAGATTCAATTACGTTTGGCGTTGTTCGCTTATTCTGAAGTTTACCTGAGTCATATGGGGTAGATACGTGTTTTTTTGTAATTATCTGGAAAATAAAAAGTTGTCTAACTGTAAAAACACGCGACAACTCGTATAATGTCTTTGTGGGAAATCTGTATGGTTTGAATGACATTGTTTTTAGCAAGGACCGTTACGATCTTTCCAGGCGTAAGAGATGCGTTTTACATGCACCTCCCCAAACCCCAATACAGTAACCAATAACAGATTGTGCCAATGCATAATAAACTGAACGGAGGAGATCGCTGTCAGCTACATGCCTCAGATTTTTGAACACCCATGTTAGTTTCCTGACTCGTGACGAAACCATCTCGATATGTGGTTGCCAAGATATTTTCTCGTCCAGGAGAACCCCAAGGTATCTGACTGTCCTAGATTTGCTCAGAGTTGTACACGAGCACTGTTGAGTGAAAGGAGATTTGCATGTGTGAATCCGGACAGCCACATTGGGCTGTTTTATGCGAGCGTTAGTGAACTGTACAAATGAGGTTTTCGATATGTTAAGTGTTAACAGGTTATGCCTCAGCCACAAGCAGACTTTATGGAGCCCTAACTCCGCATTTTGTTGGACTACATCCCAAGTCTCTCCCTGAAACACCAAGGCTGTATCATCGGCATAGGTAAATATTTTGCCGTTATTCAGTGTCATTTGACATAAGTCGTTGATATAAATCAGGAAGAGACTGGGACCGAGAATACTACCCTGTGGGACTCCATAGATGACTGCGACATCCGAACTAATAGCACTATTGTAACTTAGACTATTGTAACTTAGATAAATTACAAATTAACCCACTAAAAAGTGAAAAATATCTTTAATTTCGGAAGTCGGTGTCAAAAAACTAAAATACTGATCCAAAGACACCGACTTCCGAAATTAAAGATATTTTTCACTTTGTAGTTTAGAAGTCGGTTGTACTTTTTGTAAAAAAGTTTTTTTTACAACAGTTTTGGCGTCCCTGTTGAATTGGCGCACAATTGATCGATAGGTTTATGTGAAATAAAATATTTTGTTTTTTTTTACTTGAAATTTTCACAGGTTGTGTGTGGCCGCCATAACAACAAACAATAAAAATTAAATAGGGGTGTAGATAAAATTAAACGTGGCAAAAGTATGTAGTGTTAAATATTGTACAGTGGTACGTTACCCTTCCGTCGTTTGCAAGTTCGACTCCCACGTGTTCACTTTTTTGTCACTCATGTAGGTAAGCATGGACTGAACAAGACTGACTCATCCTTATCCTTATCCGTATATATTATAAACCAAAGTCCCCCGCCGCGTCTGTCTGTCTGAACGTGATAAACTCAAAAACTACCGAACGAATTTTCAAACCGTTTTCAGCAATGGACGGAGTGAATAAGAAACGTTTAACCCTTTTGCTGTCTTTTAATAGTATATAGGTGATCGGACTCCAAGAAAAGGATAGGCATACTATAAAAACAATATAAAATATTTTAAATGTTTATCTATCGCATTCTATAAATTTCTAATGTAGTAGTTTAAAAATCCTTACTTTAACAACATTTGATTCAATCCCGTAAGTACCTAACAAAATGAAATCCCGGGAAAAATGGCTTATCCATGTTATGATTTCTATGACTATTCATGATGCGAGTACGTAAAATCAATCTACATACTCCGATCACAGTTATTAGGTATGAAATCTTGGTAGTACGTTCCCGTGGAATATTTTCCGACATCGACGCGGGCGAAGCCGCGGGCAAAAGCTAGTACAATATACAAACGTTTACCAGTTTGTAAAGTTGAAAGAAAGGTGTCTGGCTTTGATACGGCGGACGAATTTATTAACTCTTTAATGAAAGCCAAAAACCATGCAATCCTTTTGAAAACTCCCAGTAAGTATTTACTGAAAAAAAAAAAACAACCGACTTTAAAAAAAAAACACTACAAGTGAAAAATAACTTTAATTTCGGAAGTCGGTGTCTTTGGTTTTGAATTTTCGTTCTTTGTCGCCGACTTTAAAGTTATTTTTCACTTTGTAGTGTTTTTTTTTGAAGTCGGTTGTTTTTTTTTTGTAAAAAGTTTTTATTTTTCACTTTTTAGTTGTGGTACCTACCCCACACAAATTCGAATACCACTACTTGCTATGTAAATAACAGTGACAAGAAGTTTTCATATCATCTACATACTAAGTGGGAAAAAATACGTATAATTGAAGCTAACTCAAAAACTACCCAAGCAAAGTTAATAAAATTTATATGGGACCACCTCTGAAGTATGATCTACCAAACAAAAAAATAATCATCAAAATCTATTCATAATTGGCGGAGTAATCTCATAAAATAATGTATCCAATAGAAGGAGTCTAAATTTAAGTTACAAAATTCAATTTTGAAAGGGATGATGATAAAAAAAAATTACCTTTTAGATTATTTAAAAATATTGGACACGTATTTTTTCTTTTTTTACGTAATCAAAAGATTACGGCGATATACATTTAATTAAAATGTGCCATGACATCACGAGTATATAGATTTTATACTTACAAGCCCACTTCCCAACTTTAATGCGTTTTTTCTAAGTAGCTTTTTATTAAAGCAAAAAAAAAACATTGGTATAATTTTTTTTTCCGACTGATGGACTTAACAGAATTTCTTTTTTTACCCAGGCATCATCCCTATTCAACTTTTATAAGATTCATACTGGCCCTATTGCGATTATTTCGCCATTTTGTATTGAAATGAAAATATTGTAGTTTACATTTTTTTATTATTTTAGTGTTATCGCGACAGCCGAGCCAATGTGGAAGAATGAGGGGGAGGCCTATGCTAAATCAAAACAATCTTCGGAAACCGATGTCTGAAGAGTAACTTTATTTTTTTATTAACTAAATAATATATGTAACTAGATTGTAAGATTGTTAATAAAGACTAATATTATAATATTATTATTTTGACCTAATATAGAAAGATACTATACTACTATGACTACGAAAAGTGCATATAAGTACTGCAACAACATTACAAAAAGTAAAAAAAAAAAAAACTGTTGAAGAAAAAAGTTATTGATTTTTTAAATTCACGTTTGATATAAAAATTGTTAAATTTTCAACAGGGGTCATTGTAATTACTTATGACTCATAGACCCGTAAACGAAAGCCGCCCGCGCCCCATGTCATAAACCCGATAAAATTGAATCATTCCACTTTGCCCCACCAGGCCTCCCCACTAGTGGGGCAAAGTAAAATGTAACTAGGACTGGTAACGTTATACTTGGTACATATACATACCTAGGTAGGTAGTGTCTTTAAATATTAGTACAAAAATAGTTGTTTGGTAATTTTTATTTACTATTTGTTTCTGGAAGGAATCGGATTATAAATCACAGATTAATTACACGATTTGTTACAAATAAAATAAAATCTTAGTCTTGGGGCAGCTTGGTGGGGCAAAGTGGAATGATTCAAAATTCGTAAAATTCCCCATTGATATTTTTTTTTATTTTCCATAAAATTACCACATAAATAGATTCTCAGTACGATTCTTAACAACACTCTCACGGATCAGACAGGGTTTTTGTTACACGTTGTTTATTAGGGTTGGCAACTCTAGTTGCAGCCTAACGATGCGCCTTTTGCCATTAACCGAGCACAAATCCAGACTCTGGGCTGCTACTGAGAATGGCTCCTATAACACCTTGCTTTCATGTTTTCAAAAGTTCGCACCCTAATTGCGTAACACACTTTCCTTCACAATCCAAAGGATTTTGAAAAAATATCCTTATTCGTTGCATCATATGTTTAAGGGTATCGTGTTACCCAGTGACTGGGTTTGAAGATCGGTAGGCAGTCGCTTCATGAAAATGCTGGTATCAGCGGTAACCGGTTAGACTGGAAGCCGAACTCAACATAGTTCGGAAAAGTATAGGCAGATGATGATTGCTTATATGTTTGAAAAAAACGTTTGCTTGACAATGAAATAACGAATCAATGTTTTCGAATTGTTAAAATAAAAGGTATTGTAATTACTGTTAGTGTGTAATGGAATTATCCCACTTGTTAGATGATGATGCGCTTCGTCTATGAGGTTCAAATTTTACACTGAATTTTTTTATGATAAGTCTTCTATAAGTACGTAAAAAGCTGTGGAATCACTTGTTAGAGCGTTTGCGTCTATGCTAGATAAATTCTGAATTTCCTAGCTCTATTGCTCAAAGCCCGCACCACTCCTCATTTCGAAAATTCGATCTAATTGCTTCCACAGTTTCGAACAAAAATGCTAGTTTAATTTGGTTCGTGACGTCGGCTAATGCCGTTACTGAATTTACGCCCTCATTCTCATTTTACCGAAGTTCGAAACTCCGGCCGCAGCGAACTAACTTGTTCAAACTACACGCGTGGCGTGGTATATAATATATTATTTTGCTGGTTGTACAGTCGACTAAAGAGACAAGTATGCAGGCAGCTTACTACCGTGGAGTTTCTTGCATGCTCTTCTCCATAGGAAACGACCAATTGGAACCGTGCACCTAGCTTCTGACGTTTCATAAGTGCCCATGTAGGTTTATGTGAAATAAAATATTTTGAATTTGAATTGACCGCTACTGTGCAAAAAATCTCTCCAGTATTTCCCGTAGAAAGTATTCCACGGGAAGTACTGGGGAGAGGTTTTTGTCGGTATGTTTATAACCCTTCAGGAATAATAGACTACGAAAATTAAAGACGAATCCGCCTTGGACTGTAAATGTGGTGTTGTTACACAAACGATGGGACACTCAATATCATGCCCTGCGTATCCTGTAGTCTGTATGTTACAGGAACTGATGGACGCTAGTGATGGCATCAAACACGTAGCCAAATTCTGGCTCCAAATCATTTAGATTACCATCAACACGCTAAGAAGAAGTTTCGGGAAGGACTTCGTCTTTCATGAGGGACCCCTAGACAAAGATGCAGCTAACTGTACAACGTTAGTTAATTATTTAATTTAATATCTACCAAGTGTCAATAGTTGGTTGTATAATCATTAACTAAATAAAATAAAGCCACCTTTATTCTTTTGTTTACTATAGTTACATATACTTACATCATTTACTAGATTAAAATTAAGCCTTTGAAACCAATTTTGTGTTACCATACTGCATAGTTAAAAAAATATTTCAATAAGTTTGTGTCGTGTGTCTGTGGTGTTTAACCCTACATTACTACTCATGTTGCGACGTACAGACGCCAGCACATCAAGCTACCCGAAACTGTCCAATTTTCCCAATCATCTTTGAACCTTAAACTTCAGAGATAAAGTTGAAAATCTATTAAATAAATTTGACAGATTGTAGTAGCCTGATGTGCTGGCGTCTGTACAAAGAAACTACTCATAAGCCCGCGAGGCGCATCATATTGACTAATGATTTTATTCAAAACCTATAAGTATGATTGATATGTTTTGACTGTTTATATAATTGTACAAAAAAGAGAAAAACACAATTTTAAATAATATTTATATATTTTTATTTAAAAAAATCTTTAATCAAATAAATCTTAGGAACAAATGTTAGGAACTTAGGCAATTAAAGAGTCTTATCATTAAAAATAAAAATAAAACAACTTAAAGAATACACTTCTCTTAAAAAATAGTAAATTATGAAGTAATTAACTAATAAAAAAGTAACAAAGTAACAAAAAAAATATTTTAGATGCATTCCATACATACATGTTAATAGCGCAAAACTTACATACAAGCTACTCATACGTCTTTGGAGCGCCAAGGGTAGTAATATCAAAAAAACTAGCACACTTACCGTAACGCAACCACCGTCCTGCGACACGTGCTGGCGATGACTGAGATGTCCTTGAACGTGAATGCCATATGCGCGAAGGATAAAAAGAGAGAGCAATATATCAAAAACGCGGGCGTCTCTGCGACGTAGAGTAGTAATCTAGGGTTAAAAAAAAACTGGGTAAGAGCGAGTCGAACTCGCACACGAGGGCTTCCGTACCGCCGTACAATATTTATTTAGCAAAAAAAGCCGAAAAAACACGTTTTTTGTATGGGACCCTTTAATTTTTAACTTTATTTTATTTTGTTGTTATAGCGGCAATAAAAACATACAATCTGTGAAAATTTCAACTGTCTACCTATTTCAGTTCATGAGATATAGCGCGCTGACCGACAGACGGACAGCGGAGGCTGAGTAATAGGATTCCGTTTGACACCCTTCGGGTACGGAACCCTAAAAAGAATATTGCGAGCACAGTGCAAAGATGTTTGTTTTTTGCCTGCATACTTAACTTTTCGTTGACTGTACTTATGCTGCTGTGGTTATAAGGTACATAAGTTTGGTTTAGATAATGGTTCGAAGTTTTATAGTGGCTGTTTGAGATAGAAATCATAGACAAGTTTGTTTTGGAACTCATATAAGAGACGGAACTGAGTAAACCGACGTTTGCACGGACGTAATAAAATCGCGGCGATTTTTTTTCGTGCACTGGATTTTCAACGCTCTGCTTAGCGCCGAGAGTTGAAAATCCAACAGTGTATTTTTTCAACGCGCTGGGGCTAGTGTGCGTCCCAGCGCGTTGTATTCTCAACGCTCGGCTTAACGCCGAGAGTTGAAAATTCAGTGCGCGATAAAGTCCCGCCGCGCCGCGATTTTATTACGTCCGTGCGAACGTCAGCTTATGAATAGTGTTACATATGTGGCTTTTATGGTTTGGTACTCAAAGAGTGAAAAGGCCTATCGGCCTATCACATACCCGCGAATTATGGTTTTGGGGGCAATCGGTGAGGTTGAATATAAAGTTTTTATAAGTAATTAGACTTTATTTTATAAAAGGTTACATGTCAGTACAAGTATCTAGCTTAAAGTTATGAACGAGAGAACTGATCATGAAAGAACGCGGCAGTATGCCACCCATGCTGCAGCATGCTGACGCGTGCGATCGCCTTTTTTGTCTGCGGAATGCGACAGCGCGCGTTCGCATGCGGCAGCATACTGCAGCACGTGGTAGCACAGGCGGAACAAATGCGATTCCGTGCTGCCAGATGAGGTCCAACCCTAAGTGTCTGTCACTGCATGTGCATACGACACGGCACACATACCTAGGTACACTGCACTCACACAAACGAGGCTATAACACGCGTGATTCACTGCGGGGAAAGCGCGGGGTATCGGGGTATCGAGCCCGCTACCAACCAACGCCCGCTGCGCGCCCGCCACACCACTCAGCTCACAGACGCGCTCCACTACGGGCTCTTCTTTGTACTATCTTCCATCCCTCGTTGTTCATGTAAATTATGGTATTACACCTATTTTAATACAGTCCACAAATCTTTTATTATATATAAAGTCCTGATTGAGCCCATTCAGAACCCTATTACCTACTAAGCCTACGCCGTCTGTGTCTGTTGTCTGTCTGTCCGTTACAGGGCTGTATCATTATATTTTAACCGTGATACGTAGCCGCACCTCTGACTTTTCAGATTCATGTGCGTTTTGTATAATTATCAGTTGCTTCGAAAACGATGAAGAAAAACATCGAGAGGAAACCGGCATGCCTTTTTTTTGCGTAGGAAATTATCAAATAACCTCTCCCGCTCCGCCTGACTAAAACCCACCCGTGTTCCTTCGGTTGCCCTGTTGCCAGGGGCCACGATCTCATGTCGGTTTTCTTCGCACCCCCGGTATAGGCCCTAGCGGACCCCGTCAATTCTGCTGACATCTCTTTAAGGCGCGCGTGGAACAGAACGCGCCGTCGACCCGGGCTTGGTTTTATCGGACGGCGAGTTACCCATTGCTCACCGTCCGCAAGCCCGCGCCTACGGTGGCCGGAAATCGGCCTGCGATTCCCAACGCCCAGGGCGTCTCCTCGAGATATTTCTCGACGGCATGTGAAGCCAAGTCAGGGCGGCTTTGAAACTTTGACACCAGGTTAGTCACTAACACACGAAAAGAAGAAGAGGGTCTCTATAATGGATAACTCGCACTTCTTGCTTGGATTTGTGCCCGGTTGATGGCAATGGGCTCACCCCCTATTACATGGGACTTAAATATAACTGGGGAATCTGGGTGTAGGTACACCTCTGCCTATCACTTCGGGGAGTACTCGCGTCATATTTTTATGTTAATTGAATATAATATAATTGATACAAACTTGATAAATAATTCAAAATAAAAACTTTTTCCAAAAAAAAAACAACCGACTTAAAAAAAAAAACACTACAAAGTGAAAAATAACTTTAATTTCGGAAGTCGGTGTCTTTGGTTTTGAATTTTCGTTCTTTGTCACCGACTTCCGAAATTAAAGTTATTTTTCACTTTGTAGTGTTTTTTTTTTGAAGTCGGTTGTTTTTTTTTTGGAAAAAGTTTTTATTTTTCACTTTTTAGTTGTGGTACCTACCCCACACAAATTCGAATACCACTACCTGCTATGTAAATAACAGTGACAAGAAGTTATCATATCATCTACATACTAAGTGGGAAAAAAATACGTATAATTGAAGCTAACTCAAAAACTACCCAAGCAAAGTTAATAAAATTTATATGGGACCACCTCTGAAGTATGATCTACATAACAAAAAAAGAATCATCAAAATCTATTCATAATTGGCGGAGTAATCGCGTAACAAACATACAAAAAATAAAAAAAAACAACATACAGACGAATTGAGAACCTCCTCCTTTTGGAAGTCGGTTAAAAACTTTATAAATGGCCTGCAACCTCGTAAATTAACCACACTTTAGTATGTAGGTCTCAGTCCTGCTATCTACATTGCTGAATAGCTCACCTTTTCACCGCGTCATTCACGAGCTATTTATTCTCATGTAGCTCGCTCAACGCGACAGAAGAATGAGTCATGTCTGTAGACGTAGGTAGTAAGGTATACGTACCATCATTAAGACAATTTATTCCGGAAGGTTTATCATTAATATTAAACTTACATACATACATAAAAGCAAAACTTTGTTGTAGATAGGTACATAATTTAAATTGCGGGTACTTATAAGTACTTACATAATTTTACTCCACGCATTGCACTTTGCAATCACAACACCAATTTATCTCGTATGCTCGACGTCCGTATGTCACTGCAGGGATCCAGCAGAATATCAGCGTCAGGTATATTTGCCTGACTCATCCTGAGTTGGACTCCCATTTGGTGCAACCTTGATACGCACACCGCACCTTACCGCCTTACCTATATATTTGATTATTCCGAAGTATGTCATAATGTCACTCCATTTTCTATACGTATGTTTTTTCTTTTTTGTATATTGGCATCTTGTTTTTATATTTAACCATGTAATTTTTTATCATTTAATTGTGTTTATGTGTGTCTTTTGTGTGCACTAAATGAATGTTTTATCTATCTATCTATATACATAATACGTACGTTCCTGTGGAATTATTTCAGACCAGGGGCGAAGCCACGAGAAAAATTTAGTCTAGAATAAAAGCTAAAACACACGAGTCACGTCTAAGATAAAGCGAGAAATATCTCAGAAACCAACGGATGAAACGCTGAAATCGGGACAAAGACGCATAAAATTAGAACGGACAGCACACTACATAATCTAACTACATAGGATTGCTAGGAGGTCCGACAACGAATTTGATTCAATTTGCGCGACTGCTTGTAGCTTCTCTTGAAATATTGCTTAGGTTTATTCAATTGCAGAATTTTAGCGTATAAGTTAAAAAATAATGTTGTTAGACGGCCGGTAGAAGTTTTGAAAAAGAAAAGTAAATTATAAGATGGCGGTAATGCTAAAAATAAAAAGTGATACTAAGTAAAAAATAAAAATCTTCGATATATTACTGAGGAGCTATAGCATAGACAGTTTATATTGGTATATCTCAGGTTTTAGAAACATAAATCTATGAAATAGGCACCTACATATAAGGCTGTAAAGAAAATGTAGGTACCCAAATCACGCCCTCCGTGGAACATAAAGGTGAAAATACTGTTCAATATTTTCTCCTCGCAGTGTAAACTGAAACTTCCTTTCACGAGTCACTGTCCCACGAATCGGTGAATTTGTAACAGTGTACAGTTTTCTGCACGGCACTGTATTACACTGTAGTGCAAGATGAAGTATAATTACTTTGTGCACTGAGCTGAAAGCAACTAGATTGGATAAATGAGGTAGTTTATTTGCTCGTCACTCTAGTTTCTGCATAATTGTGATTTTGTGTGTTTATTAGATTAAGCGCCTGTTCTATTTTTCAGCGCAATATTTGTATTGATTGATACAATCACTTTGCATAAACAAAAGTTTTGATTTAAACAGGTTGAAGTGCAGGTGAACGTTTTTTATCTAAGAATGGATTTAATCACTTCGTTCTTGATTATTGTAAAGCTGAAAGACGTCCACTGCTGGACACAGGCTTCCTCCAAGCGTCGCGACATCGGCCGGTCTTGCGCTTCTCGCATCCAGCGGATTCCTGCGGCCTTCACAAGGTCATCGTCAAATATTTATTACACTGCATGAGCTTTTTTCAAGTATGACAGAAGAAGTCGGTTAAAATGAAAAATATCCAAAAGATTAGGTATTTGAATGCCGCAAAAAACGAACAAACAATCTGCCTATTCTTTTCCCAACTATGTTGGGGTCGACCGGCTTCCAGTCTAACCGGTTACAGCTGAATACCTGTATTTTACATGGAGCGACTGCCTGTCTGACCTCCACAGCCCAGTTACTGGTTAACACGATACCCCTTGGTAAGACTGGTTGTCAGACTTTTGGGCTTCTGACTAGTAACGACTGTCAAAGATCTACGAATGATAGCCGGGACTAACAGCTTAAAGTTCTTTCCGAGGAACGGAGGGGTCTGGATACATAATGGGTGGTCACCCAACTACGAAACGACCGCGCCAAGCGTAGCTTAACCGTGGGGCTGTTATTATTTAGGCACGAGCCCGTCCGCAAAATAAACAGTATCCAAAAATAGTTTGACAATTTTTTTATTAAAAGACAACAAAGTCATAAGGATAATCTGAGTAATATGGGAAAATATTTGAAAGAAAGAAAGAAAGAAAAAATTTTTTGAGACTTATTTGGGAATATTTTATTTGATACTAGCTTTTGTCCACGGCTTTGCCCGCGTGGTTGTCAGAAAATATCCCACAGGTACATACCGGAATTCAGAGTATCCTATGTCCTAACCCAGGTCATGGCTTAACCGTATACCTTTCAACTAGAAAAAAAACCTTTTAAGTAGATATTAACAACTTAGATTTACGGTCTCTTGGAGCTGTAACGAAAATCAAACTTCCAAGTCAACGCAATAACAAAATGCGGCCATTGATGCCGCATATTTTGACACTCGCAAATAAACCAGTCTATTTGGTACTTTCCGTTTGCCCAGCAGCATGCAGTTTGGCGAGAAGCAAGGTCAAGTAAAGAGGAAAATATGAAAATTGGTAATTTATAGTTATATGAACTGCAAAGTTAAGTTTGTTCTTCAACCTGAGATCAAAAATTCATAGGCCGTGTCTTGACGTAACATTTAGTCTGTGTTTAATTGTTCTATTAAAAGTTATTTTTCAATTGAAAAGTTAAAGTCCTTCAATCCAAGTTTGGGAATTCGGGCAGCCGAGCAAGCACAGCTTTGAGACGGAACCCTCAGGGCGCAAGTCCTACTCACACCGTTTGGCCGGTTTTTTTTTATAACGTTGGCCCTCCCTTGGAATTTCGTACCCTGCGTTTACAAACATTTAAACTCACATACACAAACATCGTTACATTTATACTCACATATACACAAGTAAAACATGTTTATAAGATTCTAAGAAAACATAATACCTACATGTTAGAAAGGTTAGTTTATGACTTTATTGTAATAACTTTGACCGAGTGGGCCGATTTGAATGAAATGAAGACTAAATGGTAATTCTAGATACGTACTATGACTATATTTCCAATCCCTTAAATCTCTTAAAAAGAAGATACCAAAAAATCAATATTACAAGTGAATTTCAAAATCATCCCCTAATTACCCCCTTGGGGGATGATTTTACAAAAACGCTGAAACATGTAATTCTTTATTTCTCACCAAAAGCATAAATAAGAAAAAGCATAAATTTTAATTTTCATATCCCTAACTTAGAAATGCTGGATTTCCTTACATTTAGGATTATTTTTGAGACAAAAAGTACCAAATACCAAATTTTATGGAAATCTGTTCAGTGGTTACCTGTGAAAAGGTAACATACAGACAGACAGAGTTACTTTCGAGTTTATAATATTCTTGTATAGTATGGATATGTATCGGTAAGTGAGTGGTAAGCTTCGTAACACAACCTCCTCTAAGCCGATAAATCCTTCGCTTTCGGCAGGAGGAGACTACTACTGGAACTCGATTATTATAAAATAAATTCACCGTATGACGGCCGGTTTGAAAAGCATTTGTTTCAGCTTAAATTATCTATTTGCCGTAGTAAAAAACCCACAACAAGGTAGTAGTGAGACTGTCACTGCAGTTAACCCAGATCAAGGGTGCGATGGAGGTATATGTATATAAGAATTGCCACTCATGGAGGCAAAACTGTCTACCTGATCTAATTTGATCTCTGATATTTAAGTATTTCATATCGATATTCTCCGTTTCGGGTGGATAGAGTGGTTATGTAGAACGGCTTCCAACTGATGCTGCATGATGGTCGGCTTTAGGACATTTGGAGGAATGCTCGGGGATCTTCGGTGACTAACACTTAATTTGTTTCAGGCAGCCAAGCTCTGCAAGATTAAACGTACCTAATTATAACGAATTAAACACAAAGTGAAACCCGGCATGTCCTAGAACCAAAAATTCGAAGACATGTGACATTCACCAACCCGCAACAGGGCTTGCGTGGTAGATTACAGCCCGCTCCCTCTCGAAGAGAGGCCTGTGTCCCAGCAATGGGAACATTATATGCTGGTTATGCTATTATTATGCGAAACACAAAGTACAGTTTTAATGTTTTTTATGGATAAAACATAAATAGTAGGGACATAAATGACTTTTGCTCGAGTTCCGATAGTATTCTACTAAGTTAAGTTTGAAGTCTCTCTGTGAGAGTAACATCTATCTTCAAAATTGTCTATGTGTTAGCTAAAACGATGTTTCCTTACGGCTTCAACTTCCAGCTGCGGTAGGAAACACTGCTTGTTTATTATTATTAACAATGTACAGTAAGCGCTCAAAAGTGCATGAGCACGCTAAGAGTCGTATTGCTGTGAACACGCGGTATAGCTCGTACATTTGTATGAGTAAGCAACACGATACACACACCACAGCACGAAACAACAATATATTTCCGTCGCTTTAAACATGCTAGCACACACGCACTATGCGCGTGAACTTGACCAGTTAATGGCATTGCTAAAATTCGATAGTAACTTAACAAGTGCAGATAGCAGAAAGCGTTAAGCGTTGGTATGGAATTCAAACTGCCTCAGGTTCTAATCTCGTAAAACACAGTGTGGTTTTTTGCAAATATTATTATTTTTGTTTTCGATAATAATATTTTTTAAATATTGCTGCTTTTTTATGTTGTTATTGCAATAAAGGTTTTAGAATAAAAAATGCGTGACATATGATAACAAAATTAAAAAAATATGTTTATTCGTTATATTTATTTTACATAAGTTAATAAAGTGCTACAATTATTTATCATTACTTCAGCTGAATAAGATGTGAAATAGATGTCAAGAAACTTAGAAGCAGTTTGTATTATTTTGACATATTTAAATGATGAAATATGATTTTTTCACCATAAATATTAAGCTTTGATCATGGTCGAAGTAATTAAGTAATAAATAAAAATATTAGACTACTTAAAATGTAAAAAACTACTTACAGAATAGGTAATTTTAAGGTTAAATATGGGCAGTTTGTTTATATTTTATTTGTATTAATTATTTTACATTTTATTTGACTTTAGTAAATATTGGTTGTTATTGAGGTTAAAGCTTAAGTATTCATTTTCTTTACGAAAAGAAGATTGAAACTAAACCTCAAATTTTAATCCTAAAATAATACTACCTATTACTAAAATAATATTAAACAATTTCGGTATATCTGCAAGAAATACGACAAACACCCTATTGAAACGTGCTTAAAAAATTCGTTACCATAAATTCATGCAATAACGAATCTGTTGTTTATTAAGTTGGTACGGTCAATATTTTAAGGTCAAAAACGGTTTTCTAGCTGGTCTTCAGTGATGCAAGCCTTCAGAGTGCACGGCGAACGGTTCATAATGACGTGTTTTTAATAATTCAGCAAAATATCTCGTTGGTATGAAACCATTTATTTCATTCACCATTTGACGTCGCTGCTACTCGATAATAAGCCCCTTCCTCATATCTCTTAACCCTCACAGTATTTCTCTAGAACAAAGAAAAACATTGTTTTTATTACACATAATACCTTATTATTTATTATTCACTAATCGAATTAAACCTCACAATGAATTTAAAATTTTAAAGGCATCTTCTGTCTCAACAATACCTCTGTTCTATCAACAATACCCTTGATTAAGATTTATGTTTAGTAAAATATGAAATCTATAAATGATAACACTCACACTTAGTCCGGTTTCATTAGATATTCACTTCACTTTTACGCAGCGCAATAATATTCTCTGATCTGATCTGATCTCTTCAATATATTTTATGCCTGCTTTTTGATAATAATAACCACAACACTGCGCTAAATACTCGTCACCAATATAATCCACGAACCAACAAAGTTCTATTAATTAAATACTCGTAACAAACTGCATCTACCCCACAGAAATCGAAATAATTTACTTAGTTTTTTGTGGTCTACCTGCTAAACTTTAATATTTATGTGAACAAGACGAATGAAACTAAAAACGAATGATGATTATTGAACTAGTCATTGGTTGCAGACAAAGTGAGTGTGTGTGTGTAATGTGCGTGTCTACAGTATTGTAACAACTTATAGAAGAAGGTCGTAAGTCAAACCGAAGCGTCAGTCTATTGCTTTGTGAGATTGCTCATGGACTTTTGGTCGGCACTGTACAACCGAGTCCTCGAGATTTACTCATAATAAGTTATGTATTCTATTCTATTCTTAAGTATAATACGGCGGATGTAAAGTGGCAGGTCTGAAAATAAGCAATACGAACTTTCGCGCATGTTCTCTCACTCACACTCACCACATGTCATCATTTGGTTCCTAAAAAAATTTAATACGCAGCCCTCTGCGCGAAGTTCGGAACTGCTAAGTTATATCGGCCGTACTGTAAACTGTCTCTTGACGTACCAATTCAAATTCAATTTCAAAAGCGGTTTTTTACGACTTTTTTCTTTGCCATTTTTAGAGAATTGGTGAAGAAGTTGATAAATCGGCAAACATAAGGTAGGGCACCCTTAGGCTAAGTGGAGCGACGATCTTCGCAGGGTGACTGTTTTGGGGCCCGCTAAGCATGGCAGGCTGATACCAGTCAGGGGTGCGGCGAATGTACAAGTATCTCCCGGGCCCCCGGTTCATGGTAGTAGTAGGAACAGTGGGTTTTCAGTCGGTAAGAGTCACACATACTCCTCCGTTCTCCCAAGACGACCCTCCGTCTGCGGTATTTTATTGTAACATTTTAAACAGTATCCCATGAAAGATAAGTCCACTTTAGCCAGTCTGAAACCCGGTTGAACTAATTCGTCACCAACACCGCAAAGGGGCGAACCTCAAATAAGAAAATTTTACAAGAGAGCCAAAAAACGTTTTTTTTCTCCCGATGACGCGCTTATTTTGATGATATTTAAGAAAATATATAGGTATAATTTTGAACAAAAAAAATAATATATCCCTACAACTGATTTTAAGATACGCCGTCAATCTTTTTTCGTTTCTTTTAGTCTTAGAGGTTCGCCCTTTTGTGACGACATAGAGCTCGACAAATGGAGCATTTTTGTATACTAAACTAATTTTTGACCGTTTGTATGAGGTTCACCCTTTTGCAGCGTTGGCGACGAATTGGTCCCTATTTCTAATGATATAATTGTGTCTTGCACCTCTTTTTACTAAAAAGAGGTAGATTTTTCCTCACGTACATAATGTTTTCATAGATATATTGACAAGGTACCGTCATGATGTTAATATCTTTAAACAGTTCCCATAGAGAGTCGCGCCTGTGGAGGCCATATATGGCTCTGATGGCTCTTTTCTACAGAATATAACAACATTCGATGTTTGCAGCCCGACCCCATAGTAAAATACCGTACGACATAATACTATGAAGTAACTGAAATAGACTAGCCTCGCGGTATCTACATCAGTAAATTGACGGATTTTTCTCACAGCATATGCTGCCGAACTTAGCCGTCCTGAAATGGATGTTAAATGAGGACCTCATTGAAGCCTTGAGTCGAGCGTGATCCCCAGGAAAACAGTTTTATCAACAAATTCAAGTTTCTCTTGATTCAATACTATCTCACAATTACTACTTTTGACATTTGGTAAAGAAAATCTTATGCATTTAGTTTTTTACCATTTAATACTAAATTACTAGCAGTGAACTAATTTTGGACCTATAGTAGGGTGTTGTTTACGTCGTCAAGTATCGTCAGCAAATAACACCATTTGTGGTTGGGTTTTTAACAAATGGGGTAGATAGTTAATATATACTAAAAGAGGAAAGGACCCAATATTGATCCTTGTGGTACACCCATTTTTACTTTTAAACCGAGTGAATTGACACTATTTATTTGAACTTGCTGCTGTCGATCATTTAAATAGGATTTTACTCAACTGAGCGCAAGTTTTCCAAGTTCGTAATGCTCAAGTTTCGAGATTAAGGTTTCATGGACGACGAAAATGCCTTGGAGAGGTTTCAAAAAATTACTATGTGTCTTGGGCCTCTTCCCACGCCATAAATATGTGTTTTAATAAGGTGACACCGGCGTCAGTCGTACAACGTCCCTTGGTGAAACCATACTGTTGATCATGTAAGATTTTATTGGTGTTAAAATGATTGAGCATTTCATTAAGCATTACCTTTTCAAACACCTTGCTGAAAAGGGGCAACACGGATACGGGTCTATAGTTATTGGTGTCTTTACTGTCCCCGGATTTAAAAAGTAGTATTACCTTACTATATTTCATTAGATCAAGGAAGACTCTTTGATCCACACACAAATTAAATATTAAGGCTAAGTACGGCTCTATAGTCTCAATAATGGAGGTACAAACTTTGTTAGACATTCCCCATAGATCTTCGGTTAATTTGATCTTCATTTGCTTGAAAGCTTTTATTACTGTTACGGGGTTTATATGTTTGAATTTAAATTAAATCGGGCAGGATGAAACGTTTGCTCTTAAGAAATCAATAGAACGCGAGGGCGAGGAATTTAAGGTTTTAGTAGTTTTAAGTGGGATACTGATAAAGAAATTTACAAATTCTTGGACAACTTCTTTGTTAGTGCTTATGAGACCACATGAAGTTTCTAGTGTGAAATCATTATTATGTCTTTTATTCCTGTTAGCCCGTCACTGATAATTTTCCAAACAGTTTTTATTTTATTTTCGGCTGATTTGATCTTGTTGCTAATGTACAAGGCTTTAGCTACCTTGCAGGTATTTTTAAAAGTTTTAGAGTAAGCAGCAACGTGTTTATAAAAAGTTTCAGAGTTAATATAAGGATTAAGGCCATACAGCTCAAACAATTTTTCCCTACTTTTCCTAATACCCTTAGTTGCCCAATCACTGAACAAAAAAATTGGGCAAATAGTTTTAGTTTTCTTTTTTAAAGTATTATTGAACTCGGTGCGCACTACCGAAAAGAATTCCTCATATAATTCGTTTACATTGTTTATAATATACTTAACTTACTAATTAAGTTATTATTAAATCTACTTAGATTGCTGGTTGTTATTTGTCTAGATTGTATCTGAATTCTTTGTAATGGTGTGTAGGACTTGAAAGTAACCATTTGACCGTTGTGAGCAGAAGGGAGATAATTTACAATGGCTATAAATAAGTAGTCGCAGCAACAAAAAACATTATCCATACATGTAGCAGTATTTGTAGTTATGCGGGTTGGTTCTGAAAACACATTTGATGTATTGAATGATTTCAAGAAATAAACAGTTTGATTATTTTTATTGGAAATGATCTATTACTTACGGAGAAAAACTGCGAAACGTAATTAAAGACGAACAGATTTAATCAAATAATATTACTTATATTCTTTTGTTTTGTTTGTTACAAAATAATGAAACAATACTTATTGGTTCTCGAGATTAATGTTATAAGAGATTGTGACTGAGTTGGATTTCTATACTAATAATAAAGCTGAGGAGTTTGTTTTTTGTTTGTTTGATTTAAAAAATTCCTTTTGTCAAAGTCAAAGTCAAATAATTTATTTCAATTAGGCACATAAAAGGCACTTTTGAACGTAAAAATTTACAAAAATTTAATTGATTTAAGTCGCCCCTTCCAAAAGGTAGTTTTTGTATGGAGAAGAATGGGCAAGAAATTCCACCGTCACTCTTTTATAATGTTTTACAATTTTTTTATAAGTACATTAATTATTTTGCATTCGATAGCCTAATTCTTCAGGGGGCCTACCACCAACTCAAAAGCAGTATTATTTGAATATTACTTCAGTGGGAGAAAGAGATGGAGCTATACGTCCTGTAGAGCTTCATCTCTTTCCCACACTGAAGTAATATATATTGCTTTATGAGCTGGTGGTAGGCCCCCAGGAAGGCTATAAACATCGCGCTGTGACCTTTAGGAGCCGAGCAAAACGAAAAAGGTCAGTAAGAACGCTAAGCGAAATCGAAGTACTTAATGCGCGGGCGATGCGATGCGATGCGTCGCGGTGGGTCGAGGGCCGAAATTTCACACCGACGAAGTCGCAGGCATTAGCTAGTACAAATATCTATAGTAAATCTAGAAGAATGTCGTCCTATGTGGTATTTCTTATTAATTTTAGCCGCGGGTGGTTGTTATAGGAGCTATGCAAGCACTGGATTGCCCTTTTTAAAGCAGATGTTTCATTTTCGGCCATAAAGTGTACGTTAATGAAAAAAAGGAAAAATTCCACGAATTGAGGAAAAATATTCTTTCCTATTTATTCCCCTGATTACTTCGGCACAAAAAATAATAGTTTAACAAATTATTGCCATATTCTATTCATCATGGCGTCGTTTTATTTGCATACTGCTTTCGTTCAGAAATCATGTTACATTTTAACATAATAATATCACGTAGAGGTTATTTAAATAAATATGAAAGGCATGTATTTCTGTACGATATATAATATTGTATAAGATAGCTATCTGATACAATTTTTTTGATTAATAAGATAGTGTGATTCATCATTTAAAAAAAACTGCTTTTGTGGATTGTAGATTTGTAGGTACTTCTGGACGAAAATGGCTAGCTGTCGATGGTCGTATTTCTCCTGACAAACGTCAAACATTTTCGGTTTTTATTTTGTGCCTTAAAGTAGTAGATATTATGGAAAAAAACAGTCTTTATTGTATTTAGGGGTTCGTTTCCCAGGTTTTCTAAAGTGTACATGTTATGGCCGGAGTCCCATACAAAAATAAAACGTCTCCTTTCGCAACCGAGTTGCGTGTATGACCAGATGTATGAACGTAAACGAAGCAAAAGGAGTATGTAAGGATCTTAGCAGGTACCGTTTTCTAGTTACTGCCTACCCCCATGGGAAGAAGGTGTGAGTTTATGTTTGTGTTCAAAAATATTTCAACTATTGAAAAACATGAAAATTTGTTTATAGTTCCGGAGATGTGCGCGAACAAACAGATAGACAAACACCGGATTCTACTGTTTTATTATAAAATATGTAAGTATAGAAGATAACCTATCGTAAGGCCTATGTCCAGCAGTGGACGTCTTTTGGCTGAAATGATGATGATGATGATAGAAGATAACTAGCGACCCGCCCCGGCTTTGTACGGGACCAATTTACATGAGAAGACGGTATTCTGTTCACGACACGTGCACAAGTTTTGAGTAACCTTTTTAACAAAACGTACTAAGCTTGTGTGAATTCAAGATAGTGTTTCATGTTTAAGTACTTCTTTTTGTATTTATATAAGATATATTTCTTAATGGCTTAATAGGCGCAACAATAAAAACCAAATGTGTTGCTGAAATCAAAGAAACGACATTTAAAGTCTTTTATTATACCTCCTTCTATTATAATATTCTAATAATAAAATATTTAACAACTAAAACTTAAATGTTTTTTTCATGCTATCTTGAAATCTCTTACTTTTTCTGGATGACATTGACATCCGTACTAACTGTCACTGTCATAAAGAAACTCTTTAGTGTCTATGCAAACTACAATAAGAAATACTTTTTCTTTACATTTATTTACATAATACATAGCTTATGTCTATCTGGAATAATGTACCTTTCAAATGATGCAAGAATTTTTCAAATAGGAGCTGTGATTCCACAGATTACCCTCCATAAATACACAAAAAACACTCTCTTTATAATATTAGCTATAAATCAATGCATACAAGCCATAAAATAAATCACATAACAAGCTGTAGCAATCAATACCAGTAAAATAACCACCATCGCTCCACGTCGAAATGAATACGAGGCACACCTTTCGTATTGCAATCTTAGCTCGAGCTACTGAAATATTGGAGCACCGCTAATGATGCAAACGATAGCTTCAATGTATTCGTAAAAGCCAGGAGTCTTAATTAGCATCGCAATAGTAACTAGCTACAGAAATTAATGATGCACTACACTTTTCCAGCGATTTCTTCTGCGTAAGGCGATTAACACACGGCACCGCGCACCGCCGCGGAAGTGAGAGGTGAGAGCACCCTCGACCGCGCGGTCGGGCGGTGTATGTGTGTTAGAGCGAGGCCCCATTAGTGCGTTGCGCTGCGTTGCGTCGTCATACAATGCGTTGGTGTGACATACAATGCGTTGTTCCGTTGCGACGACGCGACGCAACGCAGCGCAACGCACTAATGGGGCCTCGCCGTTAGGCATCAACGGATTTATTAGAGGTCAATGCGACATGAGATCCGCTTCACCGCCTACCGCGGCGGTACGCGGTGCCGTGTGTTAATCGCCTTAAGGTTAATGCAACTTTTCCCTTTGAAGTCTGCGGAGTAATTCAGTAACACGTAAAATGGCAATCGATGGCAATGCCTTTCATTTTGACCGTTCAGGCACGTTCTTTGCTTTATTTACCTTGTTGAGTAGACGAATTTTTCAAAATCATGAAGCATTGGTTTAGGAATTTCCTTCAAAACCCTCGGATTTTGAAGTCGCTATAGTAAAAGTTGCAATGGACGATGAGATTTTTTATTTGCCATAGCTCTGGGCAGTGTATTTTAACATTTTGGGCTACTAACTTGCGTTATCCTTTCCGACTTTCCCATCTAAACTTTTATTCCCTATTTATCCCAATTGTTACACGTGTTTCATGTATTTTTTAATACAAATTTTCATGATATTACCTACTTAAGAAAAAACTTTTTACACCAAAAAAATCAACAGACTTTTAATTTTTCAGTTTTTAGTTGTGGTACCTACCCCACACAAATTCAAATACCACTACCTGCTATGTAAATAACAGTGACAGGAACTTAAGATATCATCATATGGATGATATCTTAAGTTCCTGTCACTGTTATTACTAAGTGGGAAAAAAACACGTATTATTGAACCCAACTCAAAAACCATCCAAGCAAAGTTAATAAAATTTATATGGGACCACACGGGAAGCACCAGCTTTCAAATAAAAAAGAATCATCAAAATCGGTTCACCCAGTCGAAAGTTCTGAGGGAACAAACATAAAAAAAAAATACAGTCGAATTGAGAACCTCCTCCTTTTTTGAAGTCGGTTAAAAATACTGATGTTTACTCAAAATTTCAACCCGTTTTACCCTCTTCGGTTAAAACTGGTAGAGTTGCTAGGCGGAACGCCTGAGGAGGTGGAACGCGTGAGGAAGAGGCAAATATCGCGCCCTCGCGCCCCTAACCGCCGCAGGAGGAGACGCCCTGGGCGTCAGGAATCGCAGGCCGATTTCCGGCCTCCGTAGGCGCGGGCTTGCGGACGGTGAGCAATGGATAGCTCGTCGTCCGATAAGGACCAGGCCCGGGTCGACGGCGCGTTGTGTTCCATGCGCGCCCACAACTAACGGGGTCCGCCTTCCGGGGTCGCGGGAAAGTCCGAAAGAAATACCGTGGCCCCTGGCAACATGGCAACCGAAGGAACACGGGTGGGTTTTAATCAGTAAGAGTCTGACACGCCCTCCCGCTCCGCCCAGAGCGGGAGAAGTTATTTGATAATTTCCCACCCAAAAAAAAAGGGGTAGAGGTGCCAAAAATTCTTTCTCAGTGGATGTTTACGTCACCAAAGGCTACTTACTACCGAAGGAACACGGGTGGGTATTAGTCAGTAAGAGTCTGACACGCCCTCCCGCTCCGCCCAGAGCGGGAGAAGTTATTTGATAATTTCCCACCCAAAATTAAGGGGTAGAGTTGTCAAAAATTCTTTCTCAGTGGATGTTTACAACACCAAAGGCTACTTACTACCCCCAGCATTTCACGTTTGTGGTTTAGGCTCTGATTTGATGTTTTCATTTAATTTCTCTATTTGTATAGAAAGATTGTGTATATGTATTCAAGCGATATCTATTGATAGTAATATCAAACAGTTATGACAGACTATTCGAGTCCATGTGGACTCAAATAGGGTAAAATGGAAGGATATGGAAGAGGCCTTTGCCAATCACACAGACGTAAACAGCCGGTGTGAATGATAAAATTATTTTAATTAATTTTTTTAAACTTTTATTTACAAGTTATTAATAAAAAAAAGTAGCAGCATAAGTAATTTTAAACAGTCTGAATAAATAGCTATTATTATATGCCACGACAGACGGTTTACTGAAGCTGTTTCTCAGAGTCGAGATAGTATCGAAAGGCTATTTATTTTCGATTGCAATGCAGAGCTCGATCAACCATTACTCGATCTAGAGGTCGAAATGCACCACAAAATACTTTATTTACGTGTTGAAGAATGGGAGAACGGAATAGAAAGATTTATGTGAGGAAGTGTAGAGACCTGATCAAAATGCGGGTAAATACAATGTGTAACTGAATTAATGCACATTAAGAAAGTAGTTTGTTTGTTCAGAATCGATTTCTGAATAATTAAAACTACGTAAATTATAGTCACACTTCCGCTGTACAGTCAAAACAAACCAAAATGGACAAAGATTTTTTGTTTTTTTTAATGCACGTGAACGGACATTCATATAGGTTTTTCAATAACTATTAGAGGAAAAATTGAGAGTTTTACATACAGATAATATTAAAGGTGTAAAAAATGTATCTTCACAAAATAAATCACTTATATAGTACGTTTAATTATTTATTGTTAATTAAAACGGAACATAAACAATTACAATAATTAACATAGAAATATAAAAGATTAATAATGACAATATTATTGTGTATAATTTAATTAAAACTAACATAGAACAGTAGACTTCCTTGCCTACTTTTTCTCACAGAACACCAGACATATAACGCATAATTTTATTCCATTCATCCGCAAACACATCACATTCAGGGTTGGCAGTCAGTTGGGCGTGCTCACATGGAAGATGCTCACATCTTCAATGTACGACACAAGGGATTCAGCACTGGCGACAGTTTTAGATGACGATGACGGTTGCAAACGGTTACGTTATACTGTGGACCATTGATATACTGCGTAGATTGTGGAAATTATGTTAAATGATACTCTAAAAGATAGGTACGTAGACCTGTTACTTATAACCTAATTGCGTACCACACTTTCAATCACAATCCGAGAGTTTTGATGGATGGTTCTAGTCCATTGCTTCCTAAGTTTCATAAATTTGTCTGCTCAAGAATGTAAATAACGCAATGCATGTGGCTGAACTGACAAAATGAAAGAAATTGCGATCAATGGGGATAAAAACTACCATTTGCTCACTTCAGATGTCGCTATCATTGTCCGTCTTTAAATTTGACAGCTAGCTGTCAATATCCATACATTTTTTGTAAACAATCAACTTATTTTACGCCTAATTAAATAATATGCCCCCTTGCGCAGCTGTCGACTGCAAAAATCTGGGGACCTATGTATTCACCCTTCATTGTGCGTGGTCCGAAACGCACTTGTAGTTAGTTTCTTTTTTGTTTGTTGCAACCGGCGCCGGGCGGCGGCGTGCGTGTATGAACGTACGCGAATCAAAAGGAGAATGTAAAGATCGTAGCAGGTGGCTTTCTGTAGTTTCTGCCTACCCCCTTGGGTAGAAGGCGTCAGTTTATGTGTAAAATTGTTTAGCTATGTTTGTACAAAACGTTTTTACAAAAGAGGGCTGTCAGAGCCATTTATAATCTATGTCGTCGCGAATCTCTCAGGGAACTATTTAAAAAGATTAATATTATGACGGTACCTTGCCAATTCATCTATGAAAATATTATGTATGTAAGGAAAAATCTGCATCTTTTTAAGAAAATAAGTGATAGACATAATTTTAATACTAGAAATAAAGATAAAATAGATCAACCATTTTTCAGATTACCCAAAGTACAAACATCTTTTATGGGGTACTGTGTTAAATGTTATAACAAAATACCTTGTGATATATTACAATTAACTGAAAGAAAATTTAAAACGCATATTAAAAGTACTCTTTGTAAACAAGCATATTACAAATTAGAGGATTATATCCTAGATAAGAATGCTTGGAAACATGCTGGTCTAGCTCCATAGGACAATTTTGAGTCTAGACAAAATCAAACTGGTTGCTAATTTAATTGTGTAATTAAATATTACAACATTTTTTTTTTTTACATTATGTGATTACTTGAACTCACACACTGACGAATTAGTATCACTTGTAATTTTTTTTTTTTTTAGGAATATCGTATAGGTTTTACAATGCTTGTAAATATGTGAACACCATGTATCCATTACATAATTATTTTTTCTATCATTGCTTCATTTTTATTTTTACCTATTGTGGTATATAAATCTTATTCCAGGTGCATCGTTTTCACATATAATATTAATAAATCACCTAAAGCTTTTTGGTCTTTCGTCAAAAGCAAGCAACAGTCTTCATACACATTTCCATCGGTTATGAAGTATGGACATAGCTCGTCGGGACAGGGTGAGGAAATATGCAACATGTTCAGTGAAGTTTTTAAGTTTAATTTTCTCCAGAGCCCTGGTGTAACTCAGTTGGATAGTAACATGCACTGTCTTCAAACGTCTGCCTCTGATATAAGCTCTATTGAAGTCTGTGAAACCGAGGTACTGAAACTTCTAAAGGCTATTGACGTGAATAAGTCAGCAGGGCCTGATGGGATTCCTGCTATATTTATAATTCAATGCGCTCAAAGCTTAACTCTCCCACTTACCTTAATATTTCGGCGTTCTCTTGGTGAGGGAGTGGTGCCACATGTTTGGAAAACAGCTTTTATTACCCCCGTACATAAAAAAGGCCCTAAAGACAACGTGGAGAACTACAGGCCCATATCTAAGCTTTGCTTGTTTGCAAAGGTTTTGGAAAAAATTGTTTACTCTTCAGTTTATTGTGCTATTAAACAATCACTTAATACCTGTCAACATGGCTTCTTAAAAAACAGGTCTATTGTGTCCAATTTGCTTATCTGTTCCAACTACTTGTCCTCCACCATGTCAGAACCCTCTCAAGTGGATGTGGTCTACACTGATTACAGCAAAGCATTTGACCGTATAGACCACAGTATCCTTTTACGTAAGCTGCTTGCAGTGGGTATTAGAGGCGATTTATTCAGATGGTTTACATCTTATATTGAGAATCGTTGTCAAACAGTCGTACTAAATGGTTACAGTTCTGTAATTGTTAAAATACCCTCGGGAATACCACAAGGATCCCTTTTGGGTCCTTTACTTTTTATTATTTTTATAAATGACATTGGTTCGTGCTTTACCCGTTCCAAAATAATTCTTTATGCCGACGACATGAAAATTTTATGCCCCATATCGGAACTTTCCGACTGTTTTGGTTTACAGCGGGATTTAGATGGACTTCAAAATTATTGTCTCCTTAATAAACTTGAACTGAATGTTTCTAAATGTTTTGTTAGTACTTACACACGCAAACCACATGCAATCACGTTTCAATATAAGTTACATAGTACTATTATAAATAGGATAAGCGTTATCAGGGACCTGGGAGTAACGTTTGACTCTAAATTGCTTTTTGATGCACACATCGAAAACATTGTTAATAAAGCTTCCAGAGCACTTGGATTTATACTTAGGTTATCGGCTGATTTTAAAAACGTAAAAACGTTTAAAATTCTTTATTGTGCTTTTGTCCGCAGCCATTTGGAGTACGCCTCGCAAGTGTGGAACCCTAATTATAATATTTATATAGACAGAATTGAGGGAATTCAAAAGCGGTTCCTACGTTTTTTGCAGTACAAAACTAGGAAATATACTCCCAATTATACAGCGCGATGTAAAAGGTTTCACATCTTACCACTTCATGAGCGCAGACGCATTGCAGATATGACGTATTTACTTAAAATCGCAAATGGTACCTGAGATGTTTTGTACGTAGGTAATAAAAGGCGAGGATCGATAGCAAACGTATAATGCAAACTGAAGCTAAAACATATGTGACACCTTATATATACTACTGTGATGATCATTAACCAATGCGGGTAACTGAATATATTACAACTTTCCACCCTAAATAGTACATATTCCTAAACAACAATCATTACAAACTAGTACAAAACAATACCAAAATTCACGACAGTACAATTCAATTTACTTACTACAATACAATTTTAACTAATTATACATCCATAACCTTACTTACGACTTACAACAGTAATACAAGTTACAATAATCTTACTGATACTAAATTATTAACTAACCAACTAGACTACTTAACGATTACAATATTTTGGTAGCCTCTTTAAACGACATTCCCGTATAGGACGATTTCGAACCACTTCCGGAACAAGATTCTCGGAATTACTAGCCCTTATACACGGATCCGGACTGGGAACATTAGGGAGAAGATCTGAGCTGGCCGCGGATGTGGACGGCAACACATCGACTGTCGCGGTTCGGTTCGGACTGCACTCCCCCACGCTCTGAGGGGCCTGCGACTCAGCATGCGGTACCTCTGTGCTGACTGGGGCTGGCGTCACCTCCGGCACCTTGGCACGCTCTGCCTCGAGAGGACTCCGTTCTGCCGTACTGGTTGGACAAATCAATGAACTACGCGATCGCTGTCTTAACTGATCAATGTGTCTGTGTGTTTCTTTCCCTGATCCATCCACAACCCTATAGTCAGTAGTACCCATCCTTTTTACTATTTGTCCCGGTAGCCATTTTTCATTACCTCTATACTGTCTCATCCATATTTCCTCCCCTAACTGTAAAGAACGTTCTGTACCTGCTGTTTGTTGCCGCTCCTGAGCCTTTTTTACTTTCTCTTCCCTGTTGGGCCTTAAAGCATCTAATTTTGTACGTAAATTCCTACCTAACATTAGCTTCGCTGGACTTTCCCCCGTAGAACAATGTTCCGTATTACGGTAATGTAATAAGTAGGTACTCAAAAATAAATTTATATTTTCTTTTTGTTTAACCGCTTTTTTAATTGTTCTTTTAACAGTACGCACTGCATTTTCCGCGGCCCCATTTGATGCTGGGTGGTATGGAGCAGAAAAGACATGTTCTACACCATGTTGTGTTAAAAAGTCTGATAATTCTTTACTCGTAAATGGGGGGCCATTATCTGAAACTATTTGCCTGGGTAAACCCCATCTAGAAAAAACTTCGGTGAGTTTTTCAATAGTAAAACTAGCCGCAGTACTAGGTAAAGGAAATACTTCTAACCATTTAGTCCTTGCATCAACCATTACTAAATATATTTTACCAAAAATTGGACCTAGGAAATCTAAATGTACCCTCGCCCATGGTCTGGAGGGCCAGGGCCACGGCGTGACTGCGTGTCGCTGCGGCGAGTCTGCTTCCCCCGCGCACACCGCGCACTCCCGACACGTCGCCTCCACCGCCTCGTCGATGCCCGGCCACCAAACGTAACTCCTAGCTGACGCTTTCGTCTTTACAATACCCATATGGGGTTCATGTAACTCTCGTAATACCCTAGCTCGACAGCTTCCCGGAATCACTACCCTGTGTCCCCACATGACGCAGCCTAACTCTTCGTACAGTTCCTTACGACGGTTAAAATACGGTTGTAATTCCCGTATTTCATTTTCCGTAGGCCACATATCCCGAATATAACTTATAACCCTGCTTAACATCGGATCTCTCATAGTCTGTTGCTTAATTGTATTATAATCAAGTAACAATGCGTTTTGTGCGAAATGTAAATAAGTTTGCTCAGGCACTGCATATGACTCATCGCTATTGCCAGGAACCGGTAATCTCGATAGTCCGTCCGCACCGTTTTGTTTCGTGTTGACGTATTCTATATCATACGTATAAGCAGATAGAATGATAGCCCAACGCTGTAGTCTACTCGCCGCCATGGCCGGAACGCCGTGCTTTGGACCAAATATACTTACTAATGGCTTATGATCTGTTCGTAAAGTAAAGCGTCGGCCATACACGAACTGATGCAACTTTTTTAAACAAAATACAATCGCTAGCGCTTCCCGATCTATCTGAGAATAGTGTTTCTCGGCGTTATTCAATGCGCGTGACACATACACCACCGGCCGGTCCCTGCCGTCGGCGCTTGGCTGTGTGAGTACCCCACCTATACCACGCGCACTGGCGTCACACGTCAACACTAACGGCTTATCTGGGTCATAATGCACTAACACATCCGCACCTGTTAATATTGTTTTAACTTTTACCATTGCTTTCTCACACTGATTACTCCAATTCCAACTTACACTTTTTTTTAAAAGTTCATAAAGTGGTGACAATATACTACTCAAATTCTTAACGAACTTAGCATAAAAATTTACTAACCCTAAGAAAGAACGCAATTCAGTAACATCTGTCGGCCTAGGAATTTTTACTATTGCATTCACCTTATCCGTATCAACTTTTATACCATCCTTAGATATAACATACCCTAAATATTTGATCTCATCAACCATGAATAGACATTTACTTCCTTTAAGCTTCATTCCATGATCTTGTAACCTTTGAAACACCCTTTCTAAAGTTTCCAAATGTTTATTTTGTGTCCCTGACGTACTTATGATTACGTCATCAAGAAATACTTCTACGCCTGGTATATCATTCAGAAGGTTCGACATAATCCGCTGGAAGATGCCCGGACTAGAAGACAACCCAAACACGAGTCTATTATATTTAAATAGACCTCTATGTGTATTTATTACTGTTAAATCTCTAGAATCATCCAATTCTATCTGATTATAAGCCTGGGATAAATCAATTTTCGAAAAGAACGTAGCCCCATTTATACTCACTAATATATCATCTATCTTCGGTAGCGGATACCTATTGATCAGTAAGACAGGATTTAACGTGACTTTATAATCAGCACAGATACGTTCTTTACAGTTAGGGGAGGAAATATGGATGAGACAGTATAGAGGTAATGAAAAATGGCTACCGGGACAAATAGTAAAAAGGATGGGTACTACTGACTATAGGGTTGTGGATGGATCAGGGAAAGAAACACACAGACACATTGATCAGTTAAGACAGGATTTAACGTGACTTTATAATCAGCACAGATACGGAGTCCACCGTCAGCTTTACGTACCGGTACCAAAGGTGTGGCCCAGTCTGAGCACTCGACGGGTTCGATGATGCCCGCGCGCAGCATCGCATCCAGCTCCGCATCGACTTGACCCTTCAGAGCGTAAGGCAGCGGCCGCGCCCGGCAGTACACGGGGGTCGCCCCCTCCCGCAACTGGAGTGTTGCCTTACCGCCTGTGTACCGTCCCAATCCGCCGCTGAACAACTCTTTATACCTATTTAACAAAACATTTGCAGTATCAGATTTTGTCTTTACAATATTGCCATAATTAATTGCTTGTTGAAATGGGGGTATTTTTATTTCCATTTCGGATAACCATTGCCGGCCTAATAAAGAAGTTGTACCTCCATTGATCACAAACAGTTCTAAATATTTAATTTTTCCTTTATACTGAACTTTCGGTCTTATTACACCTAATGGCTTTATATCACTACCATCATAAAACTTTAATACTAAGTTAAACGGCTCAATTGATCTAGTACTAAAATACCTATCATATGTTTTTTTACTTATACAAGAAACAGCAGAGCCTGTATCTATCTCCATCTTGATAACGTTGTCATCAATAAGCAATGATAAGCTTACCGGGTTATATCCGTTCAAACACAGTTGGTGTAATTCTTCCTCTAGCTCGTCCGAACTAGAATCGCCTCGTGGTCCACCCGGCTGCTCGCTCCCGGTAGCTTCGACGTGGTTCACCCCGCGCCTGCTTCCTCTACCAGTGCTCGACCGTGTCCGAGGACACACGCGTCTCAAATGTCCACTTTCCTTGCATTTACTGCATACAAAATGCTTATAGCGGCACTCGTCGGAGGTATGTCCGCGCCAGCCGCACGCCGTGCAGCTACCGGCGCCTTTGCCCGTGTCCGGCGCAGCGCGCTCGCGGCCCCCGCGCTGCTCACGCCCACGTTTAGTCCTCAATGCGTGTATGTTTGCTGGTGTCACCGCGCTTGTTTTATGCTCAACCACGGCTGCATCTCGCTCCGCCGCTTCCAACCCACACGCCAATTTCACTGCCCCTGAGTACGTCAGATTGTCCTCTGCAAATAACCTTTGTCTGATGACGTCACTCTTAACTCCGCACACCAACTGATCCCGCAGATTCTCCTCCAAATTTCCGCCAAAGTCACAGGTTTTCGACAGTTTTTTAATCTCGGTTAGGTATTGCGTCATATTTTCATCGTCCTTCTGCCTTCTTTGACGAAACCGGAAACGCTCCGCCATGACCGCTGGTTTCGGCTGTAGATGATTCTTCAACATTGCCACGGCTTTTTCATAGGTTAACTCCGCCGGTTTGCTTGGGCTGCACAACGTGCTCAGTAACTCGTACGTTTGATCCCCAACGCCAGTGATCAAGATCGCCAACCACATGTTCTTATCCACGTTATTGACTTTAAAATACATCTCTAACCTTTCCACGTACAAAGTCCAATTCCCTGTCGTCACATCAAAGTCTCTTATCCGACCAATTTGTCCACTCGACATCTTTATTCTGATTTCCACACTAACACACCGAATACAATAAGTATGTAAGTATTATCCTATCCTCGTCGCCACTGAGATGTTTTGTACGTAGGTAATAAAAGGCGAGGATCGATAGCAAACGTATAATGCAAACTGAAGCTAAAACATATGTGACACCTTATATATACTACTGTGATGATCATTAACCAATGCGGGTAACTGAATATATTACAGTACCATAGATTGCCCTGAGCTGTTGGGTAGTTTAGGGTTAGTAACACACTGCAAAATGTTTCGCAAACCTAGTTTGTTGCATGTCCCTCATTCCAAGTCCGGGTACAGGCAGAATTCATTTCTAATCCGTGCGTGCAGACGTTTCAATAAACTGTCTGGTGAACATGATTTGGATATATTCAACACCAGTGTTTCTCGGCTTAAGCATTTGTTGGTAAAAAGCTTCTTTACGGAAAAGTAATTGTTAGCAAAACTGATTTTTAGTTTGTAATTTATCGTGTGCTATTTTTTTTTCCTAATTTATGTTTAATGGGTATTTTGTACCGACCTTTTTTTTCACTTTTTTATGTCACGTGTTTATCAGTGGAAACTTGTAAATGGCCTTCAATTTTATATAATTTAAGAACACTGTGTAAGTTAGCTGTAAGTTTCCCGAATATAATAAAATAAAATAAAATCCATACATTTTTTGTAAACAATCAACTTATTTTACGCCTAATTAAATAATATGCCCCCTTGCGCAGCTGTCGACTGCAAAAATCTGGGGACCTATGTATTCCCCAAAGATCTTAAAAGAAGAAAAGTGTGAGAGAGAGCTCTCCGAAGAAAAAATTGGAAACCAAATAATTCGTCGAGGTTATGTACATATTAAACTTGAAGACTTCTATCAGACGAATGCGTATACAGGTGATGCTCTTTTTCATAATACAGTGAACTTAAGTGTGTTTTCATTATAGGCATTTGTGGATATTTATTTATATACATTATACTAAGGTTGTGTTGTTAAGATTATCTTTTAATCAACCAAAATACTCGTATGTCTAAGTAGCAAGCATCTATGCAGCATTCGCGTTATTGCATTGTATTTAATATCTTCATACCAAACTACCTACTGCCTAATATTAACACATATCCTGCACTGAATCCTACTGAAAGGACTGACCCGCAGCAACTGTGGACAAACCTGTGTGGAAAAGGAAATGGGAGGCCTTTGCCTAGCTGTGGGACTTTATGGGCTAAATAGATAAATATATCTTCCACTCATCATATTTGTATTTAATGTTTCGCATATAGATAAGTAGATCATAAATCCTTTTTGTCTGTTCTAGGTGATGAAAATATTTACAAAAGGCTCAGGAAGACTGCTGTACCCTCTATTTTTTCTTTTACTAAAGTCAAACCAGTCCACCCTTTAGCTGAAGACAGAGCAAATAGACTGTTACAGAGAAATGAGAAAAAACAATGTTTTGATACATATAGTGATCAAATTGCTGGACCTAGCCATGTTCAAACCCGTGATAGTTATGAAGAGCCTTGATAGTTAGGAATTTACAATGTTTAACGAAATAGAAATTTTTCCTAGCACACCATTGGAGCCAGATGATGGGCCAGAGCGGGACCAACATACTGTATCATCAAGGCATACTCAAGTGAATTGTGTGTACATTTATGGATCTATAAAGAACTGTAGAAACAATGAAAGTATCATTGCTTTCTACACAGGTTTTGAAACCTATCAAAAGTTCTATTTTGTGTGTTCGATATTAAGTGTAATGGCTCACAAAATAAAGTATTATGGAAGTCATGTGAAGAATATTACTATTGAAAATGTTATTTATTTCAATGTAATTTAATTTATTTTTTTATGTAAACCAATTATTTGATCCTAGTTTATTGCATTTTTGCTTTGTTTTTACATAATTCTAAATCAGCCATTATTAGAAATTACTTGCAGTCATAAAAATGTTAAATTCAAATATAGTGCATGTGGTGTTAGCTTTAAGTAATTGTTGCACTTATAAATGTATATCGTGTAGTTTTAAAAGAAATGTACTTAATGTGTAAACAATTGTAGGCTAACCTATTAATTAATAAATAAATAAATAAGTCAACGCGTTCACATTGAACGTTTGTTATGTTTGACAAAACATCACAATTTTGTGCCCCTCGCATCAAAGATATTTTTTGTTTGTCTTATGTGCTGTAACTTTAGGGAATGTATTATGTAATATGCATTGTGTATAAGGAGATAAATAAAACATTGTATATAATATTAATTTGGTTTTATTACAGTATCATAGTATTTATCATAAATTGCTGGTTGGAGATACTCAGTGTAAGATGATGTTGTTTTTGGTTGTTTGAACATCATTAATTTTTCTGTGCATACTTTATGCATACGTAATTGTAATCTTTGTACATACTATATCCTCTATAACATGGAGGACTGTGAAGATATGTTTACAGTGTGCTTCCAAGCCACTTCCAGCTGCACATTCACAATGACTTTCACATATCATACCAGTCTTATTCATTAATCTTTTCATTTGTGCCTTGCATTGTGCATGAAAATAAGCATGGTTACGATCATTAGCTTGATCAAGCTCCTATTTTCATAGAGGATTTTCACTTTAGGAGATATTTGAAACCTGAAATAATATTAACATTGAATTAAGTACCTATATTACACGTTTTTTTTATAGTTGAACTCACAAAGGAAGTAGTGAATGCATCATAAGTTGATCACTGTATGAAAACTTACCCTTCAGCAAACGTTTGAATGTGGGTTTTAGATAGCGCTGGAAGATCAGTGCTAGAATTGACATCCCTGAACTTTTCCAGGGCAGGAATGTTAGGGTTATCATCCTCAAGCTCTTCTTCAACTCCGATCAAGTTATTCCTGTAGTATGCCTCCAGTCTTCAACAAAAAAAGGAGTTTTAAATAATGTAAACAAAACAATCTATCAAATATAAAATGGTCATTATTTATTTACCTTTCCACTAAAGCTGCTTTTTTACCCGTGGTAGACGCATCTCTTTTCCATAACTCCGCTTTTAGTTGTACTACACTCCAAAATCGCATACATTTTTGTCCAGTTTTCGTATAAACGATATCGACACAACAGTGAAAACATAAACAACAATGGCGGACTAAAGACGCACAACCGTGCTGCCATCTGCTATGAGCTTTCAGTTTTTAACCCCATTGTCATTTTATGTGTGTTGAGCAATTGCCCCGCTGTCCGAGCACAAACCGATTTTTGGAAATTAAAATGCGCAGACATACAATTATAAGTTCTATCGAACGACTAGTATGAAGTTATGTTGGACAAGATGTGCGGGCTAGTATACGAGTATATCACTATACCTATTGGTGTACTCTGCGATTTAGTCAGCCAACTTATAATTATTGTAAATCTGCGAACTCCCGACCGACGGCGACGTACAAACTAGTTCACAGAACCCAAAACAAACTCTACCATCGTTAAATTCGCAAACAAGACGGCTACCGGCAGCAGAAAACAAATCCTTTAATACATCAATTAAAGCAGAGTCTACACTACATAGCTTGCATGCATGCAATTTGCCCTGTAGCAGTATGACGCAGTACACAAACTTGTGTCAGACTAGCTCTGAAGTCTGATGTGTGCTACATGGTTTGGGAAATTCTGCAATGAGAAATTATATAATGTTTGTTGTGATGCCGGGTAAAAACATAGGATCCTTTTGGGATTTGCCGCAGTCAGGTGAAAAGATGATTTTCATAAAAATAAATTGTTTGTTGTATTGTTTTAGGGTTCCGTGCCTCAAAAAGCCTACCTTTTGAGGCACGGAATCCTAAAAACAATAGTGATCCTAATCACTCGTGTGTCTGTCTGTCCGTCTGTCACAGCCAATTGGCTCCGAATTTTTTTGAAATTTGGTAGGTACACATGTGAATTTCTGTGATCCAAACACGGACGTGTAACGTCAATAAATTAATTTTGAATATGGGGACACTTTTCGGGGGCAAATTGGAAAATTAACAAAAAAAGTTTTGGAAACTGTACCGTGTGACATATCAAATGAAATAAAAATGAAATAAGAAATAAATTATAAAAAAATTGAGATTTTTTTTATAACTCTAAAATAAAAATGGAGAATGGTTCTTTACTCATAGATTATAGGAAAACCTGAAGTCTATGTTCTTAAAATAACATGGTAAATCTTTAAGAAACCCTTCATTGTGCGTGGTCCGAAACGCACTTGTAGTTAGTTTCTTTTTTGTTTGTTGCAACCGGCGCCGGGCGGCGGCGTGCGTGTATGAACGTACGCGAATCAAAAGGAGAATGTAAAGATCGTAGCAGGTGGCTTTCTGTAGTTTCTGCCTACCCCCTTGGGTAGAAGGCGTCAGTTTATGTGTAAAATTGTTTAGCTATGTTTGTACAAAACGTTTTTACAAAAGAGGGCTGTCAGAGCCATTTATAATCTATGTCGTCGCGAATCTCTCAGGGAACTATTTAAAAAGATTAATATTATGACGGTACCTTGCCAATTCATCTATGAAAATATTATGTATGTAAGGAAAAATCTGCATCTTTTTAAGAAAATAAGTGATAGACATAATTTTAATACTAGAAATAAAGATAAAATAGATCAACCATTTTTCAGATTATCCAAAGTACAAACATCTTTTATGGGGTACTGTGTTAAATGTTATAACAAAATACCTTGTGATATATTACAATTAACTGAAAGAAAATTTAAAACGCATATTAAAAGTACTCTTTGTAAACAAGCATATTACAAATTAGAGGATTATATCCTAGATAAGAATGCTTGGAAACATGCTGGTCTAGCTCCATAGGACAATTTTGAGTCTAGACAAAATCAAACTGGTTGCTAATTTAATTGTGTAATTAAATATTACAACATTTTTTTTTTTACATTATGTGATTACTTGAACTCACACACTGACGAATTAGTATCACTTGTAATTTTTTTTTTTTTTTAGGAATATCGTATAGGTTTTACAATGCTTGTAAATATGTGAACACCATGTATCCATTACATAATTATTTTTTCTATCATTGCTTCATTTTTATTTTTACCTATTGTGGTATATAAATCTTATTCCAGGTGCATCGTTTTCACATATAATTATATAATTAATGTATACAAAATATTGTAAAACATTTTAAAAGAGTAACGGTGGAGTTTCTTGCCCATTCTTCTCCATACGAAAACTACCCATTGGAAGGGGCGACTAGAATCAATTCTATTTTTTGTTTTTGACGTTCAAAAGTGCCTTTTTGTGCCTAATTGAAATAAATTATTTGACTTTGACTTACAATCAATACAAATTCTTAGTAGGTAGGTTATTACTTATTTTCTGAAGAATTTAACTCATTGCTGCATTGGTGCGTGTTGGAGATATCGTAAAGGTGTGTCCAAACATTGAACGGCAATCGCGCGCGCCTGCTGCGTGCGGCCTGCCGCGCTATGTTTGGACGACTGCCGCGCGCGAACATTTAGGCTCTTTCAAACAGGCGCGACACGCGACGCGACACAAAGGCACCGTTCATCGCACGACGAGCGGTGTCTTTGTGTCGCGTCGCGTGTCGTGCTGGTCTGCACAAGCCTTTTCTGTCTACCTGCCGCGCACAAACATTTTTAGGAAACATTCGTCATTCGTGTCTGAACGTATTTCTGCGGATATATTAAAGGCTAGGCAGATAGAAGTGCGCGGCGTGTCTCGGATGTGCCACGCAGTACCGCCGCGCAAACATTCGTCGGTTTAGTCCTAACTAGAGCGCGGCAGAAATAATTATGTCCTGCAAACGCCGCGTGTTGCTGCCGCGCTCTTGCCGCTCAATTTTTGGAAACACCTACAATTTGATATTAATTGTGTCTCACTTAGACAGTCACTATATCATCATCATTTCCACTTTCCAAAGACCTTAGTGGTCCTAGGATATGTAGGTATGAGTGCCAGGCAGGTCAAGGTAGCAGATAATAGGCGCACACTAAAAATCAATTTGCTTAGCCGTTTTCCCTACTACGTTGGGTTCGGCCTCCAGTTTAACCGAATGCAGCTGAATACTAGTACTTATTTTACATGAAGCGACTCCCTATCTGACCTCCACAACTGAGTTACTAGGTAACACGACACCCCTTGGTAAGACTAGCTATCAGACTTTGGGCTTCTGACACCCGTAACGACTGTTAAAGATCTACGAATGACAACCGGGACCAACGACTTTTCGTGCTTTCCGGGGTACGGAGGGGTCTCCCATCTACGAGGCGACCACGGCAAACGTAGCTTAACCTTCGATCGACCCGCGCTGGTGTTATCATTGGCCGCGAGAAATATCTCTCAGGCATGCCGGTTTCTTCACGATGTTTTCCTTCACCGTTTTTGAAGCAAGTGATAATTATACAATAACCACATGAATCCGAAAAGTCAGAGGTACGTGCTTGGGGTTCGAACTCGAGATGTATGACTTGGCAGTCCGATGGTCACACCACTAGGCTATCACTGCTATTGCTGCTAAATTGACCTGCCTAAGAGGGTATTGAGGCCAACAACAAAGTGTGGATGACCACGTAACAGGTTACGACTTACATAATGTCTCAAACGTGACTCCGAGGTTCGACCTCACAGATCTACAAAATAGGACAAATATTACGTACAGGCCGCAGGGCAGGACCATTTATTACGTACGCAAAATAAGCTTGTCGTTAATTATTATATTGCGTCAACCTTTACTTATTGAGATAAAATTGTGTTCTGGTTCTTATCTCACGTTAGCATGAGCTATGGGAGAATAACTCCCGCCGCGGTTATAAGTAGAGTTGCAACGGATAGTGATTTGACGGGAAACCGGATAACCGGCGACTACAGAAGCCGGATATTCGGCATGTATGTTAAAACCTGCTCGCATACTCAACCGCACCATCACAATTTGCCTTTAGTAGATTTCAAATATTGATTATTATAGTTAGCTACCATAAGTGCTAACATAACGTATATATTTTTTAAATGACCACATGGGTTTCCAAAATTAATAGTATTACATTTTATTACGAAAACAAGACCAAATATCCGGCACAAGATGAGAATCCGGCCGTCGCTGGATAGTAAAATAATGGCCGGATAGGCCAGATACCGGATAGTGACCCGATATCCGTTGTAAAATAACATAAAATCACGCCTTGTTTCCCCGAAGGGTTGGGCAGAGGTTGTTTTCTCCGTTGTAACTCTAGTTAAAAGATAGATAGTTCAGCAAAGTTGGTGGTTTTGTTATTTTGAAAGATCTTCGTAAAAGTTTGTACTTATGATGTAGAAATGATTTTTTTTTCTCCGAATAATAGTGTGCCTCACGATCTATCCTTCTTTTTAGCGTGTCGCTAAGAAGAAGGCTATTTTAAAATACTGTTGGAGCTGCTGAAGATTTTAAAAACTATCTTTGCATTGTATAAATTCAATTCCTTAGCATTGTATAATTGCATAACACATGTGTGAGTACTATACGTCTTTCATTGACTTGAATGTGCCCTGGCGGCTGAGAGTATGTCATGCTCACTCTAATGTCTCGCTGACGGTGGCGTGTGTGTTGGATCATTTAGCTCCCTTCAAAATGGTTGAGCTGAATGGTGCTAATTCATGCATCATGTTCGTGAACAGCTGCTATCAGTAGGGACTGGTCATCTCTTAGCTGCCACGGCTTATTTTAATTTAATTTTTGAATTGTTTTATTTTTTATTCTGCATCGTTCTCCATGTATTACTTCTACATGAATGATGTAAGCAATATTTTGTAACCATATTTTGATTTAAAAGAGTGTCCGTGGAGTTTCTTGCCAGTTCTTCTCCATAGGTACCTACTACGCTTTGGAATGGGCAACTAGCTTCATCTTTCTGACTGACCGACCCCTTGACAATTCAAAAGTACAGTACCGACCAAAAGTCCATAAGCAATCTCACAAAGCAATAGACTGACGCTTCGGTTTGACTTACGACCTTCTTCTATAAGTTGTTACAATACTGTAGACACGCACATTACACACACACACTCACTTTGTCTGCAACCAATGACTAGTTCGATAATCATCATTCGTTTTTAGTTTCATTCGTCTTGTTCACATAAATATTAAAGTTTAGCAGGTAGACCACAAAAAACTAAGTAAATTATTTCGATTTCTGTGGGGTAGATGCAGTTTGTTACAAGTATTCAATTTATAGAACTTTGTTGGTTCGTGCCGTGATAATATTGGTGACGAGCATTTAGCGCAGTGTTGTGGTTATTATTATCAAAAAGCAGGCATAAAATATATTGAAGAGATCAGATCAGATCAGAGAATATTATTGCGCTGCGTAAAAGTGAAGTGAATATCTAATGAAACCGGACTAAGTGTGAGTGTTATCATTTATATATTTCATATTTTACTAAACATAAATCTTAATCAAGGGTATTGTTGATAGAACAGAGGTATTGTTGAGACAGAAGATGCCTTTAAAGTTTTAAATTCATTGTGAGGTTTAATTCGATTAGTGAATAATAAATAATTAGGTATTATGTGTAATAAAAACAATGTTTTCTTTGTTCTAGAGAAATACTGTGACGGTTAAGAGATATGAGGAAGGGGCTTATTATCGAGTAGCAGCGACGTCAAATGGTGAATGAAACAAATGGTTTCATACCAACGAGATATTTTGCTGAATTATTAAAAACACGTCATTATGAACCGTTCGCCGTGCACTCTGAAGGCTTGCATCACTGAAGACCAGCTAGAAAACCGTTTTTGACCTTAAAATATTGACCGTACCAACTTAATAAACAACAGATTCGTTATTGCATGAATTTATGGTAACGAATTTTTTAAGCACGTTTCAATAGGGTGTTTGTCGTATTTCTTGCAGATATAGGTACCGAAATTGTTTAATATTATTTTAGTAATAGTATTATTTTAGGATTAAAATTTGAGGTTTAGTTTCAATCTTCTTTTCGTAAAGAAAATGAATACTTAAGCTATAACCTCAATACCAACCAATATTTACTAAAGCCAAATAAAGTTTAAAATAATTAATATGAACAACTGCCTTTAACCTTAAAATCAACAATTTTGTCAGTAGATTTTTTTACATTTTAAGTAGTCTAATATTCTTATTTATTGCTTAATTACTTAGACCATGATCAAAGCTTTATATTTATGGTGCAAAAAAATCCATTTAAAATTTAAAACATTTCAAAATTTAAATATGTCAAAATAATGCAAATTGCTTCTAAGTTTCTAGACATTTAATTCACATATTATTCAGGTGAAGTAATGATAAATAATTGTAGCAGTTTGATAACTATACATAAGTAAAATAAACATAACGAATAAATATTATTTATTTTTTATTATAACATATCACGCGTTTTTTATTCTAAACCCTTTATTGCAATAACAACATTAATAAATAGGCAGGATATTTAAAAATATTATTATTGCAAACAAAAATAATAATATTTGCAAAAACAGCGCTGTGATTTACGAGATTAGAACCTTAGCCATCTTGAATCTAAGACCAACGCTTAACGCCTTCTGCTATCTGCACATATAATTTACTTTCGAATTTTAGCAATGCGATACACTGGCCAAGGTCACGCGTACGAGTATGATGCGTGCTAACAAAAGTTATGGAAATATAAGTGCGGCGCCCGCGAACCGTGACGATACGATAGTGTGTAGCGCAAAACTGCGTTCTCTGTGGTGTGTGTACGGCACTCACACCACAGACGTCTGACTGTTTACACATACAAATGTACGGACTATACCGCGTGTTCACAGCAATACGACTCTTAGGCCCGTATTAATAAACGTTCCTCAACGGCGTACTCAAGTGCGTACTCATTTGATACGCCATTATTACGATATCAGCATCTCAAGATCATTGCTAATTAATAAACACATGAATACAGTATCTCAGTTACCAAGATCAGCTCCTCAATGCGCTGTACTTGATGGCTTGATCTCGTGAACGATTACGTCACATTACCAAAGTTTAGAATAACATTCATTACGTTTCGTTAATGTAATGTCGTAAGATTTATTGAAATACTTTTATTTTGTTAAAAGTTTAATGAATAGCGCTGTATCACGTTATAAAGTTGTTTTCTACCCAATAAATCCTTAAATTGTCAAAAATATTGTGTAATTATTTCTCAATGTGACAGAAATCTTTACTACTCAACTCAGTAGATACAAATAACATAACGCAATAAAGCGTCGGAGCGACGAGTGTGGAAAAAAAAACGCCATACAACAATCAACATCATTCTGTTTGTTTAAACTTTATTAATTAAACATTATGCAACTAAAGAAGTAGGCGGATTAATGCCTTTATGTGTTAAAAGTACCTACATAATTATTTAAAGTATTAGATAAATGATACATATTTATATGTACTTACAATATTTACATAAGTAGGTACCTACCTGAAATGATGCTGTAGCATAAAACCTTAAAGTTAATAGGCTATTTCTGGGGAAATTGGAAGACCTCTGTTACTGTATTTCACGAATGAGTCTTTTATTAATTTAAAACTTTTGATAAAATCTGAATCGTTTTTGATTTGGTAACTCAAAAGGATTTGAGGCATCCCTTACATGGGCACGCCACAATTGCGGCGATAAGACCCCTCTTTGAGGAGTGGCTTGAGAGGCGTCACGGCGTCCTCACCTTCCGCCTGACGCAGGTCCTCACCGGACACGGGTGCTTCGGGAGGTACCTGTTCAGAATAAGGCGGGAGGAAACACCCGGGTGTCACTATTGTGTGGATCGGCCTGAGGACACGGTGGAGCACACGGTGGAGGTCTGCCCGGCTTGGGCGGAGCAACGCCGTGTCCTCGTGGAGGCGATCGGCGGCGGTGATCTCTCGCGTCCGGCCCTGGTTCAGGCCATGGTACGGAGCGAGAGGAAATGGCAGGCCGTCACCTCCTTCTGCGAAGCGGTAATGCTCGCGAAGGAGGAGGCGGAACGCGTGAGGGAGAGGCAAATTTCGCGCCCTCACGCCCCTAACCGCCGCAGGAGGAGACGCCCGGGGCGGGAATCGCGAGCCGATTTCCGGCCACCGTAGGCGCGGGCTTGCGGACGGTGAGCAATGGGTAGCTCGCCTTCCGATAAGGACCAAGCCTGGGTCGACGGCGCGTTGTGTTCCACGCGCGCCTCAAAGAGATGTCAGCAGAATTGACGGGGTCCGTTAGGGCCAATGCCTGCCGGGGGTTCGAAGAAAACCGATAGGGACATCGTGGCCCCCGGCAACAGGGCAACCGAAGGAACACGGGTGGGTTTTAGTCAGTAAGAGTCTGACACGCCCTCCCGCTCCACCCAGAGCGGGAGAAGTTATTTGATAATTTCCCACCCAAAAAAAAAAAAAAAAGGCATCCCTTACATATACATATTCAAACATTTATGGTAAACGATATCGCAAAGGCCATAAAATATCGTCATAGTACTCTATTTGATCGTAATAATGAATTTCACCCAAAATATTTTCAAACTCCATGTTTCACGCGACTAATCACGACCTCAAGTCACGTACGGCCTACACTCAGGTTTAAGCATCTTGAGTACACTCACCTATTGTATACTTAAGTGACGAGTTTCGTTTATTAATCAGTCCATCACTCGGCTGATAACGTAAACCCAAGCAGTAACTTGAGTACATCAATTCTTATGTTTATTAATACGGTCGAGACCTCAAGGTTGTTATCAAGTGCGAGCTCTTGGGCTGAGGAACGTTTATTAATACGGGCCTTAGCGTGCTCATGCACTTTTGAGCGCTTACTGTACCTGTAATTGGTTTATTTAAAATAAATGCTTTGAGTTTTGAGTTTTTTTTTTGAGTTTTGCGACATAATTAGCGTCCATCAGTTCTTGTAACGGATAGATGACAGGACACGCAGGACACGATATTGTGTCCCATTGTTTGCAGCCTATTAAGTATCAGGTATTCAAAATTATTAGGAAGGAAACTAGAATAATTATTAATTACGAACCATTGGGAATTACAATAAGACAATAACGTCACACGTTTTGCAACTCAATATCCATGGGTGCAGAATGAGAAAATGCCATCTCAATATAAAACTCGGTTGTCGAATTCAGTTAAAGTTATTAGTGCCTACAACCAGAAATGATTAAACAAACGCTTCTATTAAACTATTCGCCATTACTACCGTCTACTATAATTTTTTATCTTAAAACTACATGTAGCGAGGTCAAGTCAAGGTGAAAGGTGCTCTTGCGCACACATCTTCACTTTTGCTTTCTGTACAGTACGTATTTTTAGACAAATAGGTGTGAAGCATCGGTGGTTCAGTGGTAGAATGCTCGCCTGCCACGCGGGCGGCCCGGGTTCGATTCCCGGCCGATGTAGTTATCCTTTAGCAGTATAAAAAAAAATGCTGTTCTGCCGATTTTGTCTGGTTTTTATTTATTTATGTTGAACATAATTATAGATAGTTATTATGGTATGTTGATAATTAGAAAATAGATTATTTTTAATTATCGATCATAAGTAACTAGGTTGTGGAGGTCAGATAGGCAGTCGCTCCATGTAAAATACTGGTATTCAGCTGCATCCAGTTAGACTGGAAGCCGACCCCAACATAGTTGGGAAAAGGCTAGGTAAGTAGATGATGATGATCATAAGTAACACGCACAGTGATAGCGACATGGGTAGGTAACATTTAGATTAGATTGCATTAATGTAATCAGAAATTAAAAATAATAATATGATTCGCCATTTAATTATTGGCTTATGAAAAGTAGGTTATTTTTTGTCGACAGTAAAAAAAACAGCTGCATTGGTCAGTAAAAAAAAATACAGTTAAATATTATCAAAAAAATTGTAGGTACATTTAAGGTACCTATTGTATCTACTGGAATTATTGTCAAAGTTATGTCTATTTTCTGATATCCGTGAACTTGGCAGATCATTTCCCAGCAGAGCATGAAAAAATTTGAGTTCTATTGGCATGCGGGTGAGTTCTAGAGTTCCTTATACTTAAAATAAATAGTTCTGGCTTTTTTGCCTGAAAAAAGTCGAATGAAAATATGCTCTGCTAACTTCCGTTAGCAGATCCTTTTTTCCAAAATTAAAATTTTAAAACTGATTTAGGTGCACAGTGGTGAGCTCTATAGTTCCTAATACTTTTGCGGAAGAGTTCTGCTGACATAAAAAAAAAAAAAATGGCCTTTTACTAGAAAAAGACAATCATTTTGATAAACTGTGCACCTAAATCAGTTTTAAAATTTTAATTTTGGAAAAAATGATCTGCTAACGGAAGTTAGCAGAGCATATTTTCATTCGACTTTTTTCAGGCAAAAAAGCCAGAACTATTTTTTTTAAGTATAAGGAACTCTAGAACTCACCCGCATGCCAATAGAACTCAAATTTTTTCATGCTCTGCTGGGAAATGATCTGCCAAGTTCACGGACATTATTTTCTGCATGTTAGAATCTCTTAACTAAATCGATTATAATTTCTACGATAACGCTTTGATACCTTTAATACCCCAAAAACTTAGTATTCATTTCCACATACATTTCTTAAGGCAATATGCAAAAACTTTTACCCGTACTTTTGAATAGAATTACCCAGGAAACGAACCAAACTCAGTCCAAAAGTAAGTTTAATAACGCCTGTCTTAAATCTCAGGAAAGGGGCCTTATTACCATACCACGCATCATATCTCGAATACTGATCTTTTTATGCAATCCCCTCGACTTACATGAATATCGATCGAGATATAAATTATACATTATACATAAATCTACCCACTTGTTAGTAAACTTTATCGTTTGCTACCATTTTTCTTTGGGGAATTGTCGAATGAAATATGTTTGGTAAGGAGAATTGTGTTTATTTGTTATGAGATTGTGTTTTTGATGTTATCGTTGTGTGTATTTTATTGATTTTTTACTAATCTACAAAAAAAATTAAAATCGACAGTATTGCTTTGTAAAAATTAAATAAGATCACGTTTGTAAAAGACAACCTATTTTAAAAGTTTTTAATAAACACTAATGAGATTGACAGTTCCACTTTTATAACTAGAATTCTAATAGCTGGGGTTGCAGGTTCAGGGAAATAAGCGTTATTATATCCTTTCTCTAGAAGTTACTTTCCACCCACGCCGTGGTCTTATGATTTCATGTCATAAACAACATCATCATTATGTCTTATGTGTGTTCTTTTCCTAAACACATCACTATCTCCATACGAAAGAAGCACACTGCCGTAATAAAACAATCTCAATGCATGCAACTTTTTATAGTAAACCAACACGACATGTCCTGGCACTTGGAACCCTGCCCATCCCGGAAGGAGCCGTGTGTCACACCGCGCTGTCAACGTAAAATTAAACGCATTCTTACTACCATGACATTTTTATTTGAATTTAGAATGCCTTGTTGCGAGCCATGTTTTGTGTTTTTGAATGATTGAGACCGGAACTTACACATAGGTAGGTAGGGAGTGGAAGTAGAAGGTACCACCGTAATTAGTAACATAGGCAAAATACAACAATACATCATTAGTGTTCACTGTATAGGAAAAAAAAACAATGTGTTTTGCTGTTGTGTACTTTTTTTTTCTTCGTTTTATCTAACGGTAGTTGCCTAGGTAAAAAAAAACGAAATTCTATTTAGTCCGTCTTTCAATTAATAAAAAAAAATTAGACATATTTTTTGCTTTATCATATTAATCAAAACTAACTTAGAAAACACGCAAATAAACAAAAAAATATAAATTATATGAAGTGTAAAAGTGATTTCGATATCCTATTTACAGAATAAACAATTTCATTTAATTTCATTACAAATAAGAACTATAATTGCAGAATGAAATATACCAAAACTATAAATATATTTTTTATTAACTTTAAATTTATAAAAGACCAACCGATTTCTTTGTAAAAAATAGTGGTTGTTTCTTTATCTATAATGTCAACTCTAATGCCTATAATTTGTTTCTTTCATGGGCGTCACTTGGCCAAAACCTCTTTATCAAATGGGCATTTCCCTTGGGCGCAGTTAAAGTTTATATGGAGAAAGAGTGCAGAAAGCTAATATTTTTATATATTTTTGCATTAGAAATAAATTAAATAATAAAAAATAAAAACATTACACACACTACCATGCGTTTGACACAAGACGGCTACCATAGAATAATGACATGGCAGCATGGAATTAGTATGTACAACTTAGAATTTAAATGAACTATGGTCGAATTTCGACCACTGGCCGACCACCAGTATGAATAAAAGCAAGTTATAAATGTGGAAAGGCTAGGTGTAAAAATAGTAATCATTATGATAAGGACCTCATGCTCGGGGGTACAAAAAGATGAAAGCCAAACATTTTTTTGTGAACTTACTACTTGAAGGCTTGTGCAGACCAGCGCGACTTGTAGCGCGACACAAAGGCACCGCTCGTCGCGCGACGAGCGGTGCCTTTGTGTCGCGCCGCGTGTCGCGCTGGTCTGCACAAGCCTTCCCTCGCTCTCATCATAATGTGAGGCCTGCTAAGTTCTCTATTTATAGCCTTCAAAAGTCCACTTCAATATTCATACGTTCACTCACTCAAAAAAACATTCATTTAAATCCAGGTATATTCGCGAAATGTAAAGCCGTGCCACGATATTTCGTTCGCGAATATTTTTTTACATCAGCCAGACATAATGAGGTCGCGTCGGATCGCAGTTAGCGTTCCAAATTCAAATAAAATAACCTTCTGAATTTCGAATTTATCGTATTTTTGGAATGAAATTCGGATTAGATGATTTGAATTTTAGAATAGTATGTTCGTTTTGGAATAAAAACTTGTCATTAGTTTAATTCAATGTAGGCATTTGAAGTACGATCTTTTGAGCAACAAAATTAAGTTAATACTCTTATTGGAACGAAGTTCGAAGTTTTTTATGATAAACACATGCCTCCTTTTTTGCTTCGCCGCAGTCAGTTAAAAATACCAAAGAATGTACTTAGTACTTACCAATTTTCGTTGTTGACTGTGGGTACAGACGCCAGCACATCAAGCTACCCGAAACTGTCAAATTTTCCCAATCAACTTTGAACCTTATTCATCAGCGATAAAGTTGAAAATCTATTAAATAAATTTGACAGATTGTAGTAGCTTGATGTGCTGGCGTCTGTACAAAAGAAATAGAAAATACAACCACTTAACTAGACTCAAATTAGAGTCAGTGTTGATTGTAGGTATTGTCATGATTTCAAAATATTAATTAGATTTAGTGATTTTAAATACTAAATATAAAATTAAAAGATTTGCCTCAAATGATTTTTGTATCAGTGTAATCATGAAGTTTAAAAGTATCTCATTTGACAGTTCCGTAAAAGTACTGGTTTTTTAACGGAATGGAATTGGAAACATGTTGTATGGAGCGTCGCTTAGCTTCTAAGTCTTTGAGCCTCGAAACCTAAAGGTGTCTTCAAGAAGTCTAAAGTCTATAACGTTATTATATTAAGTATCTAATTACACACGTAGTTTGTTAAATAATGCTAAAAGTGTACCAAGTTTGTATGTGTGCAAAATTACTCGTATAAATACAGAAATAATGGTGCCGATTCTCTTGTACACCGAACTAAACTAACTAAACTATCACTAAAATTCCTTACTTTTGACTATGAGAATATTATAGCTATTCTGCAACATAAATTCTCTAAATTTAAAAATAATTTTGACACATCTAAATCGAATTTGACAATCGCGACTCCACACGTGATACCTAACCACGTGATCTTTTTAGAGCCGGAGGCGCGCAGGGGGGGCAGCCTCGTCGTGTTTTATATGGAATTTTTCACTTTTTGTATGGAAAATAAGAAAAATTATTACCTACATGTAGAGTGTCAGGGGTTTTATGGGTTTTATAAAGGGGGTCGAAATTTTCATTATTTTTGCGATTGGACACACCGTTTTCGAGATATAAGCAAAAGAAAAAATAAAGATTCAGTACTGTTTTTGCATTTGAAGTCGAGGTGTTGGTGTGAATTTATAGTTCATGACAACCAATTTTATTCCACACGTTTTTAGTCGCGATTAAAAATAGTCAGACTTAGTTAGAAAATCTAAATTTTAGGTGAAAAACGTCAAATTCAGAATAGCAAAATTGCTATTTTCACTAAACTAATATCTCGTTGCCATCTTAGTGCTGTCAAACTAAAATATAGTTAAGTTGTGTCACTTTAGTCTATTTCAGAATGGGAAATCGTCGTTTGACAGGAATAAACTAAATTTTGGTGATTTTTAGTTTAGTTTAGAGGCATTTGTGACAAGAGAATCGGCACCAGTGTATCATTATAGTATAACATTTAGTTTTGATTGTACTATTAAATAAAAGGCAATAATAAAGCAACTATAAAATAATAGCATTTAATTTAAGCATTGTTTTGTTAAAGTTGAAAACAGAACAACGCTATTATTCCGTTTTGTCTGTCACTGATTTATTTTATAGCGAATAGTTCAATTGTTTTGGTATTACATATTCTATTGTAACTGAAAATTACGTTACCTACTCGTATAATAAGTAAATAGCTGTTTGTTATTGGAACTTCTTTATTGTCTGGGGGCCTACCACCAGCTCATAAAGCAGTATTATTTTAATATTACTTCAGTGGGAGAAAGAGATAGAGATATACGTAGATACCTTGCTTTTCGACCCCCTGACAATTCAAAATTGCCTGTAATTGGTTTATTTGAAATAAATGCTCTGATTTTGAGTTTGGGTTTGACGTCCTGTAGAGCTTCATCCCCTGCTCTGTGTTCAGCCTAACAGGAATTTCAAAACTTGTGGAAAAATTTCTAATTGGAGATACCTACTTCTTATTATTATTATATTTTATTTTATTTTATTTTATTATTTTAATTATTGTGAATGTGAAGACTCTGTGGGTCATTCCTTTTTGTTTTGTTTTTAATGTTTTCTCAGTTACTTCTAATCATGGTCTGACAGTTTGAGTAATTTAAGTGGCCTACCCAAATGTCCTGTTTTTGGTATTGTTCGTCGAATCGTTGAGCTCCTTAAATTCTGAGTTGAGCTGCACGATAACTGACAAATGCGTGCACTGACTGGACAGGCCCTCTCAATCTGTGTGGTGCTTTCCTCAAAAGACCACTTCAGACACCAATCCACATGGCCTTCACATGATCTGACCAAGATTATGTCTGGACTTTAAAAGAGACTGAGACCTCTGAGTTTGTTTCGGCCTTTCTTCTCAGAGTAGTCAGATAGGATACGCCGACCTCATCTAGTTTTAAAATATGATTGACGTGTAAAAGTGTTTGTACAAACCTACTTACAGAAATAAAATCATTTATCATTTATCATTTATCATTTATCATTATTGTAACACATTTTTGCTACAAAATATTTGTCCGTACTTACTTCGATGTTGTCTTACAACAGGGTATAAATACTTATTCTTTTTAGGGTTCCGTACCTCAAAAGGTAAAAAACGGAACCTTTATAAGATCACTCTCTTGTCCGTCTGTCTGTCCGTGTGTCACCACCGATTTTCTCAGGAATGGGTGGACCTAGCAAATTGAAATTTATACCAGATACTGAGGTCTATAGTCCCTATTAGGTACATAAAAATCAAGGTCCTGAGTTAACACGATAAAAAGATATGTCCAAATTTAGATTTTTGCGAAAACTTGTAAGTACCAAAATTTACCTTAATTTTCAACTTTTTTATTTTTCGGATATCTCCCTTTACTTGTGCTGTAAGACCTTGCTTTGAACCAAAATTGACAATTCTAGGTCAACCGGAAGTACCCTATACTAGGTTTTGGGTCGAAAACCTATGTGGTAGTTCCCGTTGACCAAGAATCACGAAATTTGGCTAAAAGCAAGGTCTTACAGCACAAAAAAGGGAAAATTCTAAAAAATAAAAAGTAGAAAATCAAGGTAAATTTTGGTGCTTACGAGTTTTCGCGAAAATCAAAATGTGCCCATATCTTTTTACAAATAAAAATAATACCAATTTTATTATGGCGGTATAATGGGTTTAATTGGTACGGAACCTTCGGTGCGTGAGTCCGGCTCGCACTTGGCCGGTTTTTTCGAACTACTGAAGCAATGGATTATTAGCAATCTGTTTCAAAATGATTCAGATTGTGATTGATCGTGTATTACGCAAATACAGTGCAGGCACTTACAATTTGATTTTTAATTTAACTTCGCTCACAAACTTAAGATATAAATTACAAAATGAATGAAGCACTCACAAGGATGAATCTTTAGATATTTCATCTTCGAAGTGCGAGTCAGTAAATTGCTTTTTAAATTACTCAAAAGTCCGCAGTTTGCCGATAACTCCATTTTCATTATTGGTTTTATATCAATTAAAAACACTTTTATTATTTAGTAATGAATTTCATTGTTAGGCTTGATTTTATACGGTGAGCAATGGGTAGCTCGCCGTCTGATAAGGAACAGGCCCGGGTCGACGGCGCTTTGTGTTCCACGCGCTCCTCAAAGAGATGTCAGCAGAACTGATGGGTCCGATAGGGCCGATGCCTGCCGGGGTTGCGTAGAAGTTCGAAAGGGAGATCGTGGCCCTGGCAACATGGCAACTGAAGGAATACGAGTAGGTTTTAGTCAGTCAGAGTCTGACACGCTCTGCCGCTTCGCCCAGAGCGGGAGAAGTTATATAATAATTTCCACCCAACAAAAAGGCTTGATTTTATACCTTTGAGACACTGGTGTTGCAAGTAGGTATTTTGTTTTATCTAATATAATAAAAGAGGTAAAATTATTTGTTTGTTTGTAAGAGGTAAACTGAAGAAGAACTGATCCGATTAGATACAAAAATTCTTTCACTGGTAGATAGCTACACTTTTGCCATATAGAATAATATTATGTTATGTTTCTTCTACACGGACGGACTAAGTCGCATGTAGAAGGTAGTTGTCTATAAATCTATAGATACATACATGTATACAAATAAATAAAATTGAAGTGTCTCTTTGAAATATCCAAATAACAGCTTTTTACTGAATGCTTAAAATGTAATAAAAAAACTTTATACAAAAAAAAAACAACCGACTTCAAAAAAAAACACTACAAAGTGAAAAATAACTTTAATTTCGGAAGTCGGTGTCTTTGGTTTTGAATTTTCGTTCTTTGTCACCGACTTCCGAAATTAAAGTTATTTTTCACTTTGTAGTGTTTTTTTTAGAAGTCGGTTGTTTTTTTTTGTAAAAAGTTTTTATTTTTCACTTTTTAGTTGTGGTACCTACCCCACACAAATTCGAATACCACTACCTGCTATGTAAATAACAGTGACAAGAAGTTATTATATCATCTACATACTAAGTGGGAAAAAATACGTATAATTGAAGCTAACTCAAAAACTACCCAAGCAAAGTTAATAAAATTTATATGGGACCACCTCTGAAGTATGATCTACCAAACAAAAAAAGAATCATCAAAATTTATTCATAATTGGCGGAGTAATCGCGTAACAAACATACAAAAAAAAAAAAAAACATACAGACGAATTGAGAACCTCCTCCTTTTGGAAGTCGGTTAAAAAACAGTAGGCAGCTGCAGCAGGCGACGTGTCACCGTGATACTACTAGTTTTTATTATTTATTTCTATTGCTCGGGCTACACCGAGTACCGTACCGTAGTAAATACCTTCCGTGGCTAACGACACGTCGATTTCATAGAAATACATAGAAACCAGTCGTGTCGCGGTGACACGTCGCCGTCGCCTGCTGCTGCTGCCTGCATTCGGCTATAGTGTACCTTAAAAGTAATTTAGCTTTAATGAAAATCTTTTACTTTCAATATGGCCTAACTTGGCGGTCCGCACAGGGTGGGTTGGGCGTATGAGTAATTAGGGATCGCTCATGTAAGCTTTTTAATGTAGCCGAGAAGTGCTGTCAAAACTTCAAGCAAATCAGGGTTACCTATTATTAAAAAAGGCCGTGTATTTCTCTGAAACCCTTTTCATGTTACAAGCCGTATTCAAGAAGTCAAATACAAATGTTCCTTTTATTTATCTGAACCAAAAATTATTTCTTTTGGAGAATAAAAAGAACAATACCTATTCAATACGTACAGAAGTCTAAGTATTCCGCTGAAATTCTTCTAAAGTTTTTGCCGTCATCTGGTCGTCGAGTGCTGCGTCAGGGAGACGCAAGTTGAGACAAAAACTGAGGTATATAACGTCTTCTGTTCCGGGTACTAGTGTATCCATGATGCGCTCACTTGATCACTTATAGATATTTTTATTTACACACGTATTTACATCATTTAAAAACTATCAGACTTAATATAATTATATGTACAAGTATATAAAAAGGGGGGAGGAATAATCATAGAGCATCAAAAAATTCGTCTGCATCGCTGTCAATAGGAAAAGTGCCCAAAAGGCTGGCAGCATTGCTACGTTGTATGGCAATGCTGATTCTTTGGCCAAAGAATAGGCCAGCCCTCTGGTCACGTGAAGAGTCGATCAGCCGCTTGGCGATGTATTGAAAAACTAGGTGGGCACTCGGACCCCATGGCCCTAGTGTTTCAACCCCAAATAACTTATTGATTTATATGGCTTTGAGAGTGTACTGGGTGGTTTTAAGTGTAGCCTAAAATACAGTGTATTATTCTCGTGTTACACAGGGTAACGTTATATAACACCAAGGCCTAAATTCCCGGAGGATTAGGCTGAAGTGTAAGTATAGCAGACACATAGTTTTTAGGGTTCCGTACCTCAAAAGGAATAAACGGAACTCTTATAGGATCACTCGTGTGTCTGTCTGTCCGTCTGTCACAGCCAATTTGCTCCGAATCTAATGGACCGATTAAGTTGAAATTTGGTACAGATATGTATGTCTGTAACCCAAAAACGGAGGTGTAAATAAATTAATTTTGAATATGGGGGTTACTTTTGGGAGCAAATAAGAAAGTTAAAAAAAAAAGTTTTTCAAACTGTATCGTGTGACATAATATCAAATGAAAGGGCTTGTTGCGAGTATCTAAATTTTTTTATAATTTTAAAATAAATACATTTAAAGATATTTAAGAAAATAAATGAAAATTTACCCTTATCTCCGAAACTACTGAGACTAAAAATTAAAAAAATAGAAAATGGTTCTTCACTCATAGACTACCGGAAAACATATAAGAAGTTTGTGGTCTTAAAATTACATGGTAAATCTCTCAATATTGTGCGTACAAAATTACATTTGCAGTTGGAACGTATGGGAGAACAGGTAGGTATTTCAACATTTTCAACTACAATGTTCAGTTTGTATTTGGGATTAAAATCATCCCAACTACGGAACCCTTAATTATGCATAGTCCGACATGCACAGCTGCTACAGCTGGGTAGTTACAGCACAAGACTTACCAGCATTATAAAAAAAAAACGTAAATAGTGAAGCGCGTTTCCTAAAAGTTGAAAATGGAAGCAAACATTTTCATCCCCTTTAAAATATATTTACCCACTTTTAACCCTTTCATTTTACTACCCTCTAACTACCTTAACTAAAATACTCGTAAACTACCCGACACCCCGACAGGTAGCTGCCAATGATCGCACCCTAATATTTTACGAGTCGAAACTATATGCTGGCTAAACAAGTGGAAACTCATAAAAACACTCCAGATGGTGCCATTTTATTCCCCCTAAGTTTTTACCATAAATTACCCCTAGAAGCTGTAAAGGTATCGGTTCGTATTCGCGTTGAGTTCAGTTTTCATTATCGGCACGGGAAAATGTATTATTGTTTTGTTTTTAGCTTGTCTTTTCCTACTGCTGAGCAAAAGTCTTTGTTTTATGCTACCACAGTCGGTTTCGAGGTTGGGTCGTTTGCCAGGGTTGATCCGTGGACAGGTGACTATCTTTACATACCGAGACTCCTCCGTGCTTCGGAAAGCACGTTAAACCGTTGGTCCCGGCTGTCATTCGTGGATCTATGACAGTCGTTACGAGTCGTCAGAAGCCCGAAATCTGACTCCAGTCTTGACAAGGGGTATCGTATGTCCCAGTTACTGGGTTGTGGGGTCAGATAGGCAATCGCTCCATGTAAAATACTGGTATTCAGCTGCATCCGGTTAGACTGGAAGCTGACCCCAACATAGTTGGGAAAAAGCTAGGCGGATTGATTGGTCAGTTTCGAGGTCTTTCGAGGTCGAGGACTTTTAGGTTTTAGCTCATAATTCATCTGAATGGAGGAAACGCTGTCTAACCGGATGCAGCTAAATACCTGTATTTTACATGAAGCGACTGCCTATTTGACCTCCACAATACAGTTACTGGGTATTACGATACCCTTTGCACAGATTATATATGTATACTACAGATACCCAATCCCATACAAAGAAATGACACCACCCTAAATCTGGCTATTTTTTTTTCTTTATTTTTTCATCAGATGGCAGCATCAGCGACTCACTAATTGCCAGAACTGTAGTTTAATAATGCCATCTAGGAGGCCGTGTAGATACTAGGTGGCATCGATACTATGTGGCATCGATACTACTAGATGGCGTCGTTTTAATTTTATAGATTCACTTCATCGCACATCGCACCACAGAGTACATTGAATATACTCATCGCACCGTGCGTTCAAGGACAAGTAATAACAATACAACAAAAAAACTATCTCGAGTTGGCGGAATAGTTTCATTTTGTGCTAGCAATTTTCACGCTGCTGCGAATGCCTCGTTTATGTTTTTAAGTACCTATTTCAATGCTTAAATCTAGATTTCTTCTCCTCGATACCAAAATCTACTATTGCTAAAACTCAAAAACTGAAAACACGCCTAAGTCGCATTTTAAGGTGATTTTTTCATAATTAATTGATTCAGGCGTGACCTTGCGGAAATCCATTATAAAATACAATAGACGTGCCACACCAAGCGCTGAGTGCCCTCAGCACTGTGTTCGAGTTCGCAACAAGTCCATCGTCATCCTGAGGATGCCTCGTTGAGAGGTGAAACACGTGTCGATTTCTTTCAGGAGTTTTTTATGGCTCTTTAGAAATAGCTAAGCGGAATAAGTTACTAAATATATCCACGTCTATTGCATTTTTGTGAATTTTTCAATAAATACCTATTCATATTGTTAAATTTGATTACTTAGTCAAATCAATCAAAACTATAAAATTGCTTGTAATTTACAAGGAAAAATTCTGCCTATCCTTTTCTCAACTATGTTGGGGTCGGCTTCGGGTCTAACCGGATGCAGCTGAATACCAGTAACTGGGTAATACGATACCCCTTGGCCCTTGGTAAGACTAATTGTCAGACTTTTGGGCTTCTGACGACCCGTAACGACTGTAGTGTTTCCTTATAATTTACAAGGAAATGAAATGAAATAAAATTAGACATATAAATTTAAAAAAATTATGGTTCGTTCAACCGATTTTGATTTCTATTGCTTTGGTGGCATGACAAATAGCAGCTGCAGGAAACAGTTGGTATTGTGACCATTTTTAGGGTTCCGTAGTAAACAAGGAACCCTTATAGTTTCGTTATGTCCATCTGTCTGTCTGTCCGCGGTCTAGCTCCGAGACCCTTAGTACTTGAAAGCTGTAATTTGGCATAGGTATACATATTAATTACACCGACAAAGTGGTAAAACAAAATTATAATTAACATTTTTTTTAGGGTAGGAAGGTACCTCCCATACACGTAAAGTCGTGACGTTTTCTTTTTTTTTATCCCTTGGTGTGGGGTATCATTGGAAAGGTCTTTCAAAAACATTATGAGTTTGTAAAAACTATTTTTAGATTCAGGGATCCGTTTGCGAAATATTAAGCTTTAAAGTGGTAATTTTTGTTAGAGTCAAGTGTCCCCCCCCCTGCCAGCTAAATGGTTGTTTTTGGATGTGTGAAAAAAATCACAGCAGTAGTTTATATAACGAAATTAAAAGGAAAACTATCACAGCTAAGTAGGCTCTACAAGTTAACGAGTAATAATCCACAAACTTAATTTTACAGTTGCAGTTTATCAACTACAAAGTTAAGTTTGTTTTTGGAATAAATTCATCCCAACTACGGAACCCTTTATTGTGTGTAGTCCGACACGCACTTGGCCGGTTTTTTTACAAGTTTTGGAACGAAGAATACAAAAATACAAACAAACATACAAAAAACAAACATACAAACAAACATACAAACAAAAATACAAACAAACATACAAAAAACAAACATACAGACAAACATACAAACAAACATACAAACAAACATACTAACTAACAAACAAACAAACAAACAAACAAGCAAACATACAAGCAAACATACAAACAAACATACAAACAAACATACAAACAAACAAACATACAAACAAAAAAAAAACATACAAACAAACAAAAACACAAACATACAAACAAACATACTAACTAACAAACAAACAAACAAACAAGCAAACATACAAGCAAACATACAAACAAACATACAAACAAACAAACAAGCAAACAAACAAACAAACAAATATACACAAAAATACAAACATACTAACAAACAAAAATACAGACATACTAACAAACAAAAATACAAACAAACAAACAAACAAACATACAAACATATATACACAAAAATACAAACATGCAAAGGAACATACAAACAATCATACTAACAAACAAACATACAAACAAATATACAAACAAACATACAAACAAACAAACAAAAATACAAACAAACATACAAACAAATATACACAAAAATACAAACAAACATATAAACAAACAAACAAACATACAAACAAACAATCAAATATAATTACAAACAAACAGACAACAAACAAACATTCAAGCAAACATACAAACAAACATACAAACAAACATACAAACAACCATACAAACAAACATACAAACAAACATACAAACAAACAAAAATACAAACATACAAACAAACATACAAACAAACAAACATACAAACAAATATACAAACAAACAAAAATACAAACATACAAACAAACATACAAACATGCAAACAAACGTACAAACAAACATACAAACAAACATACAAACAAACATACTAACAAACACACAAACAAACATACAAACAAACATACAAACAAACAAACATACAAACAAATATACACAAAAATACAAACATGCAAAGGAACATACAAACAAACATACTAATAAACAAACATACAAACAAACAAACATACTAACAAACAAAAATACAAACAAACAAACAAACATACAAACAAAAATACAAACATACAAACAAACAAAAACACAAACATACAAACAAACATACAAACAAACAAACATACAAGCAAACATACAAACAAACATACAAACAAACATACAAACAAACAAAAATACAAACATACAAACAAAAATACAGAACTACAAACAAACAGAGATACAAACAAACATACAAACAAACATACTAACTAACAAACAAACAAACAAACATATAAGCAAACATACAAACAAACATACAAACAAATATACACTAAAATACAAACATGCAAAGGAACATGCAAACAAACATACTAACAAACAAACAAACAAACATACAAACAAACATACAAACAAAATACAAACAAACAAAAATACAAAAATACAAACATACAAACATACAAACAAACATACAAACAAACAAACATACAAACAAACAATCAAACATAATAACAAACAAACAGACAACAAACAAACATACAAGCAAACATACAAACAAACATACAAACAAACAAATTACGTTCGGCTGCAGACGAGGATGCAAAGAAAACCGATATGATTTACTTAAATGATTTAATTAAAATAATTATTACAATTAGATCGGTAAAACTAAGATGCGCGACAATTGCTCGATGTGAGAAACAAGAGTGGCCCACCAATACACTAAATCAATATTAATCACTGCTAATGCACAATCTTCGATCCCACGCCATCGGATTGCTGAGAAGGTGAATCTCACGGTGCTGAGCGCAATGCGGTAGGTGGTCATTGTCAATGCGGTAGGTATTAGTCATAAGAATTTAGGGTTCCGCAAGTAGCGACATAACATCTCCCTCCACGAGATCGGCAACTATTTGAAAACTCTAGTCGAAAATAGTGTCGATGGCGAAGCTGGATCAATCTCGGTGTTGCAGGCCTCCTTATCCTTAATATTGATTCCATCAGTAACTTCCTGTAGTTGGTTCAATCTACGACGACGAAGTATAATGATGATAATGAGTACACATGCACCGGATAGTAGAATATATACCGGTATAGTAGTGTGGTATATAGCTTCAGTATTCGACGACTGTAGCGTTACAGGTTCTTGTAGAGCGATTTCAGAGTTACTTGAATGCAAACTGCCAAGGTCAATGGTATCTAGTTTTATAGTTTTCATTGGTACATTATACGAATTTTCCTTTGTAATTGGCAAGTCCATAATTTTCAATATCTTTCCCTTAGTTTGATCATGACGATTGCTTGCAATAAATGCTGTGGTTTTAAGCATGCAGCCTTTAGGTATGATAGATAAGTAGCTCCCTTTCAGCATTCTATAGTTATCTTCAGAACAAGTTAAACGAACTTTCGTAGGTTTAGGAAAGCTTACAATGAAGTGTTGGTCGTCTAGCTGCTCCATAGCTTCAGAAGACAGGATGACTGATGTAAATTGACAGGACTCATTAATTTTCTGGTGAAGTATAAGCTGCTGGATACAGTCCGACTGTTTGCCATGGTGGTGACTTAAATTATCCTCGCAAAGGTGACCGTGGCTATACTTCGGACATTCTGTCTCCATGTACAATAGATCTTTTTCGTGAACCGCTAAGAAAGGATAAGTTGGAATCAGGACCTTATTGTCATGATTAGGAGCCAGGGATAATTTATATAGGATGAAGTTAGTGGGATAAAGAATCGGAAATTTCATAACTATCACTATTTTATTCCCATTGTAATAATATCCTAGTCTAATTATGTCAAAATATTCCCTAAAACTGATATCTAGAAATTGATCCTTATTATATAATATACCTAATCTATTCATCATATCCTTAAACATAGCATAGTTAAATATAGAATTATGAATACTTCTAGCCCTAATAAATGCTAATAAATTTTGCAATTTATCAAGTTCTTTAGATAAATTATCTATATTGTCTCCTAATGTGCTAAATGAGCATATTTAATGGTATCTGTTTCATATCTACCGTTGCTAGCTAAAATAGAATTGATAATTTTCTCGATTTTATCTTGGTTTTCTACTATTTTGTCTGTAACGTTTGATGAGCATATTTAATGGTATCTGTTTCATATCTACCGTTGCTAGCTAAAATAGAATTGATAATTTTCTCGATTTTATCTTGGTTTTCTACTATTTTGTCTGTAACGTTTGAGCTACGTGAAACCCACTGCTTGCTTAAACTTATTTGGTGATTCATTTCAGTAACTAAATTATTTTCATTTTGTTTTAAGATTGTAATGGCATTATCGTATTTTAATGCATCAGTATAATCTAAATTACCTGAAATGCTCTTTATTACTGAACCAAGACCATCTATGAGACCTCTTTTAACACGCTTTACCTCAAGTGTTTCTAACTGTTCCAAAATTTCTTCTAATTTAGTACCTAAATATTTAACGTGGGGTTCATAGAGAGATCGCGATATATTACTCAATTGTGGTGTAAGATTTTGTAATTGCTCGTTAACCGTCTCTAAACTATTGCGCATATCTTGAAGGTTTATAATTTGGAGAAAGGAATGGAAATGCGAAATAATTCGTGTGGATCCCAGGTTAAAGGGCAAAATACCTGGTCCATCATTAAGACTGTCTAGCGTTATCTCGTCCGCTCGGGCCAGGGCCAGGGTCAGGACTAGTAGTATTTTCAGTGTCCTGTAACAAACGAGCACTATTAGGCACCCGTTTTAAGCGTGATTTAGGCACGGTGCCTCTTTTCTTTTTAGTATAGATATGGATAGGCAAATCCGCTAATACTGTATCATGAGTATATCGAGCTGCTAACTTCTGCCTATGGCATAAAGGATTCCTAATAAAAACTTGTTGCTCTGGTTCGTAATCTTCTTCAGCTTCACGATTCTTATTAACATTTTCAGTAATTTCAGTGCGGCGATGAAGTGAAGTGTCGTTGAGAATATCGTATACTTTTGACATTCGTCTACGGTGCTCCTGGATATATTGTTGTAAATAATTTATTTTTATAATCTATTGTAGCTTCCCATTTTTCTAGCAAATCGGTACCAATAAGTCCATCAAAGTGATCGTGGAACTTATAGATATCAAATGAAACTGTACTTGAATCATTAAATTCATTAAAAATTGGTAAAGTAATTGAATAGTCGTTTCTAGTTTTAGCATGAACACTATGCACTTCGAATGGAGAATAATTTAGTGGAAAATCACTAAAGTATTTTTCGACAGCATTAGGACATAGAAATGACTGGTTCGCACCTGTATCTATTAAAAGCTTAAGAGGGGGTGATGCTATTTGAATGTATGGAAGGTACCTTTGAGTTTGGAGATTTATTTCTATTTTAATTTGTCGGATTTCGGAGTTTTCTGAAAATCCTGCTCCTTTGATTCTTTGACGTCCTCTTTTATGCTTCCAGACGGCTGCGGATATTCTACACATTCCTGAGGGGATGGTTGATATTCATAGTACATATTTTCTGGAAACTCATAGTAATCGTAATAAGTTCCATCAAAATCGGTAAAGTAATCATTGAACGAAGGATCGTTATAACAATCACTAAAATGCATCTCCCGAGTTTTAAAATAATTATTGGGTGGAGGATTGCCTGATTTACTCCAATCATGCCTAGAAAAAGCGTTAGTAGGAGGTAATTGTCTGCTCACGAAATGGCTAACACCACTCATTGGGCGTGGTTGCGCTGATCCACTAGGCTGGTTAGGAGAATTCTGTTGGACTACTTGAAACGGGTTATTCTGACGGTTGTAGTTCGGTGGGGGAGCCTTGAACAATTGCTGAGTTCGGGTCGGACCAAACTGGCGAGGTTGGAAATAATTCGGTTTCCATTGCGGTGGTTGTTGAGTTGGAAATTGAAATCGTGAAGGTCCTGGCATGCTATAATTATTAAGCCTTGGATCAGGCATATTAAACGGCTGAGAGGGGGATTTTAAAATGATTACCGGGTTGGTTATTACTATTCATTCTTTTATCAGGTAAACGGTCGTTACGATTTTGCAGATACATGGTATTCGTTTCTTCATGAACAAATTCTAATGCTTGTTCTATACTTTGAGGGCGCATACAACGCACGCGTGATCCTACAGGATCTTTTAATCCACGCACGAACGCCTGAAGCGTTAGTTTTTTATATAAATCCCTTTTGGCGTCTATAGTAGTTTTTAATATGTCGTGTAAAGAAACATACGTCATTAAAGTACTAAAAAGATTTTGACAACGCTCATAGAACTCTTGCGGAGTGTTAGAGCCCTGTGTTAAAAGAGATAAATCGCTATAAAGAGCAGTCTCATCCCTTTGGTCAGCAAAATTATTTATTAATGCCTTACGGATGCCATCCCAATCACTTGCTATACCATTTGAGTTAATTAAGCGAGCAGCAGACCCTACAATTTTATTTAATATACCATTAATAAGTGCAGAGTTAATTAATTCGGAACCACCTTGAACATTATAGTATTCTTTAACTAAATGATCACACAATTGAATAAATCTTGTCAGCACATTCGGGTTCCCGTCAAATTCAGGTACCAACCGCAATGCTTTAAAAACGGTATCTAAGTCCAAAGACATTTTCTGAGAAAACGATTCTGTGTCCTCGTATAATATATCTAAATTAATATCTCTTCTAGAATCTATCACTAATTCTCTACTACTTCTAACTATCCTAGTATTCCGGGATTTTCGTGGAAAGAAAATTTTGGAAAGTTATATTAGTACAGGCTAGGAGAAAGCGGTCACTAGAAATAATCTAATGTACTTACATGAACATTATATCAGCCCCTTTGCGTAATCAATGTCTGGATTCCTCGATACAGCACGACGTGTAGATTCGGGATACTCTGGAGCGACTGGATAGCCGCACGGGCGGCTTTTACGATTACGGAAATCTTCCTTCTTACGCGAAACCGACCGCGAGTATCCTACCGACTGCGCCAATTACGTTCGGCTGCAGACGAGGATGCAAAGAAAACCGATATGATTTACTTAAATGATTTAATTAAAATAATTATTACAATTAGATCGGTAAAACTAAGATGCGCGACAATTGCTCGATGTGAGAAACAAGAGTGGCCCACCAATACACTAAATCAATATTAATCACTGCTAATGCACAATCTTCGATCCCACGCCATCGGATTGCTGAGAAGGCGAATCTCACGGTGCTGAGCGCAATGCGGTAGGTGGTCATTGTCAATGCGGTAGGTATTAGTCATAAGAATTTAGGGTTCCGCAAGTAGCGACATAACAAACATACAAACAAACATACAAACAAACAAAAATACAAACATGCAAACAAACATACTAACAAACACACAAACAAACATACAAACAAACAAACATACTAACAAACAAAAATACAAACAAAAAAATAAATAAACAAACATACAAGCAAACAAACAAACATACAAACATATATACACAAAAATACAAACATGCAAAGAAACATACAAACAATCATACTAACAAACAAACAAACAAACATACAAACAAATATACTAACTAACAAGCAAACAAACAAACATACTAACAAACATACAAGCAAACATACAAACAAACATACAAACAAACAAACAAACAAACAAAAATACAAACAAACAAACAAACAAACAAAATACAAACAAACAAACAAACATACTAACAAACAAAAATACAAGCAAACAAACAAACATACAAACATATATACACAAAAATACAAACATGCAAAGGAACATACAAGCAATCATACTAACAAACAAACAAACAAACATACAAACAAATATACAAACAAACATACAAACAAACAAACAAAAATACAAACAAACATACAAACAAATATACACAAAAATACAAACAAACATACAAACAAACAAACAAACATACAAACAAACAATCAAACATAATAACAAACAAACAGACAACAAACAAACATTCAAGCAAACATACAAACAAACATACAAACAAACATACAAACAACCATACAAACAAACATACAAACAAACAAACATACAAACAAATATACAAACAAAAAAAAATACTAACATACAAACAAACATACGTATATGCAAACAAACATACAAACAAACAATCAAACATAATAACAAACAAACAGACAACAAACAAACATTCAAGCAAACATACAAACAAAAATACAAACAAACATACAAACAAATATACACAAAAATACAAACAAACATACAAACAAACAAACAAACATACAAACAAACAATCAAACATAATAACAAACAAACAGACAACAAACAAACATTCAAGCAAACATACAAACAAACATACAAACAAACATACAAACAACCATACAAACAAACATACAAACAAACAAACATACAAACAAATATACAAACAAAAAAAAATACTAACATACAAACAAACATACGTATATGCAAACAAACATACAAACAAACATACTAACAAACACACAAACAAACATACAAACAAACAAACATACAAACAAATATACACAAAAATACAAACATGCAAAGGAACATACAAACAAACATACTAACAAACAAACATACAAACAAACAAACATACTAACAAACAAAAATACAAACAAACAAACAAATAAACAAACAAACATACAAGCAAACATACAAACAAACATAAAAACAAACAAACAGACAACAAACAAACAAACAAACATACAAACAAAAATACAAACATACAAACAAACAAAAACACAAACATACAAACAAACATACTAACTAACAAACAAACAAACATACAAGCAAACATACAAACAAACATACAAACAAACATACAAACAAACATACAAACAAACATACAAACAAACAAAAATACAAACATACAAAAAAACAACAAACAAACAAACATACAAACAAAAATACAAACAAACAAACATACAAACAAACATACTAACTAACAAACAAACAAAAATACGAGCAAAAATATAAACAAACATACAAACAAACATTCTAACAAACAAACAAACAAACATACAAACATACAAACAAACATACAACAAACATACAAACAAAAATACAAACATACAAACAAACATACTAACTAACAAACAAACATACAAACATACAAACATACAAACATACAAACAAACAAACAAACAAACATACAACAAACATACAAACAAAAATACAAACATACAAACAAACACACTAACTGACAAACAAACAAACATACAAGCAAACATACAAACAAACATACAAACAAATATACACAAAAATACAAACATACTTACAAACATACATACTAACAATCAAACAAACAAACAAACAACAAACAAACATACAAACAAAAAAAAAACATACAAATAAACAAAAACACAAACATACAAACAAACAAACATACTAACAAACAAAAATACAAACAAACAAACAAACATACAAGCAAACATACAAGCAAACATACAAACAAACGTTCAAACAAACATACAAACAAACATACAAACAAACAAACATACAAACAAACATACAAACAAACATACAAACATACAAACAAACATACAAACAAACAAACAAATAAACATACAAACAAAAATACAAACATACAAACAAACATACCTACTAACAAACATACATAACAATATTTATTATAACCTCCCGCTGAACCTCCCCTCGATATCCTCCCGCGACCCCCTGATCCTGATACACCCGTGCATACCTCCACCCTTCCCTCCTCTTCTCCCCCCCTCCCCCGTGCCCCTTCAGGGTTACCTCACCCCCTCCGGGTCTTAACTTTGGAGCCAGAGGTCGTAGACCTATCAAGTTTGGGGTCCCCGAAATCAGGAGAAAAAGACCTCTCTTTTGGCTCCATTAAAATCACGGGAAAACGCCGCATTATTCCTTATTTTTAACCGACTTCCGAAAAGGAGGAGGTTATATGTTCGACGCGTATATTTGTTTTTTTTTTTTTTATGTTTGTCCACCGATTTCTCCGTCATTTGTGGACCGATTTTATTTTTGTTTGAAAGGGTATGCTCCCAAATTGGTCCCATATAAATTTTATTAACTTTGCTGGTGTAGTTTTTGAGTTAGCTACAAAATACGTAATGTTTTGCCAACTTAGTATGTAGATGATATGATAAGTTCCTGACACTGGTAGTAGGTAGTGGTATTCGAATGTGTGTGGGGTAGGTACCACAACTAAAAAGTGAAAAATAAAAACTTTTTACAAAAAAAAACTACCGGCTTCCAAAAAAAACACTACAAAGTGAAAAATAACTTTAATTTCGGAAGTCGGTGGCAAAAAACGAAAACACAAAACCCAAGACACCGACTCCGACTTCCGAAATTAAAGTTATTTTTCACTTTGTAGTGTTTTTTTTGGAAGTCGGTAGTTTTTTTTTTGTAAAAAGTTTTTTGGTATTGAGTGGTGCTGCGGTGTACGCTGTGTGTGGCGTATGCACTCACTTACCTACTCATTTTATTACAATTGCTTCACTAATTAATCGAAAAGAACTTCGTTCCATCCGGGTGTCCCTTGACACCTCTCAGGTTTTTTTATTCAACTTGCCGTGTTAGTTAGCAAATCTTGCAAGCTGAATTAAAACCACTTCTTCTTATCCTACGGAGTTGAAATTTTACTAGTTGGTTCAGTTTTGAAGACATTTCTTTATGATGTATGACGGAAGTAAGATGGATGAAAGAACTCCACAGCAGTTAGCGGTACAAACACGGAATTTAATATACGCATTTAATTAATAATAAATAAATAATGCTAATTATGTACCAAAAACATGCTAATAGATTTTTTCAATACTTTAAATATTTTAATTAAACAACTAAACGTAAAATTTGCAACGATTGTGACCACACCGACTAGGTACACAGGCAGGATTTAAGTTCCTTGCTACACACGCATAGTTACGAGACCCCATGCCCTTTGGTAAAACTGGTTGTCAGACTTTTGAGCTTCTGACGACCCATAACGACTGTCAAAGATCCACGAATGACTGCCGGGACTAACGGCTTAACGTGCTTTCCGAGGCACGGAGGTCTCGGTATGTAAAGATGGTCACCCATCTACAGACCAACCCCGGCAAGCGTAGCTTAACCTGATGGATCGACTCGTGCGGCTGATATTACTTAGCCACGAGCTCTTTTGTAAATCATAAGTATAGGGAAAAAAGTTTGTCATTATGCGTCATTTAATAAAATGTGTCTGTCTAACTGTATAGATAGGTAAGTATATTATGTACCATTATATAAGTACTTATGTGCGATGTTTGTTGTAAGGTACCGATGGTCTGATGTAATGCCTAAAGCCATCAGATGAAAATGTTGTGGCGGCATCAACATCGCCACACGCGAGCTACGCATTACACGGCCGTCACGCAAATCCTGCATCGCGTAAGCAGAGTTTACCGCGCGATTGCATATATACAACGTCCCGACATCAATCGTTGGGCTGTAGCCCACCAGACACGAAACCCGTCTGGTCGGAGGATCCTTCCATTTCTATAGAGGATGAGTGAACTCTACACCCTTTTTTTTTTTTTTTGGGTGGGAAATTATCAAATAACTTCTCCCGCTCTGGGTGGAGCGGGAGGGCGTGTCAGACTCTTACTGACTAAAACCCACCCGTGTTCCTTCGGTTGTCCTGATGCCGGGGGCCGCGATGTCCCTATCGGTTTTCTTCGAACCCCCGGCAGGCATTGGCCCTAGCGGGCCCCGTCAATTCTGCTGACATCTCTTTGAGGCGCGCGTGGAACACAACGCGCCGTCGACCCGGGCTTGGTCCTTACCGGACGGCGAGCTACCCATTGCTCACCGTCCGCAAGCCCGCGCCTACGGTGGCCGGAAATCGGCTCGCGATTCCCGCCCCGGGCGTCTCCTCCTGCGGCGGTTAGGGGCGTGAGGGCGCGAAATTTGCCTTTCCCTCACGCGTTCCGCCTCCTCCTTCGCGAGCATTACCGCTTCGCAGAAGGAGGTGACGGCCTGCCATTTCCTCTCGCTCCGTACCATGGCCTGAACCAGGGCCGGACGCGAGAGATCACCGCCGCCGATCGCCTCTACGAGGACACGGCGTTGCTCCGCCCAAGCCGGGCAGACCTCCACCGTATGCTCCACCGTGTCCTCAGGCCGATCCACACAATGGTGACACCCGGGTGTTTCCTCCCGCCTTATCCTAAACAGGAACCTCCCGAAGCAGCCGTGTCCGGTGAGGACCTGCGTCAGGCGGAAGGTGAGGACGCCGTGGCGTCTCTCAAGCCACTCCTCAAAGAGGGGTCTTATCGCCGCAATTGTGACGTGCCCAGCGCGGGGTTGCGACAATCGCACCCTCCATGACGCCATGAGATCCCGCCGGAGCTCTGTCCGCTGTGCCGCGATTTCTTGCGGCATCGGAGTTAAGCCCCGGCGTTTCGCCTCCTCGCGCCACTCCCAGATGTGCGCGAGGACCTTTGCCTCCAGATCCCATGGCGGTAATCCGGCAAGGAGGCTCGCCGCCTCGCAGGAGACCGTGCGGTATCGTCGGGCCAGCCGGATGGCCATGACCCTCTGGGACGCGTTCAACCGGCGGGCTGGCCGCAGCCTCAATGAACGCGCCCACACCGGTGCCCCGTAAAGGGCCATGGACCGCACGATCCCCGCGTAGAGCCTCCGGCAGGAGGCGTTTGGACCTCCCAGATTGGGCAGGAGCCGCTTCAAGGCAGCCCCGGCCCGGTCCAGTCTGGGAGCCAAACGTCGGAAATGCTCCACGAAGTTCCACCGGCTGTCGAGGACGAGTCCCAGATACTTCATCGTCGACTCGACGCCGATGTGAACCCCTCCCGCCAATACCTGGGAAGTGAACTCTACACCCTGTTCTTCATACTTTTATTTATAATGTAAACAAATGAATCAGAAAACGTACCTGTGGATGCCAATTCTATTGCCACTTATATCAGATTAAGTGCTTTGATTTGATTATTTGAACACTTAACCAAAATTCTAATTTTAAATCACCTTAGAGAGATGTTTTCATAAGACAATTGAGGTCAATTTTGTAATCCCAATTTTCGTTGTATATATATATATTGTATATAATGAATATATTATTCAAACAATAATTGTTAGTTAATTGATTCATGCGTGACCTTGCGGAAATCCATTATAAATAAAATATGGGAACCATACCGCGCAGGACGCTGGCCAGAGTGAGCCATCCCGCGGCGGCACGTAGCGCGGTATGGCTTTCTGTGCGTCCAGCGCTCGGTGTGCCAACACGCTGTGTTCGGGTTTGCGACAAGTCAATCGTCATCCTGAGGACGCCTCGTTGAGAGGTGAAACACGTGTCGATTTCTTACAGGGTTTTTATGGCTCTTTAAGAATAGTTAAGCGGAACAGGTTACTAAATATATCAACGTCTATTGTATTTTACAATAATTATTGGTGAGATATAAAGTTAAAACCTTCTAAATACAGATCAATATGACATAACATCACGCCTGTATTCCCGAAGGGCTGGGCAGAGGTGTACCTATGTACACCCACATTTCGCCAGTTATGTTTAAGTCCCATGTAATAGGGGGCGAGCCTATTGCCATCAACCGGGCACAAATCCCGACTCCTTAGTGAGTGATTGCGTAAGAATTAAACCTGAATGGGGTTTATTTACACTTTCATCTTATACTTTTGGAATAGACCGTACATTTTAGCATGGTTATGTAAACATGCGGTTCCCGGCCGATGCAAGTAATCTTTTTGTGTTTTTATTACGTTAACTACAATGCCCAATATTAAAATCTGGAAAGAAAAATCCAATTATTTTTTTGCTAGTTGTTAGATTTCGGGTGGTCGATTAAAAAATCTAATAATTTTCATGTGGCTTGTACGGTCACGCCTCAGATTTGTTTTTCTTTATTTATGATCACATTTACATACTATTCACCCTTTTGAAAAAGGGTAATCGCGATAAGGGACCTTTTTCAAAAATCCCTTGGAACGCACGGAAGGCTTTACCAAACATTTTTTATCAAAGTCCCGTTCGTGGGAAGACTACAATACGGGTTGAAATCTTATCCCTATGTCCCATTTCCTCCCATAAGGAACCAGCGAAGTTCAAAGGGTAAAAGATGAAAGATATGGGGTAGAGATGGAACATCCTATTAAATGGATGGGATTAGAAAAAGATTAATATAATTTTGTTGATTAACTGATTGTATTCTTAACCCCCGATGTAAAAAGAGGGGTGTTATAAGTTTGACCGCTATGTGTGTGTGTTTGTGTATCTGTCTGTGGCACCGTAGCTCTTAAACGGGTGAACCGATTTGAATGCGGTTTTTTTTATTTGAAAGCATGTTGGTTTTATTTTAGTTTTAGGTAGGCAGGTTTTAGGTTGCATTGTTTTATCAAAGAAGGCTCATCCGTTTGAAGATTATCAGCTCTTTTCTAGTTGATGATTGGATGTGAGACTGTGAGTATCTTCCACAGGTCTGATCGATTTGAAATTTGGTATTCTGTTACTTCAATGATATTAGAAGAACATAGTAAATATAAACTGATGCTGCAGCATCACCTAGAATTTGCAGGATACCCAACTCCCTTACCAACTTACAGCACAGGTATCGTGTTTGGGCTCATTGGAATGGTCTCAATGAATAGGTTATAGATAGATGGTGAACAGAGAAACAAGGAAATGTTGGTGTCGGTAGTTATTTTAAATTTTAACTGTTAGAATTGTACTTGTGTAAATACGTAACATTCACGATTTTTTTCCAGTAATGTGGAGTACGGGTATCTAATGATATGGCCTTTTTTTTTTGGACTAAAACCCACCCGTGTTCCTTCGGTTGCCCTATTGTCGGGGCCACGATTTCCCTATCGGTTTTCTTCGAACCCCCGGCAGGTAATGAATGATATGGCCTGGACTAATAGTCTCTCTGTACAAAAGCATCGTTACCATCCTTGAACACAAAAACAAGTTTATGAAATAAGCATGAATGTAAACGATAGGGTACGTATATACCTATATATTATTAAGTTTGACTAAATTGTATTTATTAGTGCATGTGTACCCTTAATTTATCCACTCGACAATAGCCCATTACAGACAGACAATGCACAGACTAAATCGCTGGGTTTAGAAGCATACAATTTTACAAAAATATTCCTTAAATAAGTCAGCACTAAGGAAGGATTTTGGAATATTAATCCCAAAGGATGAAACGGGGATGAAAGTTTGCATGGAATTTTTTGAAATTCGTAATTTTTGCCGATGGGAAATCCCCCAGGCACATAGCTCGTTAGATAACTATAAAGATATTTAAAAAAACCTAAGAACGCTACAAGTCGCGCTTGCGATCATTTGATAATAGGCCTTTATCCAAATTTATTTTTTGTCCTGCAGGTAGTTTAATAAAAAATATTGGACACGTATTTTTCTGTTTTGACGTAATCAAAAGATTACGGCGATACATTGAGTTAAAATATGGCATGACGTCACGCCTTGCTAGATTTAATACTAAGTTGTGACGTAGCAAACCCCCACTCCCCAAATTTAATGCGTGTTTTCTAAGTTATTTTTGATTAATATGATAAAACAAAAAATACGTGTCTAATATTTTTTTATTATTTGAAAGACGGACTAAATAGAATTTCTTTTTTTTACCTAGGCAACCACCGTAATCGAGGCTTCCTTTCGATTGTATAAAATGAGGTATTTCAGCTTTGGCTCTAATAATAATTGCAGCAATACATCAGCCTCAGACCAAATAAAAAACCAAGACATAGCGCTGCGAACGATATAGTGAAGCATGCCAATACTACACCTCCTCTCTGTGCATACACGCTCACACGCACACATTTACAACCATTTACAATGAAACTACACCTTACTAAGTGCACACATGTTTACGAAACCGGCCACCACCGAATATTTTATTTAGTCAAATATTGTACTTAGTTAATTAAATCAAGCTACGGTCATCGTAATGACCATTCATTAAACTCCGTAACAATATTTTCATGAAAGAATTTAGATACTAAGAATTACCATAAATTTCACTAGTTTTTCGTTGTTTTTGTATAAAAACTAAATTTAGTTTTACTGGTGATACATCTGGCACGCGGCTCCTATCTCTCTTGATTTACATAAGTGTCTTGTTTCAGTAAATATATTTAGCTACGACTGTAGTACTTGTGTCTGTAATACAGATATTATGGTGAATAGGTATTTTGCGTAATGTTGCTGTGGAATGTAGATAGGAGTTTTCTTAGCTTGCGTTTTTATGTACCCAAATGTTTTTTTCGGTGCGATGCCAAGGTTGATTTCCTTAATAGTACCTATCAAAGTAGGTACTTACCTGTATTATTAAAAAAACTGTACCTAACTGGCAAAGGTGTCGGGTCTGCCTTATAACAGTTAGATTCTTATAAACAGTTTCAATCGTTGATTTCATAAAGCGTTGCTCAGCCAGAGAGCCGTTGTAAAGCCATCGTGAAACCTTCTCCCATCAAAGCAAAGCAGACATCTCTATAAAATTTTCTTAAAATAATGTAACTATATGAACTCCCAACTTTCTAAGTATGACTACATATGAACTTTGTCCGGTTTAAAGCAATTTTCTCGTTTCTCGTTTTCTTCCCTAACGGTTGTGTAAGGACAAAGACTAAGTAAAAATATGAAGAAGTTTTTAGAGGTATGTGGAACAGGGTGTAAAGTTCACTCATCCTCTATAGAAAAGGGAGAATTCTCTAAACAGACGCGTGTCGTGTCTGGCGGGCAACTGCCCAACGATTGATGTCGGGGAAGTTAAATAAATGGTGTTCGCGCGGTATACTCTAATTGCGCGATGCAGATTTTGTGTGACGTCAGGTCTTTGGTGCGTAGTCTGCAAGTGGTGATGTAGATGCCGCCACAAGTTAAACATTGGAAGCGACCGCTGTGAATACATTTTGAATAACTGGATTCTATGCGTAAGGAACGTGAACTCACATATTATATTTCACCCGCGTGATTGCTGATCACGTGGGTCAGGATTATCAATGACATATATATATATAGATGATGATGAGAAACATAGATTAGAAAAAAAAACTTCCCCATTTTATGTGTAGGGGAGGTAGGTAGGTAAATTATTATTTTGAGTTTTTGCCATTTTGTCGGCGTGATTAATATGCATGCTCATACCAAATTACAGCTTTCTAGTACTAAGAGTCTCTGAGCTAAGCTGTGGACAGACGAACAGACAGACAGATGAACATGGCGAAACTATAAGGGTTTCTTGTTTACTACGGAACCCTAAAAGGAAAATACATAAGTTACCCTTCTATACAGTTTTCTTATTCTGTGGTGTGTTCCTCACAGTTAGCAGAGTTTTAACGCCACCACATTAAGCTGACTTGTACATCCAAACGTGTATACTTAGGCTATTTATTTTCACTCTTTTATCTTTGCTGGGTAAGCGAAATAATGATTTAAAACGACGTGACGAAGGATTGGTCTCTGTAATGGCTGTAAAAGTCCGTTTTATGCCTCATTTAGCCATTAAACTCGGCTGTTTTTTCAAATCATTTCATCGTTTCAGTCGAAAGACGATCATTGCTGGACATAGGCCTCCCCTAAGCATCGCCACTTCGACCGATTCTGTGCTCCTCGCATCCAGCGGAAAAATCAAATCCTTTGTTTCAAATCTTTTATGAAACACAAATTGCAGCAGGCATCAAAGATTGCCAAGAATCTGAAAGTCTAACAGAGACTTTTATGAACATCTTAGCGTGAGCAGAATTTGAATATAAATTTAATTTCTTACAAGGAAAATCTAAAGAAATACTCACCTACTCTAAAAATGGGATAAAAACACCACAAACTTCTGTTCAAAAATATACCAACGAAGAAGTTCCATCAATCTTCCTCTAGATCTACAAGAATGACTGTTCAAAAAGTCTTTTATAACAGTTTCCTACGATTCCACTATCGCCATTAGCACGATGTCTAAACTTGAGAGTTGTGTGCACAGTGTCGGACATAAGTTGCGCTCTCAAAACGTCTCGTCGACGATAACTCTTTTAACCATTTATTAGAACAATGGATGCACTGTGTACATACTCAGTTTGAATACACTTCTGGATAACATACGACACATTATTTTTGTAAATGTCGTAGGTTCACAAGGGACATGATTTAAAGCAACGGTTTCCTAGAAGAGCAGTGACCGCGACATAACGGCCACAGTGACGACTGTCATGAAAGTGATGACAGCGGGGTTTCACTTTACGGTGTCGAAAAACGCTCTCTGGGAAAAAAACACCTACTTACTTTCATATACACGCTGAAATTTTAATGGTTGTTTTTCCGCAACAAAATTATTATAATTCAATTCAATTCAAAATATTTTATTTCACATAAACCTATAAGGGCACTAATTATGAAACGTCAGAAGCTAGGTGCACGTTTCCATTTGGTCGCTTCCTATGGAGAAGAGCCGGCAAGAAACTCCACGGTTACTCTTTTCAAATGGTCCACAAGTCTACAGCCTACAACGTTCTCTCAAACTCAAACTCAAACTCAAAGCATTTATTTCAAATAAACCAATTACAGGTACTTTTGAATTGTCAAGGGGTCGGTCAGTCAGAAAAATGAAGCTAGTTGCCCATTCCAAAGCGTAGTAGGTACCTATGGAGAAGAACGGGCAAGAAACTCCACGGACACTCTTTTAAATCAAAATATTGTTACAAAATATTGGTTACATCATTCGTGTTGAACTTATACATGTGAGAACAATGTAGAAAGACGTGCACGTTAAAAGCGTCCGTAATAAAAATATAATATCAATTCAAAAATTTAAATAAATTAAAATAAACCGTGGCAGCTAAGAGATGACCAGTCCCAACTGACGGCGCCCGTTCACGAACATGACGCATGGATCAGCACCATTTAGCTCAACCATTTTGAAGGGAACTTAATGATCCAACACACACGCCACCATCAGCGAGACATTTGAGTGAGCATGACATACTCTCAGCCGCCAGGGCACATTCAAGTCAATGAAAGACGTACCCAGTAAATGGTAGCTTTATGGAATGTACAACATGGTCACAGTGCTCACACATGTGATATGCAATTATACAATACAAAGAGATTGAATTTATACAAAGGAAATATAGTTTTACAATCTTCAGCAGCTGCAACAATACTTTTGAATGCTAATCAATTAGTTTATGCGCCCTTGTGGAGCTGGACCAGCGCTGAGCCAAGCATTTTTATCAGCGATGTAATCCCCCAACTTATAATATGCTTGGCAGCATAGTGTGCGTTTTATACATGATTTAAATTTCGTTTCGTTCAGTTGGAGTATGTGGGAAGGTATTTTATTATAACATTTTAAACAGCACCCCATGAAGGATGAGTCTACTTTAGCCAGTCTGAAACCCGGTTGAACTAATTGGTCCCTATTTCTAGTCCCATAATTGTGTTTATCACCTCTTTTACTGAAAAGACTTAGATTTTTCCTTACGTACATGATGTTTTCATAGATATATTGACAAGGTACCGTCATGATGTTAATATCTTTAAACAGTTCCCTTAGAGAATCGCGTCTGCGGAGGCCATATATTGCTCTGATGGCTCTCTTCTGCAGAATAAAAATAGACTCGATATCTGCAGCCCGTCCCCATAGTAAAATACCGTAAGACATGATACTATGAAAGTAACTGAAATAGACTAGCCTCGCGGTATCTACATCGGTAAATTGACGGATTTTTCTCACAGCATATGCTGCTGAACTTAGCCGTCCTGCAAGAGATGTTAAATGAGGACCCCATTGCAGCCTTGAATCGAGCGTGATCCCCAAGAAAACAGTTTTATCGACAAATTCTAGTTTCTCCTTATTCAATACTATGTCACAATCACTACTTTTAACATTTGGTAAAGCAAATCTTATGCATTTAGTTTTTTTCCCATTTAATACTAAATTATTAGCAGTGAACCAATTTTGGACCTGCAGTAGGGCGTTATTTACTCCGTCAAGATTTGATGCACGTCTATTTTTCTTAAAAATTAAGGAAGTGTCGTCAGCAAATAACACCATTTGTGGTTGGTTTTTTAATAAATGGGGTAGATCATTAATATATACTAAAAAGAGGAAAGGACCCAATATCGAGCCTTGTGGAACGCCCATTTTTACTTTTAAACCGATTGAATGGACACCATTTACTTGATCCTGCTGCTGTCTATCATTTAAATAAGATTTTACTAAATTGAGCGCAAGTTTTCCTAGTCCGTAATGCTCAAGTTTCAAGAGCAAGGTTTCATGACTCACGCAGTCAAATGCCTTGGAGAGGTCACAAAAGATTCCTATGGCATCTTGGGCCTCCTCCCACGCTGTAAATATGTGTTTTAGTAAGGTGACACCGGCGTCAGTTGTACAACGTCCTTTGGTGAAACCATATTGCTGATCGTGCAAGATTTGGTTGGCGTTAAAATGATTAAGCATTTGATTGAGCATTACCTTTTCGAAAACCTTGCTGAATACCGGCAGCACAGATACTGGTCTAGAATTGTTAGTGTCTTTACTGTCCCCAGATTTAAAAAGTGGTATTACTTTACTGTATTTCATTAAATCCGGGAAGACTCCTTGATCCACACACAAATTAAATATTAAAGCTAAGTACGGTGCTATAGTGTCGATTATGTATGTACAAACTTTGATAGATAATCCCCATAGATCTTCGGTCAATTTGATTTTGATTTGCCGAAAAGCTTTTTTAACTATCATTGGGTTTATATGTTTAAATTGAAATTCAACCGGGCAGCCTGGAACGTTCGCTCTTAATAAATCAATTGAGACATCGGGTGAAGAATTTAAAGCTTCCGTCGTTTTAGATGGTATATTGGTAAAGAAATGTACAAACTCTTGCGCTACTTCTAAGTTAGAGCTTATGGCACCACGTGAAGTCTCCAATGTGTACTCAGTGTTTCGTACTTTTTTCCTATTAGTTTCATTATTTATAACTTTCCAAACTGTTTTTATTTTATTTTCTGCTGATTTAATCTTGTTGCTAATATACAGAGCTTTAGCTATCTTGCAAGTATTTCTAAAAATTTTGGAATATGTAGCAACATACTTGTTGAAAGTTTCAGTATTAATGTAAGGCTTAAGGCCATAAAGCTCGAACAGTCTTTCCCTACTTATCCTAATACCTCTAGTTGCCCAGTCACTAAAAATAAAATTAGGGCAAATATTTTTTGTTCTCTTTTCAAAAGTTTTATTGAATTCAGTGTGCACTACTGAAAAGAAATCCTCATACAATTTATTTGCATCGTCCATATTAGGGCCCAGAGCATTTAACTTATTATTTAGGGTACTATTGAATCTATTTAATTTGCCAGTTGTTATTGGTCTAATTTGTATTTGCACTTTTTGAATAGGTGTTCTAAATTTAAAAGTTACCGTTTGTCCACTATGATCAGACGGTAAATAATTTACGATGGCTTTATCTAAATAATCACAACCGCAGAAGACATTATCGATACAAGTAGCAGAAGTTGAAGTTACTCTAGTTGGTTCTGTAAAAACATTTGATAAATTGAACGATTTAAAAAGGCTTAATATTCTACTGCTATTTGAATTATTTTCCAGAATATTTATATTAAAATCACCACAAATAATTGCGGCTTTGTTACTGGATGCAAGTTTCGCTAGGACATCTTCCATTATTGACTCAAATAAAGAAAAGTTCTGATAATTAGGGGGTCTGTATACGCACACTACAACATGCTTATCCAGCTCAACACAGGACAGTTCGATGCAATGTTCAACTGATAAACCAACTATGTCATTACGTTGCTTAGATTTTAAACAATTTTTTATCAAGATTAGAGAACCTCCACGCAGCATAGATTTACGGTTAAAACAACTGCCCACACTATAGTTCTCATAATTAATTAGCATTTGGTAATCTTTTAACCAATGTTCAGTAAAACAAACAATGTCAAACTTTGTTTTTTCTAAAAACATTTCGATTTCTAATAATTTGGAAGAAATACCTTGAATATTTTGATGAAATAATTTCAAGGCATTCTGCTGATCTCCTTTTTGATAATTATTAATTTTGGAGCAAGAAGACACCTTGTTGTTGTAAGGTTTAAGAATATTCTTACTGGTGCCTTCTGTTGTCTTACAAACTAGTTTAAATTACTATCCGGAGTTAACCCCAAGATTTCAGTGTCATCACCAGGCAGTGAGCTCATAGTGAGTGAGGGAGATGGAACCTCCTTCGTACAATTTGTATAAATATTTATAGCATTTGAGCTACATTTATTCAGGTTCACCACCTTATTATTAGTATTATTACTAACCACTGTGGTGTTAATAATACAAGACTGCGACATACTACTTATGTCTGAGTTTATATAAAAAGCTAATAGCCGCGCTATTATGTGTCTAAAACTAACAGGCAGATACACAGTATCCCTAGTCGATTTTAAAGTTTCAACAAAACTGTTGGTGTCAAGAAATACAAACTTGTCACTATAATGACTAACTAAGAATTGCATATGCTTATTAAGCATATGAATATAATTGTTTTGTCTATTTGTCAATTTTTCAAAATATGGGAAAGCACACAATATTATTTTACTACAATTTAACTTTAACAATTCAGTTACACAGTCAGTGATTTCTTCTTTTTTGACCTTAGAACTATTACCTACAAATACAGTAATGTTGGTTTTAGGATTGTAAACATTTCCAGTTACTGATGCCATTATTCTTTTGTAGGTAGACCCTGGCATACAATAATTTTGAGTAGAATAACACAGGTTGTTACTAATTAATTTACCTAAACCTCTTCCTATACTATCTGAGAACATAACTGAATGATAACAATCATGACTACTAAAAGATGGACAACTACCAATCTCAGGCTGTACCACTTGAGATAGATCTTGTACTACATCAGATATATCTTGGTTGAGAATAAAGCCTTGATTCAAACTCTCAGTCTGGGACGGGTCCTCCGTTGCCTCAGGCTGGACAGCATCAGGGTTTGAAACCTGACAAGTACACTGACACATAACTAACTCATTTGCAGCAAGAATATGTTCTTTAATTTGGTTCTGAGAACCCACATATTTAATATAAAGGGAACTAAGTCTTCCCTCAAGTAACTGTATGTCAGACTGTAAGCGCTGTGTATCAATTTCATAGATTTTTTTGCTGTCTTCTAATTTTATTTGATAATTATTTAATTTATTGAGTAAATTAACACGTTCTTTCCTCAGTGGAATATTTTTGGAAAAGTGTTTTTGTTGTTTCTTAAATTGATTACATTTTTTTATTATTCTATTCAGTTTTGCATATTTTTTTATTTTCTTATGACTAACTTTATAACTATAATTCTGTTTCAGCAAAGAATCTTCAGTAAGGTCAATAGTTGTTATGGAATGAGGGTTACAATTAGTATTTATTAATTCATTGTATAAGTGGTTAGTTTCTTTAACCCGAGTACATTCTTTTTCTTTCTCTAAACGGATAATATGACTATTGGCATGAATTAATTCATCTGCAAGGTCCCTAACTCTGCCTAAAGCCTCCTCATACAAATTACTACAGTTGCTGAAACCATCCGTGACCACCCTCAGTTGATCGCGTTCATCAACAACATTCAGATATTGCTGATGTAGGTCTACTAGCTCCCGTTTAAGGCTTGAGTTTTTGTTGACTATCTTCTTAACTTCCTCCTCACTTTCGTCATTCTCTTGTAACAATTGTTTACATTGGGCTTGAGATGCTTCAAGATTTTGGAGGGCCGTTCTCAATTTAAGTTCCATATCCTGAGCAGTAGCCTTACGGGTCATCACAGGCATGGTTTCAGGATTTGTAACTGGAATTAGAACAAAGAAACGGTGAGAACAAGTAGACAGACAAATAAAGTAAAGGTAGAAATGAAGGGGAAAATGGGAGAATGGGAGAAGTTAGCGTTATTTAGTGGAGAAATGAGGTAGGCTACTGAATTGGCTTAAAGAGCTATTATCAAAGCTATATTATTAAATTGAATGTAAACTTTTGATGCTTTTATTGCCTTTTATGATTTTACTTTTCTATAAGTGGGTAGGTTGTAAGTTAATATTTGATATTATAGTATAACGATCATACAAAAATTACGATCATTAACGTTTATATTGTTGTATATTTTATTAAAGATCACATTGAGATTAACAGAATCTTGGCTAAGTTACGTTTTCTACTATGTAAACAATGCGACATAAACCGAATGCAGAGTGCTAAATCAGCGAACTATTTATGTTAAAACTTATCTAGGACGTGTAACATAGGTAAAGCGACGATTGTGTGTTATTATAAAGTAAAAAGTAAAGCAATACTCCCCGTTTAAATCCGTAGTTAGATAGTCAGCTGTTGATATTTTTAGGTTACCGGTGAGTAACCAAACACTGTGTTTACTTCATATATTTACAGGAAAACAATAATCCTGAGTATTTATGCAATTATATTACGTTTACACATAAAATTACACCATAATATTACTTAATTATTAATTAAAAATAATTTTAAACTACGGAACAAATATTTGACATATCACTCGGGCAGTGTTGCCAACCCGTCCCTGTCTCTAATTCACAAAATCTAAAAGAAAAGAATCTATATAAAATATAAACAAAATAATAAAAGTAAGGACATATTTAAACCAAATGACATGATTACCACTACAGCTGTAATAAATCTAATTTGATAAAAAAAATACCTATAGAAAATTTTAGGTATATAATGTCAACAAGGCGATGTCTAAAGTAACGACACCAAATGGCCGATGCGCAATGCTTAGACAATTCTTGTCTGGCAACAGATATTGACACGTATAAAAATGTACATTTTGAAGCTTAGTGAGAGAAAAATTGTGAAACGAGAGTGGTTGCTAAGGAAACTACTCACGTTTGGAAACGCAAAAAACGCTTTAATACGCAAGTTAATATTATTATTAATAAAATAGTTGCTACGTCATTACATACTGATATTAGTGCTAGAACAATCAGTCCAAAAGAGTTAATGCGGCCGCAACTGAACTGCACACAATCCGACCAGCTTTGCGTAACTTCGACGTACACACTCGTTATGTCATGTACTATAGATACATTGTAGTACCTAGTGTACAACCATGTCGGTTACTTGTATAGGTTCCAGTACCCTAATTGCGTAATACAACACAATCTGTTTCGATTTGAAACAAATTGCTAATCCATTTCTTCTTTTGGTTTGTGTATCGGGAGCAGACTAGACTGTTTGTGTATGAATCGCTGCTGCAAACTTTCCACATCTGTGTTGAACGTGTAGCAAGAATTCGTTATAATATGTACTGGTTAAGTTTACTAACATAGTTGTTAAGAAATATTGTTACTAACGTATTGAGTCTTGTTTCTTGTTTATTTAAATATAAATAAATAAGATGGAAAAAAAATCTGCTCAACATTTTAATAACGTAATTAATGTTCTTGAACTGTCAAAATGAAACAAATTAGGTTAGGATACCGTTCTACCGTGCACAGTAATTTGGTTGTAGAGGTCAGATAGGCAGTCGTTCCATGTAAATTACTGGTAGGTATTCAGCTGCATCTGGTTAGACTGGAAGCCGACCCCAACATAGTTGGGAAAATGCTAGGCAGATTGATTACCATGAACAGTCATGAGCACTGATATGTACTATCGAAGAAATCTTTTTATTTTTCTCGTGAAATAACCATTGCAACTATGAGATACGTATTACACCTATGGATTCGAAAATACTGTTATGACTATTTGTAACAACACAAAAATTTTTCGATTACCTTCATATCTTCATCTGGTCATACATGCACGCCGCCCGGCTGCGACTACTACGCTGCCCTGCTAAGCCGAAAGGCGCTATCTCTGAGATACGCCCTTTGTGTCCGTATGAATTGAGGAGCCATGTCTCATATTTAAACGCGGGTACTACCAATATTTAGTAGTAAATTAGGCGATTTTGTAGGCCCAATCCTGGAATTTGTAGTAAAACACTTTAAAAGATACACGACTTTTATGGTGGCTCCTCAATTCAGACGTCTGAATTGAGGTGCCACCTTACAACTCTAAAACTAGCCGACGGATATTTTTGAAAATTTGGTAGGATTTAGTAGTACTTATGTGTAATCTCTACAAAAAAAATGGGTTTTGTACGGCTGAATTTGAGATAGCTACAATGTTTTGATTTTTCATAAAAATCCATAAATTTCACCGCGCTGTTTCTCGAAAAGTAATCAACCAATTATAACATTTTTTAGTATAATTTAGTAGTAAATACGTTCTAATTTGTAGTATAAAAATAAAATGGAAAAACTACATAATTTCGCTAATACAACACATTTTATGTGGCTCCTCAATCCTGACGGTCTGTAGAAAATATATGTACGTAGCTACTAAAGTAGTTGATCAAATCGGATAACAATAGCACCAATATTTAGTAGAAATTTCTACTAAATATTGGCGTAATCCAACATTTTGTACATTCAGTATTTCAAAAGATATTAAAAAAATAAACATTCCTTAACAATTTAGTATGGTACAAGAGCCTACGACCAAAACCATGTCACATCGTTTTACGGCCAAAACCGTATAAAATCGTTAGTTTAGATGATTCTGAACCGATTCGATGGGAAGTACCGGTCAGAAACATTCCAGTTTTACGGGAGCCCATTTCTGCTTTAAAAAAATAAACAGGCAGTCGGTTTCATCACAATATGTCTGATATTTAAAATGTATAATAAGGTTTCGTAATTTTATTACGAAAAAGTTTGTTTTCAGACATTTTTGCGTGTCAAATGTGGACTGAGCGCATTTTCAAAAATGTCAAAAAATTTAACCTATCTGTCTCATAGCAACTTGGTTCAATTGAAAAGCTGTCTGATTAGTAACGTATTTTTTTCTTCTTCAAAAGATTACGGCAGGTCAGTGTCAGGTTGTATCTTGATCAAAAATAACTTTTCCATAAGAGATATGTTCTAATGGAACAAATCTATCTTACGGAGATGTATTAATGATTCAACCTACAAACTGCAAAAAATATAAGAAAATTTTAATGCCGGTGGCTACAACTGCAGAAGATTCTGAATCCAAAAAATTTTTACATTTTCCGCGTCACGTCTGACCTAAGTGCATTTGAAATACCTATGTAAAAAATAATACTGAACTGTTTCATAGCAATCTGTCTGATTTTCAGAATGTAGATGATTTTAGATACCGAAACCACCATTTTCTGAAACCAGTATATGCAGTAGCGTCACACCCAGAAGACCGTTTGAGAAAATCTAAAATGAGACAAAAAATAAAACCTATAGCAACCCGTCTGAAAATCTTGTATTCAGGTGAACATTGGCCAGTTGATGCGAATAAATCATTTTTCAAAATAAATCGTTTTTACGTACGATTAATAAAGAGCTTACCCGAAACCATCAAACTGAAATTAAAAGGTTTTTTTAAATAAATTGGACAAAAGGAATCTGGGATAACGTCTGAAAATAACTATTTGTTGAAATAAAATTCATCATTCTTTTTTTAACTGTCGGCCTCTTCATCGGTGTCGTAAGCGTAACAAGCACCGCGCGTTATCCGGGTGACTCCGAAACGTTCTTTCTGTTTTTGGAGTTATATAATATGATATTTAAAATTTCTGAAAACAGATTTTCAGTAACTATAGAAAAGATTAGAAAAAATTGAACCAGGTTGCTATGAGAAAGATAGGTTACATTTTTTGTCATTTTTTGAAAATGCGCTCACATGTGACACGCAAAATGTCTGAAAAAAAAAACTTTTTGTAGTAAAATTACTTTATTTAGGCAACCAACAGCGATACATAATAGTATGTAACAGAATATGTGTTACTTATTAGTAACACATATTCTGTAACATACTATTATGTAAACCTAAAGAAACCTATTATTACAGGTTTGTAATTGTATGGCTAATAATAGGTTTCCCTGTATAACTAGGATAAGTATAAAACATGCAAACGGACTGCTTAGAAATATTTTAATTCAAAAAGTGCAATTTTAGGTATATAAGTATATCATAAATCAAACACATGTCCATAACTTTGAGCCTTTCATTCAGTGTTAGCAGACCATGTGTTCGACTACTATTTTCATAAGCCATCGGAGGTCTACGGAGGCAATAGTTAAGATGGTTAATAAATTTTCTTTGAACCCGTTCTAGTTGTAAATTACGAAAACTATGTACATTTTTAATATCAGGGGGCTTACAGGGGGCTCATAAACAGTATTATTTTAATATTACTTCAGTGGGAGAAAGAGATAGCTATATAGCTAAAGAGGAGCTATACGACCTGTAGACCTGTAGAGCATCTCTTTCCCACACAGAAGTAATATTAAAATAATACTGCTTTATGAGCAGGTGGTAGGCCCGCAGGCATATTGTGATGAAACCGTCTGCTTATTTTTTTATGACATAGCAGAAATAGGCTTCCGTAAAACTGGGACGTTTCTGACCGGTACTTCTAACCGAATTGGGTTCAGGAATCATTTAAACTAATGATTTTATATAGTTTTGGCCGTGAAACGATGAGATATGGTTTTGGTCGTGGGCTCTCGTACCACACTAGATTTTTAAGGAATGTTTATTTTGTTAATAACTTTTGAAATACTGAATGTACAAAATGTTGGATTACGCCAATATTTAGTAGAAATTTCTACTAAATGTTGGTGCTATTGTTATCCGATTTGATCAACGGCGCCTTTCGGCTTAGCGGGGTAGTACGCACCTGACCTTTCTGAAGAACATCACCAATAAGGTCACTTTATGCCAGGGGGCCTAAAACGGTCACACAAACTGTCACAAACTGACAATTCATAATATTATCTGCGTTCAATTCATACATAGGCTGTACTAAAAGTATCGGGAATGGAATATTTCCACTATTCCTGTCATATTAAAATCTTTTTAACTGAAAACTCCTTGGTTTTAAAAATCGAATACCATTTATTTATTTAAAAAAAGATTCTCGGTCTTGTCACAAGGTTTTGTCAAACTTGTTTAGTCGTAGAGAAAATGGAATTGACTCGAGAAAATTCAAGAGCGATGATTTATTATGACTTTCGAAGCGGTTTAACACAAAAACAGTGTATTGACCGGATGCTTTCTGCATTTGGTGATGAAGCCCCATCCAAAACCACAATTTATCGCTGGTTTGCTGAATTTCAACGTGGACGTGTCAAGCTCAGTGATGATCCCCGTCAAGGTCGTCCAAAAACTGCAGTCACCCAAGAAATGTTGATGCTGTGCGTAAGCTGATTGAGGAAAATTGACATGTGACATACCGCGAAATTCAGGCGAATTTAGACATTGGCATGAGTCAAATACAAATAATCTTGCATGAACAATTAGGTGTAAAAAAGTTGTTTTCCCGATGGATACCGCATTCGCTCTGTGAAGAGCAAAAAGCGGCTCGCGTTACTTGATGCGTCAGAACTCTCGAAAGATTCCACGCAGGATCCTCAAATGCTGTATACAACATTGTATCAGGTGACGAATCCTGGATATACGCGTACGAACCTGAAACAAAAAACCAGTCACGAGTTTGGGTGTTCGAAAATGAGTTAAAGCCAACTAAAATTGTTCGTTCACGGAGTGTTGCAAAAAAAATGGTGGCCACGTTTGTCTCCAAAACCGGCCATGTTGCGACTATTCCTCTTGAGGGACAAAGAACGGTTAATGCAGAATGGTATGCTAGCATTTGTTTGCCACAGGTCGTTTTTGAACTCCGTAAAGAGAACTGCAACCGCCGCATCATCCTCCATCACGACAATGCGAGTTCTCACACCGCGCACAGAACAAAAGAGTTTTTAGAGCAAGAAAACATAGAATTATTAGACCATCCGCCGTACAGTCCTGACCTAAGCCCTAATGATTTCTATACTTTCCCTAAAATAAAGAATAAATTGCGTGGTCAGAGATTTTCATCACCTGAAGAAGCTACGCCTACAAAACGGCCATTTTGGAGACCCCAACTTCTGAATGGAATGGTTGCTTCAATGATTGGTTCCATCGTATGGAAAAATGTGTCAAATTTCGCGGAGAATACTTCGAAAAGCAATAAATACATTTTTAAATAGTAATGTTGTGTCACTTCCTTGATTCCCGAAATTTTCAGTGCAGCCCTCGTACTACGCAGTTCATCTGTTTGAAAGTTTTGTAATACATATATTAATAGTGCTCGTGACTGTACAATGCATGGTGGCGTGAGCATAAATGTAATCCTACCTTCTGGACTACATTAGCTTGCAAGTGAAAAATGTCTTGCGTATTTCGTGAGCCAAGTGATTTCGCTGCATTGGATTATTGAACTACGACATAAGAATGAAACCTGACTTACGTGCATAGTCTGCATGTCTCTGGGGGCCTACTCTCTAAAGCCGTCAACGAAGATACGGGCCCGTCCAAAAGTAGTTCTAAATTTTAGAGTGAACCCGATTCATTAACTTTTTCGGACGGGCAAAATCACATTGAGAGTAGAGACAACTGTCAAATCGTGGATCATTTATTCTTAGGTCGGACCCCAAATTAATCTTATGTCCGTATGAGACACAGGTTAGGAATCGCTCGTAACTTCGACCGAAACTTCGAATTTTGTGATCTCCAGGATGACAACTCCCTAAGCACGGAATCCGTAGTCCGTAGTTCGTGCTGATTCGTAAACGATAATTAAATTCTTCGGCTAACTACTTCGTCAAACATTGCAGCAAACGTTTAGCAATTTATGAAAGCGCAAGAGTGTTTTTGGCTTTTATGTAAGCGTTTCTGTAGCAGCTCGTTTAGAATTAGTTTGTGGAACGTGGAACTGTTAGTAGTAACGTATTTATTGGCACTCTTGTGAATAAAACTTACAACCATTTGGAGCTTCTTCACCACATTTCACCTTTAATCATTTATTCAAGTAATCTATTAAAAGGTCCTTTTAAACATCAAAATTTACAAGAAAATATTTAATCTATGTGCAACTCTTTCAAAAGGTAGTTTCGTATGGAAAAAAATGGACAAGAAACTGTTGTGTAAAAATATACTGTTTAAAAGATTTAATTTTTTGTATGTTTGTTAGTAATGGATAAACTCAAAAAAATCTAAACCGATTTAAAAAAAATATTTCACCTAGAACTAAGCTCCAATTATCAGCGAGGGCTGTATTTTATCGACTTCCAAGCGAACGAAGTCGCGGACAAAAGCTAGTTAATTATAATTACGTGGTGAAGGCAATGTACTTAGAATAAAATTACCTACTATATTACAATCGCTACACAAGGTAAGAAATAGGTACCATCATTTAAGAGAACAGTGGTTTTATACAAAGGTATTATTTCTGATCAACCACAAAAACTTTCTGGAAGAACTCAATCACAATCTGTAAAAATAAAAAACTTCCTTTTTCCAAACGAAGTCGAGCTCCCGTCTGAACTCTCGAGTCAGCTCGATCCATTCAATCGCTGTACAAAAAAGCTTCTCCAACTAACTTTAATTAAATTCAAAGCAAAAGTTCCGTTATAAGGCAGAAGGGAACCACAGGAATTGATTGTTTCGGGATACTTCCTTTAAGTAACATAATTAGGAGCATTTATTTTGAGAAGGGACGCTTTTAGGGTTAAAAACAAAATGGCGGTTGTGTCACGGAAAACTCAAATATTAGTAAATATTTATTTGGAATAAAAATATTTGAATCCACTGGATGCGGGAAGCACAGACCACAGAACCGGTCGATGTGGCGGTGCTTGGGGAGGATTACGTCCAGCAGTGGAAGTCTATCGGCTGAAATGATGAAATCAAAAATCAGTCTGCCTGACCTTTTCCCATCTATGTTGGGGTCGCTTCCAGTCTAACCGGATGCAGCTGAATTCCAGTATTTTACATGGATCGACTGCCTATATATCTGACCTCCACAACCCAGTAACTGGGTAATATAATACCCCTTGGTAAGACTGTTTGTCAGACTTTCGGGCTTCTGACGACCCGTAACGACTGTCAAAGATCCACGAATGACAGCCGGAACCAACGGCTTAAAGTGCTTTCCGAGGCACGGAGGAGTCTCGGTATGTAAAGATGGTGGCTTAACCTGTCGGATCGACCCGTGCGGCTGTTAATACTTGGCCACGAGCCGGGCTGAAATGATGAAATATTTGGAGAAAATGTCGTGAAGAAAGTTTTGAGTATGAATATATGCTATAAGAGTAGGGGAACCCCAAAGAAACGATGGTTGGACTGAGGGATGATATGACTGGAATGGTGACTACCAAAATTACAACTATTAGAGAAGTACCTATGGAAGAAAAAGATATATTTCAATTTATTTGTGGTCGGCGCAGCATGTCTTTTTCTTCCATACTTCTCGATTAGTCGTCATGTCGGTAATCACTCCCTTTATAGCCATATCATCTTTCACACGGTCCATCCATCGTTTATAAATTCACACGAAAAGCGACTTTAATTTATAATATGTATAGCTGAAAAATGCGCAAACAATACCTCGACACATTGTAAAGAAATAGCTCCTTTTTTATGTTCTTATGGGCCAATTAGCCTAGATGCATCGAAAGAGCCTCCACACGAACCGACCGATACTTTAGCACCTCCGGTGCACGCTAGGCCAGGCAAGCTACCAATTTTGTTATCTGCATGGTTATCTTTTAACCATGAGATTAGGTATTCATATTTTGCATTCAACGCATACAAACGTGCTCATCAATGCATAATATCAATAAAATAAATTAATGCTTGCATAAATAGTGACCTAGTTTTAGTGTATTGTAAATGTTTATTTGTACACGCTATACAAATAAACGTTTAAGTGATAAGTTAAAATAATGAACTGATTAACACATTTTTATAAACGGATACATGGACGGCAGCCCCTTTAATCGAAGCGCGAAGATGCGACGTAGCCCTCCACCGACACCGACCCCGTTACCGACACCAGCACCGATATCGCCCCAATAACCAAGACAGGACCAAGATGAGAAAGTTGAAGTTGTGTCCACTCCGGAGATTCAGAACTGGATGGGGTCTATTGAGCAGGGCCTAAAAGAGGTCTGTGCTATTGCTTCTGAAGGAAAGCTAAACGCTGAACAGAAGGTAAAAATAAGCAATCTTTGCCGGAAAGTTGGACATGGAGTTTCGCAGATGGCTGTTCAATACCAGTCACTTAAGCAAAAAGCCATACAAACCCATACCTACCTTAAAACCATGACCGAAGCTCGAGACCTATCAGATTGTCTAACGGAGATGAACCGGACGATTCAGGAGTCCTGTACGAAGCAACTTCTACATCTTTTGCAGCTATGGTGAAGAATGGGTCCAAAACCTTTGTTCGTCCTAATACTCTTAGCTCCGAGGCCATTTATTTATTTATTTATATTTATATATACTTTATTGTACACCACAAAAATACACAACAAAAAATAAATCAAACACTACAAAATATACAATGGGCGGCCTTATCGCTTTCCGCGATCTCTTCCAGGCAACCTTGGAATGGACAGTGATTAAAATTTGCCTGGACATAAAATGGGGCTGTCGTTGGTGCAAATAATAAATATACAATATACAAGAATAGATACACAGATATATACATATCCTAAATAATAGATACATAAATATATACATATTTAGTAAATATATAAGCAACAAAAATAAATGAAGACTATGCATAGTTACAGTTACGAGAACAAGATCACAACGACACGCAACGACACACGAAATTTATCCCAGTGACAACTCAAAGACCAGTGACGAAATCAAGAACATGATTCAAAAAATCATATGTCCTGGAAAAATGAAACTGAAAGTACGAGGCGTACCCAAAATTCGAAAAGGAGGACTCATAATCAGCACTGAGACCAAAGATGACCTAGACAGGCAAAGTACTCTACCGACCTAGCCTACCTACGACCTAGTAAAGCAAACAGTCCAACTCGCTTCGTCTGCTCTTTCCGTCGACGAACCTAAAAAGCGCAATCCTCGCATTATAGTAATAGGAGTACCTACATCAAAGGCTGAAAATGAGATTTATAAATGTATTTAAGAACAAAAATTTGCCGACAAACTGCCCAATATATCTCTAGAAAAAATTTAGACTTCTATAAAACTAAGCCACAAATCTGGCAGGAAAGATGCAGAGAATTGCAACTTTATTATAGAAGTTCCAGCCGTCATACGTAAGGCCCTTATCACTCAAGACAGATTATTTATAAATTGGTCGTCCTGCCCGGTACGAGACTTCACACTGGTAACAAGATGTTACAATTGACCAGCAGTACAAAACAGTACAAAACATGCAAAATTGCTGCCCCTACATGTGGACATTGCGGTGAAGAAGGACACACTATTCAAGACTGCGCAAAAAAAACTGGTACGCCAAAATATGCTACATGTTTGCGCTTTAAAAAACAAGCCAACCACAAGACAGGAGACGCAGATTGCCCGCCTAAAAAGCTGCCGAATACAAGTACATCAACTCGATCCATTATGAAGGCGCCTAAGAGCGTTTATTATTACCTACATACTTGTGTTTATTTTATACGTAATTTATTATTGTTATTTTTCTAATTTAGTATGGATAATAACTTAATTACCGACATAGATAATACATTGTTAATTGTATCAAAGACATGTGACGTTGAGGATTGCAGATAATATCTTTCCGATTATAAAAAGTCACTAACCGTACTGGTAATAGTCGAGGAACTTACTCTAGAAGACTGTATGATTAATTTGCTTGGTAATCAAAATTGGTACACCCACAGCGATAATCGCTATGTATAGGTCCCCTTTCGTTAGAAACTTGGATTCTTTTCACAATTCCTTAAACCAGATTTTTCAAGCACTAAGCTCGTTTAAGAATGTTATACTAACAGGTGATTTAAATATAAATATTGGCTCCGAAAACAAAACCTATATGGTAATTTTCGTTGACCTAGCGACATGAAGTTTGGCGAGAAGTAAGGTTTTACAGTTAAAGTAAAGAGAAAAATCAGTCAATTCACGATTGAATGCTTAGCTCCATAAAAGTATAGCGGGATGATAATCATTTAAAAGGTTAAATCTATAACTACCTACGTTCGTTCCCTATTCAGCCCAGTGAAGTATTGGAATATTTCAACTGTTTTATAGTGATATATTGTGTTAATTTAAATAATAGGTACATTCTCAAGTACACTCTCATAGTCATTAAAAAGTTATTTAATTACACAAATGTATATTGTGTTCTATCTCCTCTCAGGCTCATTTCCTACGAAATGTAAGGGAAGTTTTTTGCAATTTCTGACTTTTCTCGTACTCAAACCTCAGTTGGCCTGATATAGTTTTTTGACCCTAGTAATAAGAAATAGGATAGACTGGCATCAAAAAAGTTTTTGTGAAAATTGCCCATTTTCTTGCTGACTGTACATTTTTTTCAAAATCTGTGAATGTAGATCAAAATGTTTCAGAAAGTTAAGGACAGTCTCTTAAGACCGTTTTCTTGTAGCGACAACGGAATAAGGTTGTTATTGCCTTATTGCCCCATCTCAAAATCCACCATGTACATGTTATGATTGACTGCTTATCTCCATAAAGGTATAGCGTGATGATAATCTTTTAAAAGGTTAAATCCATAAACTATCTACAATATTCTAACCTTTTGGCTAGTCTTTTTACAATTTGTGGTAAACTATAGAAGAATACGAACTCAATGCAATATTGCTCAACCCCCATAGTAAATAGCGTGATAATTATTTTTGAAAAGTCTATTGTGACGTTTCCATTATTTGACTCATAGATTATTTATACCAATTTTCAAGTTTATCAAGCCACACAGTAAAATCCTCCCCTGTAAAAATGAATACCCCTTTTCACCCCGTTTAGGGTAGATTTTCGAAAAACCCTGATACATGTTTTTATTTATTTTCAGTCTTAAGTTTAAATACAGAGTTTCAAGTTAATTAAAATGCTCGTTAAAATATAATTTACATAGATAAGTATTCCTGCCAAGTTTCAAGTTTATTAACTCTAGGAATTTAAAATTGTATACAAACTAAATTCCCCCGTTTCACCCCCTTAAAGGTTGAATTTCCAAAAACCCTTTCTTAGCGGACGTCTACTAACTATAAACTACCTCCCTGCCAAATTTCATCTTTATACGTAAAAAGATTTTCGATATTTCGTGATGAATGAGTGAGTGAGTGACCTTTCGCTTTTATATATTTAGAGATAGATTAGATTATATTATTAGATTAGATAGATAGATAACATGAACGAAAATAACTTCAAGACACAACAATGAAAAGCCAAGAGGTAAAAAGTAGAACACGTAAAATCTCCGAGGATACAACTTTAACCACAAACTTATGTTAAACAAATAAGTCAAAACAAGCAAGAGCCGACTGAAAACGTTTGCAAGGCAAGTTTTAAACATATTTCCTGCTCTGTTTGTCCTATTTAGCCGCCTGTAAGTTTCCAAGTCATAAATATTCGTTACCCCCGTCGCCACGAGCTTCCATAACACGCTTAAGCGACACGCGTCTTGTGACAGTGACTGCGGTAAAAACAAATGAAAGTAGTTGTTTAGAGCATGCCCTGAGTCACCGAGAGACTTGTTTGTGGACCGTCGTACGAAAACAACCGATCTATTCTGAAAAAAAAAATCATCTTTAAAGCTTATGAGAAGTGAGCAGTTAGTAATGTCAACCCCACAGGTGAAAAAGAAAAGAAAGAAAGAAACAAAATACGTTTATTTGCGGTAAACATGACGCAAAGAAAGAACACAAACACAAAAAAGAACAAGTTGGGGGAAAATATGCGTCATATCTAATGCTGCGACCCTATGCAAGACAGAGCCCCAGCGCTGGTTTTCAGCGACCGGCGTTGACGTGATGACGTCGACCGGTGCAATAAGCGACTCTTGTAGCTTGTGGGTTAGGTATACGCAGAAGGCTTACAACGCTCTGCGCGTGCAATATAATAATGCACTGAGGATATTGATGGAGCTGCCTCGGTTTTGCAGTGCATCAGGCATGTTTGCGGAAGCGCGAATAGATGACTTTCATGCCATTATGCGCAAGCGGTGTGCATCGATGTTGCGGCGATTCAGGGGTAGCCCGAACAGTATTTTAGCTACACTGGCGGACAAGGTTGATGGACCATTTATCAGGCTCTGGGCTAGCCGACATGTGCGTGCACATGTCCATGTAGCCAATTAATGATTATTGTGTTTGTTGTTTTTTGTGTTGTTTGTTTTTTGTTGTTGTTGTTTTTTAAATTATTGAGTTTAATAACATAGGCTAAGTTTTTACTAACACTATATGGATCCTTGGTCTGAAATAAAATGATTGAATTGAATTGAATTGAATTGAATAAATATGATTTATGAAAAATTAATATACGATACTTATTTTAAGTGTAATGACAGCTCACTTCAAGCTTATTTCACCTAAGTTTTCACGGTGAGATTTTACAAAATAGATTGGCTACTGACACGCTCGCGTGTCGCTTGACGCAAGTCGCATCGCTCGAGGCTGTGGACGGGGCCTTAAGGAGAAACTTCTCACGACTCCGATGGTGAGTCGAAAGAGTTTTAAGAAAATTTTCGAACCGTGACTATGCTGCAATGCGTTGAAAAAGTTTTTAGGTATTTGCATATTTTTTGCTTTAAGGCGAGTCAGCGCTTTCTAAGGATTTATCGGTGAAAGGAATCGGGGTTTTCTTAAGTTGTTTATTTAATTTCTATTATATACAATTTGGGAAAGAAAGCTAGGTTTATTTGGCACAGAAACAAGTGCATACAAAAAGACAATTTAACACGAATACCGAATAAAGATGAGGGGCGGGGTTTTGGGGAACTGTCTTATGTAATTTTGACGTTCAATAAGTGTTGATTCTCAGCCCAGTCTGAATAAATGAGTGACTTTTATTAACCAACTTAAAAAAGAAGTAGGTTATTTTCATTTTGATGTTTTCTGCTAATGCTAATGCTTTAAGTCAACTGTCCATTTCTAAGCAGGATGTGCCCGGAGAGGTTTGCCATGTTAGCTACGCGGAACATTTATTTGCCAGCCACGAATTCGTGCGTAGCATGGCCGTGGGTCGCAGTGGACGATTCCATTTTCATACACTACAACGCTAAGTGCACGTGCGTACCTTCGCCGTGAGCTGCTGTGGAGTGACGCCTATCGTAACAGATGATTATGATGGCCGCAATACTGTTGAAATTTGCATTTTATTTATGATATGAAGACTAAAAGTCTGTCTGAAGCATGGCGATTTAAAAACAAAAAAACATTCAGTACATTATTTATGCTACGACTACATTGTCGCGCAAATATTCGTGTCGCATTGTCGCGATAATACTTCGTGTTCGATCTACGAAGAACTATATTTAATGGTCACGTTGTTAAAAAACTTCGCAGTTTGGGCATTCCAGTTCGCCGTTCGCTGAATGATTCGCGTTGTGACGAATACCTGCATACATGGGAAGTCAATAAAAACAATCATAAGATTCACCTGGTGTGGAATTAACTTTACGATCCCCCGCTATGTCAGAAACGTTGGCAACCGCTTGCTATTGATTTCCCTAAGCCCCTATCATCTCGTTAGTCAAATGATCGTAATAATAACATAATAAGCATCAAATGAGTCAACATTCTCTTTACTATTTTCTTCGCCATTTTCTTCAAACTTATTTATTTTCCATCCATTGACTAAAACAAAGTTATTTTTGAACCGACTTCCAAAAGGAGGAGGTTCTCAATTCGAATGTATGTTTTTTTTTTTTTTTTGCATGTTTGTTACGCGGTTACTCCACTAATTATGAATTGATTTTGATGATTCTTTTTTTGTTTGGTAGATCATACTTCAGAGGTGGTCCCATAATTTTTTTATTAACTTTGCTTCGGTAGTTTTTGAGTTAGCTTCAATAATACGTATTTTTTCCCACTTAGTATGTGGATGATATTATTATGATAACTTCCTGTCACTGTTATTTACATAGCAGGTAGTGGTATTCGAATTTGTGTGGGGTAGGTACCACAACAAAAAAGAGAAAAATAAAAAAAAATCCAAAAAATAAAAAACAACCGACTTAAAAAAAAAACACTACAAAGTAAAAAATAACTTTAATTTCAGAAGTCGGTGTCTTTGGTTTTGAATTGTCACCGACTTCCGAAATTAAAGTTATTTTTTACTTTGTAGTGTTTTTTTTGTAAAAAGTTTTTTATGTTATTGAATTGCAAACAGGCTGACGGTCCTCCGATGATGGAACTTCAGAACAAACAAAAAAATACTTAACCTAATAGACATAAAATTTCAAAAAACTTCGAAATGTTTTAAACATAAACATAACATCACGCCTTGTTTCCCCGAAGGGTTGGGCAGAGGTGTCCCTGTAGCAGGTACACCCACATTTCGCCAGTTATGTTTAAGTCCCACGTAATAGGGGGCGAGCCTATTGCCATCAACCGGGCACAAATCCAGACTCCGAGCTGCTACTGAGAAATTTCAGATAGAAAAACCCAATAACACTTTGCTCGACTCGGGAATCGAACCCAGGACCTCATGCTCAGCAGTAGCGCTTGCGACCACTAGACCAACGAGGCAGTCGAAATGTTTTATTTCACATAAAATTCAAAAGTCATTTATTCAAACTAGGCTGAGAATCAGCACTTTTCGAACGTCAAAATTACATAAGACAGTCCCCCAAAAACGCCCACCCTTCACCACTTCCTAGTGCTTATGAAACGTCAGAAGCTAGGCGCACGGTTCCAAATGGTCATTTCCTATGGAGAAGAGCCCACAAGAAACTCACGGTTACTCTTTTAAAAATAATTGGCGTTTACACAATTTTCAAAAAACTATGTTAATACGTATGGGAGGACAGTGTAGGTCTTTCAACAAGTTCTAAATAAAAGATATTTAAGGTAATTCACACATTATTGTTTATTGGTTTTCTTTTCTACAGGATCAAATTAAATTAGCTAGCTTTCTTTCCTTCTTTTTCGTGTGGTTAGTGACTAACCTGGTGTCACAGTTTTTATACCGTCCGTGGGCCTTTGACTTGGCTTCACATTCCGGTATTCTTTTCTGGTCTTCTGCCAGTGTCCTCTACTCACGGAGCTGGGTCTACAGAGTCAAATTAAATTAGCTAGCAAAACTCCACAGACGTGATATCGATGGTTCTCTATTGTGTTCCCTAATTTTTTTATCCATAATCTAAAGTGCCATAATGTTTTTAGTCCTAATCATCATTTGTCCGAATGATAACTTACCCGAACTTAATATTACATAATATAACATGCCATAAAATTGAAATCCCTAAATACAATATGTCCTTTGTTTGTCATAAATATTACAATCCATAATATACAAAAGACTTAAAACCGTTTTCAATAAATCCCTCCTTATTATTATTTATGTAGGCAAATGTGATGCAATATACTTTTGCCTTCATTTTAGTATTTTTAGTTTTAATATCTTGCAACGAATGGACGACGCGACGCGGCGCGTGAGTATTGAATTGATGTAGGTACACACGCGTACACGGCTACACATCAAGCTATACATTTCCATTATAAGCTGACCTCGCATTGTACGGAAATCCTATACAATACGAGCTCAGCAGAAACTGGAAATTCATAGTTTGTAGCTGTGTGTAGGACACGGTGCGGGGCGGCGCGGGCGGTGCGTGGCAGCCCTACTGAATTGGCACAGTGAGACGAGCCCGCCGCGTACTTGTAGCTTTGTACCTAAATTGCGGAGTGTTCCATCTGTATGAATTAATCTGTGGCACTACGTAAATCACCTTGTCCAACCTTACTCAAGTTATGCAACTTCCGACGTCTATGTATTTCTGAACGAATCTTTAATATTCATAGCCGCCATTATACGGTAAAAGTTTCCGAAGTACCTACTTCTTCAACAGATGACTAGGTCCAAACGGGAGACCAAAAGTCCTACAATATGAATGTTATAACATTATGAATGTGATTTGTATGTTTGTTGCATTACCACGGTTAAACGATTCAACGAATTTGGGTTTCCCTTTCACGCTAAAACGACTGAATGGATTTGGATGAAATTTGGCACATGTGTAGACCATGACCTGGGTTAGGACATAGGATACTTTTTATCCCGATATTCCCACGAGACCGAGACTTATGCGGGTGAAAACGAGGGGCATAGCTAGTTATGCTATAAAAAGAATTAAATTAAAGTATACTTTTTATCCCGTTAGTCAAAGATATTATAATAAGTAAAATAAAAAAAGGTAGATAGGTTAAGGTTACCTACTCAATATTCGATTTTCAAAAACGGCACAATGTCACATCATTAGAAGGCACGTGGAAGTAGGACGGCATAATCGTAATTATCGGGAGCGAAAAAGAGACGAGACGAAGAAAACTTGGCTAATTAGCCAAGTTTTGTCGTGTCACTTGCGGAGCGCGTACAACCTATTTACCACTTTTTACTTTTATATTATCATTGCATAGACGAAACTTGCGTCCCAGCAGCTTCAACATTAGGTATAGGCTGGTTATGCTTAGTGCTTATGTTCCCCGGGATAAAAAGTATCCTGACCGCGGGGACAAAGTCCCGGGCACAAGTAAGTATGTATTTAATAAGTATCTTCATTCTTCAGTAGAAATAGTGAATGAGAAAAGTTTTCAAATAATGAGCAACATGGTCGAAGCTCAGTCGCTAGTGATGGGAAAATATTGCGCGGGATATTAGTTTCTGCCGGATTACGGAGCTTAGTGTTGTTTCTTGTTTATTTGTAGATTATTGGTGACTGTGGAAGAAGCCAATGAAAGTTTTGTATCGGCATGGATGGATGTTCTGAGTGAAGTTATACTGAATTAATTTTTTTGTGAAAGAAGGTGGTTTTTCTTACACTATTTTTGTAGGAGTTATTTCTATTTTAAGCCGATGTCAACTAGCATGTCAGTAAGCAAAGCCGATGTCAACTATTCTGTCAATCTCTAAAGTGCATTGAAAAAACATGTGTGCATGATAAAAAAAAAGAAAACAACATTATCAAAAAATTATTTTATTTTTAATTTGACTTTTGTTTATCATGAATATCATCCTACTTATTGACATAATTATTTTCACTCTGACACTTAACAGCTGGTTTAGCTAGCTATACTTATTTTCTACTAACAGTTAATGTATTATTCTATCAAACAATAGGCTGGTAAAGTAGCAAGTCTATATTAGCGTCGCGCGTTGTAGTAAGTGTAACTCATTTGTGCAGTAACATGTGGGATTTAAACCGCAATAGTGCAGTTTTCAAATAATGAATTACTCGTACGCCGACCGACGCGGCGCCGACTCAGCCGAGGAGCATTAGTGCTGGGAAATTATTGGAAGTTATTGTTTTAAATTATTGCTTTTGTTTCTATGTGATATTAGTGTGAGTTATTGATTAAATTATTGCTCATATTTATTTGATTACAAGCCGTTTGCTGATTTCCTGCAAAATTACGAAATTAAAACCTGTTTAACCCGTAGGAGATGAAAAAAATAAAGGAAAAGAAAAGAAAAACAATATTTTTTTTCTTAAAGAGTTTACTGAAGTAAAGTCACATAAGTATTTTTTTGTGTTACTTTATTAAATGTGTTTGAAAATTCGAAATAAATTAATGTTTTTCGCTATAAACTAATACTAATACTTACAATGACTTATTAATATAAAAAATATCAGTTCGCTGTTAGGAAAGGCTCCTAGCGTATTAATCACAAATTACAAAAAATTTGAAAAACCCAGTATAAAAATCAGTGTGCCCCAACCAAGCACTAGCAAGTCCCACACTGAAAGAATCGTTTCAGGTTAATTAGCAGGTAGTCGGGCTGGCCTCACGTTTTTAATGAGCCTCGATTTATCAGGCTCCCCTTTGTTTCCTCACTAATTACCAGCGATTACGATCGGTCAGCAGAGGCTTGGCCAATAAAACTTTATCGTTTTATTTACTGTTTTTAAAAGGTTGTTTTTCCTGTAAAAAGCTTATTTTAACACGATTTTATGATGATTGATATGAGGGTTTTCCTAGTTTACGTGATTTTTATTAACTTCACAAGGAGTAATGAGTTTTGTTGTGAGTGTAACTGAGAGATACACAGGGTCAAATTAAATAAGCTAGCTAAACCCTCTAGCTGAAGTGATGGTATTGATATCTAAATATAATAACAATATCTACCTGCAATGGTTAACCCCAATAGTTTTTTCGTTTTGTGTCATTTAAATATCGATACCCATTACGTCCGTAGAGTTTTGCTAGCTAATTTAATTGGGTCAATGACAGCTCGGCCCGACTCAACTCAACCCGAATAATAATAACAGATACTACGTCGTTAAAACGCCAAAAAAAGTAGTGTGTACCGTCGGAAGAACAATGCGAGTGCGATGTACAGCAAGGTTGTGTTTATTCCTGGTATTTAAACTATGAATTTTGGACATTTTCTTCGAAAAGTTTGATATATTTTTGTTTATATACAATAGCTTTTCAAAAATATATTGTGAGGCTTTAGTCAGAATATTTATTTCTTTGAATTTTTCTCTAGGGAATCTCTTGGACCTAGGTTGTAAATGGCTCAAACAGCCCTTTTCTTTAGAACAAAGATAGTATTAATGTCCGCACAGGTTCTCCCCAGAGAAGAATTCCATATGACATAAAACTATGAAATTATCTAAAATAAACAATTCTGGCTGTATCTACGACAGTTAAGTGTCAACTTTTTTTATAGCATAGCCGGCCAAACTTAGCCTTCCTGACAATTTTTCAATGTGTGGGCCCCATTGTAATTTACCGTCAAGAAAAACTGATGACTGAACTGATGAGATTCCAAGAAAAAACTGTCGACTCAACAGGGTCCAACTCTATTCCATTAACTTGAACATTGGTAGATAGCTGCCTGACATTTGGAGTTGAAAATTTTATGAGTATAGCTATATATATTATAGCTACCTACATTCTACCCCGAAGTAGAAAACCCAATTTCTTCTTACCTCAGTATATTCTGATATAAGAGGGAGTCTTCATGAAAATAAAACTGGATATGAACACAAAAATACTGTTAAATGAATATTTATAGCCTCATTTGGACGTACCGACGCCGACGTTGCCTGATGGCTTATGTTAGGTTTTCAAATAGTCTGTGATCACGCAGTCTATACCTTTCGCCTTCAAATGAGAATTATTGTGACAGCGTTTTAGTGTTCTATAAATTATGATTTTTCGTGAGGTTTGATGGGTTATTTTAAGCTTTATGTTTCTTGGATATAGCATACCGTTACGGTAATTAAGTACTTTATTTAAGCATTTTTGTAGACTATTCAATTTTGTGATTGTACTTTAGGTACATCATCAGCCTACATCAGTCCACTGCTGGACATAGGCCTCTCGAATTAAACGCCATTCAGCTCGATTCTCGGCAACTCTCATCCAGCTGCTACCAGCCACTTTTTTTTGGGTGAGAAATTATCAAATAACTTCTCCCGCTCTGGGCGGAACGGGAGTGTCAGACTCTTACTGACTAAAACCCATCCGTGTTCCTTCAGTTGCTATGTCGCCAGGGGCCACGATCTCATTGTCGGTTTTCTTTGCACTTCCGGCAGGCGTCAGCCCTAACGGACCCTGTCAATTCTGCTGATATCTCTTTGAGGCGCGCGTGGAACACAACGCGCCATCGACCCGGGCCTAGTGCTTATCGGACGGTGAGCTACCCATTGCTCACCGTCCGCAAGCCCGCGCCTACGGTGGCCGGAAATTGGCCTGCGATTCCCGACGCCCAGGGCGTCTCCTCCTGCGGCGGTTAGAGGCGTGAGGGCGTGAATTTTGCCTCTCCCTCACGCGTTCCGTCTCCTCCTTCGCGAGCATTACTGCTTCGCAGACGGAGGTGACAGCCTCCCATTTCTTCTCGCTCCATACCATGGCCCGAATTAGAGCCGGATGCGAGAGATCACCGCCGCCGATCGCCTCCACGAGGACACGACGCTTCCTCCCGCCTTATCCTGAACAGGAACCTCCCGAAACAGCCGTGTCCGGTGAGGACCAGCGTCAGGCAGAAGGTGAGGATGCCGTGGCGTCTCTCTAGCCACTCCTCAAAGAGGGGCTACCAGTTATCCTGCGAAGACCATCGGTTCACCTAGCCCAAGTCTTACTTTCATTTGCCGATTTGCGGTCTCCAGTCAAGAACATGTCTACCCAAACGGTCATCGGTTTTACGGCTAATATGACCGGCCTATTCCCACTTCAGCTTGCTTATTCTGTGAGCTATGTCGACAACTTTGGTTCTCTTTCAGATCATCTCATTCCGGATTCGATCCCTCAAAGAGTACTTTGGGTACAACTCTGCCCAACCCTTAGAAAATAGGCGTGATGTTGTTATTGTGTTCACTTTTTTGCTACGATTAAAAGTTCGATCATCAACCATGAGACTATAGTGAAAATCTTGGCATTGAAGATCATTATAGTTCCTTGTTCGGGAACTCTCTATAACTTGGCTGAGTCATTCTTATCTAGAAGAACGCACTCACTATAGAGTATGTACAGTACCGACCAAAAGTCCATAAGCAATGTCACAAAGCAATAGACTGACGCTTCGGTTTGACTTACAACCTTCTTCTATAAGTTGTTACAATACTATAGACACGCACAGTACACACACACACTCACTTTGTCTGCAACCAATGACTAGTTCGGTAATCATTCGTTTTTGTTTCATACGTCTTGTTCACATAAATATTAAAGTTTAGCAGGTAGACCACAGAAAAGTAAGTAAATTATTTCGATTTCTGTGGGGTAGACAGCGAGTATTCACTTAATAGAACTTTGTTGGTTCGTAGATAATGTTGGTGACGAGTATTAAGCTATTAGCGGTATTGTGGTTATTATTTTCAAAATGCAGTCAATAAATATTGAAGGGAGATAAATATTACTGCGCTGCGTAAAAGTGAATGTTATTCACACAAATATTTGAAACCAGACTAAGTGTGAGTGTTATCATATCATTTAAATATTTCATATTTTACTAAACATAAATCTTAATCAAAGGTATTGTTGATAGAACAGAGGTATTGTTGAGACAGAAGATGCCTTTAAAGTTTTAAATTCATTATGAGGTTTAATTCGATTAGTGAATGATAAATAATTAGGTATTATGTGTAATAAATACAATGTTATTCTTTGTTCTAGAGAAATACTGTGAGGGTTAAGAGATATGAGGCTTATAATCGAGGTGCAGCGACGTCAAATGGTGAATGAATATGAAACAAATGGTTTCATACCAACGAGATATTTTGCTGAATTATTAAACACGTCATTATGAACCGTTCGCCGTGCACTCTGAAGGCTTGCATCACTGAAGATCAGCTAGAAAACCGTTTTTGACTTTAAAATATTGATCATACCAGCTTAATAAACAACAGATTCGTTATTGCATGAATTTATGGTAACGAATTTTTTAAGCACGTTTCAATATGGTGTTTGTCGTATTTCTTGCAGATAGACCGAAAATGTTTAATATTATTTTAGTAATATTATTATTTTAGGATTAAAATTTGAGGTTTAGTTTCAATCTTCTTTTCGTAAAGAAAATGAATACTTAAGCTATAACCTCAATACCAACCACTATTTACTAAAGTCAAATAAAATTTAAAATAATTAATTTAAACAAACTGTCTATACTTAACCTTAAAATCAACTATTTTGTCAGTAGTTTTTTTTACATTTTAAGTAGTCTAATATTCTTATTTATTGCTTAATTACTTCGACCATGATCAAAGCTTTATATTTATGGTGAAAAAAATCCATTTAAAATTTAAAACATTTCAAAATTTAAATATGTCAAAATAATACAAATTGCTTCTAAGTTTCTAGACATCTATTTCACATCTCATTCAGCTGAAGTAATGATAAATAATTGTAGCAGTTTGTTAACTATACTTAAGTCAAATAAATATAACAAATAAATATTTATTTTATTTTATTATCACATATCACGCATTTTTTATTCTAAACCCTTTATTGCAATAACAACATTAATAAAAAGGCAACAATATTTAAAAATATTATTATTGCAAACAAAATAATAATATTTGCAAAAACAGCGCTGTGATTTACGAGATTAGAACCTTAGCCATCTTGAATCTAAGACCAACGCTTAACGCTTTCTGCTATCTACACATATAATATACGTTCGAATTTTAGCAATGCCATACACTGGCCAAGGTCACGCGTACGATGCGTGTCTAACAAATATTTTTGTTTAATAAAGTGCGGCGCCCACGAACCGTGACGATACGACAGTGTGTAGTGCAAAACTGCGTTCTCTGTGGTGTGCGTACGGCACACACACCACAGACGTCTGACTGTTTACACATACAAATGTACGGACTACACCGCGTGTTCACAGCAATACGACTCTTAGCGTGCAGTATGCACTTTTGAACGCTTACTGTACCTAATAACTTAGTTATTTTGCACTTTGGAACTGGTTTACTGCTGACACAAACTCCTCATGTATATATACATCGTATAAAAAGCGGCAAAGTGCGAGTTGGACTCTCTCACGAAGGGTTCCGTATACCGTACAACACCATAAATAAAATAAAAAATGTTTTAGTAAATAAAATACACGTTTCTTGTATGGGACCCCCTTAAATTTTTCATAGTATTTAATTTTTATTATTTGTGGTTATAGCGGTCATAGTAGTACACACTCTGTGGGAATTTCAAGTGTCTATTTCGGTTCAAAAGATGCAGCTCTGTGACAGGTGTACGGACGGACGGACAGCGGTGCCTTAGTAATCGGGTCCCGTTGGCTTTGGGTACGGAACCTAAAACTCAATCCTTAATATTGCGACTACAGTTTACAATTTACGTAAGCTGCACGATTAAAGGCTCCCGCAGACAGGCGCGTCGCGCCGTCGCGCCACGCCTGTTCGCGGGTGCCTTAATAAAGATCAAACCATCTTGCTTGACGACGTCATATGCAAACTTCCAGTTTCATCCTTTGATCCGATACCTCAAGTAAATTGGCATAAGGGTGGAAGTTACAAAACTCAAGAGTTTATCCAGCTGCTACGTTTATTTTTCTTTCACCGTCAGCAAATATATCTAATCAAATAGAAATCTACGACTTTTGAAGTCTTTGGCAAAGAACAGAAGTCGACGATGTAAACAGTATTCCAAGTAATATAAAACTTTTGAGACGAGAAAAAAAATTTGGGAGTTGTGTTAGCACTAAAACTTTTAGTAAATCGGACTGCTAGATATCTGGTGCTTGAATTAACGCTTCTTTTATTTTATTGTCTTTACTCTGGTCTGCTTTTCATCATTATTTTATTGTATCTTGTGACTTTGTGAGGCTGTTAAAATAGCTATTATTTTATTACTTTTTCGTTCAGGCTTGGCTTTCATCAACATGATTGTATCTCTATGTCTATTTTACAATTTACGGTCTAGCGTTTTCTTTACTGTTCATTGTATCTCTCAGTCTACTTAACTAGATGTGACTGTGAGAGTTTAGGTATATGAAAAAAAAAGAAGAAAGAAAATACCTGTATTTGCGGTAAATATGACGCAAAGAAAAAACGCAAAACAAATAATCTCTTTAAAACCGGCCAAGTGCATGTCGGACCACGCACAATGAAGGGTTCCGTAGTTGGGATGAATTTATCCCAAAAACAAACTCAACTTTGTAGTTGATAAACATGTTCTCCCATACGGAGTGTATGGGAAAACATGTTTTTGTAACTGAAAAGTTAAGTTGGTCGATTATTACTCGTTAACTTGTAGTCTACTTAGTTTTCCTTTTAATTTCGTTATATAAATTACTGCTGTGAGTTTTTTCACACATCCAAAACCAACCATTTAGCTGGCAGGGGGGGGGGGATACTTGACTCTAACAAAAATTAGCACTTTAAAGCTTAATATTTCGCAAACGAATCCCTGAATCCAAAAATGGTGTTCACAAACTCACAATTTTTTTAAAGGATCTTTCCAATGATATCCATATATCCATGGTACTCTAAAAATAAATGATTTTCATAATTTTGTTTTACCACTTTGTCACCGTAATTAATATGTATACCTATGCCAAATTACAGCATTCTAGTACTAAAGGGCCTTGGAGCTAGACCACGGACAGACAGACAGACAGACGGACGTGACGAAACTATAAGGGTTCCTTGTTTACTACGGAACCCTAAAAAGAACAAGTTGGGAAAATATATGCGTCATATCCACGCGAAACGTCCATCGCTCAGTATAATGTTGCGACCCTATGCGAGACAGAGTCCTAGCGCTGGTTTTCAATTTTTTTTTTTTTTTTTTCTAATTATGTCTTAACCCAGTTCCAGAATTTAAACTACCAATAACAGCTGCTGTCATAAATTTTTAACTGTCCTCGACGCTTTTATGAGTTCTTTACTAGCCATAAAAATGTATAGCTTACTAATACACTTAGGTACTAACTTTATATACCTGTGTCAAAGCATAAATAATAAAAAATCCACTGGCTCATTGTCTTTATAGCCCGCAGTCGGCCATATTTCATCAGATGTGGCCAAATTATGGCTATATTTATAATGTTTGGCCACATCAAAGTGTGTGATCGTGTACCGTCATAAATTATGATGACGTCACTCTGGTACAAATGGTGAAAAGTAATGGCGGCCGGTCCCTAACATTTGCTCTTACTTAGAGGGTCGGGAATAAGGGAAGGTACGAGTATGTTGTGTATAAATACGGCTACATAGTATGACATGTGTATTTTTGTATTTTCCTTATCAGAAAAAGGTTTTGGAAAGAGTATCAGGTATCCGAAGACGATGAATTGGTAGAGAAAGACCAGAAAGATTGACCCCTCCACCATGTAGGATACATAGCCAGGAAGAGAGAGAGAGAGAGAGTGAAAGGTTTTGGATACAGACATAGATATATACATCTATGGATACAGATACTTACTCCCCCGCTGTTCTTTAAGATTAGTTTCGTTGTTCCCTGACAAATGAATAATTTCTCCAGAACTCGTCGCGCTTCATTTTTTCGGCGCTTTCCCTGGTGGTCGCCATTGTTGATTCTGGCGTTCAGGAGTTGCAGTGGTTGGGAATAGTGTGACTCCCATAGACTCGATACTTAAATCGCGAAGAGAACATAAAAATCTCGTCCAAACTTTCAATTAACTTCCCAAATCGTTCTTCATCGAATACTCGAAATAACTTCAGTTGCTAGCCTTTCATTACTTGATTGGATCGCAGTTGAGAGTCAACAAAGTAAACATCGTCTCTGAGCAAATGTGTGTGGACAATGTATGTATTGGCAAATAGGATTTTATGAGCGGGCCCTTAGTAAGATGTTGATATTTAATACGTCGTGTATGTTTTGAATATGAAGATGTCAGAACTAAGTAAATAGAAATCCATAAAAGCAGGAACAATATGAACATGTCAAAAATTAGGTGAACCGTATAAACAAACAGGATGGAGGAAGTACACAAAATTCAATTCAAAATATTTTATATATAATATGTCGGCGCGAGACGATGGTGTCAACTCACACCTCGTCCAGTTCTTATCAGCGTGAGAAGAAGCTGTCATTCACACCTTGTCTAATTCTCACGACCATGTTGGTCTTTGTTAGCGCTTAGAGCTTATTGATATTAAAAATAATTGTTTCCGAAATGAAAGGCGACGACGTAAATCTGATTGCGTCGAACGTGGCCGGGGGTCGGCTTGCATTTTCTTGTGAGAACGTTTTAAGACGATAAGAGTTTAGCATCAGAGGAGCCTGGATCAGGCAGTCAGTTCCATTCAGACCGCGAGATCGACTGTGCGCGACCCGCGGACTCGTTACGCCCTTCTAATTCATTTAAGAAAAGCGTTGATTATAAGTTACTTGTATACTTTTCTAGTTAGACTGATTACTTCACGCGTTTCCTTTGCCCACGAAGTAGACAAACAGTTAAATAATTAACAATTTAATTGATAATTACCCTTCTGACGATGATTGCGAGTTCGGCGCTCCGACATATAAATAAACTTACATGGGCACTTATAAAACGTCAGAAACTAGGTGCACGGTTCCAATTGGTCATTTCCTATGGAGAAGAGCGGGCAAGACACTCCATGGTTACTCTTTTAAAAATAATTGGCTTTTACAATACTTTCATATAACAGTGTTACTAGGTATGGGAGGACAGTGTAGATCTTTCAATAAGTACCAGTTACTTAACAAAATAGAAAATGAACAACAGATCTATAGTCCACTAAGCCTACAGCGTTCTCACATAACAAAATAGAAAAGAATCTATACAAAAGATAAATAAATTAATAAAAATAAAAACCTATTTTAATTAAACGCAATCACATGATTGCTATTACAACTGCAATAAATCTGAATAATTATTATGTTCATAAAAGAGTTGAAATTAAATCGTATGTATATAATGTCAAATTATAGGATGAATATGTCAAGGACGAATGTAAAAAATTAAAATTAACATGGGAGCAGTTAATAGACTCTCACATTATAATGTCGTTAATGAAGTACCAGGGAACACCACAAGTGTAGAAAGAATTATTGCCAAACTTCCTTGTCTTCAACATAGTCTTTAATTTTATAATATGCTTTTTTGATAAGGACACATTTGATGTGGGTTTTGAACTTCCTATCGCTAAGTTCTGTAACCAACTTTGGCAACTTGTTATAAAAGTGGATAGTTATTAAGAAATGCCTTGCTTGTTTTAGTTAATCTAAATTTGGGTATCACAATTTCATGTCTACTGCGTGTATTTATATTATGGAAATCGCTTCTTATTTTGAATAGTCCTAAGTTTTTGCGAACACACAAAATACTTTCTAAGATATAGGCAGAGTCAGTATATCAATTTCTTTAAATTTGTCTCTAAGGAACTCGCGGGGACCCATTTTATAGATCGCGCGTATTGCCCTCTTTTGTAAAATGAAAATTAAATCTACGTCAGCTGCCGATCCCCACAGCAGAACGCCATAAGACATAATACTGTGGAAATAAGAAAGTATAGGTACTAACCTAGCTGTGGCTATATCAGTCAAGTGCCTTATTTTTCTAACTGCATAATTATGCAGCTGAACTTAATCTACCTGAAAGAGTTCTAATGTGGGCGCCCCGTTGCAATTTTGAATCTAAAGTAATTCCTAAGAATATAGTTGCCGTTATTGCATCTAGTTTTTTTGCCATTGAGTTTAAGTACTCATTCACATTGACTCGCGGGCGCGGTGGCGGGCGCGGTTACGAAATATCAAACATATGGCATAATATCCAAGTGTTCACGTACGAAACGCACGTGCGGTCTAAGTAGTGGGCAAGGTAGCGACTGGCGCGCGCGGCGCGCTCGCGGCAATATTAAGGCTCCTTCAAACAGGCGCGACACGCGACGCGACACAAGACAAGACACCGCTCGTCGCGCGACGAGCTGTGCCTTTGTGTCGCGTCGCGTGTCGCGCTGGTCTGCACGAGCCTTTAAACGCGTGAGATGTTTGTGTGTGTTCACGTCGAACTAGCGGCGGAGCGCGCGATTCACTCGCGACGTCAGGTAAGTTCAACCAGTATGAACTTGTCGCTAGAAACGGTAGCACGTTTTCATCATGTCTTTCAATACAGAAGAGATTATTAGTGCTGTTTAGGCTAGAACTCCGATTTGGCAAAGTAACACCCGCGCAAACGCCTGGCGTGGACACGAACTCACCACGTCTCCGCGCCCGCGCCCGCCGCCGCGCCCGCGCTTTCTTACGTGAACAAGTACTTAGATTTAGACTCACTTGAGTTACGAGTACATTTGGTAATGAGAACCTAATACATTTAGTTTTGTTCGCATAAGATTTATTAGCTGCGAACCATTTTGAAAGAACAGTCAGACTATCGTTGACATGTAAGACGTCTCAAGCCCCACAGATACATATAACATACAGACATACAGACATACACAGATACATATACAGAAACCTAAAGTACCAGTATAAGCTGGTTTCGCATTGTAAAGGATTTGCGTACAATGAGAGGTCAGCATATACTGGAAAATTATAGCTTGATATGTAGCCGTGTGAACATAACTAAAAAGACCTTAAAAATGCAAAGCAGCTAAAAATCTTGAAGTATTTCTAGAGTTATTACTTGATTAATCTTTATCATCATCTATCTCTATCGGTTTTGTCCCAAAGTCCCAACACACTGATGAACAAAATATTAAATAAGTTTCCTATTTTACGTAATCTTGCGTTCATGTGTTTCCAGCAATTATATTTTGCTCTGACACCATTTCGCTGTCGTGAGAGAAATATTTAGGATTGTTATTCTATAGTTTCTTCTAATACAGGGTCAGATTAAATTAGTAAGCAAAACTTCGTAGATGTCATGGGTATCGATATCTCAATGTGCCAGCCTTTTCCCAACTATGTTGGGGTCGGCTTCCAGTCTAACCAGATGCAGCTACATACCAGTATTTTACATGGAGCGACTGCCTATCTGACCTCCACAACACAGTAACTGGGTAATACGATACCCCTTGGTAAGACTGGTTGTCAGACTTTCAGGCTTCTGACGACCCGTAACGACTGTCAAAGGTCCACGAATGACAACCGGGACCAAAGGCTGAACGTGCTTTCCGAGGCACGGAGGAGTCTCGGTATGTAAAGATGGTCACCCATCCACGGACCAACCCAGCAAGCTTAGCTTAACCTGTTGGATCGACCCGTGTGGCTATTATTACTTAGCCACGAGCTCCTCGTGGGTATCGATGTCTAAACATGATAAACTTACTTTGACTTTTTTTTAAGTGCATAGTGCTTATTGTACTTTATATATAATAATATGTATACTTAATCTTTTTTATCGTGCTTGTTAGTGATTCTAGATTTCTACTACTTTTTCTGTTCTTACCCGTGAGAACCTGTTTGCTATATGTTTCTTAAATAACTGTTATCCATTTGTTATAGCTGTTGGTTCTCCTATAAATAAATAAACAAAAAAACAAAAGAAACTGACCAATTTTTTTTTTCATAAATCTTTTTTTTTTGTTTCTTCGTGTTTAGAAATACACATCACGGAGTCTGCGGAGTTTTGCTAAGTAATTTAATTTGACCCCGTTTATCGGAACGAATTAATTCAAGTCCTATGTTTGAAAGCATATTCATAAACTTAAACAATTTATTGTAAATTGATAAGTGGTGGGCCAAAGTTTTCAATGGGAGTATTTAACAACAAGACGGAACTGTGAGCCCGAATAAGTTAAGTTTTCAGTATGGTAGTCCCGTACCCTAATCAAAAAGTTTAGTAAGTAATGGATGTTATACAAGAAGTTCCTAATGAAATACTGCAAGTGTTATGTCTTGTTCAAAAATCATCTTTCTGTCCTCGTAATCTGAACAGGTATGCAGCAATAGCTCATGCTGTGGTAAAAAAACCGGTCAAGTGCATGTCAGACCACGCACAAAGTCAAATCATTTATTTCAAATAGGCTCTTGTATGGCACTTTTGGACGTCAAAATTTATAAAATTGATTCTAGTCGCACAATGAAGGGTTCCGTATTTGAGATGAATTTATCCCAAAAACAAACTTAGGTAGGTAATACGGGCTGGTATCCGCAACTCCACGTCAAAGCGCGTATTTTGCGTACGGGTGGGAAAATCTGTTATTCGATCCACCCCAGCTCCTCAAAGAAGGCCAAGAACGCCTCCTATGACAAAGAGGTGTTTATTAAATGACCCATGTTGTAGGGAGAGCCTCCTTGGCCTGCCTGCATTCACCGTGGTCCATCTATAGTTTGTGATGTTGTTCCCTGGTTCGTTTCCAAAACAAACTTATATAACATTGTAGTTGAAAAACAGTTCTTCCATTTATTGATACACGACACAGTAAATTCACCAACTGCAAATGTAAGTTTGTATCCGCCAAAAAAGTGTAATAAATTCCAAATTTTCCCAAAAGCTTGCAAATTAAGTTAGCAAGGTTTCAAACTAAATTATAATTTTGTAAACTACCCTCGAGCTCTCTATTTCAGATTAGTATCCCCAATAGTGTAGCAAACTAATCGTTGAGAGAGTTGTAATAATTAGCGTTGCAGTGCTATCCGAAGTAAACTGCATTATACTGATTGCACTGAGCTACATTGGACACTAAATTAACTTCGCCGGTATTTTGCTACGAGATTTACTTATTTTATTATTCAAAATTAATTTCTGTATACGTTTTTGTTTTTACTGTTTTGACTATTTGTTTTTTTACTGTAATGCATTTTTTAGTGTAATTAGAAACAAAAAAAAAAAAAATCCATATGACAATTTTTTTAATAATTCGAAGTTTCAAAGCTTGAAAACACGATGACGATGATTCAGTTCGATTTCTAGTTTTGTGTGGTTACTTGAGTGAGATTCGGAGGGAACTTGCTGGAATACTTACCTACCACTAATTATATTATTTGTAAGTACCGAGGTATTTATTTTGTTGACTTTTCACTCAATACATAGTTCTGGTAATCATAGTTTTTAATTACTTGCAACAGCAAAATTAAATGTTGAAACAGGACATGAAAAATTTTATTCATTGCTCCCAAAAGTGATTTATAATTAAAATTCGCCGAAGTTCTGTTTAAAATAATTGAGAGCCAAAATGTATCGATGTTGAACAAAGTGAATGAAAAAACTCTACTACTGGGAAATGAAAACATTGGAAATATCAATTACATAGGCCTCTCTGGCGAAAATAAACTGTCCAACTTCGTATTGAAAATGTTTTTTGACAATATACCATCAATTATGAAGGGAAAGCGAATTATTCTTGCGCGGGATACTAATTCACTTACATTTCTTGGCACAGACGGGAAAACTGGGATAATTGTATGCCACTTTTATTTTAATATTATATTTTTTAAGAGCACTTTCGGAGCTCGAAATAATTTAATCATGCGTTAGGGATCGTGTTCTAATTTATTTTATTATTACAAGTTGTTATCCGCGACTTCATCCGCGTGGAATTCTATACATCAATTTTATTTATTTGTATAGCTGCCAGTGAAAGTAAAAAGCTGTTTGTGGTGCTGTGTATGTGATTTTGACATTACAAACGGACACTTTTATTTATTTGTATAGATGTATAGCAGATGTATAGATTAGATAGATACAGATTTAATTAGTTTTAATTTTTTTGCGCGGAACCCTTATTATTTTCCTAAAACAAAAGTAGCCTAAGTTATTCATTATAACATCAGCTATCTTCCAGTAAAAGTCTCGTCAAAATCGGACCAGCCGTTTTGAAGATTAGCCGGATGTTATAGGGAGTAACTTAGGTTACTTTATTTTAGAAAAATTATTATAGGGACCACGTGGGCGAAGCCGCGGGCAGCAGCTGGAGGTAAAAGTAATAAAACAAAACAAAAATATGAAATATTTAATATCTTTTTATTATATCACCTACTTTGTCTATCGTCCACAATGTTTTATCCGGCTGCAGTGAGACAAAGCCGAGTTAAAACGCAAAAATGTATTTTTCTCATAAAAGAAAGCTCTCAGAATAGAAAGGTTCAGAATAACGCTACAATGAATTGTATTATAGACATTTACTAGGTATAAGAAACCTGAAAAATAACGAAATTTTCTCAGCATAGAACCTTTTAACGTCGAATCTTGATAAAAAGGGACCTTTGAAAAGATAAAACTTCTGAAAATTCGCAAGTTTACGTTAAAATTTGTCTTTATCAAAAATCTTTGTATGACTTTTTATAGAAAACCGTGTTTGTTGAGTTATCTTTACAGTTCGTTACACTTCTTGGGTGAGCAGTAGCAGGTGCCTGCTTGATTTTCAGTGAAAACTTTGTATCGAGCTCATTACTGACATCGATGAAAGAAAAACATCGAGAGGAAACCAGGAGTTATAGTTAATACTAGCTTCTGCCCGCGACTTTGTTCAAGTGGAAGTCGTGGACACCACAATATACTACAATAACAGCCAAATTTTTATAAAACTTCCCTGTATACTACATTTTAATAATTTCTGAGTTTTTTTAATTAATCAATTTTTTTTTTTAAATCTTATTGTGACTACTAAACAATTTGCCTTTTATTGATAGTATCATCAGTTAAGTCTATTGTAACAATTGGCTCAATACATGTGGGTCCGGACCTGCTACCAACCAATTCATCATAAAGACTGCAGGTGATCGCAGACTCTTCATTGGCTTTGAGAGGTTTCAAATGGGTTATTGTGTTACGGGCCGTTCTTAATTTCAGTTCTAGTTCAGGATCACGTACAGGCAAATTGCTAACGCCGCACATACGGGTATTTTACTTAAAAAACCGGCCAAAAGTCCAAATTACAAAATTTATGACAAGCGTTACCTTTGTTATCATAAGACAATAGGACTCTCCCACCCAAACGATAACGGACTAAATATGCTTCTACCGCCCGCCACGCGCTGTCCATCTCAGTCGGAATTTATCTGTTGTACTAGTTACTCGTTATTTTCTCGGCGCATACAATTTTATCATCACTGTTCAGTGCATTGCCAAACTGTTGTGTTTAGTGCAAAACAAAAAAACTACTATGGATTCTTCTGATGAAGGTATGTAATTTAGTTTAAATACATGACTGACTAAAATATAATTTATTTTCACTTAAAAAAAATGTTTCAAAGACGTAGTAATTTTTCTGACAATTTTGTATTTATTTTTTAGTTTACGATGTTAATTTAAGTATGAGTTAAACAGAGTTAAGCTTAAATTCTTATGTGGACATATTCTATGAACCTTCTACATGAATTATTTAAAAAAAAATGGTCCGCAAGTTTCCGCTCATTCTTTAAAAGTTAATATATGACAAGGTAGTAAAGAAAAAAATATTATGTGTTTTTGAACGTTTTGATATTAACACTAGATTTTGTTTGTTCACAGGTTGTAGTGTTGAATCATCAATTAATATCTCAAGAGAAGATATGTTTAACATAATTAAGTAGTGTGAACTCAGAAAAATCGATGAGAAACTGAACTTTCTCGAGAAAAAACTTGTCGAAATGACTAAATGTCCCGAAGATAAAATTCAATTACTTCGCGATAGTTTAAAATCATTTAAACATCACTACAAACTTAAGTGGACCTCAGCAAGCTACAAAGAATGCCGCTTTCGGAAATCTAATGAACAATGGCTAAAGGACACAATAGCGCTACCTGCCTGGAAAGTTCCGAAAACTGGTCGGCCGTCAAAGGAATTCAAGGAATGTAGTGAAAGGAGCAAAAGGCGTAAAACGGAACATGTCAGAAGTACCACATGATAAGCTGACTTATGCTGCATTAATGAGCGAACGAGCTGCAGGCAACAACGATTTGTCTAAACTCATCAAAGATGCATCCGTGACTCCAACAAGAGCTACGAAGTATCGTAAAATAATCAGTTCGGCAGAAAAGTGTACCAAAAGTGAAAAGCTGTCTTTAACTGACGCTTTGGCTAAATACGTGGAGGCGGACCTCACTTGTAAGCAATACAACATAATCAGGACTGGACAAGAGCATATTTACCCATGTTATTCTCTAATCCAAAAAGAGAAAAAGAAATGCTATCCTAAAGATATTTTCATCTCTGAAACAATGGCCGAAGTGAGTCTTCAGAATCTCCTAGATCACACTGCACAACGCCTTTCGCCAGGTTTTAATGACGGCAAGTGAGTGTGAGATTCAAAACATGGAACTAATCTGCAAGTGGGGCTGTGACGGGTCCAAAGCGCAAGAATTCAAACAAAAGTTTGAAAACAAAGCAGATTCAGATGCCCATGTTTTTATTAGCTCATTGGTACCACTGAGATTAATAAGCAATGTGAATGAAACAAAAAACTTTTTACAAAAAAAAAACAACCGACTTCCAAAAAAAAACACTACAAAGTGAAAAATAACTTTAATTTCGGAAGTCGGTGTCTTGGGTTTTGTGTTTTCGTTTTTTGCCACCGACTTCCGAAATTAAAGTTATTTTTCACTTTGTAGTGTTTTTTTTTGGAAGTCGGTTGTTTTTTTTTTGTAAAAAGTTTTTATTTTTCACTTTTTAGTTGTGGTACCTACCCCACACACATTCGAATACCACTACCTGCTACCAGTGACAGGAACTTATCATATCATCTACATACTAAGTGGGAAAAAATACGTATTTTGTAGCTAACTCAAAAACTACCCAAGCAAAGTTAATAAAACTTATATGGGACCAATTTGGGAGCAGACCCTTTCAAACAAAAAAATAATTTTCAAAATCGGTCCACAAATCACGGAGAAATCGGTGGACATACATAAAAAAAAAAAAAAAAAAAAAAAAAAAAAAACAAACATACGCGTCGAACGTGTGGCGGAACAATAAGACAATTGGACCACCACCTTACATTTTAGAGCGGAATCGCTCCGCTCATGAATCTTGTCCCAAACATACAAATCATACGATCGGTTGCACTGAGTGACCTCGGGCTTACACGCGCCGCGCGCACACATAGGTGCGCGTGAGCATTGTACTGGTGACGCTGACAACGGCCTTGGACTGCGTGCACGCACCTCAACCGGTGCGAGGGCCGGGCTGCGGAGCCACAGTCTGCATTCAACCGCCTACCGAACCATTCGGAACGCGCCGCGCTTTTTATTGTATTCTTATATTATTTGCTAATTTAATTGTTGTCCGTGTAATCTATTTAAATATAATAATCTAATCGCATTAATAATATTCTTCATTTCTTCACCTGTATTCGCATCTTTCTTTCATCCTTCTGCTTTCGCTACGCTTCACGCTTTTAAGCTAATAATTATAAATGTTAGTACGGGTTCGATTCCCGATCGAGTAGGAATTAGTGACCATACTGATTTCCTACATTGGTGACCCCGACGTGATCACGCCTTCAAGACTGAAGACTCCAAGACGCCAGGCAGTCCAGAACACCGGTGGAACAAGAAGAACGAAGTTTGGAAACCTTTGTGTGTGTTTTTCCGTGACAACAACTATTGAGGTGGGGTCTCAGTCATAAGCGGTGAGCGATTTTTATAATTTTTTTTACAATGGCAGAACCGGATGGTTTTGTCGATTGCAAGGACGCTTCCGTTATCTCTGGAGAGGTATCGAAGGTTGGAATGCCATTGCGTTGTCCACCATTTTGCCCGGAAGAACCGGCCTTATGGTTTGCGCAGCTAGAGGGCCAATTTATCATGTCCAGGATTACGAGTGATAACACGAAATTCTATTTTGTGTCCTCACAGCTGGAAACTAAGTACGCCTTGCAAGTCAAGGACATTATCACCAACCCGCCAGAGAACAACAAATTCGAAACTTTAAAAGCAGAGCTCATAAAGCGATTGTCAGCATCTCAGGAGAAGCGCATTAGGCAACTCCTCTGCCACGAAGAGCTAGGTGATCGTAAGCCGTCCCATTTCCTGCGGCACCTTCAGAGCCTAGCTGGTCCAACGGGCGCTTCAGAGTTCGTCAAAAGTATTTGGACGAACAGGTTGCCAACTAATATACAGACTGTCATTGCCTCCCAAATAGATGATTTACAGGTCGAGAAATTAGCTGACATTGCAGATAAGGTGTTCGAGATAGCCCCGATGACACCGCAAGTTGCTAGCGCCTCTGCTACCACCGACACCTCTTCTTCGGACCTGGCAAAGCAAGTGAGCGAGCTGACGAAACAGGTAGCCGCACTCACTTCCCGCATGAACGACAGAGGGAGAGACCGCTCACGCTCGAGATCCCACAATCACAAACGAAGGTATGATCGTTCTAAAAGTAGACCACAGCAACCGCCTCCTAACCACCCACATTGTTTTTACCACTACACCTACGGGGACAAAGCGAAGAACTGTAGGTCGCCCTGCACTTTCACGACGGAAAACAGGAAGGGCGGTCGCAAGTAGCGGCTAACGACTGCCCCACATCTTCAGGCCGTCTATTTGTTACCGACCGGACTTCAAAAGCGCAGTTCCTTGTGGACACTGGTTCCGACTTGTGTGTTTTTCCCCGGTCTGCTGTCAAGACGCCCTGCATCCGGTCAAGGTACGATCTGGTAGCTGCTAACGGCACGATAATACACACTTTCGGGCCTACACAGCTGCAGTTAAATTTAGGCCTTAGGAGGAACTACAGCTGGAGTTTCACTATAGCCGACGTTGAGAAACCCATCATTGGTGTGGACTTCCTCAGCCACTATAATCTGTTGGTAGATTGCAGGAACCAACGCTTGATCGACAGTTTGACGTCTTTGTCGGTTCCTGCCGCACACTGCAGCACTGTCGATATTGCATCCGTGAAGGCCGTCGTAGGGGATACCGGCTACCACCGCATTCTACGTGAGTACCCTGAAATCACACGACCTCCAGGCAAACAGCTACCAGGTACACACAATACGCTGCACCACATCAGGACGACGCCAGGCCCACCGGTAGCGTGCAAACCCAGACGCCTTGACCCAGTTCGACTTCAGGTTGCCAAGAAGGAGTTCGAGGAGATGCTTGCAAGCGGGGTAGCGAGGCGTTCCGAGAGTGCTTGGTCAGCACCACTGCACTTAGTGAAGAAAAAGGACGACGGATGGAGACCATGTGGCGACTACAGGGCACTTAATGCCAGAACAGTACCTGACAGGTACCCCATTCGTCACATTCACGACTTCTCTCATCAACTATCAGGCTGCACTGTTTTCTCTACCATCGACCTCGTAAAGGCCTACAATCAATTAGCTATTAGTCCAGAGGACATTCCAAAGACGGCGATTACTACACCTTTTGGTCTTTACGAGTTCCCTTTTATGACATTTGGATTAAGGAACGCAGCACAAACCTTCCAAAGGTTTATCGACGAAGTCCTACTTGGCCTCGACTTCTGCTATGGGTACGTAGACGATATTTTGGTCTTTTCAGCGACTCCTGAAGAGCACGAATCCCATCTACGCCAACTGTTCAATCGCCTGAAGCAGTATGGCATCGTGGTCAACACAGCTAAGTGCAACATCGGACAGACTGAAGTTGTTTTTCTGGGATACCGCGTGTCAGCGGAAGGGACGAGTCCAGTTCAGTCCAAGGTCCAGGCCATACAGGAGTACCCGGTTCCCAAAACCGTCAAGGAGCTGCGGCGATTCCTAGGCATGGTGAACTTCTATCGCCGGTTCGTCCCGAACGCAGCAAAACTACAGGCACCGTTGAACGCTGTCCTTGCCGGCCCCAAGGTAAAAGGTTCGCAGCCAGTACACATGACTCCAGAATTGCTGAAGGCATTCGAAGATAGCAAATCCTCGCTGTCCAAAGCAACACTCCTGGCTCATCCTGATGCATCTGCAGAATTAACCATCGCGACGGATGCCTCTGATACCGCAATCGGCGCCGTCCTTCAGCAGCAAAAGGGTGGCAACTGGCAACCGCTAGCCTTCTACTCGCACAAGCTAAGTGGAGCCCAAAAAAAGTACAGCCCATATGACCGGGAGTTACTTGCAATTTATGAGGCAATCAAGTACTTCCGGCACATGATCGAGGCAAGAACCTTCGCAATCTTCACGGACCATAAGCCGCTTACCTTTGCCTACAGGATGAATAGGGATAGCTGCTCACCCAGGCAATTCAGGTACTTGGACTTCATCGGGCAATTTACTACTGATCTGAGGTACTTACCAGGCAGTGAGAACGTTGTCGCAGATGCATTGTCGCGCGTGGATGAGGTATCAGCAGCTGTCAACTTTGAGGAACTTGCAAGACTCCAGGGCACAGATCCAGAACTGCAAGACCTAATTCATCATGGCTCCACATTGAAACTTCAAAAGGTAGCATCTTCCTACAGTAACAACTTACCAGTCTATTGCGATACCTCCACGCCAACACCTCGCCCCTACATAACGCCTACCTTGCGAAGACAAGCATTCGACTCCCTGCACAATCTACATCATCCTGGGAATGCAGCTACAGTGCGACTGGTAACACAACACTTTGTTTGGCCAGGGATCCGCAAAGATTGTAGAGAGTGGGCTAGGCAATGCCTACAATGCCAGACGTGCAAAACTGCACGTCACACTAAAGCTCCACTTTCCACCTACCTTACTCCTTCTTCCCGATTCTCTCACATTCACCTCGACATAGTAGGGCCCTTAATCCCTTCGTCTGATTTCAGATATTGCCTCACAGTCATTGACCGATTCACGCGATGGCCTGAGGCGTACCCCTTGAAGGACATCACGGCGGAGACCTGCGCAGCTGCCCTGGTGTCCGGCTGGATAGCCAGGTTCGGCTGTCCCGAACGGGTTACCACAGACCGTGGTCGCCAGTTCGAGAGTCATCTCTTCAAGGCTCTCACTACCTTGGTGGGTGCACAACACTACCGCACCACCGCCTATCACCCAGCAGCGAACGGCATCGTAGAACGACTACATCGGCAGCTGAAGGCTGCCATCATGTGCCACACTACCTCACAGTGGACAGAAGCCCTTCCGCTGGTACTTCTCGGCATGCGTAACGCTTGGAAGGAAGACGTCCAGGCCACGCCCGCAGAGCTGGTCTATGGTGAAGCACTGCACTTACCCGCCCAGTTCCTGTCTCCCAAAGATGACTTCACCACAACCGATGTCACGGAGTACGCTGCGAGCCTGCGAGTCCACATGGCCAAACTAGCACCAAAACCAACTTCGTGGCATACCAGCACTACTTCACCCTTCTACATTCCCCGAGACCTACACTCTTCCACACACGTCTTCGTCCGCCGAGATCATGTCAGAAGATCACTGGAACCGCCTTACGCTGGACCCTACAAAGTCATACAAAGGCACTCCAAATACTTTGTGATTGAGGCGAAGGGGAAGACCAACAATATCTCGGTGGATAGGCTGAAACCCGCCTACATGTCGCAAGAGGAGCCAGGGGTTCCAGCTGAAAAACCAACGGCCTCAAATAGCACTACTACACCTACAAGCAGTGACGGCGCAGAGAAGAGGACACGAAGCGGGCGGCGAGTAAGATTCCCCGATTTTTATCGACCGTAGTCACGGTCTGGCCGGGGGGAATATGTGGCGGAACAATAAGACAATTGGACCACCACCTTACATTTTAGAGCGGAATCGCTCCGCTCATGAATCTTGTCCCAAACATACAAATCATACGATCGGTTGCACTGAGTGACCTCGGGCTTACACGCGCCGCGCGCACACATAGGTGCGCGTGAGCATTGTACTGGTGACGCTGACAACGGCCTTGGACTGCGTGCACGCACCTCAACCGGTGCGAGGGCCGGGCTGCGGAGCCACAGTCTGCATTCAACCGCCTACCGAACCATTCGGAACGCGCCGCGCTTTTTATTGTATTCTTATATTATTTGCTAATTTAATTGTTGTCCGTGTAATCTATTTAAATATAATAATCTAATCGCATTAATAATATTCTTCATTTCTTCACCTGTATTCGCATCTTTCTTTCATCCTTCTGCTTTCGCTACGCTTCACGCTTTTAAGCTAATAATTATAAATGTTAGTACGGGTTCGATTCCCGATCGAGTAGGAATTAGTGACCATACTGATTTCCTACAAACGTATAACCTCCTCCTTTTTGGAAAAAAATAACTTTAATTTCGGAAGTCGGTGTCTTGGGTTTTGTGTTTTCGTTTTTTGCCACCGACTTCCGAAATTAAAGTTATTTTTCACTTTGTAGTGTTTTTTTTTGGAAGTCGGTTGTTTTTTTTTTGTAAAAAGTTTTTATTTTTCACTTTTTAGTTGTGGTACCTACCCCACACACATTCGAATACCACTACCTGCTACCAGTGACAGGAACTTATCATATCATCTACATACTAAGTGGGAAAAAATACGTATTTTGTAGCTAACTCAAAAACTACCCAAGCAAAGTTAATAAAACTTATATGGGACCAATTTGGGAGCAGACCCTTTCAAACAAAAAAATAATTTTCAAAATCGGTCCACAAATCACGGAGAAATCGGTGGACATACATAAAAAAAAAAAAAAAAAAAAAAAAAAAAAAACAAACATACGCGTCGAACGTATAACCTCCTCCTTTTTGGAAGTCGGTTAAAAAAGGGTATGGTGGCAGAATCCTGTTCCTTCATCTTCACGTTTCTGTCGTCCAATAAGGATTCAATATATCCATGAAAACAATGATGTGACACGAACAGAAATAAAATACATAGAAAACCAGGCTCAAAAACTGAACAAAACTGAAGTGGAAGCCAATAACAGTTTGATGAAAGTGAAGCATACTGTGGTACCCACAATGGTAGATGGTAAAGTGTGTAATGCTGCAACCAACACATCGTCAACCATGAAGTGTTACATATGCAAACAAACTTCTAAAGACTTCAACTCGTTAAAATCAGTAGATGAAAGTGCAATAGATCCAGATTCATTAAGATTCGGATTGTCGATTCTCCACGCCAGAATACGTTTTTTCGAATCAGTTTTGCATCTCTCCTATAAATTACCAATAAAAAAATGGCGATTAAACCAGGAGGAAAAAAAAATTGCCAACGAGAAGAAAAAGCTCATTCAAGAGGCATTTCGGAATAGAGTGGGCTTGCTCGTTGACGTGCCAAAAGCAGGATTTGGAAATACCAATGATGGTAACACATCAAGAAGATTTTTTTCGGATCCTAAAACTGCCGCCGAAATCACAGGCATTGACTTGAACTTTATTAAGAGGCTTAAAATAATTTTGGAAGTGCTGGCAAGTGGGTTTGAAATTGACACAGAAAAGTTGTCATCGTTTCTGCAATCCACAGCAGAACTGTACGTCAGTTTGTATAGTTGGTACCCAATGACGCCCACTCTTCATAAAATTTTGACACATGGCGCTTTAGTTATTAAACATGCTCTACTCCCAATTGGGCAGTTATCGGAGGAAGCAGCAGAGGCGCGCAACAAACATTTTCGCCTATACCGGCAAAATTTTGCGCGAAAATTTTCGCGAAGAAACTGCAATGAAGGCGTGATGAATCGATTGCTCTTGACATCTGATGTCTACTTAAGTTGTAGTCGAATGAAAATTGGCAAGAATCGAAAACCTTTTGCGACTGAAGCCTTAGAGTTTTTAAAACAGGACGAGGCAGTTTCCACGATTTCACGTGAACATGATGATGAAGTTGATGGAGATGAGGACGAGGAAAGCGAATCAGATTTTTAACAATATATTTTTCTTATAAATTGACTATTTGTATTATTTTAACAACATATAAAATTAGTTACTTAAGAATGTTTGGCTGAAGTAATTTACAAGTCCTAATATCTTCACCTAAAAAACTTCTAAGTAATTTTTAGTATGTTCTAAACAGTTGAAATTACATTTAGACACTAGATAGTTATTAAAATACAAATAAATAATTTTGGCCAGCTTTTTAAGTCCAATACCCGTATGTGCGCCGCCGCGACCTACTTTTTAACCGACTTCCAAAAGGAGGAGGTTCTCAATTCGACTGTTTGTTTTTTTTTGTATGTTTGTTACGCTATTCCGCCAATTTTATGAATTGATTTTGATGATTCTTTTTTTGTTTGGTAGGTCATACTTCAGAGGTGGTCCCATATAAATTGTATATAGTTTGCTTGGGTAGTTTTTGAGTGGATAGTAATAAAACCTCCGAAAAAAAATCTGAATATGAGCATTCTCAAAATATGAAATTGACTGCTTAATATACTAATTTTCCGACAACTTTTAAGCGAATACAAATAAAGAAACGACCGAATAAAATACTGAAAATTCTGTACAATCAATACAGCATTTGCTGACGTAATATTCATTTAGTCATTTTTATCGTAACTCACCTATTATAAATTTAGAATTAACCTTACACATTTTATAAACTGTGGCGCAAACAAAGACCAGGTTCGTTTAGGTACAAGAGAATGTAATGTTTTGGAAATGTGGTGTTTTACATTCTCTTGTGCCGAAACGGACCCTGGCACTCGCCGGCCGCTACCGCGGCACCGCTCGCTACGCTCGCTCGGCTCGTGCGTTGTGTGGTCACAGTTCTAACCTAACCTAACCTACCTTTCAAAGCAAAACGTAAACAAAAACATGAACGACCGTATTATTTTAGCAGAACATACGTTTTCGGAAACTTAGTATTTTTTTCGGAAATTTAGTTTATTATTTGAAAGTACAGATTATTTTTCCTAGAATTGTATTTTGAATAAGCTCATGTTTGTTTTTTAAATACAACATTTTTTGTCGATTAATTTTGTAATAATTTTTCGGTAAGTAATTCATTTTAACACATCGTATTACAGTCAACCACAGATCGTCGGAAGTTAATTTGTTTTTCGGAAGCTTTATTATTTTCCTTTTTCAATAATACGTACTTTTTCCCACTTAGTATATGGATGTTATGATAAGTTCCTGTCACCGTTATTTAAATAGCAGGTGTGGGGTAGGTACCACAACTAAAAAGTGAAAAATAAAAACTTTTACAAAAAAAATACAACCGACTTCCAAAAAAAACACTACAAAGTGAAAAACAATTTCGGAAGTCGGTGGCAAAAAACGAAAATTCTAAACCAAAGACACCGACTTCCGAAATTATTTTTCACTTTGTAGTGTTTTTTTTGGAAGTCTGTTGTATTTTTTCGCTACTCATTTTATTTACTTTTTTAACTATGTAAAAGTTTATTTGACCGAGCTGCCGTAGCGCTATAATCGCGGATTAGCATCCAACGGAACTTTCGTATAACTTTTACGAACAAACTAAATTATCGTGAAGTCTGTGGTTTTCGTCAACTCACATCCAACAACTCAACTGTACCTACATTGCTGGAAATTTGACACCAGTTGACGGAGAATTGTTGATGCTGGTCAAGACTGTCCATATGCTGTATATGTAGTTCAGCCAACTGGTTCTTAAGCTGTTATTAATAAACTGAATTTCAACCTCACTGTCTTCCCTTTCCTGTGGCAGCTGATCACACTGGGTTTTACTAGATTCCAATTCTTTCAAGGTAGCCCTCAGTTTTTCCTCCAAGAATGCAGCTCTACGGGTCAACATATTGACGGGGCAATCCTAGAGGCACCCTGGAATGAGAGAAGAGAAAGCTAAGTGAATAAAAGACAGGGATGAGATGTGGATAGTAAGTCTTTTTATATAAAAATAAAAACTTTTTACATAAAAAAACAACCGACTTCTAATAAAAACACTACAAAGTGAAAAATAACTTTAATTTCGGAAGTTGGTGTCTTTGGTTTTGAATTTTCGTTTTTGCCACCAACTTCCGAAATTAAAGTTATTTTTCACTTTGTAGTGTTTTTATTGGAAGTCGGTTGTTTTTTTATATAAAAAGTTTTTATTTTTCTCTTTTAATTTGTGGTATACCTACCCCACATAAATTCCAATAACACTGTCTGCTATGTAAATAACTGTAGCGTTGTGAGCGGTCTCACTACATTTAGTCGAGTGATTCTCACTTAGTGAGTTACTAACCACATCACTACAAACATGGCACAACACTAATATTCTAAGAACACTCTGTCATTTCGACTGCCGCTTGCCTTCGGAAGTGTCTCTCAGGACTGTGTGCCCCGACCTAGGGTGAGTTCCACATTGTTATTATTATAATATAAGCTATTAATCAAGCCATCTGCTATCTATTTATCTTATATTCTATGCTTGCGTGTTCACCATACTTAACCTCACTTTGCATCTGTCAATGTGCCACGCTAGCTCTGCTCTTTCTCTCTCTGCCTGTAAGCCGCTGCGATGTGTTAGCTGCTACCTACTCTGCTTTCCCCGTACCGTACCTTGGTCACTAAAAGGGGAAGAAGATGACACATCGCATGCGGCCTGCTACTGCTCGCACCCACCTGACATGCGCTTCCTACCGCGCCTTTCAGGACTCCCTGTACGGGCTCAGGCTGCACACCGCCGCATGCCTGCCTACCTGCGGCCTACCGCCGCGCGCCTGTGCTGACAGGCGATCTCCACGTGTGGCAAAGGCCTGCCTACCTGCGGCCTACCGCCGCACGCCTGTGCTGAAAGGCGATCTCCGCCTGTGGCCAATGCCTGCCTACCTGCGGCCTACCGCCGCGCGCCTGTGCTGACAGGCGTTCTCCACGGCTACTGACGTGGACTACCACGTGCTAGGACCGTCCGGCCTACTGCGGAGCCTGTGCTGAGCAGGCCCCGTACAACTACCAAGTACTGTGCTACCAAGGACGGTACCCTTCCCTTCTATCCTAAGTGTGCGAGTGCTCAGACTCAGTGTCAGGATCTGACCCACGACCTAGCCGTGTTACTACTACCTATCACTACTGAATCTAATAATTATATATAATAATCTATCTAGCTGTTTTATTATCTACCTATCCGATAACGGCCTGCGCAGCCTACCCTGTGCAGCCCTAGCCGTTACATAACAGTGACAGGAACTTATCATATCATCCACATACTGAGTGGGAAAAAATACGTATTATTGAAGCTAACTCAAAAACAATCCAAGCCAAGTTAATCAAATTTATATGGGACCACTTCAGAAGTATGACCTATCAAAGAAAAAAATAATCATTAAAATCAATTCATAATTGGCGGAGTAATCGCGTAACAAAATCGGCGGAGTAATCGCGTTCCTCTTTTTGGAAGTCGGTTAAAAATGGGGAAAAACAACAAAATTAAGTTTGCAAAATGGTTCTCCGGTACTACTAAATTGTTAAGTTATTGTAAATCTAGTTCCTAACATTAAATTCATAACGGGGTACTACGAGTAATTCAGTAATTAAACATAACAGTGGTATGTTTAGTAATAACAGTACAGTGGTTTCTATGGTGTTTGCGCCTGATATTATTATAATAGCATGACACTACGCGCGCGAGTCATTGCTAATCATATTCTTTTTCTTATATTTTCAACAAGCTTTTGCCCGCGGCTTCGCCCGCGTGGATGTCGGAAAATAACTCACGGGAACGTACTACCGAGATCTGATAACCGAGGAAATTGTCATTGACTCCTACCGCTGCGCCCGCGATGCTACGCGTAATTTTGAAACTGTGATATCTTTTAAACTATTCATTTAAATGATTTATGATGTCAAGGCATATATTAATCTAAATTAAATGCCTAATTTAAATAACATATTTTATTGGATAAGGATTAACACTATACCGGTCAAAAAAGCTTCGGAAATAACAATTAAATTTTTATCAAATTCTGAAAGATAAAAATGGTTATTGTGCGTCATCCTTAAAAGATAGACATATGCCATCCAGGACTTTTTTGTTGAACTTTTTAAGATGAACAACACCGTAGAACATAAATTTGATGTATATTTTTCTATTTAGGCAGCGCACGCCAGTAAAGCTCCCAGTCGGCATGATATATTCCGACTTCTTCAACAATAATCGTCAAATTTCAGCCAATTTACACAAAACCTTAATGAATTATACATTAAAACCTTCCGCATGAATCACTCCGTCTAGTGGTGAAAACCGTTTGAAAATCCGTTCGGCAGTTTTTGAGTTTATCGTGTTCAGACATACAGACAGACGCGGCGGGTGACTTTGTTTTATAATATGTAAGGATGTGTTTAACGTCGTCGGTAGGTACTTCTAAAACTTTATCGAAATTGTTAGTGAAAAATTTCTACCTTCATGATATATATTATTATTCACCTACCAAACTAGAAGTAGCAACTAGCTCTGCTAATTTTCATTAGAATAATCAAAATATATTGTAAAACTACTGTAGGACAGTACTGTAGGCTGTGCGCGCGGGCATACAACTAACGTGCTGCGACGCGTCACGCGGTATTTATACTGCGAGCAAAAATCAACCCGCTCATCGGTGATTGGTTAATTTATTATTGTTCATAGCTGTCCTACATCTTAGTGTAAAACATAATAGTACATAGAAGAGAAAATTAAAATGGATATGTTAGCATCTTGTCATGAAAGTAAACAATTTAATAAGTTTTGGAAATTAACTAATAAATTAAAACATAGGTCGGGGGTGCCGGTGAGCGTCGCGGGCGTGAGCGACCCCACTGATATAGCTAATGCTTTTCAAAAACATTTTAATGTAAACTCGCGTTTGTGTGGCTTTAGCGAGCCGTCAAATTGTGACGCTGGGGCGGCCGTGACCGTGGCTCCCCCTGTCAGGTTCTCCGCTAAAGAGATCGCGAGTACGATACAGAACATGGTGAGGGGAAAGTCCCCCGGTCACGACGGTCTCAGCGTAGAACATCTTAAATACGCTGGGGTACACTTACCGCGAGTACTTGCTATGGTTTTTAACCTTTGTCTAAGTCATAGTTACTTACCTGTGGAACTTAGTAATACGATCGTTGTGCCAGTAATAAAAAATAAGACGGGTGACGCCTCCGATATCTCCAACTATAGGCCGATATCGCTTGCCACTGTCTGTGCTAAGGTATTGGACAGTCTGCTAGATAAGATTCTAGCTAAAAATATCGTTCTCGAGGATGGTCAGTTTGGATTTAGACCGAACTTGTCAACGGAGAGTGCAATTTTATGCTTTAAGCAGACTGTCCAATATTATACAGACAGAAAGACTCCTGTAATAGCATGTTTCTTGGATTTATCGAGGGCTTTTGACCTGGTCAATTATGACCTGCTCTGGCATAAGCTCACTCATGACACTTCTGTCCCGGCTGATGTGATATCACTGTTCAGATATTGGTACAGTAGTCAAAAGAATACAGTTAAGTGGTCAGGCTCATATTCTGATATGTATGGGCTGGATTGTGGGGTGAGACAGGGGGGTCTGAGCTCCCCCCGTCTTTTTAACCTATACATAAACAAACTGATGGGTAGGCTCGGTAGCACTAAAATCGGTTGTCACGTGGACGGTGTTTGCGTAAACAACATCAGTTACGCTGATGATATGGTGCTGCTGGGCCCATCTATCGGTGCAATGAGAAGGCTTCTGAGAATTTGTGAAGGTTATGCAGTGGCTCACGGGCTCAAATACAATACCGATAAGAGTGAATGGCTGGTTTTTAAATCGGGTACTTTAACCTACGAACAGCTGCCTGAACTCTCACTCTCTGGGTCTCCTTTAGGTCGGGTTTCGAAATTTAAGTATTTGGGTCACTGGGTCACTGATGACTTAAAAGACAATGTAGACTTAGACAGGGAGCGCAGGTCGCTGGCTGTCCGTGGCAACATGCTGGCCCGCAGGTTTGCGCGCTGTACCGATTCGGTAAAGATAACGCTTTTTAAGGCCTTCTGCCAGTCGTTTTACACGTGCAGCCTGTGGACCAAGTATACCCAGCGGGCCCTTAGCGACCTGCGCGTCCAGTACAATAACGCTTTCAGGGTGCTTTTGGGGTTGCCGTGGCGATGTAGCGCGTCAGGGATGTTTGCGGAGGCGCGCGTCGACGGGTTCGCCGCGATTATGCGGAAGCGATGCGCATCCATGATGGCGCGCTTGCGCTCCTGCTCCAATGGCATCCTGAATGTGTTTTCAGACCGGTGGGATTCTCCCCTCTTACAGCGGTGGATATGTATTCAGACACATTATTGTACCATTGAACGAACTGTTCAATGGTACATTGGTTGTTTATTATTATTAATTTAATTTATTACTAACATTAGGCTAAGCTATACTGCTACTAACACTATATGGATGTTTATCTGAAATAAAATATTTGAATTTGAAAAATAATTGTATATATATAATCTAGTCTTTTAAATATAATTATTCAATCTGAAAACTGTTTTATTATATCCTCCTGACATCTGGTAAACTACCAATAAAACAGTTAGGTATTGGAAAACTATTGGTTTCATTTGAGCGCCCTAGAGCTCCAAGTTTCTATAGAATAACATATTTCATGTTTTTATCCTACTAATGACATGAACATAATGTCCAGCACCAATAAAGAGTATTATAGGGTTATTTAGGACGTAGCTCACTTGGACGAGCTGTATAACCGTTAAAGGGGAAAGGTGCAATGGGAATTAATAAGATTTGATATATTAAATAGGCATAAAATTAAAACAAATACTCCCCGGGTTAGGTGGTGATTCCAAATCAGTCCGTTGGATGACAGCTGGTACAAGTTTTTGTATCTCTCTTGGTCTGGCTCCTCATCCCAGACCCGTTCCGGCAAAGTAAACTCTACTAGTACAGACCTAGAGTTCGGAGCGCGCAAGCCCCACCACGACGTCAACGTAGAGATACGGCGGTAGGGTTATTATTATTTTTCACGTCTTTTACATATCTCGAGACCTTGGGATCCCGGACCTTTGGAAGGCGTACGAGGGGCCGAAGCCAACTCGCAGAGGCCCCTTAGACGTTTTTTAAAATGAAATGAGGCACCCACCGACGATTATCCCTGTATGCACTATACAAGTGCACGCAAGGACAACCCTCGGTTGGTGTAGGACTATTGCAGAACATGGAAACAAAACATATTGGGCTATGGATTTGGGTGGCCATAATGGATTGGTTACCTTGAACTATGAAAAGACTATGGCCCCTGCCTGACCAATATACTATAAAACATACACAGGAAAATGGCAGGGGGTGACTTGCACACTAATGGGCCCCCGAAAATGGTCGCTAGCACAAAGTGTCGAAGCGACAAGGGGGCAACATGTCCTGAGGTGCTTATGAGGAGTGGAGAGGTATTCCACGGCTATTAAGACAATCCCGGAAGAACGGTCAAGATCCCTACCAGCATCTTACTGGAATACTTCCTTCCTCCGAGCACGTTTGCTCTTGCGAATCACCACTCAAGCCAGCCAATTAAGGCAAGAATGAGGTGGGAGCTCCGCTCCTCGTCAGTGTTCACTCCAGCCGGCCAATAAAGGCAAGCCAGAGGTGAGGAACAAGACTTCTCCCGGGAGATAGGGTCCGTGGGTTCGCTACTGCCCAACAGCTCACCACATGCTGCCCTGCGGGTTTTTGTATCCCTCTTGGTCTGGCTCCTCATCCCAGACCTGTTCCGGCAAAGTAACCTCTACCGGCACAGACCTAAGAGTTCGGAGCGCGCAAGCCCCATCACGACGTCAACGTAAAGATACGGCGGTGGGGTTATTATTATACGTCTTTGACATTTCTCGGGACCCAGGGATCCCGGACCTTTGGAAGGCGTACGAGGGGCCGAAGCCAACTCGCAGAAGCCCCTTAGACGTTTTTAATGAAATGAGGTACCAACCGACGATTATCCCTGTTCGCACTATGCAAATGCAGCCATGGACAACCCCTGGTTGGTGTTTGACTATTGTAAGATATGGAAACAAAGATATCGGACTATGGGTTTGGGTTGTTAAAGTGGACTGGTCACCTGGAACTATGGAAGGACTATGGCCCCTGCCTGATCTATGTTTTATATGCACACGGATAAAGTGGCAGGGGGTGACTTGCACACTCAATAATGGGCCCCCGAAAACGGTCGCTAGCACATAGTGTCGTAGCGACAAGGGGGCAACACGTCCTGAGGTGCTTATGAAGAGTGGAGAGGTATTCTACGGCTATCAGGACAATCCCGGAAGTATGGTCAAGATCCCTACCAGCATCTTACTGGAATACTTCCTTCCTCCGAGCATGTTTGCTCTTGCAAATCTCCACTCAAGCCAGCCAATAAAGGCAAGAATGAGGTGGGAGCTCTGTTCCTCGTCAGTGTTTACTCTAGCCGGCCAAAATCAAAATCAAAATATTTTATTTCACATAAACCTACATGGGCACTTATGAAACGTCAGAAGCTAGGTGCACGGTTCCAATTGGTCGTTTCCTATGGAGAAGAGCCGGCAAGAAACTCCACGGTTACTCTTTTAAAAATAATTGGCTTTTACAATACTTTCAAATAACAGTGTTTCTAGGTATGGGAGGACAGTGTAGGTCTTTCAATAAGTACCAAGTACTTAACAAAATAGAAAATGGTCAACAGGTCTACAATCCACTAAGCCTACAGCGTTCTCACATTCACAAAATATGTAGAAATAAATCTATACAAAAAATTAATTAATAAATAAAAGTGAAAAAACCTATTTTAAATAAAACGCAATTATATGATTGCTATTACAACTGTAGTCAATCTGAATAATTATCATGTCCACAATAGAAACAAACAAAAAAAAGTTGAAATTAAATCGTTGGTATATAATGTCAAATAATAGAAATATGTCAAGGGCGAATGTAAAAATAAATAAAAAATAAAGATTTAAATAAACATGGTAAGTTGGGAGCAGTTAATAGACTCTTACTTATTTATGCCGTTAATGAGGTACCAGGGAAGCCACATGTGCAGAAGGAATTATTGCCAAATTTCCTTGTCTTCAACGTAGTCTTTAATTTTATAATATGATTTCTTGATAAGGACGTTTGATGTGGGTTTTGAACTTCCCATCGCTAAGTTCTGTCACAGACTTTGGCAACTTGTTATAAAAGCGGATACTGTTTATAAGAAATGACTTGCTTGTTTTAGTTAATCTAAATTTGGGTATCACAATTTCATGTCGACTACGTGTATTTATATTATGGAAATCGCTTCTTATTTTGAAAAGTCTTAAGTTTTTGCGAACATACATAATACTTTCTAAGATATAAAGTGAAAGCAAAGTCAGTATATCAATTTCTTTAAATTTGTCTCTAAGGGACTCGCGAGGGCCCATTTTATAGATCGCCAATAAAGGCAAGCCAGAGGTGAGGAACAAGACTTCTCCCGGAAGATAAGGTCCGTGGGGTCGCTACTGCCCAACAGCTCGCCACATGCTGCCCTGCGGGTTTTTGTATCTCTCTTGGTCTGGCTCCTCACCCTAGACCTGTTTCGGCAAAGTAAACTTGTCTTTACCGGCACAGACCCAGAGTTCGGAGCGCACAAGCCTCATCACGACGTCAACGTAGAGATACGGCGGTGGGGTTATTATTATTATTATTATAAGGGGCGAGGGGGCGAGCCTATTGCAATCAATATAGCTTATTGCAATTAATATTGCAATTACCTCGTTAGTCTAGTGGTCGCAAGCGCTACTGCTGAGCATGAGGTCCTGGGTTCGATCCCCGGGTCGGGCAAAGTGTTATTGGATTTTTCTATCTGGAATTTCTCAGTAGCAGCCCGGAGTCTGGATTTGTGCCCGGTTGATGGCAATAGGCTCGCCCCCTATTACATGGGACTTAAACATAACTGGCGAAATGCGGGTGTACCTACTACAGGTACACCTCTGCCCAACCCTTCGGGGAAACAAGGCGTGATGTTATGTTATGTTATGTTATGTTATTACCTAATGTGGGTTGCTACTGTCAATTTTCTTTTATAAAAGGTGTAAGCTTGTTTTTAACCGACTTCCAAAAGGAGGAGGTTCGCAATTCGTCTGTTTGTTTTTTTTTTTTTTTGTATGTTTGTTACGCGATTACTCCGCCAATTATGAATAGATTTTGATGATTCTTTTTTTGTTTGGTAGATCATACTTCAGAGGTGGTCCCATATAAATTTTATTAACTTTGCTTGGGTAGTTGAGTTAGCTTCAATTATACGTATTTTTTCCCACTTATTATGTAGATGATATGATAACTTCTTGTCACTGTTATTTATATAGCAGGTAGTGGTATTCGAATTTGTGTGGGGTAGGTACCACAACTAAAAAGTGAAAAATAAAAACTTTTTACAAAAAAAAAAACAACCGACTTCAAAAAAAAAACACTACAAAGTGAAAAATAACTTTAATTTCGGAAGTCGGTGACAAAGAACGAAAATTCAAAACCAAAGACACCGACTTCCGAAATTAAAGTTATTTTTCACTTTGTAGTGTTTTTTTTATTGAAGTCGGTTGTTTTTTTTTTGTAAAAAGTTTTTTCTTAATAAAATTAAAAAAAAAAACTATTGAAGTTTATTTTAGTACTAGCTTCCGCCAGCAGCTTCGCCCACGTGATATCTTTATTAAATCATTACAATTATAAATAACTTATGCTACTCAGTGATAATATAGCACTCTACTGGTGAAAGAATTTTTAAAAATCGGTCTAGTCGTTTTTGAGTTTATTCATTACAAACAAACATACAAAAAAATCAAGTCTTTTCTCTTTATTATTATTAGTTAAGTACGGTGTACACATAGAATAAAACTGTTGATGTTGAAAATGTGCTTATTATACGCTATACGTACTTGTTACAAGTCTTCTTCTTCTTTTCGAGTCAATGGATTTGTATTAAATGAGTTGAGCCTAATAGGCCACGTTAATTGCGGCAACACTGTGGCACTTTTTAGGTCCTCAAAAGTGTAGATATGGAGACTTTGGACACGCGAATAGATGGCGCATAGTTTGGTGAGGAGCACCGCATCAGAAGATCTTCGGCTCCGCGCAAACGGGCCATCGACCACTGCCACCGGTGGCTGTCGCGCGCCACGTTCTTTGGTAACGCGCAAACGAAATTGGGCGGTGGCTGCCACGAGTGGTCGGTGGCCGCCACTAGCACCGAAGCGCGCTCGTGAGTTAGTAGCGAGTGGCCGCCACCGGTGGCGTGTCGCGGACACTTAAGTCGTGAGTGGACGCCACTCGCTAGACGTGTGCAGTGATTCCATACACAACGTGTTAAAAATCATGTAAACAGCTTGTCGCCAGCAACCGGTGACTGTGGTCGGTGGTCCGTTTGCGCGGAGCCTAATTTTTAGATACAATTATAAATCAAATCAAATCAGTTTATTGCACACATGTTGTACAGAGATTGGAATAAGATTAATTAGATTCAAACATGCACCCTGTAAGGGCACTGCAAAACAAAACAAAATAAAATAAAATTAATTAATAAATTACATTTCATTACATTACAAAATATGCTTCAAATCAATAGAATAGAATAATTATTTTTATTTGTTACTGTAGCTACTTATACTGTGTATACTTATTTTAGTAAGACAAAAGTTAATTTAATTCTTAAATAAGTATACGAGTTTTGTTTTTCCTAACTAAGCCCTAGATTCTACACTTGTTTTGGAAGTTATTCAGCAAATATTATTTTATCTGCAAATTGACAAAGTTATCATGTTACTTGTTAAAAGTTTTGCGAAAACGAACTTTCATGAAGCAAAAAGTCTAGATTATTATCGTCCTGAAACTGATATTTTGATTCAAACCACATTATTTTTTCTGTCTATGTTATGATGTTAAAAGAATAAGATAGGAAAACTAATATTTTCTTGATTTAAGGCTGATTTTTTCGTCTTTATAGAGGAGGAACAGGATGTAAAGTTCACTCATCGCCTATAGAAAAGGGAGGATCCTCCAACCAGACGGGTGTTATGTCTGGTGGGCAACTGCCCCACGATTGATGTCGGGACAAATATCGTCGCGCGGTAAACCCTGCTTGCGCGATGCAGGATTTTGCGTGACGTCAGTGTGATGCGTAGTTCGTATGTGGCGTTATAGATGCTACCACATCAGTCCCCACTGGCGACAGGAGGTCGACTGTGGGCTGAGTCGTGTTTTTTACTTACTGTACTTTATCCGAGGAATAATTTTGAATTTTTGAAAGACATCAATTTTATTTTAGTGGGTAAAAGATATGTCTGATTTTGGAAAAATCATCCCTAAGCTTTACTACAATAGACGACTTCATCGAATCAATAGCTACTGAGGGTTTATTTGAGGACCTTTGATCATCACCATCACAACTATGTTGGGGTCGGCTTCCAGTCTAACCGGATGCAGCTGAATATCAGTATTTTACATAGACCGACTCGACTACCCATCTGACCTCGACCTCCATAACCCTGCAGTTACTGGGCAATAGGATACCCCTTGGTAAGACTAGGTGTCAGACTGGGGTTTTGACGACCCGTAACGACTGTCAAAAAACCACGAATGACAGCCGGAATCAATGTTTGAGGTCCTCTGATATATTACCATATTACAAAATTCGACTTTTGCAACTTATCAGCAATGCGGTACATGTACTATAACGTTTCAAATATATTCATTTCAGCTGTAATAACAAGAATTAATAGGCTTAAAGCATTCAATCCATATATTTCGCCACTCCCCTTGGCATTTCTATGAGTTTAGGGTAACAGCACCGATTTATGGCACACTTAGGGAACGCGGAACCTTGAAAATGTATTCTCCTTTGTTTTTAGAAAATTATTTGGTTAAGAGTTCTCTTAAGGAAATGAATATTTTTAACTGTAATTTTACTTTTTATTTGGTTTGTTTAGCTTTTTGTTGTTTTATCTTTACGTTATTTCATTTGAATTTAGGTTGACTTTATTTTTCTTACTTATGTTGGTATCTTAATCTCTTCCTTAAGCTGTAAACCATGGTTTCGATCGCGTAAAACCCACGCTAATCAGTAGTGAAACCGAGTCGCATAGTCTGTTGTCTAAAGGCTCCTTCAAACAGGCGCGACACGCGACGCGACACAAAGACAGCGCTCGTCGCGCGACGAGCGCTGTCTTTGTGTAGCGTTGCGTGTCGCGCCTGTTTGAAGGAGCCTTGATGGTCTGACCGATTACGAAGATGATGCCTACTTTCACACTTGGCATCTCTAAAGCCAACATCAGACGCTTCACTTTTCGTAAATTTTTGCCTTTAATTCGGCATTTTTCACTCGAAGTGAAACGTCTGAATACAAAAATGAATTCATTAGTAAACCGATACAACGATGTTGGATTTTGGCACTCGGCTCTTTCAATCGCCTACCCAAAGATCGAAATATTAAATGAAAGGAGCAGATGAACCGTTTATTCATATACAATGTGTCCCAGGGATAAGTGAACGCCCGGCGTTTTTTGAATATTTGTACAAAATTATTAATAATTACATTTATATTTGTGACTTAGCGGCTTTGGCATTTTTTAGATTTATTTTGAAAAAACTGAAAAAAAGAGTTTTTTTTTCTTCGAATTTTAATTTTGTTTTTTATTTAATAAATGTTTTACTACATTTTAGTTATGTTTAATGATTTTAATTGATAAACTATGATGTCGGCTAGTCAGTTAAAAAAAATAATCGAAAAAGATGAACAAACTTAGGAAATATCGTAAAAAAACTGCAGCACGTCACGCGTCTTTACAAAAAAATGAAAAAAAATCATAAAAAAAAAACTAAAGCCGCTAAGTCACAAATATAAATGTAACTATTAACAATTTTGTACAAATATTCAAAAAACGCCGGGCGGTCACTTATCCCTGGGACACATTGTATAATTAGGTCGGTGTAGTCTTCACTCAAGTGAACCATTCATTTGAGTGAAGCGTCTAATATCGGCATTACACTTTTATTATCATCATCATCATTCTGCGGAAAGACGTTCACTGCTGGACATAGGCGTCCTTCAAGCACCGCTACTTCGACCGGTTCTGTGCTTCCCGCATCCAATGGATTCCTGCGGCCTTCACAAGGTCATCGATCCACCTTGTGGGAGGCCTTTAATCGCTACGTCTTCCGGTACGCGTTCGCCACTCCAGAACCTTTCGGCCCCATCGGCCATCTGTGCTGCGAACAATGTGCCGTGCCCATTGGCACTTAAGTTTGGCAATTCTTCGGGGTATGTCGGTTACCTTGGTTTTCTTTATTGTATGTAAGTTATTCAGCACAATTTATTCTATACCTTGTTGTATAATATTTAATCATTTAAAATTAAAATTGATCGCCCATTCATAAAAGCGCTTCCAGTAACTGTGAGAGCGATGATCGGCGTCACATCTGGCGCATCGACGCGAACCATTAGCACCTATTACTGGCTGAACATCGATCGTCTCGACAACATGCCTCACGTTTGGGTTTTTGTAAATAAATTACTGAACTATTTTCGGAAATGAAGGCATTAAAATGAATTGAAGTATTTTTTTTGGGTCAACGATCGCTGGTAGTGTTTGTTACTTGAAGTATGAGTTGAGAAAATCTGTTTTCTTTTGTTTTATCGTGTTTCGGCATCAATACCAATCACGCAAAAATAACTGTTGTTTTTAACTGATATTTCTTGTAACTTCGCTAACTGCGGTCGATGACCCCTCAAAAATAACATAACATAATTTCACGTCTTGTTTCCTCGAAGGGTTTGGCAGAGGTGTCCATGTAGCAGCAACACCCACATTTCGCCAGTTATGTTTAAGTCCCATGTAATAGAGGGCCAGCGTATTGCCATCAACCGGGCTCAAATCCACTCTTTTTTGGGTGGGAAATTATCAAATTACTTCTCCCGCTCTGGGTGGAGTGGGAGGGCGTGTCAGACTCTTACTGACTAAAACCCACCCGTGTTCCTTCGGTTGCCCTGTTGCCGGGGGCCACGATTTCCCTTTTGGCCTTATTCGCAACTCCGGCAGGCATCGACCCTAGTGGACCCCGTACATTCTGCTGACATCTCTTTGAGGCACAAATCTAGACTCTGAGCTGTTACTGAGAAATTCCCCTAAAAAATATCATCTTTTTTTGTTTTGTCATGTTTCGATATCATCACGTCAGTGGAGTTTCGCTAGCTAATTTAATTCTACCCTGTATACAGGGTGTATAAGTACGGGCACGCCACAATTGCGGCGATAAGTCCCCTCTTTCAGGAGTGGCTAGAGAGAGAGGCGCTACGGTGTCCTCACCTTCTGCCTGACACCAGGTCCTCACCGGACACGGTTGTTTCGGAATGTTCCTGTTCAAGATAAGGCGGGAGGAAACGCCCGGGTATCACCATGGTGTGGATCGCCCGGAGGACACGGTGGAGCATAAGGTGGACGTCTGCGCGGCTTGAGCATCGCCGTGTCCTCGTGGAGGCGATCTGCGGCGGTAAGCTCTCGCATGCGGTCCTGGTCCAGGCCATGGTGCGGAGCGAAAAGGCATGGGAGGCTGACACCTTCTTCTCCGAAGCAGTAATGCTCGCGAAGGAGGAGGCGGAACGCGTGAGGGAGAGGCAAATTTCGCGCCCTCACGGTCCTAACCGCCGCAGGAGACGCCGGGAATCGCAGGCCTATTTCCGGCCACTGTAGGCGCGGGCTTGCGGATGGTGAACAATGGGTAGCTCGCCGTCCGATAAGGAACAGGCCCGGGTCGACGGCGCATGTTCCACACGTGCCCCAAAGAGATGTCACCAGAACTGACGGGCCCGCTAGGGCCGATGCCTGCCGGGGTCGCGGGAAAGTCCAATAGGGATACCGTGACCCCTGGCAACATGGCAACTGAAGGAACATGGGTGGGTTTTAGTCAGCAAGAATCTGACACGCCCGTTATTTGATAATTTCCCACCCAAAAAAAAAGGGTATCCAAGTACAATTTTGACAGTTAAAATTTAAAAAACCTCCGACACAAACATTTCCTCATTTCTCTTTCCTACTCCATCACCAGACCCTGTTCACCATCTACCTATAACCTATTCATTGAGATCATTCCAATGTGCCCAAACACGATACCTGTGCTGTAAGTTAGTAAGGGAGTTGGGTATCCTGCAAATTCCAGGTGATGCTGCAGCATCAGTTCAAGTTTACTATATTCTTGCTTAAATTTCAAATCGATCAGACCTGTGGAAGATACTCACATCCATTCATCAACTAGAAAAGAGCTGATAATTTTTAAACGGCTAAATTTATTTTGATAATACATGTTTAAGAACAATCGCTAGAAAACCAGCTTTTAAATTAAAAAAACCGCATTCAAATCGGTTCATCCGTTTAAGTGCTACGGTACCACAGACAGACACACACACACACACATAGCGGTCAAACTTATAACACCCCTCTTTTTGCGTCGGGGGTTAATAATAATTACTAGAAAACGATTTTTATTTTAGGCATACAAATTCGATGTTTAGCACTGTAGTGCGCAATGTAATGCATGCAAAACATTGTGCTTATTGGTGCATGCAACGGTATAGTGATCGTGGGAGTATTTAAAATTAAGTTATAACGTTTAAAACATGTTTTCGTACCTTTGACCTTCAATATTTCCGTAACCAGAAGGTTCCCAGTATAGTCAAGTACAAAAAAAAAAAACATAATAAAAGAAGAACAAGTGACTCTCGGCTTCGTTAAGGGTATTTTTACACCCGTTACACATAGGTATCGGGAAACATAGTCACTGAGTGCCATCCCTTATTACCTTAACACCTAGAGCGACATGTGTGTCTTTTTGGCACACAGTGTCTGAAACATTGTGTATCCAAAAGTATGTGTACATCTTTCTACTTGGTAAAAAACCTGTGTATCTTTTAAAGTGTTTCCAAACATTGAGCGGCAAGAGCGCGGCAGCCACACGCCGTGTTTGCAGGACACATTTCTGCCACGCTCTAGTTAGGACTAAACCGATGAATGTTTGCGCGGTACTGCGCGGCACATCCGAGACACGCCCTGCGCTTCAGTTGGCAATATCAATCTGCTAGCCTTATTACCTACGTCCTCAGAAATACGTCCAGATAATAGATTTAAGAAAGAAGGAGATATGCCTGGTAGTTGAAAATGTATCGAAACCCAATGTCTCCAATTTGTCCCTACCACGTCGCCACAACTACACATGCAGATCAGTAAACTCAATAGATACGAAGTCGCGCTCACACTAGCAATTCATAAATCAGGACGTACTACACAATTAATTATAAACATTATTCCATCAAATACAGCGTGCATTTACCATGCACCGTACAACTCACTCGCACGAAAACATCGTTGTGCTGTACAAAAGCCATTTATTTACGCTAGTGATTGAGTAAATCGGAAAGTTGTCGATTCTCCCATTTATTATTGAATTAAATATTTTGGGAGTTTCTGAAAAAAATATAAATAAAAATCAAAAAACAACATAAAAATCAACACGTCGATGATATAAATAAACAACACATAGCTAAAAAAAAAATATTAAGTAAATCAAAAAAATTCAACGTTATGAGAAAATCTAGATATAAAACACTTTTCACAAAGTCAAAGTCAAATAATTTATTTCAATTAGGCACAAAAAGGCACTTTTGAACATCAAAAACAAAAAATAGAATTGATTCTAGTCGCCCCTTCCAAAGGGTAGTTTTCGTATGGAGAAGAATGGGCAAGAAACTCCACCGTTACTCTTTTAAAATGTTCTACAATACAGTATTTTGTATACATTAATTATATAATTATATGTGAAAACGATGCACCTGGAATAAGATTACTATACCACAATAGGTAAAAATAAAAATGAAGCAATGATAGAAAAAATAATTATGTAATGGATACATGGTGTTCACATATTTACAAGCATTGTAAAACCTATACGATATTCCTAAAAAAATTACAAGTGATACTAATTCGTCAGTGTGTGAGTTCAAGTAATCACAGAATGTAAAAAAAAATGTTGTAATATTTACACACATCGGTCACATCGGTCTTCCAAACAGGCTATAACGGTTGACAGATTGAAGAATAAACTTTAAAAGTAATATAAATTCATACGACAATCGAAATTGTTGTCGACAGTCTTTTTTTTTTTTTTTTGTTGGAAAGTTATTAAATAACTTTTTCCGCTCTGGGTGGTCAGACTCTTACTGACCAAAAACAACCCATGTTCCTTCAGTGCCGGGGGCCACGGTATCTCTTTCGGACTTCTCCGCAACCCTGGCAGGCAGCGGCCCTAGCGGACCCCATCAGTTCTGCTGACAGCTCTTGATTGCTTACCGTCTGCAAGCCCGCGCCTATGGTGGCCGGGAATCGGTCTGAGATTCCCGACGTCCAGGGCATCTCTTGCGGCGATTAGGGGCGTGAGGGCACGAAATTTGCCTCTCCCTCACGCGTTCTGTCTCCTTCTTCGCGAGAATTACTGCTTCGGAGAAGGAGGTGACGCCTCCTATTCCCTCTCGCTCCGTACTGTAACATTGATTTAAAATATAGTCTCAACTATTCAAAAGTGTTTTATTTATATACACAAACGATCCCTAAAGCACCGCAGCCAAGCGCGGTGCTCACATATGGTGGAGGCGCCGAACTGAGAAGAGTTATACGTGGCAGAGCGCCGAACTGAGAAGAAACAGGAGATTCACGCCGGAAAACAAAGCTGAGTGGTTTTTTTATTATTATTGTTAATATGTAAAGAGTGAGATGGCTCTACAAATGCAGGCTTTCTCCGGCATAAACGGCGTATGCCTTGAGAATTTTATAACAGCATTCAAGCTGATAGCCACGAGCAATGAATGGCGAAATAATGATTTAGCGCTCATAGTACGCGCATTTCTTGAAGGTCCAGCGATGTACTTTCATAATTATATATACCACGATGGTATATCTTTTGAGTCGTTGTGTGACAAGCTGAGGGCGGAGTTCCCGTGCAAATGTCACAAGGAAATATATAGGGTGCAAGAAGAGGAGATTGCACAAGCAATGTCTGAGGAAGACATACAAGAAAATGTTGTGAATGTTGATAATCACACCAGTTTATTTTCTAGTGGAAGACAGGATGACCCACCAGAAAAGATAGAAAGCTGCCAAGACAGAAGAAGAGATGACGATGATGATGATGAAGAGGAGTCCACCCAAGTGTTCGAGAGTGAACACGTGGAAGAAATTATTGAATCGGGTCAGTCCAGTCCATTATGTATTAAACCATCTATTTATGTTTCAGAAGGTCAGAATGTGTCCTTTTCAGAGAAAATCATTGGTCACAATGAGGAAATTCTTATAAATAACCTCGTCGTTGATCAAGTTTATTTTAATAGTAAGGATGACGTGGAATTAGATTCAGTCACAGATAATGGAGTGGTTGTTAATCTGATCGAACATGTGGAAAGTCTCCAAACAGGTGAAACCACAAACGATAACATTCAAATTCATGTTACCCATAAGGAACATAAATATATAAAAAAAATTAATGCCACATTACAACAACATCGTGCTAAGAAAAATTCAAGCAGAGCACCAAATAAAAGTAAGCGGTCGTATGTGAGAATAATCAAAAACTTCGCACCAAAAAACAATAAATTTAAAAGAAGGTCGAAAGTTTATAAAATTAAAAGCTTCGTATCGAAAATCAGTAAATTTAAAAGAAGGTCGAAAGCATATAAACATTTTATAAAGAAGTTTTACATTTTAGAGTACGAATTTTTAAAGTTAAATAATAAAAAGTTTAGAGTTTGCCCATATCAAGAGAATAAAACCTTTGTCATAGTGTAGAATTTAGTTATTATTTTTTATGTAATTTATTTAACTGTCATATTGTCAATGTCATGTAGATGTAAACATCATTTGATTTTAACACATTATTTTAGTGATGAACATATATTATTATTCTGATGTGTTATAATTTTTCTCGTTTCATATTATGGGGAGCAAACATCGGACGCTGCCGGGAGCGAGTGAGGTGTCACTCCTCACATCGCTACGAAGTCTGAGGGAACGAGCCATTGTCTACGTCTTCAACATTATATGTCGTCTCGTCTAAATTAGCATGAACGTACTCCAGAATTTATTAATGCGAGTTAAGGGGTAATTATTTTTTGAGAAACTGTGATCCCATTTGGAGAGGGGAGGTACTCTGTCTAGGTTGACCAACCTTGCTTATGGATATAATCCTTGCTAGGTGTGTCTAGTTGACACAATTGGTTCAACTTAAGGCTGAGGTATCACAGTTTAGTCAGAATTAACTGACATTTGATAAAGATTGTCTTGTGAGGAGGTTTTGTGATTTTCCCTCTGGAGTATGGTCGTGAATTATTAATTTTGAACACTTGCTTCTTGAACCCTTGTTCCCTCTGGCTTAATTATGTCCGATGGAGTTAAGGCTTAGGATGTGGAGTTCTTTGTTTTTTTTTAAACCCCCTCTGGGTAGATGTGAACTGTCACATCAGTTTGTTTGTTTCTCCGAGGCTTGCTGCGCCTTTTTCGATGGTTTTGGTGCAGTAAGGTTTAAGCATGACGACGTTAACCTTGTGAGTGCATGTTAGCACATATTGTCAGTTAACTTAGCTGAGATCTAGTCTAGTATCAAGACTTTGTGATTCGTTCGTCCTGACTTAAGCCTTCTCTTGTAAGAGAAAGACCTCACTATGTATTTTAATTTCCATCGTTAGGTAATGTTTCGTTTAGGTATAGGTAGGAAGGGTTGAAGATTATTCGGATGCTCTGAATAAAGGTATCTGCTGGATACATTTATCTAGGGGCGTAGCTGGTGTAGAGGCTTTAATATGAGAGGGAACCTCATATGTCACAGGCTGGCATGAAATCTTTCTCCGTCCGAATAATCTGTCAAATATATTTAAATAGGATTCGTGAAGGTTTTGTTTGAAGAAAAATATATGAGAGTCAGCTCGACTCTTCCGCCCGCGTGTGTCCATGTAACATTGATTTAAAATATAGTCTCAACTATTCAAAAGTGTTTTAATTATATACACAAACGATCCCTAAAGCACCGCAGCCAAGCGCGGTGCTCACAGTACCATGGCCTGGACCAGGGCCGGACGCTAAAGATCACCGCCGCCGATCGCCTCCACGAGGACACGGCAATGCTCCGCCCAAGCCGGGTAGACCTCCACCGTATGCTCCACCGTGTCCTCCGGGCGATCCACACAATGGTGACACCCGGGCGTTTCCTCTCGCCTTATCCTGAATAGGAACTTCCCAAAACAATCGTGTCCAGTGGGGACCTGCGTTAGGGGGAAGTGGAGGACGCCGTGGCGCCTCTCTAGCCACTCCTCAAAGCGGGGACTTATCGCCGCAATTGTGGCGTGCCCAACACTGGGTAGCGACAATCGCACTCTCCATGATGCCATGAGATCCCGCCGGAGCTCTATCCGCTGCGCCATGATTTCTCGTGGCAGCGGAGTTAAGCCCCGGCGTTTCAACTCCTCGCGCCACTCTCAGATGTGCGCGTGTGCGTGAGGACTTTTGCCTCCAGATCCCATGGCGGTAATCCGGCAAGGACGCTCGTCGCCTCACATGAGACCTGCGGTATCCTCGGGCCAGCCGGATGGCCATGACCCTCTGGGACGCGTTCAACTGGTGGGCTGGCTGCCACCTCAAGGAACGCGCCCACACTGGTGCCCCGTAAAGGGCCATGGACCGCACGATCCCTGCGTAGAGCCTCCGGCAGGAGGCGTTTGGACCCCCTAGATTGGGCAGGAGCCGCTTCAAGGCACCCCCGGCCCGCTCCAAACTGGGAGCCAAACGTCGGAAATGTTCCACGAAGTTCCACTGGCTGTCGAGGACGAGTCCCAAATACTTCATCGTCGACTCAACGCCGATGTGAAGCCCTCCCGCCGTTACCTGGGAACCCAACGGTGGTGCATTCCGAGGACCATGGAAACACATGGCTTCGGACTTGTGCAAAGCCACCTCAAGTCCCAACTGCCGGATCCTGTCGACAATTGTCGCAACCCCGCGTGTCGCTAAATAAGCCGCCGTCTGGTACGACCTCCCCTGCGCCAGGACCAACGTGTCGTCAGCGTAACAAATGACGCTAACGCCGCTAGGGAGGTCAGCGCGCAGCACCCAGTCGTATCAGATGTCCCACAGAAGCGGCCCCAGGACCGATCCCTGTGGGACACCGCACGACACTTCTTGACGGTTCCATTCTCCCTGGTGACTAGGGTAGATGAAGGGCCTGTCCGTCTAGGCCTCGACCACATGACAGAGGTAGGTCGGCATCCGATGATACCGGAGTGCCTCCCTGATGCAACTCCAGGGCAGGGTATTGAAGGCATTGGCGATGTCTAGAGACACCGCCAAGACGACTCCACCCTGGGCCACAGCATTCCCCATCGTGAGGGCCCACATGCGCATGATGGCGTCCACCGTAGAGCGCCCCCTGCGGATACCAAACTGGCTCTCCACCAAATCCGGCCCCACCCGCACCAGCCGCCTGACGAAGCGATTAAACTACACGATGCAACCGCATAACTAAAGTAACGTTTTGTAATTTTTACATTGCTTGTCCAGTCAGTAAGCGACATACTTAGGTAGTGGTTAAGAAGCAATGTATTTGCTGCAAAAATAGTACAGTCGCTCTGATAAATGAAAACAAAAATAACGTAGTAAAGGCAAGAAATATTTTACGATTTGTTGTTTTTCATGATTTTCAAGACAAATATAGTAAAATACTTGTCTTGTTAAATTATAAATGGTTCCATGATTTATAAAGATTTTAGTTTGGCTTCGATTTTTACAACTGAACAACACGGTATTCTTAAATGTTGTCACGATCGGGGTCGACAGCGCACTAGTTCGGAAACGGCAATTTGCCTGTAACATTAGCATCTTGATCATGACGCGCGAACATAGACACGCTGCCATGCCACTTCTCCTGTTTTTTATATTTCTATGGTCCAGACACAATTAGTGACGAATGTTTCCTAAAAAATGTTTGTGCGCAGCAGGTAAACAGAAGCGTTCGCACGCGGCAGTCATCCAAACACAGCGCGACAGCCCACGCGCGGCTGCCGCGCACGATTACCGCTCAATGCTTGGGACACACCTTTAGGCACACGTTCGAAATTAAAGCGCGAGCCTGTCACAAAGTCAAAAATTTAAAGAACGTCCACTTAAGGTTGGCGCTGAGGGTGTTAAGGGTACCCACAAATGTGCGTGAAGGAGCGTATTTTCTCCACACCCATAATAAAATTAACACATTTAACTTCAAACTGCTCCTATACATCAAAACATTGTTGAACTTTAAGGTCGTTACAGATTTAATCAACGTAAATTGGGGTGGCCATACGCTGACTATTTGCGTCGAAAACGTGCATCGATGTACGTCGTAACGGCGTATAATCTAGTAACTGCCTGTATAAGAACTCATTTGGATAGGCTATGGAAACAGCGGTTATTGAGAAAAAGCGGATCTAGGAAAGAAAGAATGTACAGTCGAACCTGGAAAAGCGAGAGTTCAAGGGACTGCGATCTCTTTTTCGGTTATGGAGGTTTCTCACTAAGTCGAGTTTCTACCTTATAGAGGTACACGAGTGGCCTTTCTCACTTATAGCGGTTGATGATAGTTGGGAAAGGTTGAGAGGAACAAAAACAATGTTAGTGACACAAAATTTAAGAATGAGTCTTAAATAGCAGATGTCAAATTACGCTCGACTGTATGTCGCTTATAGTGGTATAGGCGATTGGTAGTCTCAGTTATAGAGGTCCACGAGTGAAAAACAACTTTCTCTTTTAGAGGTATCTGTTTCTCATTTATTGAGGTTTTAGAGGGTTAAAATGACGGGACCTGGCAAACTACTCTCATTCATAGAGTTTTCTCGCTTACCCAGTTCAAAATTACTCAGGTTTGACTGTATATACCTACAGTGATTTTTTTTACTGAATGCTTCGTTGTTCTAGAGTCACAAAGCGCTGCTGCTGAGCATGAGGTCCTAGGTTCAAATTCCAAGTCGAGACAAGTGTGATTGGATTTTTTATCAGAAATTACTCGGTAGTAGCCCGGAGTCTGAGTCCTGTTGATGGCAACAGGCTCGCCCCTGTTTCTTGGGACTTAACATAGGCGAAATGTGGGTGCACTATAGGTACACCTCTGCTTAACCCTTTGGGGATTGCAGGTGTGATGTTTTGAGTTTTTTAACTGTGACAGTATTGAGAAATCCAAATCTATAGGAGATACGAGAAAACTGGAACTGTCTTATCAACCATTCGATCTTTTTTCATGAAAACAATTTTTGCATCCCAGTTTCTTTTTGTGTCAATTAAAAAACACCCTGCATGAAGGTTTAAAAAAAATCAAAAAACGATAATTTTGTTATGCGGTTGCATCGCGTAGTACGGCCGTTGTATCTTGCGACGAGCTAGTGATGTGCTTGTGCAAATCCACTAACATAGGATATCGACATCAATGTCGATTGTCGTATGAATTTATATTACCTACTTTGAAAGTTTAGTCTTCAATTTGTCAACAGTTATAGCCTGGTTTGAAGACCGATGTGAAATCTTGTTTTATACTTATTTAGATTTTCTCATAATGTTGAAATTAATTGACTTACCTACTTAATTTTTTTTTAATGTCGTTTTCTTTGTCATTTTCATCTTATTGAATGTAAATCCTTTTTTATTTATAATTATTTCAGGAACTCCCAAATTTTTTAATACAATAAATAATGAGAGAATCGATAAGTTTCCGATTTAGTCAAACTCTAGCGTATATTTAAAATAAATGGGTTTTGCACAGCACAACGATGTTTTCGTGTGAGTGAGTTGTACGGTGCATTGTAAATGCACGCTGTGTTTGATGGCATAAGGTTTATAATTGATTGTGTAGTACGTTCTGGTTTATGAATTGCAAGTGTGAGCGCGACTTCGTATCTATTAGGTTTACTGATTTGCATGTGTAGTTGTGGCGACGTGGTGGGGACAAATTGGAGACATTAGGTTTCGATACATTTTCAACTACCGATCTCCTTCTTTCTTATATCTATGGATCTATAGGTATAGTTTACAAGTGTGTTGTATGTTGCAGGTGTGAACAATGGTGGGAGCCATGTAGTAGGCGGATCGGCAGCCTGTTTGCCGAAAAGGTACTAGGTGCTGAAAAATTTAAGCATTCACTTGTAATGAGCATTCTAGCGAATGTTACATTGTAGAAAAATAAACAGGAACGTTTTAGCGAGCATTCTAGCGACCATTTTAGCGAAAGGACAGTAAATTTGCTTCGAGCTTTTTGCTATTTGCAAGAATATTTTTTTGACGAGCATTCACTAGAATGATCATGAAAATGTTTGTAGCGATGTTTGGCTCTATGCTTGGCTCTGTTCGTTGGCCAGTTCGAAAAATTTAAAAATGGCGTATGCTCGATGTTTTATTACAAGTGAATGCTCAAGTTTATCAGCACCTAATAATAATGCCTATATTATTCTGTTAACGACGGAAACCCTGGTAAAAAAATAATATTTAAATAAATAAGTACCTTTTTTTTTTTTTTTTGTTTTCGGGGGGAAACCTTCAAAAGGCGCCCGGGCTTTGGGGATAAGACCGAGTAGTGTGGGATTTTTACCTCACTAAAATCACCCCGGTGGTCACCATCTGCACATGGAAGGGGCACCATTACCTCTCAAAAGACCAATCCGGAACCCCCTCTGTGCAGCGCTTGTTAGGGCACCCTACCTATTCAAATGCTTAAAACAAAAAAACATCCTCTCTACCTTTTGCAATCATGTTGATCATTAGAAAGGGAAAGAAATTCATAATAAAAACGTTATAATGGCGTATCGTCTATACCTACCCACTATATTACCATGAATGTGAAAAATAAATAATCAGTCCGTCCGTAACGTTTTCACTGCAAAACCGCTGGAACAAGAAAATAAAATGGGGTATTAAAATTTGAATGTTCAAACTTCATATGAACGAAGTCGCGGTCGTAAAGCTAGTATCGCTTAAAAATTTCGCGCAGTTCCTTCCCGGTATGAATTATTTATAGAGTATATTTCTGCAACATTTATTTCACGATATTTTTAACCGACTTCCAAAAAGGAGGAGGTTATATGTTCGACGCGTATGTTTGTTTTTTTTTTTTTTTTTTTTTTTTTTTTTTTTTTTTTTTTTTTTTTTTTTTTTTTTTTTTTTTATGTATGTCCACCGATTTCTCTGTCATTTGTGGACCGATTTTGAAAATTCTTTTTTTGTTTCAAAGGGTATGCTCCCAAATTGGTCCCATATAAATTTTATTAACTTTGCTTGGGTAGTTTTTGAGTTAGCTACAAAATACGTATTTTTTTTCCCACTTAGTATGTAGATGATATGATAAGTTCCTGACACTGGTAGTAGGTAGTGGTATTCGAATGTGTGTGGGGTAGGTACCACAACTAAAAAGTGAAAAAAACTACCGACTTCCAAAAAAAAACACTACAAAGTGAAAAATAACTTTAATTTCGGAAGTCGGTGGCAAAAAACGAAAACACAAAACCCAAGACACCGACTTCCGAAATTAAAGTTATTTTTCACTTTGTAGTGTTTTTTTTGGAAGTCGGTAGTTTTTTTTTTGTAAAAAGTTTTTTATATCGTTCGCTTTTGTGGCCATTGAAGCATGAAGTTGTGGTTAAGGAGTGGTTTCACTGATGAAAACTAGGTTGTTATAATTTTTATCAATGAGTTTTTTTTCTTACTAGCCTACGCTTTCCCACTCCTAGACAAAGGCCTCCCTGCACTCCTTCCATCTTTCACGAGCCCGCACGTCCCTCTTCCAGTTTTGACGGAACCTATGCAGCTCGTTCCGCCATCTCCTACGTGGTCTGCTGCGACCCCGCCTCACTATCTCAGGGCACCAGTTCTGTGCCATTTAGGTCCACAGTTTGTTCGATTTGCGGCAGACATGTCCTGCCCAGTCCCATTTAAGTTGGGCAGCCTTATGTCAGCTATCTTTGTTTTGGAACGCAGTATTGTGTTTCGACGATCCGTTAGTTAAAAGAGTTAATTTTATTAAACATATTTTACAGGATGTGGTAGAGTAGTGTATATAGGTATAAAAAAATGGTATTTGACTGGTGATCCGTGTGCTCGATATCGAGGCCTAACGTCATGCCAAAATTCAAACTCCTTCATTGCATAGATCTCGAGAAAAACTTCTGTGACAGACGGACAAAAAAGAAGTCTCGAAGTTTTTCCTCTTAGGTTGAAACTTTGAGAATTTTATTGATGCTACCCATTTAGTGGTATGAGGAACAGGGTGTAAAGTTCACTCATCCACCATAGAAAAGGGAGGATCCTCCGACCAGACGGGTGTTGTGTCTGGCGGGCAACTGCCCATCGGTTGGAAGTTGAAATCTTGTATGTATGTCGATCGCTCGGTAGACTCTAACTGCGCGATGCAGGATTTGTGTGACGTCATGTCGTTGTGTTTTGATGCGTAGTTTGTATGTGGCGGTGTAACCGCTACATCACTCCCCTCCGGAGACCGGAGGTCGATAGTGGGCTGAATCTTGCGATGCTTCACACAGTGCCAGCTGTGGTTCCAGTGAGTCGGAACCGGGTGCCGCATAGTTCACGGTGGGTCGGAACTTCTTGTGGTGATTGCGGTGATTGTGGTGATTCCCCAGTGAGTCGGGGTGATTGAGGTGATTGCGTTGATTCCCCAGTGAGTCGGGGTGATGAGGCTGAGGGTGATGACCAGGAATGCGCGTTCGCTGTATGCTGGTGGTCAGGATACCCGTTGAAGCCGTGGGTGCTGGCTGTGTGACTCGCCTCACGAAAGCTTGCGGGAGTGATGATGATGATGACGTCACGCCGAAGTAATTGCACGAAGGCTGCGTTGACGTTCATCACGTCGGGGTCACCAATTTAGTGGTATGAGGAACAGGGTGTAAAGTTCACTCATCCACCATAGAAAAGGGAGGATCCTCCGACCAGACGGTTGTTGTGTCTGGTGGGCAACTGACCATCGGTTGGAAGTTGAAATCTTGGATGTATGTCGATCGCTCGGTAGACTCTAACTGCGCGATGCAGGATTTGTGTGACGTCATGTCTTTGATGCGTAGTTTGTATGTGGCGGTGTAACCGCTACACCCACACACAGCTCTATTTATCATCGGACTATTTGTGATCTCTTGTATTTTATAAACGTGTTTTTCTTTCTATCGGAAATGGTATTCCTGACAAGTGAATAACATTGAACTGGTCCACTCAAATCTGTGGGGTTCTTTCCTCAAAAGACTATTTCAGACACAAATCTATGGTCCTCATATAATTTGACTGATAATCTTGGTTAGGTCATATGAGGACTATAAAAGAGTCTTTGACTACTTTGTTTTTTTTGGTTCAGAAATTATCAAATAACTTCTCTCACTCTGGGCAGAGCGGGAGGGCGTGTCAGACTCTTATTGACTATAACCCACCCGTGTTTCTTCAGTTGCCTGTATGTTGCCAGTGGCCAAGGTAACCCTTTCAGACTTGTCTTCGAACCCGGCAGGCATCGGCTCTAGCAGACCCCGTCAGTTGTGCTGACATCTCTTTGAGGCACGCGTAGAATATAACGCACCGTCGACCCGGGCCTGGTCTATCAGATGGCGAGCTACCCATTGCTCACTGTCCGCAAGCCCGCGCCTGCGATGGCCGGGAATCGGCCTGGGATTCCCGACGCCCAGGACGTCTCCCGCGGCCGCCAGGGGCACAAGGGCGCGAAATTTGCCTGTCCCTCACGCTTTCCGCTTCCTCCTTCGCGAGCATTACTGCTTTGCAGAAAGAACTATGGCCTGGACCAGGGCCGGACGCGAGAGATCATCGCCGCCGATCGCCTCCACGAGGACACAAGGCGGTGCCCCGCCCAAGCCGGGCAGACCATCACCGTATGCTCCACCGTGTCCTCCGGGCGATTCACACAATGTTGACCCGGGCGATTCACACAATGTTGACCCGGGCGTTTCCTCCCGCCTTATCCGGAACAGGAACCTCCCGAAGCAACTCTTTGACCCCTGAGTTTGTATCGCTATTTCTCCTCAGGGGTAGTGAGATAGGAAGTGTCGACTCCATCTAGCTGTTTTTTGTTTTAAAATGACGAGTTAAAGTGATTTCGATATCCTATTTACAGAATAAACAATTTCATTTAATTTCATTGTCAAAACTTGAAGAAAGTATCGATAATCATTCGTTTATCGATATATAGCGCGAGGGTAATCTACTCTTTAAACTGCTTAAAACTTCTACAGTTCCGTTGAAAATCAATAAAAACTTTCGTCACTGAGCAGCAACAGTTTTAATAGTTCATCGCTTGCGACTCCTTCAACTCGTAAGTAAGTTTTTAAATATTGTGAAGAAAGACACAAAATACACTTTGAATTTTCAATCTTCAAGAGTAAAAAATAAATAATTTTTACTACGCTTAAGTTTTTTGCGAAGTTTGCAATGGTTTTTAATTTGCTTTCTATTTTGAATTTATTATATGAAATTTAAAAAAAAATTGCCAGTTTAGTTATTTTTTAATGAAATTATTGACGTTTGAAATTTGAGCAGCGACGAATTCCGAATAAAATTTTAAAAATCTTTTAAAATAGTCCGTGTGGCCTGTTTTTTTTATTGGGCCTAAGCACGCAAACGACCCCACGGATCCGCAATTTTTGTATGTTCAACCGTCTGCTTAACAACCTGTATATAATTATAATCCTTTTCCCTTTTTGATATAAAAACTGGTTTTCAGCTGCATCCGGTTAGACTGGAAGCCGACCCCAACATAGTTGGGAAAAAGACTAGGCAGATTCATTGATTGATTGAATTCTTTTCCATTATTATTTTCTTTAAAAATATGTTATAAAAAACCAAGATCTACTTTATCATAAATTCCTTTATATCATATTTAATATCAGCTGCATTATAATAGGAGCTGTATCGTATCGAGCGCTTCGTGAATACATCGAGTATCAAGTGCTATCGAATATTCACAACAGCCTGTATACCAAGCCAAGAATAGGAGCTCTTAGCGTGGGTTAGAGGTGACTAAGAGATTATTGGGTGAAGGGGCAGCACGTGCCTTTTACCTCTCTATTGATAATACAGTGTGACTAGTTAAACTAGGGACATACTTTTATAAGGATATAATATTTTATTAATTTAACCTCGCATGTTTAAAAAAAAATAAGGTGTTGAACGAAGTGCCTTTCGTTTTTGCTCATTTGGTGAATGAGACGTAGAGATAAAGATTATTTATTTGTCCAAAACATGAGTGTACAGGTATACACACACATGGCATGCAAGAAGTGTCAATGATTAACCGTCACAACACTTTTGGAAAGTGATAAAATTGCTGTGACGACATTTTAAGTAACTACACTACCAATTTATTTTCGATTGTTCCCAGGCCTCAATAGATTTAAAAAATTACGGCAAACATTTTTTTTTATTTCACATAAACATACATGGGCACTTTTAAAACGTCAGAAGCTAGGTGCACGATTTCAATTGGTCGTTTCCTATGGAGAAGAGCCGGCAAGAAACGCAAACGTACAAGAAAACTGCTATGTGAGTTGGGCGACCGCATCAAAACTGAGCTCAGAATTGTTCCATTATCAATTAGGTACCTACTATAAAATGCTGATATACTTACCTAAAATTATTGTAACTAAATATTTACAGCAGGTACTAAATTAAATGACTAACTAATCTTACAAATAAATACAAAAAAGAACAAAATAAAGCTAACAAATAAGAAAAGAAGAAAAATAAATAGATAAAGAAAAATATTAAGAGAAAGAAAGAAATATTTAGAGCCATGTTGTATTTCACTGGATGATTAGGTGTTGTCCTAATATAAGTGATCGCTGCGCGAACGCCCTCTGTCAGCGCGACGACGTGTTTGGGTTCACCGAACAAAATTAATTCGACGATCGCGTATTCACGCGACGATCGGCCATATTAATTAGGACAGCGATCTAGATATTTGGTACTCCAATTTTTCATGTTTTGAAACGATTATCGAATACGAAATATTTTTTCTTCAATAAAAGTCCTTCGTTTACGCAGTCACTATCGCAGTATGAAGGTTAGTTAGATAGTCTTGGTGTAAAAATCTATTTTGTATGAGATTTGCAAAGTAATGTTTACTTGCCGATAAGTTTTTTGGAAAACAAATCTAGGCGATAGTCGTTGTGTCGAAATAATTAAAATTGTCTGCACGATCAATCACAATCCGTTTTATTTTGACAGTTCAACAATATTCATTGCGTTATTTACGTTGCTGAGCATTGCGAACGTATGAAGCAATAGTGCAATATCCTTCAAAATTCGGATTATGATTGATCTTGTGTTACGCAATTAGGGTGCTGTTTATGAGACTGTGGCGGTAAGTATATATGTCACCGTAGAATTATAAACTTCGTTAGTTTATAATCGATCGGTATTATTTCCGTTAGATTATAAATTGTCGAAAAATTGTGAACTGCGACAAATCATTTACGATTTAACGCATTATTTTTAGATAGTTTATAATGTATCCATGAGAAACCGACAAATTTTGAACTGGTATTTAAATTTCTTGCGATGTAACGCACCTTGCGCTAATACTAAATAGTCTGCCTAGCTGCGAGCAACTTGGAAGTATCGCTGGCCGGCCGCTGCCGCGTCAGCGCTCACTACGCTCGCTCGGCTCGCCCGCGCTTGGTCACAGTTCTAACCTAACCTAACCCATTACACCCAGTTTACAATTTTTTGACAGTTGATAATCTAACGAAAATAATACCGATAGATTATAAACTTACGGTTCTCACAATCTTACGGTGACATATACATCGCTACATGCGAACTACGCATCAAAGACACACGTCACACAAATCCTGCATCGCGCAATTAGAGCTAACCGCGCGAAGAGCATATATATAACTTCCCCGACATCAGTAATTGGGCAGTTGCCCGCCAGACACGACACCCGTCTGGTCGGAAGATCCTCCTTTTTCTATAGAAGAGGAATGAACTGTACACCCTGTTCCTCATACCTCTAAAAGACTTATAACTAATAATATGACATGGAATATCAGCTTATAACTGTTCTACCGCAGTGAAAAAGTATGAAAAATCACACTCGTGGTTTCCGATTTAACTTTAGCTGAATTCGAGTTTTTTTACAACAGAATTAATTATATTATGAACTAAATAGGCGTTATTTATTTAATACTTTAAGCACGTACATGTACAGAGGCGGACTTAATGCCATAGGCATTTTCTACCAGTCAACCTTTGGGTGATGCAGAGACAAACAGTGGTAGGTGCAATATTGAAAATTGTGGAATAAATATTCATTTAAATATAAGGATATATATATACCTATCAAAACAAAATATATAATATAACTATATACATAAATATAAGAACAAATAAATACACATAAATAGACGAATATATTTATAAAACAAATAAGACAAACAATGGGAAAACATTACCGCTGTGATGATACTGCCAGCTTCTTATGAATATGCTCGCGAACTTTAACTTTAAAGGATAATCTGTTAGTTGCCATCCTGATTTCTTGGGGGAGCGCATTCCACAGAGAAATAGACTGAACGAAGAAGGAAGAGTGAATGAAATCAGTGCGGTGAGTGGGTCATAGAAGAAGACGATTGTGTGATGAACGTAGTGGCGTTAGTATATGAGCAGTGGTGGCCCAGTGGTAACAGCCGCGATTTACGAGTTGTAGGTCGTAGGTTCGAACCCAGACAGGAGCTTTACTTTGTGTAAATTATTTCATCACCACTGCTCTCAAAACGGTGAAGGAAAACATCGTGAGGAAACCGGCATGTCCTAGAACCGAAAATTCGAAGACATGTGACACCTACCAACCCGCACTAGGCCCACGTGGTGGATGCCTGTGTCCCAGCAGTGGGAACATTTATAGGCTGATGATGATGATGATGATGAGGGGTTAGTATTATAATACCGCGATACGACGTCACCTTACGTTTAACTTCCTATCAAAGATTATTCAGAAGGCTACGGTTTGCTATAGAAGCGGTAGCCACCACATCACGGCCGCAGCAGTGAGGGCCGTCACGAAAATGTTAGCACCAGGTTTGAATTAACAGTGTCAAAAAACGCTCTTTAAACTTATCTTCATAAATAAAGTTTCAGTGACGTCATCTCCGGTAAATTGCGGACGCTATGTGGCGGATACCGCAGTCTCAGGAAACCCTAGCTTAAGTTACAAAAAAACTAATTACTCAAATACAGAATGCACCCGAAATAACCCGAATCACCCCAACTCAACCAGCCGAATGGTACACTTCAGTCGCGGTAGGTACCCAAATCCATGTTTATTACACTGGCTGCCCTACAAATAGTGTACAGCTCCGTTGTACCCGTCGAATTAAATTGCACGCCAGTTTCAATGAGCCTTCGAAAGTACTTTAGCCGTTTCATGTGATTTCGGTTTGAGTTTTGCGTTCCATTGACTTTTGCGGTGTAGTGGAGTATGTAATAAGGGCTATTTACTTTTCTTGGAAGTCCCTCAGGGCTCCGTGATAGCTCCCCTCGCATTCACCCTATTCACTAGCGATATTCCCAAACACAGATGGACGCACTTGGCTCTGTTCGCAGACGATACTGCGATCATCTGTAAAGGCAATACCGAAACGATGCTCCTAAACCTGCAAAGGGCTGTCAATAACCTTGGCGCCTGGTTCAGGAAATGGAGAATCGAGGTCAATCCCGACAAAAGTCAAGCGGTTTTATTCACAAAACCGAGATCCAGAGCCCTCCCCCTCCCCCGACCTATCACCTTGTTCGGCAAGCCGATCCCTTGGGAGAAGCGAGCCAAGTACCTCGGTGTTATACTCGACCATCACCTCTCCTTTTCAGAGCACATAAAGTCGGTTCGCTCGCGAGCCGCTTTCGCTCTCGGTAGACTTCATTTCATTCTCAATGCACGCAGCAAATTGTCACTAAAGTGCAAATTGCGAACCTACACAGCGTGCATTCGCCCCATCATGACCTATGCGGGATCAGTCTTTGCTCACGCCAAACCCCATTCCATCCATAGGATGCAGACCCTACAGAACCGTTTCCTTCGTAAGGCCACGGGAGCCCCCTTTTATGTCAGAAACGAGATCCTCCATCTCGACTGTAAGATCCCAACGATCCGCCAATTCCTAAAACGCATGTCCAAGAGTTACTTTGACTCCGCTCCCAAACATCGCAATCCTCTGATTGTCGAGTCAGCCGACTACATCCCTTCCCGTATCAGTCAGATTCGCCGACCGAGGCATACTCTTTCCGACCCAGATGACCCCATTACACTCCTCCAGGAGCAGAATAGGGCCACCAGTACAGTATACAAAAACAGACGCCTCCCGTCATTCCGACCTCGCCGCCGAGGTCCTTTGCGATCGCGACCGCGTCCCCGAGTCAATGAAACTCCTCCCCGACCCTTGCTCGAAAACGAGGTGCCAGCAGTTGTTGCAGCTGAGCACGTAGCTTTAAATACCCCGCATAATAATCATGATGTAAATATAAATTTGATCCAGCCTGTCCCTTCTTGCTGTCCTCCCCTCAGCGATGCCCTAAGCCGAGGTTCGTACCCCACAGGGGGTGCCCTTAGCGAGCACTCGCTTAATTTTAATTTAGAATAGTTTTAAAAGCTCCTGGCTGGAGGCTCTAAGTGTAGAAGCTTAAGGCCACCACAGGAAAAGTTCGGTTAAGCAGCCAAGACCTTAGTGGTCAAAACTGCGAGAGGCCATAGTTAAAAAAAAAAAAAAAAAAAAAAAAAAAAAATTTTCTTGGAAATCCGAGTGTGGTGTTTACACACTGAACACACAAAAGACGAAACGTTACTCAACGTTATGAAGCATATATGTGGTAGTTGAATAACATATACTTAGCATAAGCATATTCAGCCAATAATGTTCCCTCCCACTGCTGGGACACGGGCCTCCTCTCTTCGAGAGGAAGTGGGTTGTAATCTACCATGCGGGCCCAGTGCGGGTTGGTAGATGTCACATGTCTTTGAATTTTATGTTCTAGGACATGCTGGTTTTCTCACGATGTTTTCCTTCACCGTTTTGAGAGCAATGGTGATTAAATTATTTATTTACACGAAGTAGCGCTTGGTTCGAATCCACGACCTAGAAGTCGTAAGTCGGGGCATATACTTACTTAGTTAAAAAGTTATTTTCTTCCGTGAATGCTAATGGGATGGGTGACAGTAACAGGATAGAATGGACGAGGAAAAACATGACCTTCCTGGGCTTCGCCGCATTCGAGTAATAAACATGCAATGGTTGCACGGTAACCTTTTGTAACTTATGGGCACAGGTCCCTTAAGTTTTGAACTCTGAGTTTTGTAATAAAAAATTGAGGTATACTTAAATAGGTACTTACAAAAGTGTTTTTAAGATTTATTCATAAATTACTTTGAAATTCTGAAATTAAACTCATACTTTATAATTCCCAAACTATTATGTACATGAAATCTATAGATACAATTTGTCGCTGACTAAAACAAAAAGTACACAAATCGCACCTACCACACCAACATTCACACCCGTACATCACACACACCCCACCTCAAACATACTACCCCCACACACGCACATAACACTATGCGCATTCCTTATTTTATTTTTTATTTTTTCACTCTTTGTATTGTTAAAAACCTTTGCAAGCTTTCAAATTTATCTTTTGTTTATTCTCTCACACATTATATAATAGTCAGTGTAAACTGGAAGAGCGGAACCACCTAATACAAGCAAATCTTTGCTTAAAAGGTGACTCCAAATCTAACAAAGTAATTTACTTAATTATGTTGATGAAATAAACATTTTTATTTTTATTTATTTATTTACTTTTATATGTGAGCGTACATTCTACGCCATCTCATATTTCAAACGATTTGTATAAAGCTGCTTGTTGCGTAAATCCCTATTTTTACGGTTCGTGCTTGCCGCCTGTCCTAGTCGTTCATTTAACGTTACCCAATCTGTTAGGATCAAGATGTGTTTGCTCTGCAGCAACAAGCCACGCAACGCGTTGTTGCAACATGTTGCTGTAACATGGTTTTTATGTTATAACTGATAAAAGGCATTATGTTTACCTATTAAAGTTTGATAAAGATATTGTTAGGAGTTTATTATATAATAGTTCTTTCAGAAAAAAACTAGAAATAACTTAGTAAACCACATCGTTACTGGCAAAATTGAAGAAAAAAGAACTGATTTTCAGACACGAGGCACTTTCCGATTTGCCTTGACTTTAACTCCTTTACTTATTTACACACATTAAAATCAATTGCCGTGCGTTAGTCTCGCAAAAACTCGAAAATGGCTCGACCGATTAGAATTTTTGTTTTATTTTATTTTATTTTATTTTATTAGGATCTCCAACAAAGAATACATCTTATGGAGGGACAGGCGTGTAAATAGCCGTGTTTCCTATGCGGGATGAGGACGAGAGAAAAATCTGCGTCTGGAATGCACGCTGATTCAAAATGCCTATTTTTTGTCCGAGAAATTGCAAGGAGATTGGTGACGGTCAGGTGGCGTCTGTAGTTAACCCCAGCAAATAATGCAAAGGCGGTACCTTATTTGTCTTCTTGTTCGGTCTTGATGATTCTTCAGCCGGTGGCCACCTGGCGTTCTCGTACACAATGGTCACTTGAAAGTCTAGGGTTTACACATTAATCGGACGCGGGTTGATATTAATATTGAAAAACTATAGAATGGCAAATCCCCAAGGATTACGGGATAATACACGTTATTTTATAGTTTCTGCGGATGCGATGAATTGAGATTTAATAATGCGGTTTGCGGTGAGAGCAAAATGCGACCGAATGGCGCGCGCGCACTTTGACATTTGACAAGCTTCATTAGAGCTGTCACTGGCCGCTCAGTCTCCCGATACCCTCTTCACATGTCCGCGACAGCAATATATGCCTAAGGTTGGACTACAGACACCTGAACACCGCCCATAATCAAATTTGATCTTAGGAACAATAACTTGCCACACCATACTCCCCGCCTTGAAAGATCCAACTTTCAAAACTGACAATCTATATGGAGCTGGTGAAGTTGGGAGGAAGAGATGATGTTTATGTATCTGGTCTGAAAGCATCAAGAGACCTAAGCAGCAGTCCGAAACACCATCACAAGGAAACAGCATTCGGAATGAATTATCAGATTCCAGTGAATGTAATTGCGGTTTGAATTTGATAAGATAAAATTGAACTAAGCTAAATTATAACTAAGTATGTAATGGCATACCATTAAGAAAGTATACCTACTATGACTACATTATATAGACTAACTTAAGACTATGTAATAATATTATTCTATTGGGTTGGCAAAGGATATAACTTAGTGACAGGACGTTTATATGTACCTGACGCGGTTTTTATTGAGGCTACTTGAATTACACCATCCGATCCTGGAAAAACTTCCTCTATTATGCCCAATGGCCAAGTTAATGGTGGTACGTTATCTTGACCCAAGAGAACGACAGTACCGATCTCTATAGGGCGATCTTGAGTGCACCACTTCTGGCGAACTTGCAACGTGTGCAAGTACTCAACTCGCCATTTGTTCCAGTAGGATAGCACAAGTTGATCCAAAAGCCTTTTGCGGTTTGTTAAATTTCTGTTTTCTTCTGTCAATTCAGAAGAAGGTATATGTAAGTGGACTGGACATTAAAAAATGCGCGGGCGTGAGCACGTCAGGATGAGGGTCTGATGAGAGAACACTAAGCGGTCGAGAATTTAAAAGGCACTCGATTTGTACCAATACGGTCGAGAGTTCCTCATAAGTGAGAAGCTGCTTTCCTATGACTCTGTACAAGTGAGTTTTAACACTCTTAATGTTCGATTCCCAAATACCTCCGAAGTGCGGAGCTCGCGGCGGTATTCTTGTCCACTCAATGCGAGTTTTAAGAAGCTCATTTTTAATATCCGTTTGGACAGTCGAGTTTAATAAGAAAGAATAAATTTCATCAAGTTGCGCCTTAGCGCCAACAAAATTGGTACCATTGTCTGAGTACATAACAGATACTGGACCGCGGCGAGAAATAAATCTTTTAAATGCGGATAAGAAAGCCTCAGATGTGAGGTCCGATACAAGTTCGATATGTATGGCTTTAGTTACCATACATATCGCACGCTTAATCCAATACTGTCACTATCCAAAATTTTGCTAAATCGACTTTTTAATGCCATCTGTTGGGAAACGTGGAACTACGCGTAATCGCACTTACACTAGTCTAACAGTAACAGAAATAACCGCTAGATGGCAGTGGTCCGCTTCGTCACTAAACAAAATATTCCCCTCTCCTCAGAGGAACACTGACCTTCAACGAAAAAGTACGTGTCGCCAAGAACAAAATTTACGATTTTTGATTGCAAAAGTGTCATTTTAGTGATTAAACCGGTTTACTAGTCATAGTTTTGGTAAGTAGTGCATTATTTTAATTGAAATATTGTCATTGTGCGTTTAAGTTCACATTTGCACTAAGTTTTTCTGTTAATTAGATCATTGGTTGGACGCCATATTGTCATTTTTTGTTTAGTGTCAGTTTTGCATTAAAGATACCACATTATTAATTCGATAATTTGACGCCATAATGACACTTTCAGTTTAGTGCCAGTTTGTCTTTAAAATCATTAGTTATTTATCATTTGTTCACTACAGCATAATCGTCACATTGCTTATTATGTCATTTTTGCTGTCATCATTTTCTTAAAAATCTGTATTAAACTCATTAATAAAATACTTTATTTCATAAAGTGTCATTTTGCAGTTAGGATTATGGCAATAATTAACGCAAAGTGTCTTTTTATCCTTTATTATAAGATCATACGATGACTTTTACCGACGGTTAACATTTAAAATTGATCAATTACGGCAGGGATTACTGCAGGTACTAGAGTAAGGTTTCAAAATATTGTTTCGGACGGTTCCATTATTTAAACTTTAGATATTATTTTCTATATTTTAAAGTGTACACTACACAAACTGATTTATGGCTTTCATGTTTTAAGGTGTGCAAAACAATGCAGCGGCGCGATAAATTACTGAAGCTTGCGCTTGAAAATAAAGAAAATGACTGTAGTGATGAAAAAAAAAACTCACATCAACCAGTGTTTCATACTCTTACTCAAGTAGAGCCACTACAGATCTCGGTTGAAAACAATCAAAAGTTACGTAGTTTAAGCAGCAGTAGTTCATCTTCTTCATGCAGCTCTTCCTCTTCGAGCAGTTCATCTTCATCTAGCATTGGTACACATATTTCAGATTCAATCCAGTCTAAGGAGTTCAATATTAGTACTCACTATTTGACACAACCGGGCGAGAATCTACCGAGCACATCTAAATATTTGCAAAATTGTATGATTTCAGAATCTATTCCTATTCAATTACCTAGGGCAAGATCGTTAAGTTCTTGTTCATCCAAATCAAGATCTTCTATAGCATCGTCAAGAGCAGGTGATTTTTCTCCGGATGATGATGACGCTGATTATGTCCCACCACTTAACCAAGCCTCACATAGGGAAAGCTCTAGCAGTGAGCCAGCTGATGATAACGTTCCAGTCCCTATGGTTTCCCCCACAAAAAAAAAGCGAAAGGGTGTGGTGAATGATAAGAAAAAAAACGCTAAGAAGTTGCGTAATTCAGGAAAACAATACGTTTCACTATCCAAAACTAAGAGAGTTATTTCGGAAAGACGCATGCGCCCTCCTTGTACAGAACGATGTCGTTTAAGATGTTCAGAAAAAATTGATGAAGGTCATAGAAATGCTATCTTCAAGCTATATTGGGAAATGGGCTGTATAACTCGACAGAGGGATTTTGTATGTAAACATTTGACTATTGTAACACCAAAGTACAGTTACAAAAGAGAGAATAACAATCGTAAACCAAAGCATGCTTTCCACTTGACACTGGGAGAAAACAGAGTACGAGTTTGTAAAATATTTTTTAAAAATACTCTAGGGATAAATGATAGACCGGTTAGAACTGTATTAGAGAAGATGTGTGATAGTGGTATTGTAGAGCCAGAGAAGAGGGGGAAACATGGAAACCAACACAAGGTTCTCGATGAAGTGGTACAGGGTATAAAAAATCATATTGATTCCATACCGCGTATCGAGAGTCACTACTTAAGGCAACAGACAAGTCGGGAGTTTATTGACGGTGGCAAAAATTTAATGGATTTATACAGGGATTACAAAAAAATGTGTGAAATAGAAGGAAAACCAGCCGGTGAGCAACATACTTATCGGAAAATATTTAAACAAGATTATAATATAAGCTTTTTCATACCAAAAAAGGACATGTGCGAGTTTTGTGCTGCTTTTGAAAATATGGATGTACTTGAAAAGGAAGAAAATGAGCTAAAATATCTAGAACATCACACGGAAAAAGAATTCAGTAGAGTTGAAAAAAATGAGGATAAGCTAAAGGTTCAAGAAAATTACATAGTTGCATGCTATGATTTACAAGCAGTGCTACCTCTTCCGATGTGTAAGACTTCTGCTTTTTATTACAAATCAAAACTTAACGTTTGTAATTTCACTATCTGTGAGTTAAATAAAGACAAATGTAATTGTTACGTTTGGAGTGAAGTGGATAGTTTAAGAGGAGCTAATGAAATTGGTTCCTGTGTCTTAGAATTTATAAAAGAAAAAGCGCAAGCTGTCAATGAGCGTAATTTAGAAATAGTTTTCTATTCAGACAATTGTTGTGGTCAACAGAAAAACCAATTTATGTTTTCTATGTACATGTATGCTCTGGCTAATTTTAGGATTAAGAGTATCACACATAAATTTTTAATATCAGGCCATACACAAAATGAGAACGATAACGTACACTCTGTTGTAGAAAAAGAAGTTAGGAAGTTTTTGAAGTCATCACCAATTTATGTTCCTGAGCAGTATATCACTTTAATAAAATCAGCTAAAAAACGAGGCAATACTTATAATGTTAAAGGAATGCTGTATTCAGATTTTTTTGATTTAAAAAATTTAGCTTATGAATGTGGCACCCATTTTAATAAAAATACACATGGGGACACGGTTAGACTTTCCGACATTAAAGTCATAAAATTTGTTAAGGAAAACCATGGAGAAATAAGAATATTTTACAAAAACTCCTATACTGAAAACCAGTTTAATGAAATAGCCCTAAATCGACAATCTCGCTCTAGACGCAATGCAAACCGTCTGGGTTTTCCGTTAAAACAACTTAATAATACAAAATTTGAGTTAACTACTAGAAAAAGGAATGACCTAAAATCCTTAATAGACAGCAATTTAATCCCACGGTATTATGCAGAATTATTTTACAATGGTATTTTGTAATTTTTTTCACTAAAATTTTCTATCCCAACAATGTTATTTGTTGGATTTTGATTTTTTATATAATTTCGTACGTTACTTAATAAAGAATCTAAGATTCATCTATGTGATTTACTTATAAGTGGTTTATATTGATTGATTATTACAATTCTAGTCGACAGACTTAAGTCTGACTAAAACGTTTTAATTATTTTAAGTAAGAATAGAGTTGCCTTGTTAACACTCTAGGCTTGTTTTTTAGATGATGGATAAAGTACTGGATCTATACGACTGACATTTTACAGTACATAGACTAAGGAGAAGATGTTGATTTTTGAATACTTTTTGTTTGCGTTAGTGAAGGTAAGCTAATAGATTTATTTTTATTTTTTTTTATTGTAGAAGAAATTTAAAATACTGGAGTTAAGTCTGATTATTTTATAGTAATAATGTACAATGATAATGGAGAAGATGATTGTTGTTTTTTTGAATATTTTTTGTTTGCGTTAGTTAATGTAAACTAACAGAATTTTTTTTATTTTTTTTTATTGTAGAAGAAATTTAAAATACTGGAGTTAAGTCTGATTATTTTATAGTAATAATGTACAATGATAATGGAGAAGATGATTGTTGTTTTTTTGAATATTTTTTGTTTGCGTTAGTTAATGTAAACTAACAGAATTTTATGTTTGGTAAACGGATATTCTAGATTTATTTAAATAAATGTGTATCTGAACAAAATGTTTCTTTTTTTACCTTGTGATAAAAGTATATATATTTTATCACTGTAAAAGTAAATAAAAACATTTTTGGTTATTAAAAAAATATTTTAAAGCTTTTTTTATTTATTTATTTTTATTGAAAAGTAAGTCCACAGTGTCTCTAAGACGAAATAAAGTAAAATAATGAAAGCCAAAGTGACACTTTAAAATAAATAACGAAAAAATATTAATTATATACAACCAAATCAATTATTTTTGGTTTTCATATTTGAGATACAATATTTACCCATATTTTCTGTATCAAAGAATAACTAAATTGTGCATGAATTCTAACGTATAATTCATATTCACACCACAAAAAACGTTTTTTGGCTCTACTGAAAAGTTAAGTTTTTTGGATAGTGACACTATTGGTTTAAGCGTGCGATATGAACAAACATAAATAAAGCTTTTGCGAACGTTGACCTCTACGGCGAATAGGTATGTAAGCAAGAGGCCCGGCGAAGTCTACTCCGGTGTGTACAAAGGCTTTAGCATCACGGACACGGTATCCAGGAAGTTCAGCCATTTTGGGTCTTGGATGCGTAGGATTTAGACGAAAACAAGTATTGCATTTCCGACAGCGGGAACGTATGACTGTTCGGCCATCCAATATCCAAAATCGCTGTCTTATAATAGACATCAGTAACCCAGGGCCCGTGTGGCAATACGTATTGTGGTAGTGATCAATAATTAGATCTACTACGCGGTCACGTTTAGGTAAAAGCGCGGGATGCTTAGCTTCATATGGTAAGTCAGATTTAGACAATCTGCCCCCGATACGTAAGATTCCGAAACTATCAACAAAGACAGACAAACAGCGCAACTTCTTAGATGGAAGTTCGCCTGCTTTAATTAAATTTAAATCGTTAGCAAAATGTATATTTTGAACTATTCGAATAATGAAATTTTCGGCGGTTTGAATATTTTTAACAGAGCTATGACTATGTAGCCTGTTTGTAAATTTAAGAATGTACATAAACACGTGTAACAATTTATTCCATGAGCAAACACGGTCAACTACAGTATCTAAAATACGCGGTTCAGTATTTGATGTTTCTACGAGAAAAACCTTTGATTTGAACTCCGGCAATGTTTCACATTCAGCAGATGAGAATTTTAAAGGCCACTCGCTCATTGACAGATGGAGCCAAGTAGGGCCGTTCCACCATAACGAGTGATCAATTAAATCAGAGGGCAGCATGCCACGGGACAGACAATCGCTAGGATTCTCTTTTCCGGACACGTGATTAAAACAAGCGGCAGGCAGGTTTTCCTGTATTTTGGCAATGCGGTTGCTGACAAAAATAGACCATCTATGGGGGGATGAGTGGATCCACGAGAGTGCTATGGTGGAGTCCGAGAAAGCGTGGACACCTGCAATAGGTACACGAGTGGAAAGTTTATCTTTGACCACGCGAACAAGTTTAGACAGAAGTAAAGCGGCGACAAGTTCTAATCGAGCTAGCGTTGTTATTTTAGCGGGGGAAACTTTGGACTTAGCACATAAAAGCCGGACGGTGATATTACCTTTAGAGTCAGTGATGTGTAAATAAATACAACAACCATAACCACTAAAGCTGGCGTCGCAGAAGGCTACGATATTCACTACAGCTTCTCTAAAGACGCCAATGTGGCGAGGAACCTTTAGAGAAGAGAGTGAGGGAAAATCGCGCGTCAAAGCGTAAAACCGATTGGTGATGGATTCCGGAGGAACTTCATCCCAGCCTATTTTAGCTAGCCATAGTTAACCATAGTTAGTGTGAATTAGGATTTTCGCGTACAGCACAACGGGTGCTACGAGGCCAAGTACGTCGAACAAGCGGGCAACTAGCGATAGAATCGCGCGCTTCGTGCATTTATCTTCTACAGCGACTGTTGTCAAAGAAAAATAATCATCAGCGGGTTCCCAGGTTAATCCAAGGATTTTGAAATTATTGTTATCATTATCCATGCCAGAAAAATTTACTGGTAAGTGGTGAGATTCTGGGAGAATCTCCAATAAAGCGGGTGAGTTAGTAGCCCATTTGACTAAGTCAAAGGATCCTACTTTAAATAAATCAATTAAATCGCGGGATAATTGCTTAGCAATCTGTTCATCAGGAACAGAATAGACATAGTCGTCCATATAAAACTGAGTTTCTACTAATTTAGAAGCCTCAGGAAAGCGGTCGCCATGCTCACACGCCAAATTGCGTAATGTGCACATCGCTAAATAAGGACTAGGCTTTAGCCCAAAGGGAACGCGGTTGAAATTAAAGGTGCGTATATGTTCATTATTGTTGAAACGATACAAGATTCGTAAATATTTGCGGTGGTGCTCATTTACACCGATACGAAGGAACATTTGTTTTATATCCGCTGTCATCGCGACACGGAACGTACGAAAATCGAGTAATAATAAAAACAAATCTGCTTGTAAATTAGGTCCAACATGCAGAATGTCATTGAGTGACAACCCCGAGTGCGTTTTGGCACTAGCGTCCAAAACCACTCGAATGCTGTCTTTGTCCGGTCTAATGACGGCGTGATGCGGTATGTAGTAACCCTCTTCTGTCAATTCAGAGACGGGTACCTCCGATAAATACCCCTGAGTTATATAATCGGTAATAGTTTTATTGTAATTCTCGCGTAGGGTTGGCACGCACGTGAATTTACGCTCGAGCGCCAGTAGCCGCCGGTGAGCGACACCGCGTGAGTTACCTAACTCAGAAGGGGTGCGCGCGAAAGGTAAATCGACAAAGTATCTACCGTCTTTAAATAAGACTGAAGAATTAAAATTATTTTCACATTCTAATTCGTCTGGACTAATATAACGTTGAGTTGGAATTTCCTCTAGCTCAAAGAACTTCTGCAAACTTGACTCGACGTCAATGCTGGCAAGTGCGGTAAACGAAGATGTAACGTTTGTTACGTCACTACTATGTCAATCTATATCGCCCATTAGCACATAACCGAAATTAGTCAGTATAGCCGGGGGTGTGCGGGGGGTGCCTGAGTCAACCCTATCTCCTAAATAAATAAAAGGAAACAGCTGTGCTCCAAGCACAACGTCGATTCCACCTGGTACATTCCAGGTTGGGTCGGCAAGCGGTAAATTATTTAAATATGACATGCTATTATCATCAGTTAATCTAACAAAACTAGCGGGAAGTCTGTCTGTAATGCAATCAACAACTAAAGCGTGTATATAATACTTAATGTGAGGATTAATCCGAGATTCTATATTGAGATAAATAAAGCCGTGTACAGGTCGTGAGGTCATACCAACACCTTGTAAAAACGAATTGCGTAATTTAATTATGGATAAGTTCAAACGTTTACAACAATCCACAGTAATTAAATTATTTTGCGATCCGTTATCTATTAAACACCTGATAACAAGCTTATCTCTGCCGGTGCTATTATATGCATATATCTGCGCGGTCGCTAACAAAACAGTTGTCTCAGTCGGTAAACACGTCTTGGCCGCGGCACTGAGCGAAACAGAGGTAGCAGGAGGCTCGCGTGGTGAATCACCTTTTACATCGGAGAAATGCAACAAGGAATGATGTGTTTTTTTACAAATTTTACAAACGCTCTTTGACTTGCATTTAATCAAAGAGTGAGACAGACTTAAACAATTTACACAGCCGCGTTTCTTTTTAATAAATTCGAAACGAGCTTGCGGTGAATTAATATTTTTAAATTGTGGACAATCAAATAGTCGATGATCGACGTCATCGTTATTACACAGCGAGCAATGGTTATTAGAAACGGGTTCGTTGCATGACACAAACGACTTAGCGGTACTTTGCGTATTACTTGTTCGATTATGAGCTAAACTATACTTAGCACGCGGTTCCGGCTGTGGATTATTAACGTGTGAGCGCTGGAGTACCTTGACATGGTCTTGCATAAATGTTATAAACTCCGTATAGGAAGGTAATTCTTTCCCACTCACACGACTTTCAAATTGTTGAACAGTTGTTGCGTCAACCTTTCTTAAACCACAGTGTAATATCACAAAATCTAACAAGTCCGTAATGTCTAACTGCTTCAATGCAGCGACAGACGCTGAATATCGTTCTACAAATGCATTCAGACTAGCAGCATTGCCGGTGCATACCTTAATGTCCAGTATATTATTGAGATAATGAATACCTAAACTACGCTTATCTTGATACCTTTTGACAAGACTGTTCCACATAACACTGTAGGTATCTCCTGTGGGAACAATGCCTGCAGTTAGTTTTAAGGCATCATGCGTCAATTTACTGATCAAGTATTGCACACGCTGCGAGTCCGTCAGATTAGTATTTAAATGAACATTACTGCGGAACATTTCATAAAATATCGGCCAATTTTCAGTTCTACCGTCAAATGATGGTAATTCGATCGGTGGTAATTTTATGCTACTACCTCCCTTCTGATCTGATGTTAATATTTTGTTGCTTGAAAGTATGAGATTACGTTTGTATTTAATACTTGAATATAAGTCTTCAATAGAACATAGACACGTATAGTCTGGTGGGGTTTCATCAATTTCAAACCGCAAATCATTGATCTGGTCAATTATTGTTTCAAACTTGCTGTGCAATTCACTAATTGATTCTGACTGCGCTAGGAATAGCTCGTTTGAGCGTGAATCATAATTAGATATACTTTTCGAGGAATTATAAATGCGATTAACTCGCTCGAAAATCATATTTTTTTTAGCATTAAGCTGAGCTAATTTAGCTTCTTGCTTATGAGTAGCCATTATAAGGCACTATCTAATACTGAATAATTATTGTAAGTTATCGTAAGTAAGTACCTACAATGACTTGTACTTACTGTTATTTTGTAAAATACTTATACTTATTAACTGATACCTATCTAGGCTCGAATGGACCATAAAATGGAGGGACAGGCGTGTAAATAGCCGTGTTTCCTATGCGGGATGAGGACGAGAGAAAAATCTGCGTCTGGAATGCACGCTGATTCAAAATGCCTATTTTTTGTCCGAGAAATTAAAAGGAGATTGGTGACGGTCAGGTGGCGTCTGTAGTTAACCCCAGCAAATAATGCAAAGGCGGTACCTTATTTGTCTTCTTGTTCGGTCTTGATGATTCTTCAGCCGGTGGCCACCTGGCGTTCTCGTACACAATGGTCACTTGAAAGTCTAGGGTTTACACATTAATCGGACGCGGGTTGATATTAATATTGAAAAACTATAGAATGGCAAATCCCCAAGGATTACGGGATAATACACGTTATTTTATAGTTTCTGCGGATGCGATGAATTGAGATTTAATAATGCGGTTTGCGGTGAGAGCAAAATGCGACCGAATGGCGCGCGCGCACTTTGACATCTGACAAGCTTCATTAGAGCTGTCACTGGCCGCTCAGTCTCCCGATACCCTCTTCACATGTCCGCGACAGCAATATATGCCTAAGGTTGGACTACAGACACCTGAACACCGCCCATAATCAAATTTGATCTTAGGGACAATAACTTGCCACACCACCTTACATGCTATAATACAACGACAAGAACAGCAATCTATGTGCTCCCTCAATTATAGGAGACCACATCATGCAATAAAAACAAGCAAACAGTATATTATATGGAAGTAGCCCTTAAAGTTAAAATTATATAGTATTATTAAGGTTATACTAGTACATTATTAAATTTGGTAATCTGAATTTAAATTTTGTTTTGGTGGCCTCAATACTGGGGTCGTTTAGGAAAAATGAAAATTAGGAAAAACTAAAGGAACAAATAAAGAATAAATCGAAATTTAGTTTCACGTGGTACATACAAGTTCACTGGGTCATCTAGTTATTAATAAACTTGGAGTAGTTAGTGCTTAGTTATGCCAATCTTAATCTTATGGAGTTAAAACCTTGTAAGTTATACTCCGAGTTTATTGATAAGAGGATTAATATTTTCTGAAGAAAACATAATGTTCGACGACCGTGTTCACCATATTCGTCATGATGTAGGTTTTGTGATTTTCGGTCGAGTTTTAATTTATTTTGTTGCCAAATGACTGCAGCTGTTATTCCTAGCTACCCAAATTTCGCAACACATGTTGCCTAGTGAGTGAGCAGCCTTAGCATCCTAAAATCTTCGAGGATCATTTGCTTACCTGCGTTGAGAAAATGTTTCGGAAAATCAACACGGAAACCTCGTCCGTATAAACAAACCCGGGTACCCTTCATTTATATTTTGTTCAGAGCATTTAATCGGCTCCGTCCCTGTGTATTTTTGCCTGTTTCAGTATTTATTTTAGTACTGTTGTCGATTTGTTTTGACACTCTATTTGAAATACAAAGTGTATTGGACTGCATTGTTTTCAAGCTGAAATTCATTTTGATTCTTAGGAATGGTTCGAACAGGAGGAGCTCGTGGCTAAGTAGTAACATCCGCATGGATTGATCCATCAGGTTAAACTACACTTGCCGGGGTTGGTCCGTGGATGGGTGACCATCTTTACATTCCGAGAAATCCGTGCCTCGGAAAGCACGCAGAGTTGTTAGTCCCGGCTGTCATTCGTGGGATCTTTGACAGTCGTTACGGGTCGTCAGAAGCCCGGAAGTCTGACAGCCAGTCTTACCAAGGGGTATCGTATTACCCAGTTACTGGGTTGTGGAGGTCAGATAGGCAGTAGCTCCATGTAAAGTACTGGTATTCAGTTGCATCTGGTTGGACTGGAAGCTGACCCCAACAAAGTTGGGAAAAGGCTAAGGAATGGTTCGAACGATTTAATCTCAGTATATCTAGAAAATGTTAAACTGTTTAAAATAATTCCTGACTTTAATTTGAACTATCTGCTGCCTGCGTGGACCCTAATTCTTTTTCTAAAATAAAATTAGCTTTGGTTACTCCTTTTAAATGAAAAAGAAAGAAAAAAAAAATAGAATTGCTGTTCCATACTTTTTGACCGCGTAGGTATTGCACTTAGGAAATAAGTAGATGACTTTTTTAATAACCGACGGAAAATTTAATCGCAGGGGGGTCCAGAATCATGTTTTGAATCCACTGTAACAGGTTGTGCGTCGATGTATGCCATCCTGTATAGATTAAGATTTGTTGTTTTGCACGTCACTGGAAGCTTGAAGAAAGGTATTTTTTAATCAATGATTGAACATGGTTATATAACTATGTGGGGTAAGGCAAAATAAAACACAAAACTATTAATATTATTAACAACTTTATTAGATAGAAACATTAATTACAATATATTTAAGATTAATGCTTACTTATACATAGTTGGTGAAATGTGGATTCAGGATTTTAAATCTGATGTTATAAAGTCTACTTTACGATGGCTATACAGAATGGTGGACGGCTCGCCGGCTGCTCACTGCCCGCGAGTCATCACACGTAAAATAGACTTTAAATCACTTGATTTAAAATCCTATCTTGAATGACAACTTATTTGCCGTGTCGGAGCGGTGCTGTTATAATGAGTGATGTCTTTTAAGCTTGCTGTAGTTTCCTATTATTAGGATCTATTTCATTATGGATTATGGATTACACACACAATATGGATTACAATCCACACCACTGACTGAGGGACCGAGTATGAAGCAGAAGAAGAATTAACTCTTTTTAGGGTTCCGTACCAAAATGGTAAAAAGGAACCCTTATGGTGCGACTCAGTCTATGTGTCCGTCTGTCTGTCACAGCTGGATATCTCAAGAACTACTAATGCTATCAACTTGAAATTTGGAACAGTTTTAGATGACGTTTGCCCTACCATTTTGCAATAAAAATATGTTTTTTTTTTTTGCAACGCGGACTGAACGGGGGCTTAAAATTTCGAAGTGGAGCTACTAGGGTATGTGGGGTATCATATGAAAGAACGCTATTTGCACATTCTCAAAATTTTTTTTAGGCTGCATTTTTTTCGGCTTATGACGATTTTTTTTTTAAATTCCGTTCCCCCCCTTATCTCTGAAGTTTGCATAGAGAAAAATCAGAAATTATTCTGTGTGATAGAAGTTTATGTAAAGATTACAGAAAAAATAAAACGATGTCCCTAAATAGCACATTTTTTCAGAAATCTCTGACGAATAAAGGCCTTGCCGATGAAAATTTAAAATGGTACGGAACCCTTGGTGCGCGAATCTGACTCGCTATTGTTTTAAGATTCAGACGACAGTAAATAAAGTTCAACTTACATTTATAAAATAACGGGTGATTCACAGTCACACCCAATATCTTTTAATTTATAGTAGATTATTCACTAAGGGGATAAAGCAGTGTCTTAATGTCGCGGGCGATATTTTGAATCCCGAACGCAACGAGGGATTCTAGGGCTCCCGAGCGTACCAAGCTCAGGAGTTAAGACTATAGAATCCTGAGTGCAGCGAGGGATTCAAGCTCGCCTAAGACGAAGATACCTTTATCCCTGAGGAGGATACTCTATTTTTCACACATACTGCGAGGTAATATAAACCAATTCGATTTTCGGATTAATGGTTCATGAATCTGTTAAATAAACGGGGAATACCTAGTTATGTGCAGTTTCATACACTGTTATATATTCTACTCATGCAATTTCATCAAAATAAATAATGTCGTTAAATGACGCCCAAATCCAATATTCTAATGCGGGGGCACAGTACAGTCCTTAAATAGTACGCGCTACAGCAACTGATCAGCTGTTACGATCACATGCCGCCATTACCACCACAGATCATCACAGATGGTAAAAGTTTTCATACGAATTATTTAGTTGACGTTCCATATTCAAATCACATTATGCACCAGCGGGTGTTAGTGAAATTCAATACAATATATCTTTAATGAATTGCTTTAGGTTAGGTTTGCATGACATATAATTTGACTTTAGCGAGCAGGTGGCGTGAAAAAATATTAATTTATTATTGTTATTCTTTTTTGAGAGCAGTTTTACTAAACACATTGTTAGAATTAAATTAAAAATTATACATTTTTACGCGAGTGTAGTTTTTATTATTTACCTTTGACTAAAAGCCAATGACCAAAAATAGTACAATTTTAATTTTTTCGCGGCCGTCATTCAACCATTATTAATTAGATGCAGATTCATAATCTGACGAACAAAAGGTAATGATTATGTGGTAACATATATCAGTCTGAACCGAATTATATGGAAGAGTTACTCAGCTACACAAACCATTTCGGACTGCATTTGTAGAAAAATCGTTTATCAATTCATTTTTGTGATAGGTTTTCGCGGTATAAAACCAAATGCACCATTTCCCATAGTGATTTGGTCATTGTCCTTTGATCAATCTCTATCTGTGGAATTATCAACAATTATACGGTTTATTTATAAATGTTCCTTAACAGGCGTTTAATCGGTTGAAGGACACTGAACGAGACATAATAGAAATTTTATTGTTATTACGTCAGTGGGCGTTTATTGTCCCTCAACGTGTTACACATTATAACATTTTTGGTTAAGCAGACGTTAATCAAAACTTATACTTTAATCAACTTTTATAAATAAACTAATCAAATATTATTAAACTAATTGTTAACTTAAACCTATGGTTTAAGCAGTCCTAAAATTGATTAGGTACGGTTTAACCCCAAAGTTATATTTATAACTAGTGGTTATCATCGTGTTAATGCACACTATTATCATATTTTAGCCAAGATTCCTCAACATTACAAGCCATTGTGCCGTTGGGTTCGTTCTCGCCAAACATCTTCAGGGCTTCCATTATTTCGAATTTCCGAGGCTGTAAAGGAAACCGGGTGAAGACAACGAAATCACCATTCACGCAGTCCCTCATCACCAATAGGTTCCTGATCACCAACCACTGATCTCCAGTCTCACGGTGAAGAGTAAGGAAGGTGGTGTTTTCTGGAAAAATATCAACATCATCAATTACTTATTATATTACTTATTTATATACTTATCAAACCTTGACTGATGAAAGAGACACAAAATAACTCCCTTATTTATAAATGTTGTTGAGAAAGGTTAAAAGAAGAAGGAAGGTTAAAGGAAAGGAGGAAGGCTATTGAACATCACGCTACGATCCTTAGGAGACGAGCAAAAAGAAAAAGGCAGAAAGTAAAAAAAGGGGAAAGTAGTGCTCGAAACAAAATTAACTGTCGATTAAGTTAACGGGCGGTTACCGTGAGAATGGGTCTTAAAGGAAATGCATTAAGTACTGAAGTAGGTGGGTACTTGTACCTACCGTGCCTTATTTGATATTATCGCTTGAGGCACCAGCACGCTAAGATTGGATTAGCGATAAAATTAGATGCCTAATACTTAGATTGGATTAGTCATTAGGCTAAGTAAGGTATTAATTATGAAGGCTAATTATCCCGTATTACATTACAGGATTAGGTAACTCAAGAACAATGTTGTAAGCTTAATAAAAAATGCAATTATTGCTGAAGTTTTCGAGGATTCGATTGTTTACAGCAGTGTTTTTCAACGTGTGGGTTGCGACCCCTTAGCTAGGGGGTCACTGAGCCTCTAAAGGGGGGATCGCTGTTTCTTTAAACAGGCGCAACCATCACATTAATATGAATGGGCCCACCCATTCATATTAATGTGACGGTTGCGCCTGTTTCTCGTTAACTAATTTTTCCCATTGCGGATCTGTTTTTGCTAAACAAGACTAAATCGTTTTCAAAACTTAGACGATTTCTCTGCTTGCCTTTGAGCTATCGGCGAAAACGTTAACTCGCACAAGTAGGAGGTTTCAAATGGAATAAAATACTTCAAAACTTCTGTAGGTAATGTAAGTATTCTGTTTGACCAAAAGGTACCCAAGGTGACAGACTTGAATTCCAAATTAGAAACAGCGGAGGGTAGGGGGTCGCGAAATATTATTCCATACTACGGGGGCTGCGTCATGGTTGACAAACACTGGTTTTTTAAAACAAGTATTTATTGGTTGAAATTTTACTTATGGAATGGATTGATTTTTAAAACCTTTGTTCTGTTTCAGATTGAGTTAAGTTACTAACTGTTACCACAAATTCAGTACATAATTCTAGACCCACCAGCGCAGAAATTCGTCAGTTATCAAAAAAAGCTGTTTCTGTTAACTGTTTTAACTGTTTGTGTTCTGCAGTTTCATACAAATGTGCATTACCTACACCGTGAAAATGAATGAGAAAGCAGATATTTAAACGACGAAAAATTTCAACACTGATAGGTTTAGAACCTGATTCTAAACTTATCAGTTTTGAAACTTACTTAATTCATGGTAACAGTTTGTGCGTCGATGTCCCTAAAGCTACGGAGTCCTACGACAGCGGTGGCTGCCACATAATGGCCGCAGTCACGGCTGTCATGAAAGTGATGACAGCGGGGCTTAACTTTTACAGTGTCAAAAAACGCTCTCTATGAAAACACACCAACTTACTTTCATAAATAACGTTCCAGTGACGTCATTCGACGGTAAACTGCGGGCGGCCACCGCAGTCTTAGGAAACCATAGCTTACACCCACAAATTTTATATTTTTTTAAAGAATAATATCTACGTTTAAGAAAATAGGATAATACGCAATGACGAGAAACTCAATGATGATGGATAGAAATACCAATAGAAGCAACATGACCAATCTTGTTAGTTTCAACTGTAGGTCGATCGCTCGTTCAGTCGAATGTGTGAGAGGTTTATGCAGATCAGCTGACATCGTAGCTTTACAAGAGACTTGGTTGCTACCGCAAGATATCCCTTTCTTGGGTATTATTGACGCAGATTTCGAGTTTACGGGAAAATCAGCGATAGATACCGGCGTCGGTGTGCTGCGTGGAAGACCATACGGTGGTGTCGCCTTACTCTGGCGGAAAACTATCTTTCAAGCAGTATCTGTCATACAGTGTACAAGTGCGCGTATATCAGCGATAAAAGTGACATTATGTGAAAGTACGGTATTAGTGTTCTCAGTTTATATGCCGACGGACTCGGCTGAAAATCTTGCCGAGTTCACGGAATGTCTGGGCGAGATTGCGGCTATTGTTGAGGAGTATAGTGTAGACTCTGTGTTCATATTGGGTGACTATAATGCGCAGCCTGGAGGGCGGTTTGGAGTTGAACTTCTGGACTTTTGTGTTGAGCAGCAATGGCGTTGTGGCGATATTGAAATAGCCCTTCAACTGTCATTAACGAGACACAATAGAATTTTAATTGTTATCCGCCTTAATAAGGCGTCGTAACAGATGATGAGACATACGTAAGTGACATTTATGGTTCTCAGAGTTGGTTAGACCACTGTTTAGTATCTGAAGCGGCGTGGCGGTCTGTGGTCGATGCAAAGATATTACACAACGTTTATTGGTCTGATCACATTCCATTAGAAATAACGTGTAACTTAAATGTACTTAGAATTAAGTCCAAAAGCGTTAGTAGTAAACGCAATAAGGTCACGTGGGGTGAAAGAGACTTGCAACAAATTGACTTATATAAGAATTTATGTACGACGAGACTAAGACAGGTTGATTTTCCTTCCGAATTTATAAAATGTAGTGATAAATTGTGTATGAATGTAGAACATAGATCCATTATTGATAGAATGTACTATGAAATTGTTGACATATTGAGCGACGCGGCATGTGTTTGTTACTGTGGGCCGGATCAAATCAAAAGAAAACCAGTGATAGGTTGGAACAAACATGTTCGACAAGCGCACTCGGGGGCGCGGCTCGCTTTTCAGAATTGGGTGTTATGTGGTGAACTGAAAGTGGGTTCTGTGTACGATACCATGAGAGAAACAAAACGAGTGTTTAAAAGTAAGCTAAAGTGGTGTCAGGAAAACCGAGAACAAATAAAAAATAATATTATAGTGTCTTGTCACAGAGAAAAGGATTTTAGCAAGTTTTGGAAGCACACCAACAAACTGAGCGGCAAGTCGAGCCTACCTGCGAGTGTGGAGGGTGTTAGTGAGTCTGCCTCCATAGCCGATCTCTTTAAAAATCACTTTGCAATGAAGTCCCCTCTTGGGTTAATGGGACAGTCATTGTCAACGGCAAGGGAGCCAACAACGGAATCAGCACTGGTAAGGGTTACGGCTAATGAAATAGCTGCAGTGTTGAAAAACATGAACCGCGGTAAATCACCTGGGCACGATTCTCTCAGCATAGAACATTTACAAAATGCAGGGGTTCACATGCCCAGAGTGCTGGCAATGTTATTCAACTTCTGCTTCTCACATACGTATCTGCCTGAAGATCTTATGAAAACATTAGTTGTGCCGATTATAAAAAATCGAACTGGAGACGCGTCAGACATAAATAACTATAGGCCCATATCTACGATTATTGCCAAGATTTTGGACAGTGTGCTTGACAAGCAATTAAATAAACATCTGTCGCTTCACGATGCCCAATTTGGCTTCAGAGCTGGTCTTTCAACTGAGCATGCTGTTCTGTGTCTCAAGCACACTGGCAGATACTATACGGACAGGAAAACCCCCGTGTACGCGTGTTTTCTTGATCTTTCAAAAGCCTTCGATCTGGTGTCCTATGGTGTTTTATGGAAGAAGCTGTACGAGGATACAACTCTTCCGGGTGAGATGATTGAGTTGTTGAGATATTGGTACGGCCATCAGACTAGTATGGTGAAATGGGCAGGCTCGCTATCCGATCCGTACGGGCTGGAGTGCGGGGTCAGACAGGGAGGTCTGACTTCTCCGAAGCTCTTCTGTTTGTACATGGATCGGCTGATTCGTGAGCTCAGCAGTACTATGGTAGGCTGTTCCATTGACGGAACACTAGTCAATAACATAAGTTACGCCGATGACATGGTGCTGCTGGCCCCATCGATCAGTGCCCTCAGGAAACTCATGTCTGTTTGTGAGCGATATGCGGAGGCCCAAGGCCTCAGATATAATGCAAAAAAGAGCAAGTGTCTGATGTTTAAGGCAGGCACTAAAGACTATCGTGAAGTGCCGCCTGTCACACTCGGTGGGACTGCGTTAGAGTGGGTAAACTCTTTTAAATATCTGGGGCATTGGGTCACCGCAACGCAGACGGATAATGTTGACATGGAGAGGGAGCGTAGGGCGCTGTCAGTCCGGAGCAATATGTTGATCCGTAGGTTTGCAAAGTGCTCGAGAGGTGTAAAAACCACTCTATTTAGGGCATATTGCCAATCATTTTACACCTGCAGTCTATGGGTCGATTACACGCAAAAGGCATACAGCGCCTTACGCATACAGCATACAGGGTGCTGTTGGGGTTGCCACGACACTGTAGCGCATCAGGGATGTTCGCAGAGGCACGTATAGATGACTTTTATGCAATCATGCGAAAGCGTGTCGCCTCCCTGATGCGGCGGGTGCGGGAAAGTGACAACAGCCTCTTGGTCAGTGTAGCCGATAGGGCGGAAGGTCTAATACTCAGACACTGGACCAGGACACAGGTATTACCGTCAAATCGTGCCTTGAAATGACATTAATTTTAATTATTGTATATGTGGTTGTCTTATTAGTATTGTTGACATTTTTAATGGTGATTTTGACGTTACAGTTATGGTTTTGATATTATGGTTGTGTTTTTGACATTACAGTTATGGTTTTGACATTGTGATTGTGATTTTGACGTTATTATTGATTGTTTTGACATTACTAGTAATTATAACCAAAGTTTGCCGAATATTATTATGTACTAACACTAGTGTTTAGATGTGTTTGTATTTACTAACAAATGGATTGTATGATCTGTAATAAATTTTTTTGATTGATTTGATTGATTGATTAAGAAATACAACACTAAAAATTTGGATCTTTGGTCGGTTTTTAAATTGTTTAATGTTGCTGCTTATAAACACAGTCATATTACCTTAATTTTCAAAAACAGAAGGTAACTGTATCTATTTTAGCGCTGTCCCACTACCATTTTCAGTAAAATAAGGTAACCTTAATGTATTTTGTTGACCTATATATATACATATAATAATGTATTTGATATTTTGGAAAGTATAGCTATTCACGATTTGTTATACAATTACAGCAATAATCTAATGTCACACAAAATCTTTAAGTAGTTTAGTTAAAATGGAAAATTCCCTTCCGAAACCACAATTTTTAAAAGGGACATAGATTAGTTAAAATGGAAAATTCCCTTCCGAAACCACAATTTTTGCGAGATGATGATGTATTTAGGCCATTTGGACGGCGGCCGGCGGATGAACAACATACACTTCAGTAATGGTCCGGTTTTGATTTTCCAGAGTCGCAACCAATTTCAAAGTAGGTAAGTTAACAAGTTCATTTCTTGCAAATTATTTTGATATCTTTATTAGCTTTCAGTGAACTCAAATTGATACTAAGCTTGTTGATCTAATTTGTCAGTTTAAAATAATTAAAACAAAAGTGTTAAAAGTCGGACTTCCGAAATTTCCGTTCCGTAACCAAAACGCAGGTAACGTAGAAATGGAATTGAAAAGTTTCGGAATGGAATTCTTAGGAAGATGATACATTATATTTTTTTTGTGTTAGATTTATTTATAATAAAAAGAGTGACGACCGATTGGAACCGTGCACCTAGCTTCTGACGTTTCATAAGTGCCCATGAAATAATTTGAATTTGAATTGAATTGAATTGACGACTTCCAAATCTAATTCGTAACATTCATAATGGGTCACTTTGTAAAAAAACAAACAAACACTTATTGTCACATTTTGAGTTTTTGCTAAATAGTTGTGTGACAATAAGTGTTTGTTTATTTTTTATTTTGATAAATGCTTTATACAGTATATATGATAATAATTTGTTGAACAAGGTGTAAAATTTGAGTTGTGTTCATTATTTTACATTGGAAAATTTGTTATAATTTGATCTCATTTTCTTGATAATGTGCAATATTCTTAAGAATTCTATTCCGTGACTGTCCTATTTTATATTTTATTTTTAGAGCGAAACGCTATTAAATTGTTATTAGAGTTTGATAATTTAGAGTGTAATCATTTAATTAATGTTATTAAAAAAAAAAATCCTAAGTTGTATCCTAACTGAGAAACATACCAAAAAGTATTGAACTAATTTGGTCCAAAGAGTAAAGTAATGGAAATTAAAATTACAAAAAAAAAAAAACAACCGACTTCCAAAAAAAACACTACAAAGTAAAAAATAACTTTAATTTCTGAAGTCGGTGTCTTTGGTTTTGAATTTTCGTTTTTTGCCACCAACTTCAGAAATTAAAGTTATTTTTTTACTTTGTAGTGTTTTTTTTGGAAGTCGGTTGTTTTTTTTTGTAAAAAGTTTTTTATTTTTCACTTTTTAGCTATGGTACCTACCCCACACAAATTCGAATACCACTACCTGCTATTTATATAACAGTGACAGGAACTTATCAAATCATCCACATACTAAGTGGGAAAAAATACGTATACGAAGCTAACTCAAAAACTTCCCAAGCAAACTTAATAAAATTTATATGAGACTACCTCTGAAGTATGACCTACCAAACGAAAAAAAAATCATCAAAATCAATTCATAGTTGGCGGAGTAATCGCGTAACAAACACAGAAAAAAAAAAACATACAGTCGAATTGAGAACCACCTCCTTTTGGAAGTCGGTTAGTGATGATTATGTATGTTTGCTATTGTTGATTTTATATGTTTTATATTTTGTATTGAAGTACAAAATATCGCCCACCAATTATACTATTTGATAAAATCCAAACGAGTTTTATTTTATTTCTTTAACCGAAAGCCATTAGTTTCGGAATGGAATAAATTTTGTTCCCCAGGGGCAATAAATTAATTATAAATAAACCTGATTAAGAGGTTTTATTTTAATTCTCATATAGTGAAAAGAATATCAATTATAAAATTAATTTAAAAAAACGAAAAACAATAAAAATAAAATATCGGCATATTTTTAATAGTGCACACTTCTTCTGAAAATGACCCAAGTAGGACCTTCATCGTTCATAAAAGCATTTATTTCAAATAAACCAATTACTGGCACTTTTGAATTGTTAAGGAGTCGGTTAGTGAGAAAAATTAAGCTGATTGCTCATTCCAAAGCGTAGTAAAGTCCGCGCCACCGCTCAAGTCCGATAGTCCGAAATTGCATTAAAAAATGTAGTTCCACAACTTTTCCGGTCGACTTCAGTGGTGGCGCGGACTCTAGGTTCCTGTACATAAGAACGGGCAAGAAACTCCACGGACACTCTTTTAAATAAAAATATTGATACAATTTTAAATAAGCCATGGCAACTAAGAGATGACCAGTCCCTACTGACGTCGCCCGTTCACGAACATGACGCATGGATCAGCACCATTCAGCTCAACTATTTTGAAGGGAACTTAATGATCCAACACACATCCATCAGCGAGATAGAGTGAGCATGACATATGTAAAGCAAGAACTATGTAGGCTTACTGCAATGTTCTTCATAAATTATGACGTTCTCCATGACACCTTTGTCGCTCTGTGTCCCTTGTAGGAAGTGCCTTCGACCACTGTGCTCCTTTTCACTCGATGTTATTTCCAAGAAACAATGGTTCCAGTGCACCGTGTCGTTAAAACTGCCAAACACTCTCAAGTAGCGATTCTGGTCCTGTTTTAGACGAAATTATTAGTTCTTATTAAAAAATAAAAAAACATTTTATTTCGAATAACACTAAAAGATCCATAAATTGTTAAGTAACATGTTTAAAATACTATTGTAAGTAATGTAAAATAAAGACGAATTTATGAGAAGGTTACCCAACATCTAGACACAACGAGAAATAGTAATGGTATAACAACGGTACAAGTCTTCGCACAAATGGCCTTATTATAGCGGAGGAAGTATCTGCCGCCACAGCCTTCACGAAACTATTGTGACTGCCTCTTATTCTGCTCAGGAGTGAGGCCGTTTTTTTGCAAATGATGGCATGAAGTTCATCGTTATGGGTTACCGCGAACATTTCTGATGCACAGCAAAAACGAGGAAGTCGCAATAACACCCTAAAAACGTTATTGTATTGAACGCGTAGAACATCCAGCGACCTTTTCGAGTAGTTGACCCAAAGATTACCAGTGTAAAATCTCTGGCAACAAACTTTAAAAAGCGTAATCTTTACTTGGTCAGTACACCGAGCAAGTCTTCGTGCCAACACTCTTGACCACCAGAGCCCTACGCTCACTCTACATACTTACCTTTATTTTTACTGCTTCGATATGTAGTTTGAAACATTTCAACTTATTTGGCAGTCGATAGTACACCACTTGCCACACGTCTGACATTTCCCCCAAATTAAAGGAATCTCCGTTCTTGTAATGTGGACATATCTTCCACAAGTCGCGTGATTGATTTCCTGTCTTTTCGGTTACGCTTTCTGTTGTAGTTTCATTAGGATTAGCTGTTCCTAAATAATTAGATTCAAAATTATTTTCAGGTTCTTCAACTATTGCTTCAACTATCTCTGAGCTATTTTCATTTAAATCGAAAATATCTAAAGTATTACGTTCGTTTTTATTAGTTTCCATTTCAAATAATCTTTTTATTTCTGAAGTAGTTTCATTTATTTCAAAAACACTAGTTTGAGGGAAATTTGTGGTCGTGAAAATTTCTTCCAGGTCGGTACTAGTTCCTGTCCTGTCAATGAACTCAGTTGTACTGGATTCCTCCAACTCAAGCTGTTTTTTGTCTACACTGATGTCTGTATGATTCAAATTACACTCGCAACAATTTATAACTCGTAAAAATATCAAGAAATAAATATGCAGCACAGAACATTTCCACATTATGACTGGGTTAGTCCACTGACGGTTAGTAAATGCGAGCTAAAATATCTTGAAACTCATTTAAATAATTTGATTGTTATGAGAGTATTTCTATTTTAGGTTGTGTTGATATTTCGGCAAGAGTAATAGTAAATATAGAGTCCTTTGGATTGAGTAAGTCCATTGTTATTAAAGAGTTTAGGTTTATTAAGAGATGGCTATTGTTTGTGAGAGCTGCATTGTGTTATTAGGTTATGAGAATGAATATTATGTACCCATTGTCTTGTTCAATTAAATTAATTGGTCGTGTTCGAAACACAATACTGGGCTCCAAAACAAAAATGGCTCAAAAGGCTGGTCAACTTAAATGGGACTGGGCCAGGACATGTCTGCCGCATGCCGGACAAACTGTGGGCCCAAATAGCACAAAACTGGTGCCCTGAGACAGTGAGGCGGGGTCGGGCAGACCAAGTAGGAGATGGCGGGACGAGCTGGATAGGTTCCGTCAAAACTGGAAGGGGGATGTGCGGGCTCGTGAAAGATGGAAGGTGTGGAGGGAGGGCTATGCCCAAAAGTGGGACAGCATAGGGTAGTAATTTTTTTTTTTTTGTCTTATTTGAAATTTGTAAACTGTAATTTGGCTTAGTTTGTTATCCTGTACTATTAATCCTATACTATTAACAACCGAGCTTTTGGCTAAGTAATACTACGTCTGTGACTCCATCCAATGTTGTTCCACATTTGCTAGCTGCCATTACTCCGTTCTTATTTTTTTTAACCGACTTCCAAAAAGGAGGAGGTTATATGTTCGACGCGTATGTTTGTTTTTTTTTTTTTTTTTTTTTTTTTTTTTTTTTTTTTTTATGTATGTCCACCGATTTCTCCGTCGATTGTGGACCGATTTTGAAAATTCTTTTTTTGTTTGAAAGGGTATGCTCCCAAATTGGTCCCATATAAATTTTATTAACTTTGCTTGGGTAGTTTTTGAGTTAGCTACAAAATAGGTATTTTTTTCCCACTTAGTATGTAGATGATATGATAAGTTCCTGTCACTGGTAGCAGGTAGTGGTATTCGAATGTGGGTGGGGTTGGTACCATAACTAAAAAGTGAAAAATAAAAAACTTTTTACAAAAAAAAAACAACCGACTTCCAAAAAAAAACACTACAAAGTGAAAAATAACTTTAATTTCGGAAGTCGGTGGCAAAAAACGAAAACAAAAAACCCAAGACACCGACTTCCGAAATTAAAGTTATTTTTCACTTTGTAGTGTTTTTTTTTGGAAGTCGGTTGTTTTTTTTTTGTAAAAAGTTTTTTTTGTAAACGATTATGAGTAATTTGTTTCATTTTGACAGTTCAACAACATTCATTGCGTTATTTACGTTGTTGAGCAGATTTTTTTCCAGCTTATGAAGCAATGGATTAGCAATCTGTTTCAAATAGAAACAGATTGTGTTTGATTGTGTATTACGCAATTAGGGTACTGGTTATTATATTAACACATAGGATACTTTTAATCCCGGCAGTACGTTCCCGTGGGAGATGTTTCCAACCCACGTGGGCGAAGCCGCGGGCAAAAGCTAGTATCTACTACATGTATAGCCTTATCTCAACCCGCAGTGATGTCTAGAAAATTGGTATTTTATTGCTATTGTACTTGGAACGTAGCTACAGCAGGGATTTTGGTTTCTCACGAGATTTTATTTCAGAAACTGCACAATTCTGAATGTATCTAACTTTGTTCCTGTGGTGCAATAATATACAGGATAAGTTTTTATACAGTGCGCAAACTTTAACACGTGACTGTACTCATCATTATGAACAACTTTTACTATGGGACGTAAGTTGAAATCGCGAAAAAAAAATCAGCTGTTCCCTACATTTACGTTCGCATAACTCGTCAAAATGTAGGGAACAGCTGATTTTTTTTTCGCGATTTCAGTTTTGGTCCCATAGTAAAAGTTGTTCATAATGATGAGTAAAGTCACGTGTTAAAGTTTGCGCACTGGATAAAAACTTATCCTGTATTTGTATTTTATGTACTTTAAATAAGAATAGAATAGAATAGAATATTCTTTATTCTTTTTTAAGAGTTATGATAATACTTTGCTTTGCTTAAAGTGCCTGCTACAAGGTCGCCAACCGCGTCCCGATAGAGGTGACCTTGATGGTTTAGGTACAACCGTGTAGATGGTGGTTTACGACCGGGGGGGGATGCTGTTGGCAGCCGTGTAGCAGGTAGGGGTGGGTCGTTACGTGATTTTTGTGAAACGTAACGTAACTAGTGACTTCGAGGACGTCACCGGTTTTGAAAACTAGTGATTTTAGTAACTAGTTATTTTTCAAATTCCATTCTCATTAAAGTGTTACTGTTATTTGCGAAACGAAAATGTAAATGGTTACCTACGTAATAATACGTTACATAACACAAGCTTGTTTCGTTTCACTCTTGTCATTCGATCACTGCATTGTGATGGAACTAGTTACAAAAATCACGTGTTTGTGTGTGACTCGAAACTAGTTATTCCGTTACATGCCCCGTAGCCAGTTATTGTAACTAGTGACGTTAAATAACGCCCATACCTAGTAGCAGGGCACTTTAATCTTATCATATCAGTTTAATAGAAGTTCTGTTTTAAATGTTTGGATTTCTTCCATAGTCGATCTTGCAATGATAATTACAAGCGCGTTTATTTCTGTTCCACTAGTTTTGAACTCCAACAGAACTCTTGGTCTCATGACCAATAATAGATACTCTTTAGCTTTAAAGATTCAGAGGTATATTTCCTTTTCCTCTGACACTAAAACAAAAGAAAAGTATTCCAGAATATTTTAGTTTTATTTTAAAACCAAATGAAGTTCAACGCTAGTTTCAAGTATATTCTGTCCAACTATTTTCACGCTTTTTCGGTATAAACTCAAACGCAAAACTTCCATTTAGTTTTAAAACAAATATTTGACCAATTTAAGTTGGTTGCCAATTCGCGATACATATTGTAATAAACACATCTAGTAATAACAGCCGCACGGGTCGATCGATCACGTTAAGCTACGCTTATCGCGGTCAGTCCATGGATGGGTGACCATTTTAACATACCGAGACCCGTTGGTTCCGGTTGTCATTCGTGGACCTTTAACAGTCGTTACGGGTCGTCAGAAGCCTGAAAGTCTGACAACCAGTCTTACCAAGGGTTATCGTATTGCCCAGTTACTGGGTTGTGGAGGTCAGATAGGCAGTCGCACCATGTAAAATACTGGTATTCAGCTACATCCGGTTAGACTGGAAGCTGACTCCAACATATGTAGTTGGGAAAAGGCTAGGTAGATTGATTGATATACATTTTAGTAATTTCAGGTCCGCGATTTTTATCAATAAAATAATCTTTATACTTAAATTACCACGTTTAATCACAAATGCTACAAATCGCATAGAACACGTCCGTCACTCATAGAGAACTGAACTGAGGGGTGAACTGTCGGGTCACGGGCGCACACCGCGGCCTGCTCTTCCCTGCATGACTTCACGAGGCTGCCTGCACGGTTGATGTTGCTAACACGATAGGTTAGTTGCGAACTTCAAAAGACTAAGTTGTTCGATGTACTTACTTAGTTCCTGAAGAACTTCTTAGGTTTCTGTTTCATGTTACTTAAAGATCAGGTAGTTTAGTGTGTGGGGCTTAAGCTGAAATTATTAGTATTCTTAATTCTATAGGACGAAATAACTAAAAGGATCTATAAATAGTAGCAATTGCGTATCACAGTTACTACTTATCACAATCCGAACGACTTTCAAGGAAGTTCATAATCCATTGCATCATAATATGTTTGAATGAATGGCATTAGGATTATGAGTGTGTTCATACGTACCACAACCACACCACATTGACACCACCTGGACGGACGCAAATTTTTATGAAAACTAGCTTTCGCTTGCGGTTTCGTCCGCGTGGATGTTAGAAATAATCCCACGGGAATGTACTACCGGGATAAAAAGTATCCTATATGTTAATCCAGATTATGAACTATCTGTGTGCCAAATTTCCTCCAAATTCGTTCAGCCGTTATTGCGTGAATGAGTAACAAACATCCAATTACACAAACTTTCACATTTGTACCTAATATTAGTAGGATTAATATTCTATTCACATGGATCACATCTGGCCGTCAAAATCAACCGTGAGGGCGACACTGACCACATCAAGGCGACGTCGCAGCCACAACGCAACCACAACGTTGCGTCAAAACGACGACACTGTCACAGACAAAGTCGATCTGTCTACAAACATTAGCCACAACGTAACCACATCGCAACTACTAGCGACAACGCAACCACATTAAAATTTTGTAGTTATCACAACGTAACTGCAAGAAGCTGCAGTGACACTATTCACACGTAAACACTGCTTGCCCACATTTTCTCGTTGCGATGTAGTGTGGTTGTGGTATGTGTGTTCGGGCACTTAATGTGTGGGACTGAAACTGTTATGTTACTATACTATTTTTTATTCTAGGACGAAGTAACTGAGAGGCCCTCATGACTAAACAACCAGATGGAGCGATGGGTGCGGGGTAAAGCTGAATATACCACAGTCAGTACCTGAATGGGTGACCAATCAAAACACGGTATCTCGTAAGAAACTAGAGAGCAGGTATTTAGTCACATTTTTTGTATTTTTGATTTTTTAAACTAAGGTCGCCAACCGTCCTGTTTTCCCAGGACATGTCCTGATTTTTAGAATGTCCTGGGGTGTCCTGGATAGTTTTTAAGTACCGTCCCGGGTTTTTTAAAGCATCCTGGTAAAGTATTGTATTTTAAATTTCGCGCCTTTAACCTTACGTAAAAATAAAGATGTAACGTGCACTCTGCTTGTTGTCTCTTTCGCACTACTATTTTCGCGCACTAGAGCTCTCTCTATCTAATGGTTAGATAAAGAGATCTTGAGTGCGCGAAAATTGAGTTTGATTGAACCTGTTTTCATTGTGCTCTTATACTGCGTCCTGTTTTTAATCCGAAATGTTCTGGCATTTTCGCTTTCTAATCCTGGTTTTCAAAAATGGCAACCTTACTTTAAACTAACACAAGAAAAAGCTTACTTCTTAGAGAAATTCTCCCAAAAATACAGTCCCCAATAAGGTAGGACAGTACAATTGGTAGTATTTTTACCCAGGTAAGACAGTAAACCTTCCGTGGACCCGTTTATTACGGCACGTAACCAAACTACATACGATGTATTGCTCCACAACACGCGGGTACCTACATTTTAGTCAAAAATAGGGTAGAGGTTACAAAATGGCAATCTTTGAAACGAGGGATAGAAAATCCTCGACATAAGGATACTTTTTTGGTTGACGCGTAGGTAAAGCAAATCTTTCAGGGAAATAGACTGAAGTGTTCGCCAAACTGTTATTACAGTTTTAAACAAAAAATTATTTGAGGTAATTACTTACACGGTTAAGCCATTGGTCGCGGCTGTCATTTGTAGATCTATGACAGTCGTTATGGGTATTCAGAAGCCCAAAAGTCTGACTACCAGTCTTACCAAGGGTTATCGTGTTACCCAGTAACTGGGTTGTAAAGGTCAGGTAGGCGGTCGCTCTATGTAAAATACTGGTGTAGCTGCATCCGATTAGACTGTTTTTTTTTAACTAGGGCATCTCGCAGTTGACGTATGAGGACATGGCTGCTTAACCAGACTTTCCTGTGGCTGCCTTAAGCTTCTACACTTAAAGCCTCCAGCCAGGGGCTTAAACTATTCTAAATTAAAACTAGGCGAACGCTCGCCCTGTGGGGGTATGAACCTCGGCTTAGGGCGTCGCTGAGGGGAGGACAGCAAAAAGGTACAGGCTGGATCAAACTTAGATTTACATCTTGATTATTATTCGGGGTATTTAAAGCTACGTGCTCAGCTGCAACAACTGCTGGCACCTCGTTTTCGAACAAAGGTTCGGGAGGAGTTTCATTTACTCGGGGACGCGGTCGCGATCACGATGGACCTCGGCGGCGGGGTCGGAATGACGGGTGTCATCTGTGTTTGTGCATTGTACTGGTGGCCCTATTCTTCTCCTGGAGGAGTGTTATGGGGTCATCTGGGTCGGAGAGGGGTTAAACGAGAAGCCGATCCCAACATATATAGTGCCATCTACGAAGACGCGCCCCACTCCGCTCCGCTCCGTACTAAAAGTACAGCTTACTGTTATACAGTAATCGCGGAGTAGGGCACGTCTTCGTGAATGGCACTATCTATAGTTGGGAAAAGATAAGGCAGATTCTTACTTACGCATTTATTGTGGTGTCTATGTTTTTCTTTGCAACATATAGATAATCATTATTTCAGCCAAATGGCTTACTTCCTCCGGCTGCTTCGTATAGGCATCCCAGACGTGAATGTACGTCAGGCTGGCCCGGCCCCATGGAATTTAATAATGAGATTGTTATCAATCCAATGTACCCGGGTATACTAATATATGTAACACCTTCATTTTCAATGTAACTCTTTTTAAAAGAAATTACGTGCACTTCTTAGTGGCCGGGCCAGCCTGACGTTTTCAGCCCGGCCACCTTGTTTCCCACTAATCTACAAAAAATACTGGCAATATTGTGCTACAGATGAAATGTACCCTATAATTTATGCATATGTAACACAAAATCGAATCCTAAAATGCAATAGCATACGAAATATTAGCGGTTGCAGGTGGCCGGGCTGAAATTATTTCGTTAATATAAAACAGTAAAACTGCAACACCTACCAAAAACTAATACCAGTACATAATGAGATATAGAGATATAGAATACATGTAACGCTTTCATTTTAAATTATAATACATATTTAGAAAGAATAATCACTTGAAATTATATTTCAGCCCGGCCACCTAAAAGCGGTAATATTCCCTAAAATCTTATGCCAATTTGTACAGTAAAACCTGATACAGCTATGAAATGAAAGTTACATTCGTTTCGTTTTAGTCGTATACCTTTAAGCCTTCTGTTTGACTAGATTATCAAAATCTGAGAAACTTGCCGAAGAGTGACTATCATTTATTAACTAATTTCAGGACATTTGGTTTGTTGAGTGAAACAAAATGCGTTACTATGATATTTTTATTAATAAACTAAGTAGTATAAATCACACATAATAATTGTTGGATACATAATACCTAAACCTATATATATTTTCTCCGTTTTTGGCTTCACAACATAACCATACAAAGATAATAGTTCACAGACGCTACCACCGATTTTTAGACGGCGCCTGTGTCGCGTCCCAACCTAAGTCGTAAGATATTTTCCCCGAGTAGACAGAATAGATGCGCAAGAGCCGTGTAGTTATCAACACTTCTGACATAATATTTTACGTTTTAATATTACTGTGAGTGTAAAATTTGATCAGTTGTTGCAGTGTAGTTGTTTGTGATGTGATGTTTTTAAGGTAAGTCATAGTTTTGATAAATTAAAATATATCGACAAACAATGTTAATGGGTAGCTAAGTAATTATTTAAAAAAATATACAGGTAAAGTAAAGTAAATCTAAACACTCATTTACTTAATAATAAAACTCCATACAATGCCATCAACTAAATATATTTTATCCTTTCGTTTATAGTCAATAGGTAATAATTTTGGTGATTTACTAACAGTAAGTGTTTAGTTTTTGTGAATCTTATTGTTGTGTACCTACCCTATGTATTTACTTATTATTATTGTGTACTTATTTATTTCGTGAAATCAATAATTAATCAGTTTCTTATTAATTACTGTAAGATTTATATATTGGATTTTAGTGAATTATTCATTGTAATCAGGCAACCGTCGACGGTGTTCGTCTGTACCCGCGCTTCTTGTAACTCCCCCTTGTACGGCCTGCCACAGCGATCCACGTCCCTCGCTCACCGCATTCTTTTCCTCGTCCCGCGACACGCGCCCCTCTCCCCATCTCTATTCTATCTTATATATTTCTAATGTCCCAAAAGTTATAAGTTTTGTGAAAGTAAATTTGATTCTTATGAACATTCTTTGCTTTCTTTCTTTCTTTCTTTCCTTAGGTGCTAAAATATTTTTTAATAGATTTATGTATATACTTGATAATGCATGCAAATGTTACTGCATACACTTATCTTTTTAGGGAATTTGTATTTAAATAAATATTAATGTAGTTATTTAGCCTACATGAATACCTATTACGAAACCATAGTTAAAATGAATATATTTTATTTCAGTTGAGCGTGCCTACACCATGGGAAAACGTAGTGCGTTAGATATTGTGGCTCAAAAACAAATATTTGAGAAACATAAACGCTTGATCACCACGACAAGATATAGTTCTATTATATACAATACCATAGCAAAAGATATAAACTATGTGATGTCACCAAAAGCACTATATCTCAGCTTTAGAAGAAACTTTTTAAACAACCAGAACTCACCTCGGGCAAAAGATGAGTGCTTCATTAAAAGAAATGAAGATAATACCAATAGTATTATAATTTCGTCAACATCATCATCAGGGTCTTCTCCAGTTATTCAACAAGCAAGCTTACTTCATCAAATTAGTTTTAAATTTCCAATTGATGTTCATGAATGGAAGAAAATTGAACCCTTAAGTTATACGTATAAACGACACGATAAAAATAAACCTAGTGCAAGATATCAGACGTACAGAGCTATTCCCAAATTTAAGTGGTCCGGTCTTTTAAGAAAAAAACTCTGGGAGTTTTATAAGTTACCTTGTACTGTAGCATTTAAAAGACATGTTATTCAAGGCGCTAACATTACATTCTACGGACGTTGCACTCAGTGTCAAGCAACAGTGAAAATTCAAAATAAAGATAAGACTGATCATATTATTGATTTTTTATGTGAAATTGATCAACTTCAACCAAATTTTAAGCATAATCCTTTAAAAAAAATACGACTCACTCCGTACTCAAGACGAACATTATCTAAGAAATTAAAATTTGATTCAGCAACAATAGTTAGAAAACAAATAGCGAGTCATGATATGATATTTCAAGATAAGGAACCACCTGTATTGCCATCAGTCGGAGCATTACGCCAAATACGTCATGAAACAAGGAAGCAGAAATGGTACCATACCAATCAAATATTATCTGTTGTCATTATGGCAAATACTTCAACATACTCTTCCGTAATTCAGGAAATTTTAATGAAACCAACTTTTCATATTTACTACTGGTTAGAAGAACAAATAAAATATTACAAACAATATGTTCAAGAGTATGGTCGACCATATTTTCATAGTCTTATGTCATATGGGATTCTTCTCTGGGGAACCTGTGCGGACATTAATACTATCTTTGTTCTACAGAAAAGGGCTGTTCGAGCCATTTACAACCTAGGTCCAAGAGATTCCCTTAGAGAAAAATTCAAAGAAATAAATATTCTGACTGTAGCCTCACAATATATTTTTGAAAACCTATTGTATGTGCACAAAAATATATCCAATTTTAAGAAAATGTCCGATATTCATAGTTTAAATACCAGGAATAAACACAATCTTGCTGTACATCGTACACGTCTCCACAAAGTAGGCAACTCATTCATGGGTCAATGTATACGCTTTTACAACAAACTCCCCATTGACATTCGAAACTTACCCATTAAACGGTTTAAAATCTGTATTAAAACCAAACTTTGTAAAAAAGGGTACTATACAATTTCAGATTATTTAGAAGATAGAAAAGCTTGGGTTTGAACTGCTCGCTCTGCTAAGCCTTGTGATAAAACCATAAAATTAGACTTTTTAATTATTATGTAAAATCAACATATACCAGTTTTATAAACACATTGACATTGTTGAAAATTATATTCAAAATTACATGATTACTTTGTAAAGTATTATATTATTTTAACTATTGTGAATGTGAGGATTATGTGGATATTGTTTTTATTTCTCTGCTAGTTTTAGTGATGGTCTGGCAGTTTGAGTAGTTTATGCGGCCTACCCAAATGTCCTTTCTTTGGTATTGTTCGTCGAGTTGAGCTCCTTGAGTTCTGAGTTGAGCTCCACGATTACTGACAAATGCTTGCACTGACTGGACAGGTCCACTCAAATCTGTGTGGTTCTTTCCTCAAAAGACCTTTTCAGACACTTATCTACATGGTCCTCATATGGCCTGACCAAGATTATGTCTGGACTTTAAAAGAGACTGCGACCTCTGAGTTTGTTTCGGCCTTTCTTCTCAGAGTAGTCAGATAGGAAACGCCGAACTCATCTAGCTTATTTTTAATTTTTTTTTATATGACGTGTAAAAGTGATTTCGATATCCTATTTACAGAATAAACAATTTCATTTCATTTCATTTCATTTCATTTCATTTCATTTCATTTCATTTCATTTCAACCATATCATTAGATGCCACAGGCTCTATAATTAAACCAATTGTGTTACCTAATGGGACTAAATTTACTAAAAGATTATTCTTATATGTTATATTAATAACTGCTGATAGCTTTTTAAAATCTATTCCAATTTCACAAATGCTTAGTGATTCTCACACTAAAAATAGCATTGCGGATTGGTTGGGTAAATGGGCCAGTAATGGAATTATCCCTCCTGCAGAAATAATCACGGACGATTCCTCAGCTTTGATTGCTGCTACAATCCAATGCTTTACTTCATATAAATCTACAAAAGATTACTTAGAAGCTTCTTACAGTGCATTGGAGGGACATACAAATAGTTTGCCTGTAGTATATATGCGAATAGATACAAGTCACTTTGTCAAAACTATTCATAATCTTTCGTGCTTCAATAATACAACAGAAAATGTAAAATTTTTCTTTGTTCGTTGTATTCTTTACATTAAAACAGCAGAGTGTATCGTAGTCATAAGAGAGATAATTGAAAATATGTTAACTGTTATTTTAACTAAATTTTATTCAAAAATTTGCTTTGATGCCCACTGTAATTTGAAAAGAAGAATTCAAGGTATTACAATTGATAAAAAAGATTCTAACAACGCACACAATTACGTAGATGAAGAAAGATTCCTAAATGAGGAGAATGTTTTAGATGTAAGCAATTTTATGGTATGGTTTGATAATATTGTTGCTTGTAAAAATAAACAAGAAGAGGAATCTTGTGAACGCCCCAACAAATTATATTATCCGCCTCTAATATCTACTCTAAAACGTTTATTGGGAAAATTGCCCATGTGGTCAAACGTTATGGCTCCATTATACAATTCAAAAAACAAAAATCCATCGTCTAGTGCATCAGAGGATTATTTTAAAACAATAAAACATTCATTACTCAAAACTAAAGTAAGAAAATACAGGATTGACGAATTTCTAAACATACATATTAATCATTTAAATGGAGAGCTTAATATCGCTGCTAGTGAACTACAAAATAATGAGGCACCGCCCCTTCAAGAGCGAAAGATTAAAATCAAAAGGAATCGTCAAAAAAGAACACACCAAAAACGGTTATTTCCTCAAGATTCTATTTTCAGTGATATGCCAAGTTTTGTAGAAAATTGGAAAGGACAAGCTGAAGAGCCAGTTACCGTACCGATTTATAAAATGTTAAAATTTATAAAAAATGGAAATATTGTAACTGGTTCCACTTTAACAAATACATGTGGTTTTGATGCTGTTACATATTTAATAGCTTATGGTTATATTGCATTTAATAACTTTAAATTAGAAATAGATCAGACTGAAAATAATAATAATATGTTATGTAATTATATACAATTTATAGGTAACAAAAACATATCTGAAGCCGCAGTATACGAACTAAGAAATACCATATGTAAAAAGTACTACAAACTATCCTCGAAAAATACAATAGATATAAATTGTGAATGCAATGTCGCAAATTTGTTTGAACAAATGATTTTAGAATTATTTTATAGCGCTCTATTTACAAAAATATGTACCGAAGAAAAATGTGCATTTCAACTTCAAAGAACAGTACCATTTTTACCCATTAATATGAACGTAATTAAAACATTTGGAATATCAGCCCTAGAAGACTCAATTTGTATAGACGTTATTTCGAAGGATTGTGAACACGATTGCCCGGGCACTGTTTTGTCCAGCTATAATGTAAAGAATATTATATCTTTTGATTTAAATGGAACAGATCAAATAATATTGAACGATATACCTTTATCTATCAAAGTTAGAACTAATATTTATGTGATTGTAGGTGCTATTGAATATGTAGTATTGGGGGAAAATCTAGGACATTATAAATGCCATTTATTTAATCAAGATCTGTGGATGTGTTATGACGATTTACAGTCTAGTGTTAAAAAAAGTAATTTGGATTTAATATTTTTACATTCCTTGACGTACATTTTAGCTTGATTAAATAACATAATCAAGTGATTAGTACGTTTTTATCGATTCTAATAAGCAATATATTTAAATTTGAATTAGTCAAAATACTTATAGTACAAATGCCAGATATAGGCTAGCAATGATTATTATATTAGCATACGTTTAATTATACAAGTTAACATTGTGATTTTTAGCTGTGATTTTAATATTATGTTAAATTATATATACTACATAGCTATATTTCCATTAGCTGCCACTGAAAGAACTATGGTTCTCTCTTTATTTAAGAATTGTTGTAATAATTATATTAGCATAATTTTAATTGAAAGTTTTCAAAACTTTAAATTCAAAGTTGATGTAAAAATCATTATGAAAATCTGTGATTTTTTACCAAGGTATAATAAGTATTTAACCAAAAATTATCTTCTAATATTCTGAATGAATGAATGTTCGATGTTAAGGTAATATTGATATTACTATAATTTTTTGATAACTGTGTTATTATCAATGTGTAACCTTTTTTTACATTATTTATAATTAACAATTGTTATAGTACCTAATTAATATAAGTACAAATGTTGTCTAACTAATTTCAAAAATGATTATTAAAAAAATATGACAATTACCAATTTTGTTTCACTCAACAAACCAAATGTCCTGAAATTAGTTAATAAATGATAGTCACTCTTCGGAAAGTTTCTCAGATTTTGATAATCTAGTCAAACAGAAGGCTTAAAGGTATACGACTAAAACGAAACGAATGTAACTTTCATTTCATAGCTGTATCAGGTTTTACTGTACAAATTGGCATAAGATTTTAGGGAATATTACCGCTTTTAGGTGGCCGGGCTGAAATATAATTTCAAGTGATTATTCTTTCTAAATATGTATTATAATTTAAAATGAAAGCGTTACATGTATTCTATATCTCTATATCTCATTATGTACTGGTATTAGTTTTTGGTAGGTGTTGCAGTTTTACTGTTTTATATTAACGAAATAATTTCAGCCCGGCCACCTGCAACCGCTAATATTTCGTATGCTATTGCATTTTAGGATTCGATTTTGTGTTACATATGCATAAATTATAGGGTACATTTCATCTGTAGCACAATATTGCCAGTATTTTTTGTAGATTAGTGGGAAACAAGGTGGCCGGGCTGAAAACGTCAGGCTGGCCCGGCCACTAAGAAGTGCACGTAATTTCTTTTAAAAAGAGTTACATTGAAAATGAAGGTGTTACATATATTAGTATACCCGGGTGCATTGGATTGATAACAATCTCATTATTAAATTCCATGGGGCCGGGCCAGCCTGACGTACATAGACGTGACGCCACAAAGACTGGTCCCGTGCTCCCGTATCCAGAGGATTCCCGTAACCTTCATCATCGGTCCACCTTGCAGAGGGTCAATTAATGCTGCGCCTTCCGGTATGTTTTTACCAAGTAGGTCCTCCAAAACTTTTCGGCCCAATCGGTCATTACAAAAAATAACATAAAAAAACTAAATTCGATCATTAATTTTATTAATCTCCCAAAATTCTGATTGTTTACGGCAGGGACTTGAAAACGAAATTAATTTCGTTCCAATACACAAAATGTTATCTAATAACGCTCCAAATTTTGTAACGATACTAAAACCTAAAAATATTAATAACGTTACAAAAAAAAAACGTTATAGAATATCATTTTTGTAGAACAAAATTTTAAGTAACGTTATAGGTATCAGTAACATTATGCTTATATCCACTTGTAATAACGTTACAGATTAATTTGTATAACGTTATTCTTAAGAACTTTTCCCGCTGACCACCGCTCTGTCGTCGCCCAGCACCACCACCACCACCGGCCACCCCCGTTACAGCGGCCAGCGGCCGGCTGGTGGTAAGCCACCGCCGTATTCAAACATAAGTTCGTACGAAAGTGCTCATTTTTTACAGACAGTGTTGTGAATGAATGGTTATTGTTACCTACTTACTTTTATTTTCATGTGATAGTGTCATGTTCACAGTTTTTTTTGGCAATTTTGCGTATCGAAATGAATAACGTTATTATTTCGCTATACCGATATATTAATAACGATATATTTTTAATAATGTTTTTAATCAGTTTAAGATTTCGTTCCGTTTGTTAGTATCGTTATAGTCAATGAATTAATTTTGTTACGATCCTGGTAGAACGGTACAAATTATTGTTACCGGAACTTCACGTAACGTTATTTTGAGTAACGTTTCAAGTCCCTGGTTTACGGTGATTTTGACAATAGGTAGGTAGGTACGGGCAGTACCTAATTTAAATTGACACATAATAATTCAGTACGATGCCAGTGGTGTTATTTTACTTTAAACTTTTAAAACAAACACAATTTAAATTCAAAACGACATAAAAAACAAATTGTTGCCAGTTGTTCAAGTGTGTTGCCATAAAAACACACTCGAAGCCATTGCACCAAACTACGTACGAATGTGAACATGTGTTATATAATAACTTTTTATGTTACCTACATCCGGTTTTATTATAAAAAGTTCTGGTACATAATTTTCTATTGATCGAGCTGTGGGGAATGAGGAAGAAGTACCAGAATTCAAATATTACGCAGCAAAAGTAGGAAAATAACGAAACTAATTTCGGCCATGGTGACCAATCTTAGCGGAGACCAGTCTTCGACACGGAAGATCTTATAGTGCACAAGTTTGTACACAGACACAGGTGCACTCTCTTCCCTCACTCTCATGGTCCGATGGGACGGTAATCCGACACGACCGGGGCTCATCAGGCGCAGGGCCAACGGATTGACGTGCTTTCCGAGACTCGGGGGTATCACACCACCAACTTCTCAATTCCGGGCTGTTACTAAGAAATTTCTAATGGAAAAACCCAATAACACTTTGCTCACCCCGAATCGAACCCAGGACCCGACGCTCAGCAGTCGCACTTGCGACCACGCGGCCAACGGGGCAGCGTCAAAAAATAAAGAGTAACTGAAGAGATTTGGAAGTGATTTTAGCTCAGCAACAGTACTATGTGTATATTAGTATATTCTGTGCGAGCAGTGGGACAAAAACTACAGGCACATAGAATTACGGCAATATTCTCTATCAGGATACTTATAGTTTATCTAAGACTTTAAGGTTTTTCCTTTGTAAGTCATTATAATTATTCTAGAGCAGGATAGCCTAGTGGTGTGACCGTCAGACTGCCAAGTCATAGGTCTCGAGTTCGAACCCAGGCACGCACCTCTGACTTTTCGGATTCATATGCGTATTGAATAATTATCACTTGCTTCAAAAACGGTGAAGGAAAACATCGTGAGGAAAGCGGCATGCCCGAGAGATATTTCTCGACGGCATGTGAAGGCAAGTCAGAGGCCCATGGGCGGCTTTAAAACTCTGACACCAAGTTAGTCACTAACCACACGAAAAGAAAAAGATCATGATTCTCCTGTTCTTATCCTAATTTATTTGTGGTCAGTGTAACATGTCTTTTTTCTTTCATACTTCTCTATAATTCTTCATTTTGGTGGTCACCCCAACATTTTTGTTATTAACAGTACCTAAAGTAGTTTTCGAACCAGCCCGGGGAAGTACTAAAACCACACCTTAGGATGATAAACACAAATGCCAACAACTTCACGAGCAGCAATAAAATTCTAAAGTTACAATGTTCCATTAAACATTTGTGTCATCCTGGACATTTTAATCTTAGCTCTAAAAACACGATGAAAGTCACTGGAAGTACAAACACGTGATACAATGTTGTTTATATCCCGTCAAAACGAAAATTAACGAACAGTCTCCAGCTCAAAATAAAAACTTTACTTATTTTGGTACGGAGCAAAATGTTTTCGTTACAAAATAAAATGTTTTCGATACATTTTGGGTGACTGGTTGCAGTTTGGTTAGAAACGTCGCGGTCGGTAAAAACATTTTGTGCTTTTGTTACTCTTACTTTCTTCTCTCTTTCGGGTTTATGGCTAGTTAATAACAGTCACACGGGTCGATCTTCAAAGTTAAGCAACACTTTCCAAGGTCGGTCCGTGGATGGGTGACCATCCATGAGGTGAGTCGCCGTTAGTCCCGACTGTAATTTTTAGACCTTTCCACGAAGATGAAGGTCTGGGGGCCTACCACCAGCTCAAAAGCAGTATTATTTTAATATTACTTCAGTGGGAGAAAGAGATGGAGCTATACGTCCTGTAGAGCTTCATATCTTTCCCACACTGAAGTAATATTAAAATAATACTGCTTTATGAGCTTGTGGTAGGTCCCCTGATAACCAGTCTTACCAAGGGGTATCGTATTACCCAGTAATTGGGCTGTGGAGGTCAAATAGGCAGTCGCTCCATGTAAAATACTGGTATTCAGATGCATCCGGTTAAACTGGAAGCCGACCCCAACATAGTTGGGAAAAGTCTAGTTATGATTGTTCTTACTTTCTTCTTACGTGTAGTTTGTCAGTAATGACGTAACCACATACCTAATTTAATTTAGGTACATCGTAATTAAGAATTTTGCATCACTTTTTATCTGATTTTATTTTACAAATAGCGATTACTATACCGGCCTCGGATGATTTTCAGGATTTGAAAAAAATATTAATTAATTTATTCAAGTTTAAAGGAGCGGCGTCTCTCATGAGAGACGGCTCACCCACGCGACTTACATCTGTATTTGTACTAGCTGTAATGGCTATTATCGTCTATGGATTTTTCTGTCTATGGTCGGATAAATATTCTTGTCAAATAAATCGACTAAAAGCAAAAATATGAATAGGCAACATTTAAAAAAAAAATTGAAAATGACATTCCCGCGCGGTAAAATGTCAGTCAAACGTCCCTCCCGGGACGCGCGCGTTCACTGTAATAATTCGTTTTTTAATGGTTTTTGTGTGTAAATCGTCGGAAAGTGGTGATATTTTCATTTTGAAGTAAATATTACATCGTTTTAGATAATATTCGCACTAAATAACATCATATTATACCTATTTTGACCCAACCAAAAAAGTGTAAACAAACAGATAAGAGAAAGTTCACGTCAAAGAGAAAGTTGTGTATTTTGTGGTTTTTCTGTATGGATCTGATCCGTAAGTGTTTTATTTATTTTCAATATTTCATGTTTCATCGTTTTAGACAACATTTACAACAAAATATAACCAAAAAATATTTTTTTGGAACGGTGAAAGTTACGTGAGCACTAAAAATTTTAGGTCATCTAAAATCTAGATTTTTGAATTTTTTGTTTTGAATGTTTGTCTCTAAAAACGCTTTAGTTAGGTAACTTATCTATCCATAATGTACCCAGCAAAATTTCGTGTGAATTGGTACGGTAGTTTTATCAGAAATCGTTATCACAAAGAACAAAAGAAATAATAACAAAAGCGGGTAATAAAGATAAGTGAACGTTGTTTACAAAGACTGCAACCATTTGAAACGTATTCCTAATCTATTCGAGTAGCAAAAAACATAAACAATACTACTTGAGACGTTGTAAAGAAATCCGAGTGTTTGTTTATTCAAGTGCGGTCGTAAAACTGTCACGGCGCGGACCACCCACGGCGCCTGAGCGGTTAAGTATGAATATAATATCTTTATAATATGTATTTCAATTTAGTTAAGAATTCTCAACATGTTCATACATTAAAAATTAACCTTCCGAAATTCAAAATTATGGCGAAAACGATATCAAAATCCAATGCGTAGTATAGAAGCCTTTTTTTTTTTTGGGTGGGAATTTATCAAATAACTTCTCCCGCTCTGGGTGGAGCGGGAGGGCGTGTCAGACTCTTACTGACTAAAACCCTCCCGTGTTCCTTCAGTTGCCCTGTTGCCGGGGGGCCACGATTTCCCTTTCGGCCCTTATTCGCAGTCCCGGCAGTAGTTTAGAAGCCTGGTCACACATACAAATACGAAAAGCTACTTTATCCTATTCTCCTTCTTCTTATCCTATTCTATTAATAATTAATGGATGATTATGTCATGTTTTATTCAACTCGTATCAAAGCCAAGAAACCGCTGCTTTTATGTTATTTTCCAAGCCAGTTGTTACAAAAGAATTATAATAAAAATGTCTGTAGGCACATGAAAGCAGTAAGTATTAGTTGAATACAATATGGTTGTTATACGAAACTTGGAATGAATAGGTAAGCTTTATTTTCGGAAGATTTGGAAACTTTTTACGGCACATTTCGTTTGATTCTTTAGATCTTTTGTTGGTTAAGTTGTAAAAACTTCAGATCTTATGTTACTGAGCCTGTCAGTAAGGGAATGAATACAAGTATTTTATACCAGAGACACGCCCTTATAGCCGTTTTCACACTGCGACGAGAACGAAACCGACATATCGTCAGATCGAAGGACAACGATATTGGCCGACAAAATCGAGACGATATACTTATGTGACAAGATGTAACCAACAGCTTATTAACATGCGGTATGCCAAAGCAGCATCGAATAGTTGCGTTACCATATATTTCTATGTGCGTTACGCTAGCAAAAGCTTCAAACTCAAACTCAAAGCATTTATTTCAATTAAACCATTTACAGGCACTTTTGAATTGTCAAAGAATCGGTCAGTTAGTCAGAAAGTTGAAGCTAGTTGCCCATTCCAAAACGTAGATCTCTATGGAGAAGAACGGGCAAGAAACTCCAAGGACACTCTTTTAAATTTAGATATACAAAATCCTGAGTACATTATTCTTGTTGCTTCTATATGTGAGAACAATGTACAAAAAATAATCAAAGAAATTGCAAACATAAGATTAAAAACTTTTTACAAAAAAAAAAAAACAACCGACTTCAAAAAAAAAACACTGAAAAATAACTTTAATTTCGGAAGTCGGTGTCTTGGTTTTGAATTTTCGTTTTTTGTCACCGACTTCTATTATTAAAGTTATTTTTCACTTTGTAGTGTTTTTTTTTTTGTAAAAAGTTATTATTTTTCACTTTTTAGTGTTGTGGTACCTACCCCACACAAATTCGAATACCACTACCTGCTATGTAAATAACAGTGACAGGATGTTATCATATCATCCACATACTAAGTGGGAAAAAACACGTATTATTGAAGCTAACTCAAAAACTCCCCAAGCAAAGTTAATAATTTTTATGTGGGACCACCTTTGAAGTATAATCTACCAAAAAAAAAAGAATCATCAAAATCAATTCATAATGGGCGGAGTAATCGCGTAACAAACATACAAAAAAAAAAAACAACATACAGACGAATTGAGAACCTCCTCCTTTTGGAAGTCGGTTAAAAATAAGCACTGATAGATAAGAGATCACCAGTCTCAACTGACGGCGCCCATTCACGAACATGACGCGTGGATAAGCACCATCCAGCTCAACCATTTTGTAGGGAACCGAATAATCCAACACACTCGCCACCATCAGCGAGATATTTAAGTGAGCATGATATTCTCTCAACTGCCATGCTCTTTCAAGTCAACATACATCTTAATAACATAATAAACGGCTCCATGGTATAGATAGTGCAATCCACGACGACGCGCCCCACTCCGCGATTACTGTACTGTAAGCTGAACTATAGTACGGCGCGGAGCGGAGTGGGGCGCGTCTTCGTGGATTGCATTATGTATACTAACATTTACAAAAAAAAAAAAAAAATGCTTCTAAATTGTACAAAACTAAAGTTAACAATGTTTTTAAGAGATTAATAGAATTTTACTACCAAAAAGAAAGAAAATCATTATTATCTAATTGGATTATTCAACTATTTACTTGGTAAAATAAAAAAATAAACATTAATTTATAACAGATCGCGATTCCAAAAGTGTAATAGTGTATTTGAGGTAATAATAGCATCAGTGAACAAGTCACTGTGTCGTCTGCCGATATCGGCACGACAATCAATGTCGGCGTCGATACCGTTGCCTACACCGACACAGTGTGAAAGCGTTTAGTAGTAATTGTATGAAAATACCAGTCTGACGATATCGTATCGTTGTCGTTATCGTCCAATGTGAAAATGGCCATTCTCTTGGGTAAAAGTTTTGATGTCCATTCGCTATTCCACTCTTTGTACAAAACTATGCTCGATCTTCTTCTGTGGAGTAAATATTTTTAAACATAATCAATTCAAGCTAAACATAACATAACGCCTTAATTACCTGAAGAGGTAAACAGAGGTTAATTTCATTTACTTTTCGACAGTTTAACTATTAGTTCCATGTACCTACTTTTCATTAATAAAACCATACGTACTCAGCTCTATACTGCCGTCCTTTAACTAAACGTCCAAAAAGTTATTTCCAAGAAAATGGCAAAAAAAAAAACGCGGGCATCATTGTTTCTTAATAATTATTATTGTTGGACACATCTGTTGATATTCTTTTCTGTTTATCCTAAAGAATCCTTTCTGTCCAGAAACTCTTAAAGAAGAAGCGTCTAACCCATACGGTTAGACGCTTTCTAGTGATGGAATCATCATAAATTGTGTTACTTAACGGCCTACAAAAGTTTTCATATCTCTGGAACTATTAATATTGTAAGAATGTTTCTTAAACAGAAAAATAGACAATTTTGAACTCTATCACTTTCAATTAAAAAGTAAAAATTGGCCATTTGAGGTTAACTGCTTTCTAGTTAAAGGACGGCAGTATAGTCTTTGTTATAAACTCTATTTTTTTAACACCATTCATATTTTCACGCCATTTTACCAGGGGGTAGGCAGAAACTACAGAATACCACGTGCTACAACCCCTTTATCCCTTAATTAAAGGGATTTCGCGCACTAGACGGCCACGACCACGACTAGGGGTCGCACCGACCAGGGGGCCTACCACCAGCTCATAAAGCAGTATTATTTTAATATTACTTCAGTGTGGGAAAGAGATGAAGTTCTACAGGTCGTATAGCTCCATCTCTTTCTCCCACTGAGGTAATATTAAAAGAATATTGTTTATGAGCTGGTGGTAGGCCTCCTGGTGCTATAGAAACCGATACGAATCGCGCACTTGGTCGCAACGGCCAAATAGCCGGTTTCTATAGTTTATCTGGTCGGTGCGGCCAAAAGTCGTGGTAGAGGCCGTCTAGTGCGCGAGATGCCTTAAAATGCCACTGAAAACGGTACAATGCAACTATTTATCACTAAATGACTAGAACTCTGCAGCATTTTTACCCAAGTCTAGAACAAAATAAACTATACAACTTCCCTGGTGTAAGTTTAATGAAACTAGGAGACAAGCCGAAAGGCAAAGTAGCAAAGTGGAAAATACTTAGGGGAAGATAGCAAAGTGGAAAATACTTAGGGGAAGATTCGTAGATCGCACATTGACTTGAATTTGCTAAGTGAAGTAAGCGTTTCATACGAATATGAAATTTATTTCTATGCCTTTAATATGCATATTCGTATAAGCAAATGCGAGCAAGCGCCGCATACAAAATTGATAATGAACGTTCTTCTTCTTCATCGTCGTTCCTTCAATGCTCAGGATCGCGACCACATAGGTACGACGCGTCTCCTAGTTCCGCGGTCTTCTGCAGCGTGGACCGCTCGGTACCTGCTACCTCCAACAGCCTTCTTGATCGCTTCTGACCTTATCGTCGATGCTATGCCTTGAGCGCATTTTTTTTCCATCTCGCCCCGTATCATAATCCTTTCCAGAACATGCTCAGGTGAATGCATAATATGTCCGCAAAAGCTGAGGACGAACAGAACGAAAGTAAACTGGAAGTGCGATTTGTGAATCATACCCTTAGGATGTCGATCCTGGTTACATCCCGGATAGCGGTAGAAAGAAACTCTAGCGGCAAAGATTACATAAAAACCGGTTACTGAAGAGTATGGTTGGAAAGATTTTGTAATAGTTTCTCGGTTATTTTGCAAGTTACATAACTTAACATCAAGCCGGCAATGGAATGGTTTGTGGCAGCATCTGCATCGCAACATGCGAACTACGAATCAAAGACCGCACGATATCCTGACGTCACACAAATCCTGCATCGCGTTAACAGAGTTTACCGCGAGATCGAAATATTTATAACTTGCCGTCATCAATCGTTGGGCAGTCCCTCCCGACCCTTGCTCGACAACGATGCGCCAGCCCGCGTCGAAATTGAGCCCGTAGCTTTAAATTCCCCGATCAATAATCATTATCCTTGTTTGACCCAGCCTGTCCCATATTGCTGTCCTCCCTCCAGCGACGCCCTAAACTGAGATTCGTACCCCACAGGAGGTGCCCTTAGCGAGCGCTCCTCTAGTATATAAGTTTAGTTTACGCCCCTGGCTGGAGTTTTTAAGTGTAGCAGCTTAAGGCAGCCACAGGATAAACAAAAAAACAAATAAAGAAACCTTGGTCAGAAAGTTGCCCGCCAGACACGCCATTCGTCTGATCGGAGGATCCTCCCTTTTCTATGGGGGATGAGTGAACTTTACACCCTGTTCCTCGTGCTTCTAAAGGTTAAACGAAGGTGTAAGGTACACCCACATTCATCATCTTCTCCAGCCCATATCCCAATTTATTTGGGGCGGGCTCAGCATGTGTTTTTCTTCCAAACTAATAGAGAACAATTAGCCGTCATCTCGGTAGTCACCTTTCCAGCCATATCACTTTTCACACAGTGCATCCATCGTTTCTTTGGTCTTCCCCTACTCTCATGGCCACACGTCCACATTACGCCAGATTATATACAGGGTGAAATTGAATTCGTGATGGAATTATGAATAACAAAAGGACCCTCGGTAAGTGTGTCTCGAGTTTTCTAATACCTCTTATAAAGTTTTGGATCTAAAGAAAAGCGGCAACATTCCTATAGATCGTATTTTGTTGCTTCGTGCCTTTTTCTTTTTCAGTTTCCTTCAGAATTCCTTCTCAGTCACGAGATCATATTTTTTTAAAGGAGTGGCGCTAGTGTACCGTTGTACGTTGTGTATAAGGGGTTTGTACTCATCATTATGAATAACTTTCACTATGGGACCAACTTTGAAATCGCGAAAAACATTCAGCTGTTCCCTACATTTTGACGAGCTATGCGAACATAAATGTAGGGAACTGTTGATATCAGTATCGCTTGCGACCACTCGACCAACGAGGCAGAGAGTAGGTATAGCTTGTAAATTCAATGAAAACAAAATGGCGCCATGGTCTAAGAAAAATGGTACCTACAAAAGTGCAAAACTTGTATGTTAGTAGTAAATTCATAAAACATCGTGTATGTTCATTACACTTAAAACTTATATTTTTACAACATTTCCCTTTTCTAGGTGTAAATAAAAATCTTACTTTGCATAATACAATTTAAAACCTTGATAAGAAATTCGCTTTGTGAATTTTCAAAGCCTCTTTGGTTCCGCATCAACGAGCTACTGTTACGACCACATTCTTGTTAAAAGGTTTTTACATGAGTTCCTTAAAATTGAATTATAAAGAAAATATTAAAAAAAAAAAGCATTATACCTAGACGCCTACCGCAAGGGTTGCATCGACGTAGCTCTGGAAAAGGATTCCTGGTAGGAATTGGGGCCTTTGATCAGCAGTGGGACAAAATAGGCTACAAAAAAAAAATGTATAACATCATGCCAGAAATAATTTTTTAGTGTAATTTTGCGTAAAACGTATCTACCTACTCTCTGCATTACCGGAGATTATCGAGTTCCTCTGGTTAGTACTGACCGTAGGTAAATCAATGGATTGGTAAATTAAAACATCGTGAAGAAACCGGCATGGCTAAAAACAAAAAAAAAACCAAGACATATTCATCACTTGCTCTAGGCTGCTTCGTGGATAATGGTCAGGTCCTTCTCATATAGAGGAGCCTTGTATCTTAGCAGTGCGGAACCTTGTAGGCTAATAATGGTCAGTGGAGCCGTAGTCATTTGTTTGAATACACCTAAATCTCTTATAAAGAACGTTAAAAGTCAACTTTCATGAAATTCTAATATTATCTGCATGAGAACACACATAACATCACGCCTTGTTTCCCCGAAGGGTTGGGCAGAGGTGTCCCTGTAGCAGGTACACCCACATTTCGCCAGTTATGTTTAAGTCCCATGTAATAGGGGGCGAGCCTATTGCCATCAACCGGGCACAAATCCAGACTCCGAGCTGCTACTGAGAAATTTCAGATAGAAAAACCCAATAACACTTTGCCCGACCCGGGAATCGAACCCAGGACCTCATGCTCAGCAGTAGCGCTTGCGACCACTAGACCAACGAGGCAGCATGAGAAGTATGTAGAATATTTTAGAGTAAGGATAAAATCTAATTTGTTGCATATAGCTCTGCTGCATAACTTTGTAACATGATAATATGCTGAATATTTTAAGTTTGCAGCAAACTTTTTGCACATACATTATTCTGTAAAGTTACCTAGATGAAAGTTATCTTCATAAGTAATTAGGTATGTTATTCATGCCTTAATTATTGTTGCTTCAAGCAAGACTAGTAATTTGTAGCTCCACCGAGTAGTCCGAGTAAGAGAGGTAAACAACTGGGGTATTAGGGGGCGTACTGCTCCTTCGTCTTTACAGCTGAAATACACAAATGCTAATAAAAAGTACGCCTTGGTTGCCACTAGGTCGATCAATCAATTAAATTAATCTATCGCAGTCACTGCTGGACATAGGCCTCTCCCAAGCTGCGTCACAACACCCTTTCCTCCGTCTTCCGCATCCAGCTATCCCAGCCAACTCTCTTTAAGGTCGTCGGTCCATCTAGCTGGGGGATGCCCACACTACGCTTGCTGATGGCAAACGTAGTGTGGGATGCCCCCCAGCTATTCGCACAGTCTCCACTCCAGTACTCGTCTGCTGGGGTGCGTACAGAAAATCTCCACGTGTGCCTGATACCTGCTGGTCCCTTATGGATACGTTCGGGGGGAAGAGCAGTTGTCAGGCCGGTGCACCCTGGGCATGAACAATATACTCTTCGGAAAAGGTTTGGGAGTTTTTCGGAGAGGGTATTGTTTGTGGCTAACTTCTGCGGGCGGGGGAGCAGCATGCTCCTCGACGTTCTTCCGCGTGTCCCTCTGATTTGCAGAGGGCACAGTGGAGGAACGAGGGAGGCGGGTCGCTCCTGATCGATCGACGTTAGTTGATTGACACTGGACGTGACCCAGCCGCTGCGGTGCAGGCGCACCAAAGCGGCTGTCGTTTCTCCCTCAAGAGCGATCTTGAGGGAGAACTTTCGGCGGGTTCGCTGAGCCAGGTTATCTGGACAGCGAACGGAGGCATGTTTAATGCCGCCGCCGGGGGCTTGGCTTAACCGCCCGGCCCAGAGGAAGGACACCTCTAAGATAAAAACCACCTAATCCTAAGTTTTGAAGCGCGGCGAGAGGATGAGTGGCTGGTGGGTGACCAGTCGTTAGCGCTTCCCCTGTAGATACCTGCCGACCTCTACAGTATATAGGCTTACCTAGGTAAAAGGCTCCGCCTAGGTGGACGTTTATATCCTAACTACTCGTGGGAACTGTATGGAAAATTTAATTAAAACAAAAAACCAAAATGACGACAAAGTGCCAATTGTATTGGCGGAGAAAATACCGCTTGCCGGCGACGGCAACAAGAGCCGAGGAGGCTCCAGTCCCTCAGGGGACCAAAGTATGTCCAACCAGGACGTAGGACGTGGAAGCTCCAAATTCTGGGGCAAAAGGTCGCGCGGGTCGGAGTGCACAGGATCGGCGGGGCAATCCTCGAGCGAGGAAAGCCTCCCGATCGCGAAAGTGCCGACGGTGAGGAGAGGCCGAGGACGAGCGGTAGCGGGAGCAGCTTCCGCTTCGAGGCCAGGGCGGGGCAATCGGGGTCGCCCCAAGCGGCCTGATACGCCAGTTATCGGTGCGGAGAGCGACCCTGGGGTCTCGTCATCCGAGGCCTCAACAGAGGAATCGGAAGTGGTGGTTGCCGCTTCACTGATGGGCACGAAGGTGCGGCCTGACGCCGCGAAGAGTGCTCAGGGTGGGGTGGTCGCCACCGAACAGGTCGCCGAAATGGCCCGTCCGCTCCGGGAGCGGGCCAAAAACAAGCCGGACCACCGTGGTGGTAAGCCGGACGCCGCTGGCGGCTCCAATTCGGAGCGAGCGGTCAAGTTCGCAGAGGAGGTAGCGGCCGCGATCAGCGAAGTGGCCTTTAAGAAGACGAAGTCTTCTAGAGGCAAAGCCATCTCCGTGGCTACTGCCTCGATCATGGCGGCAGCGGAGGCCCTCCAACCCGGGCCTCCGTCGGACGGTATGTCAGAAATGCGGGCGGAGATCGCCCGCTTGACAGCCGCCATGGAGCTTCTCCAAAAGGAGAATGCGGAGCTCCGAGCGGACTTGGCTGGGCTACGACGAGCCGGCCCCCGAGAGGTGCCGCAGGAGGGGGAGCAGCATGGGCAGGGACGGCCCGTGACTGCTGAGGACCGGATCCTCAATCTGGTGCGGCAGGAAATGGCGGCTCTACGGAGCAAGTTTTCCACCTTGGAGGCCATAGTCCTGCGCCCCCCATTGGCGGCAAGCCAGCCGGCCTCGGGCCAGCGAAAGGCGGCGTCATACGCCGCCACCGCAGCTGCCGCAGCCGGACCAGCCTCGTCGGGGCCGACCAATGGTGGGGCAGCTGCACAGGCGGCGAGGGCCCCAGCCAAGGCAGCGGGGGCCCCGGCCTAAGCGGCGTATGCCCCAGTCAAGGCGGCACGGGTCCCGGCCAAGGCAGCGGGGGCCTCGGCTAAGGCGGTGAATCGGCCGCCCCCACCACCTTCTGAATCTCCTCCAGCCGACGCTGGATGGCAGGTAGCCGGGGAGAAGAAGAAGGCTGGCAAGGCGGCAAGGGCGGCCAAAAGAAAGGCGAGGCGGCAGCGGCGCAAGGAGCGAAGCGTCGCAGATAAGCTCCGCGCCCCGAAGTCCGCAGCTGTAGTGATTACACTACAGCCGGAAGCGGAAAAGAAGGGCGTGTCCTATCAGCACGTGCTCGCCAAGGTGGATGCGGCGGTTGATCTAAAGGAGACCGCCAATGGCGTCCGGCTAAAGATCACCGCGACTGGGGCCAGGATGCTGGAGATCCCCGGTGCTAACAGCGGCCCGGCAGCGGACGCTCTGGCCAATAGGCTCAGGGAGTAGGAGGTTATTGGGCATTCTACCCCACCTTTCGTTCCAACGGCTCACTCCGTTCGCCTCGTCACTATCGGTGGAGTAAATGCCCAATAACCTCAATGAAAATACTGGTTTGGGGCCTATTCCACTAAATAGAGTATGAATTCCTACAAGTGCAGTAAGTAAGGTGGAGAATAGCGTAGTTAAAATACTGGTTCGGGCCTATTCCACCCGATGGAACGAGTTATAAATGTCAATGTAATACATTAATTGACTCACTATTAATTTAACCGTTTCAAGCAGTTGTCATGAAGTTTGTAAAACAACCACAATCGTTACATGTAAACAAACTTTGTGTTTATTCTCAGGAGACTGATTTTCACCATGGAGAATTATTACCTAAATCGGTACGATGCATTATTTGCGGACCGTCAAATTGTGGAAAAACTAATTTATTAATTGGTCTTCTTATACACGAGAATGGTTTAAGATTTCAAAATGTTTATGTTTATTCGAAAACCTTACATCAACCTAAGTACGTTTTTTTAGAAAAGGTCTTGCAACGAGTACCAGGCATTTCATTTCAAAAATATCATGAAAATGAGCAAGTACTGAGTGTTGAGACCGCAAAACCGAACTCTGTAATTGTATTTGATGATGTTGCTTGTGAAAATCAAAGTAGTATGCGTGATTATTTTGCTATGGGGAGACACAAGTTCATCGATTGTTTTTATCTAAATCAGACGTATAGTAAAATCCCTAAACAGTTAGTAAGAGACAACGCAAACCTAATCATACTTTTTAAACAAGATGAACGAAATATGAGACATGTTTATGAAGAACACGTCAACACTGATATGACATGGATTGAATTTCGTGAAATGTGTTCAAAAATATGGAGTGTACCTTTCAATTATGTTGTAATTAATAAAGATTGTTCCAAAAACAAAGGATGTTATAGGAGTAAATTTGATACGTTTGTAGTCTTTGACTAAGAATACACACATATATAAGGCTATTACCTGCCTAACTTTATTATTCACCTTATGACGCTAAATCAATTACGACCTATTTTACCAATATGGAAAAATCATTGAAACGACAAGTTGTTGATGCGGCAGAAGCTGTAAAGATAAAAGTACGAAAAATTAGAGATGCTGAGATTAACAATAAACAAGCACTGGAATCGGTTTTCAAACCTGTAACAGAACCTCTCAATCTAATTGCTAATGCTAGTAAGCAAACTCCTCTCCTGCGTGCTAGTGATGATTTTGCTGATGTTCCGTTTATTAACGAAATTTTGCAGAAAGAAGGAACTGGTAGCGCAGGAAGTAATGATAATAATAACGATGAAGACAAATATGAATCCGATATCAACAGTGACTCTTCTTATGAATCAGTAGTCGAAACGAATAAAGATTGTGATACGTCATCCTGGTCAGTATCTTCAGAAGCGTTGGTAGATATTCCATTTGGGGTTAGAACAGACCACGGGAAATTGATGTTAGGTTCTGCTTGCATAACAATCAACGATCAACACATCACCGTGGCTGGACATAAATACCGAAATACACCTGGTTTAAAACAGTTGTTACTTAAGAAAGATGTAGACTTAAGCTTGGTTACAGATAGTGATATGCAAAATTATAAGTCGATGCTATTTGATACAAATGCGCATCGTCGAGACTATGAGCCATGTAAGCCAATAAAAAGTAATAAAGGGCAAAAATATTTGCAAGTTATTAAACCTCTTTTTCGGTTTTCCGGTGTCAAAGTAACTAGACGTACTGTCACTAGCTCTTACAATATTATTCACTTTTTACCTTAACACTCAAGTATATCCTGTGCCACAGCCATCAATATCACAGTTCAAGACGCTAGAAGACATTAAAACTAAAATAAATCAACGAAATCCGTAAACAGTGCTAAAGTGTGTCTTCTACGAGAAAGATAACCTCAAAAATAAGTACACAGTGAAGTTCGTTCGCAACCCAAACCATCGACAACTGTTATCCAAGTTAGCAGCAAGAATTAATTTTGACAGATAAGTGTTGCCACCACAAGAATTTAAGAAGCTACCTTTTTATCAGTGTTGCCAGAGAAAAATACAAGATTTTTCACTTAAAAAATGGATAGTCAAATGAAAATATTTTTAGAAAACATTCAAGCACAAATGAAGCAACAAACTACAACTATAACGGAAACAGTAACAAAGAATGTGGTACAACATATCGACGAACGATTTAAGAAACTGGACGAAGAAAACAAACATCTTAAAAATGAAGTTAAAGAGTTGAAGGGAAAAATTCAAGGAAGGAATATGGATTATATTCCTTTTGAGATTATAGGATAATAGGATTAGCCGAAGTAAGAAGAATGGGTTGTACAATTGAAGAGCATGAAGATTTTATATTTTGCTATAAAGGAGAAACGCCTGGCCTGCATGGAGTAGGCTTTTTGATAGCGAAAAAATACAAAAATAACATAATACATTTCTTAGGCTTGTCTAAAAGAGTTGCACTACTTCAACTGGAATTCAACAATCAAATTATCTCAATAATTCAAGTGTACGCCCCAACTGAAAAAGCACCAAAGGAAGAAATTGATAAGTTCTATGAGGGTATAGATACAAGAAGCGCAAAGTCAGGCTGGGGAGAACGTACTAGTCATTGGAGATTTTAATGTCAAAGTGGGCATAGCTAAAACAAACGAAGACACGATTGTAGGTAAATTTGGCTACGGAAAAAGGAATGAACGCGGAGAAAAACTCGTAGAATTTGCTTTCGAACACAAACTTTCAGTTATGAATACTCACTTCAAAATGAGACATAACCGCAAATGGACATGGATTTCACCAAACGAAAAAACAAAGAATGAAGTGGACTACATCCTGTCAAATCAGCCTAAAAAAATAAGAAAGTTAGAAGTACTGCACGGATTAGAGCATAGCTCTGATCACAGACTGGTTAGAGCCACTTATCTCTTACAAAACAGTAAAAAAAGCAGGAAGTCGTTTAAACCATCTTCAAATACATTTAAAACAGAAGAGCAAAGAACAGTATATACTAGAAGTTTAGAAAGTAATATAAATGAATTACAAACTTCAGACGACGAGGGTGTTCAGACCTTATATAATAAAATCGAACACATAATTAAGAAGAGTATGTCAACGACACAAAAACAAGAAAATAAAACCCATGCAAACAAAATCCTCACAAAATCTACATTGGAACTAATGTCAAGACGCTCAGAATTATTGAAAATAAAACAAAAAACTAAGGAAATGAAGAAAGAGCTAAGTACGCTATTCAAAAGAACTAACAAGGCTATAAAACAAGACTATGCAGACTACAGAAAACAGATAATAGAAAAAAACCTAAAACAATACAGGAGCACAAAAAGAGCATATAAACAACTAAATACACACAAAACCTGGATACAAAATTTAAAAACAAGAAACACAGAAACTAACACGAGGAAAGATATTATAGATTGTGCCACAGAGTTCTACAAAGATTTATATAAAAACAATGTTGAAACTTGTGCAAGCGATAACAAATTTATCAGAAATAATAGTGACACTGAAGACGAGCCCGCAGAAGTGGTTGCGATGGAGGTAGTACGGTATATTAAAAAACTTAAATCGGAAAAAAGTCCAGGGCCAGACGGTATACCTAATGAGGCTTTAAAAATTGGAATTGCTCTGCTAAAGCGTCCTCTATCAAATTTGTTCAGCAAAATTATAAACACGGGACAAATACCTGAACAATGGAAGAAATCTGATATCATTCTGCTGTACAAAAAATGTGACCCTCAAGATATAGGCAACTATCGTCCAATTAGCCTTCTCCCTAGCACTTACAAACTTTTTACCTCCTTATTGCTTGGCAGAATCAGTGGAAAAATTGAAAATCTTCAACCATTGGAACAGGCGGGTTTTCGGTCAGGTTTCTCAACTATAGACCATCTACATGTAATGCAACAAATAATAGAAAAATACAAGGAGTTTAACAGATTATTATATGTAGCTTTCATCGACTACGCTAAAGCATTTGATACGATATCACACGAGGCGATCTGGGAAGCACTGAACAAATGTCACATCCACGAAAAATACAACAACGTTTTGAAAAATATATACGACAACAGTACAAGTTGTGTGAAACTAGAGAAACGAGGACCGGAAATACCAATTCTGCGAGGAGTGAGGCAAGGAGACCCCCTGTCCCCCAAAATTTTTATAGCAGTGCTGCAAAACATCTTTGAGGATCTGGAATGGGAAAACGAAGGAATCAAAATGGGTAATCGGTACTTAAGTCACCTCAGATTCGCAGATGACATTGTCCTCTTTGCTGAAAGCAGCAGGAAATTGGAAAAAATGATAAATCTGCTAAGTGAACAAAGTAAAAAAGTAGGTCTTTTGATGAATAAAGATAAAACAAAACTCATGACAAATAGCTATACATACACAATACAACTCGAAGGGAAGGTACTCGAATACGTAAATAAATACATATATCTAGGAAAAGAAATATCATTCGAAGACAGAAACGAAGAAGAAGAGGTAGAACGCCGAATTAATATGAGTTGGAAGAAATACTGGTCACTCAGAGAGATTATGAAAGGGGACTATCCGCTCCACCTAAAGAAAACAATAATGGATACATGCATTCTACCTACTTTAACGTATGGTTGTCAAACGAGGACCTACAACACTAAAATAAAAACTAAACTAGTCAGCTGCCAGAAAGCAATGGAGAGGAGTATTCTGAAAATAAGAAAAATAAATAAAATAAGAAGTGATTTTATACGGAATAAGACAAAGCTAATTGACGTCCTACACTATAGTCTAAGTTTAAAGTGGCGATGGGCGGGCCATGTATCACGATGTAGTGACAAGCGATGGACAGTAGAAGCCACGAGATGGAAAGGACCTAGTGGAAAAAGACGAAAAGGACGACCTATAAAACGATGGAATGACGACATCATAGCTACAGCGGGAAAAGAGTGGATTGAACAAGCTAAAGACAGAGAAAACTGGATTAAACTGGAGGAGGCCTACACCCAAATAGGGGTTCCTATCCAAGAAAGTAGCGTATGTAAATGACACAAACAACAGCATAGAAAAACATTACGATAAAATCGTGTAAAAGTGTAAACAGTTAATTATAAGTGATTTTTTTTTAAAAACTATATCAAACACATTATGTAATTGTAATACTTAGGAGAAGGAAAATAAAGGCTTTATTATTATACGTCTTTCACATTTCTCGGGACCCAGGGGTCCCGGACCTTTGGAAGGCTTACGAGGGGCCGAAGCCAACTCGCAGAGGCCCCTTAGACGTTTTTAATGAAATGAGGTACCAACCGACGATTATCCCTGTTCGCACTATGCAAGTGCAGCCAAGGACAACCCCCGGTTGGTGTAGGACTATTGTAAGATATGGAAACAAAGATATCGGACTATGGGTTTGGGTTGCTAAAGTGGACTGGTCACCTGGAACTATGGAAGGACTATGGCCCCTGCCTGATCTATGTTTTATATGCACACGGATAAAGTGGCAGGGGGTGACTTGCACACTCAATAATGGGCCCCCGAAAACGGTCGCTAGCACATAGTGTCGTAGCGACAAGGGGGCAACATGTCCTGAGGTGCTTATGAGGAGTGGAGAGGTATTCCACGGCTATCAGGACAATCCCGGAAGTACGGTCAAGATCCCTACCAGCATCTTACTGGAATACTTCCTTCCTCCGAGCATGTTTGCTCTTGCGAATCTCCACTCAAGCCAGCCAATAAAGGCAAGAATGAGGTGGGAGCTCTATTCCTCGTCAGTGTTCACTCTAGCCGGCCAATAAAGGCAAGCCAGAGGTGAGGAACAAGACTTCTCCCGGAAGATAGGGTCCGTGGGGGTCGCTACTGCCCAACAGCTCGCCACATGCTGCCCTGCGGGTTTTTGTATCTCTCTTGGTCTGGCTCCTCACCCTAGACCTGTTTCGGCAAAGTAAACTTTACTGGCACAGACCCAGAGTTCGGAGCGCGCAAGCCCCACCCATTATTATTATTATTAAACCTCTTTTTAAACTGAAGAATGCAGTTCAGGGGAAGGCTCTACCGTTGATAAAAAAGTGGAGAAAAAACGTAGATTTAGTATACTGGGATAATCCTAATGAATTAGTGGAAAGGTTAAAATTATTAATTGCGTCTAAAGATGCTGGCAACACAGGATTAGATAATGAAATTATATCTATCATTGAAGAATTGCGTGAAAGTAAAGTTATAAATAAATAAATATTTAAAAATGTGTTTATTTTACTATCAGCCTCTTGATACAATACACCTTAAACATGAACGTGGACAAATTCGGACACTACATTCACAAAAGAATGCGTTTATCAGAGTTATTTGAGTTTAATGAGAATGCATTGTTAAAGTCAGAAAACGGATATTTTGATTTAAAAACATCAAGACTGAGAGGAATTAGATCTCCAGTAGAAGCAGACGATGCTGTGAACAAGGATTATGTAGATCAATTGAATGCTAACACGATTAAAGAATTAAATAATCTGGCTGTAAACAAGGATTATGTCGATCTATTGAATGCTAATATGTTTAAAGAATTTAATAATCTGATTAGTACATTGCGTTCTCAAATAATAAAAGATGCAAAGGGTACAGTTCAAGCTACTTTAAAAGCAAGGATACCAGACGTTTCAACTCATTTGCAAGATAAGTTTTATACTAAAGCAGAGGTAGATAAATTAATTCAAAAAACTCCGTAATGGTAAAACAACAAATTGTTAACGAAATACACAAAGCGGCACGAAGAAATTTCCTTCGACGTTCTGTTATTCTGAAAGGAATCCATGACTTATGGCAAGCAGACTTGATGGATATGCAAAACCTGAAAAAGTATAACAAAGGTTACAATTTTATCTTAGTGGTGATTGACTGCTTCTCAAAGTATGCCTGGGCTGAACCGTTAAAATCGAAAAATAAATTTGATGTTACTCGTGCATTCGAACATATACTGCTTAGTAGTCGTAATAATCCTGTTAACTTACAAACTGATATGGGGACAGAATTTTATAACATCACTTTTCAAACACTTATGAAAAACCACAACATAAACCATTACTCATCGTTTTCTACTAAAAAAGCATCAATCGTAGAGCGACTGATTAGAACTGTAAAAAATAAATGTTTTAGTCTCAATGGAAACTATAAGTGGTTAGGTATACCATTGGAAGATACATTGAAGAGATATAACAACACAAAACATCGCACCATTCAATTTAAACCGGTTGATGTGAATAAATGTAATGAACAAGTAATCAAAGAAAATATTAAAAAAATAACCAAACATGATTTAGTTCAGTGGAAGCCAAAATTCGAAGTTGGTGATTGTGTTCGTATAAGTAAATACAAACATAATTTTGAGAAAGGTTACACTCCTAACTGGTCAACTAAATTATTTATTATAAAAAGGTAAATAAAACCGTACCAGTGACATATCACATAGAAGATCAACGAAAGCAAAACATATTAGGAGCTTTTTACGAACAAGAACTGCAAAGATCTAATCATCCTGATGTTTATTTGATAGAAAAAGTTTTAAAAAAGGAAGGAAATAAATTGTATGTCAAATGGTTAGGGCTAAACAGTGCAGAAAACAGTTGGATTGAAAAAGCTGCAATTATGGACTAAGATATTATATAACCATTTTTCATTTGAAATCTTATCACTATAATTTGAGTAATGCAAGGAGGTGGACTAGTTAACAGCATAATTAATAATCTACCATTCGAAGTTCATTTGCCAGGATACAATTAGTGCGGACCAGGAACCAAACTTCATAAACGCTTAGCGCGAGGTGACCGAGGTGTAAATAAGCTAGACGAAGCTTGCATGCAACACGATATTGCGTATACAAACCATACAGACTTATCAAATCGTCACAAAGCCGATTTACAACTACTTAACATGGCTAAACAAAGACTTAAATCAAAAGATGCAAGGAAAGGTGAAAAAATAAGCTCTTGGCTAGTGAACAAAGTTATGAAAGCGAAACTAAAGTCAGGATCTGGCATTAAAACATTTAAAAGCTTAGTTTCGAAAATAAAATCAAAAGTTAAGAAACTCAAATGTAAAGATAATAAGACTTTAATAAAAACAGCTTACTTAACCGCAAAAAAGTTATTTCCAAACATTCATCATCGAATTCGAGTACCCCGAGTAATACCTATACCAAAGACTGGAGGAGTTCTACCTTTAATTCCAATTTTCGCTGGTTTATCGGCTTTAGGAACTTTAGCTGGTGGTGCAGCTGGCATTGCAAAAACCGTCAATGATTACAAAGCAAGTAAACAAAATTTGCAAGAAACAGAACGACATAATAAAGCTATGGAGGCTTTAGTGTTGGGCAAGGGTTTATACATTAAGCCGTATAAAAGTGGTAAAGGATTGTTTATAACATCTTCAAAAAACTGAAAAATATGCTACCCAATCGCCCTTTAACTAATGTAGACATCCAAAGGTATTCAAGAAACATCCCATATTTTCGTGGGGTCTATAAGAAGGATCGACTACCTCGGAAACCGAAACGCATTGAATGTGGTATCGTTAACTTAGACGATTCTAAGAACGAAGGAACGCATTGGGTAGCTTATGCTAAAGTATACAATTGCTGTGAATACTTTGATAGCTATGGAAATTTAAAACCTCCAATGGAATTGATGCAATATTTTAAAAATTGTAATGTGTTTTATAACTACACAAGATATCAAAAATTTAACGCAATCGATTGTGGTCATTTATGTTTAAATTATTTGCAGACTTTTTGGAATAAAAATGTATTATAAAATATATGCTTTTCTTTCATTACAATCATTTGCATGATGTCACTCACTTTGTCGATAACTGGAGACTCGTCAGTGTTAACTACATACTATCCTAATACGTTGCAACTAGATGGAGAGTATGAGTGTGCTTTACTGCACTTTTCAACATTTAATTCTATTCCAAACATTGATAAAAGTAATAATAAGTTCTATTATGGCTTTAATGAAGTTATTGAAATACCGGAAGGTACTTATGAATTGCAAGATATCAGCGATTATTTAAAATCCGAAATAAAAGATGCAGCGATCAAACTACGGTGTAATAATAATACTTTAAAAACTACAATATTCTGTACAAAAGATATTAATTTTATCAAAGAAGACTCTTTTAGAAGACTGTTAGGATTTAACAAACAAATCTTGAAAGCAAATAAATGGCATGTGTCACAGTTTCCAGTCAACATTCTACCTACGACCGTAGTCAGGATTGAATGTGATATTGTAAGCGGTTCATATATAAACGGTGAACCAAGTCATATTATTCACGAATTTGCACTTAATGTACCACCTGGATACAGAATCATAGAAATCCCGAAGAATGCAATATACTTTCCAATCAATCAAAACAACATAAGCTGCATACATATCAGACTGTTAGATATAAACAAACGATTAATCAATTTACGTGGTGAAGAAGTGCAGGTATATCTGCATCTTAAAAGAAAAAAATGATTGACTACAATAAAAATGTGTCTCAACAAGTAAAGAATATCAGTTCTGCTCGAGCTACCTATCAAATAAGACCTCTCTCTAAGAAGAAAATAAAATTAACTAAAGACAATAAAGCATTCCTTAGAGCGATCGGATTGTTAAAATGAATATCTTAGACGTTTTATCCGCTCCGATTTTTGATAATACTATAGAAGGAATAGAATTTCATTCCTACAAGCCCTATGTAACGAGTTTCAACAGGAACGATGAAATCCGCATACCTATCAACCAACAGGACTTGTACATATTACCATCAGCTAGCACCCTATATTTGGAAGGAACTGTTATCGTTAGTAAAAAAGATACAAAGGACAAAGCTACTAGTGTCAATTTCACGAACAATGCTCTACTCTACTTGTTCCAAGACATTAGGTATGAGCTAAATGGAGTGGAGATTGATAAAATAAAAAATGCAGGTATAACAACAACCATGAAATCACTCATTTCAATGAACGAAAGTGAATCAAAAATATCTAATGCCTGGGGTTGGAATATTGATGGTATAAAAAATATTAATGGAGGAAGATTTTCTGCTTCTATACCACTTTGTAAACTTCTCGGTTTTGCTGAAGATTTTAAAAAAGTTGTGATAAATAGTAGACATGAACTGATATTGTTACGAAGTAACACTAATTTGAACGCTGTAAAACTGAATACTGGAGAAGTAGTGGATGATGTTCAGATCAACAAAATCGTATGGCGCGTCCCACATGTTAAAGTATCAGACAAAGAAAAAATTGGTTTGTTAAAAGTATTAGAAAAAGATCGTCCACTTCAAATGATATACAGAAATTGGGATCTGTACGAATATCCAGGTTTGCCTAAAACTACAAAACATACTTGGTCTATCAAAACTTCGTCTGAAATAGAAAAACCTAGATACATTATTATTGGTCTACAGACAAATAGAAAAAACAATGCAAGTTCTGATATGTCTCAATTCGATCACTGTTATATTCGAGACGTTAGAGTGTATCTCAATTCAACCTATTTTCCATATGAAAACTTAAATGTGAGTTTTGCTAATAACAGAATCGCTTTATTATACGAGCAATACACTAGATTTCAACAGTCGTATTACGGACGTCGATCGGAGCCCATACTAAGCGAGAAACAATTTAGAGATTTAGCACCGTTGTTTGTAGTCGATTGCTCTAGACAGGCGGATAATCTAAAGACAGGTCCGGTTGTGGATGTGAGAGTAGAACTTGAGAGTGATTCAGAGATACCAGATCAAACTTCAGCATACTGTCTCATTCTGAACGATTGCATTGTTGAATATAAACCATTAAGTAACATTGTTAAGAAGATATCATGAAGGCGGATACCCTTATAGTGGAACTCCAAGGTTTTAAAGATTCCATAAATAATTTCATTGTCAAAGAATTGGCCATTGCGAGTCAGGATCATACACAGACGTTCTTGGTAAAACCACCATATTCATTCCATTACCTAACACAAGAAGAAAAAAAGCAGGTGAGGTGGTTAGAAAGAAATCGAGGAATTTACTGGAGTGAGGGCTACATAGACTACAAAGAGTTTCACCGCGTTATTTTACCATATTTAGAAAATAAGAAAATTATCACAAAGGGTTTAGAAAAGATTAAGTGGATTAAAGATTTATGTGCAAATTGTGAAGTGATCGACGTAGGCGAGAAGGGATGTCCTAATTTTGCGACATTAAAAAAAGGTTCTGTAAAAATAAAACTGATTTTAATTGTGTGAACCATAAAGTGACTTGCGCATTAAATAATGCAGTGTGTATTAGAAAATGGTATGTTGATAATAATATGTCTATATTTAATTTATTTTAATTATTATTGTGTTGATCAGTTAATAAAAAATGATTTTTTACATATGAGTGTTTTATTTAATATAATCAGGGTAACCTATATAACAAACTTTAAATTAGCTGCAGCAAAATGTTATTTCTTTTTTTAATTTTAAACGAATTATTCTAATAAAAAATACTGAAAGTAAATAACCTATACTAGAGATAATTTACAGTTCGAGTATAAATAAGTAATACAAAATAAACCACAATTTAAATTATAAAGAATATGTTTTTATTTACTTTTTACATTATTTTCAATTATTACAAACTAATTAAACTAACTACTTACCCAATAATAATAATAACTGACCATAAAAAACAATACTCATCATTATTGCGGATATTTACACATGCTTTTTTCGATTTTATTGCAACTGGCAATTCGATAAAGCCTGAACCACGCAAAGGCTGATATTTGTTAACATTTATTTCCAAATGAGAACTGTTCAAGAACGTCCATCCACTGTCACGGTCCTGAAATTCTTCAATCTTTTTTACTAAAGTGTTTTTAACTTGAGTCATTAATGAATCAAATTCATAATTCTGATGCAGAGTAAATTTTTTTGTGGTAAATGATTTCATCTCCTGAGAATCATTTTTAACCATTAAAAACAAAGCAAAATATTCGAAATTAACTTTTAGACTAGTGTGTTCTTTAAGTGACATAACGGCTATTAACGTTTTAATTTTGTCTCGAATATTATTTAAAAATGATTCTATGGAACTATTCTCAGATGGATCGGCAATTTTATAGGAAGCTATACGATTACGAAATGCAGAATGTATTATATCAATACCTTCACAAAAATGCGAAATATTTTTGTTTTTATGATTATTACTACGTAGGTGACCTGTCCAGTGACTGCGCTCAACAGATGTGTTACAAACCGTACAGAAAGGCATTTTAGTTTGATTTTACGTTAACTAACCATACGTGAAAATAATTTAATACTTACTATAAGATGTTGTAATAGGATTATGTAAGATTGCAAAAGATATCAAAGTAATAAATTACCCTGGCACCCCAATATTGAAATAGTAGATTGTTATACGAGGGGCTAAAATAACCCATTGTAACGAGGTAGTTTTACTCCCGAGCTTTAGCGAGGGAGTAAATAGAAACCGAGTTATAATGGGTTTTAGCGCCGTGTGTTACACTCTACTTTTCACTACGATTGCGAGAAAATAAATTAATCCAATACAATATTAAATAGTTTATTTTTATTTAAATGTACAATTTGTACAATTCTGGATATTTAACGAGATGTTTTTCCGGCAACTTAATTTCAGTCCTCTGTGAAGATGTTCTCACTAGATGATGACATTTTTACTGTTGTAAATTATATTACGGTCACCAATTCAATTCATAATTAGAGAAACATTCTAAGGATTTCGCGCCAATGTCTTTTTTATTTCTTCTGTAGACGCAACGCAATGCACGAATTCTACCGAAGAGATAGCCGCATTTAGTTCCATTTTCAAAAATAAAATGTTCTTTTTTTTGTGAACCAGTAATAAGTCGAGTTGATAAACATGATTATTCTACATAAGAATATAGACTTTTTCGTTTTTCAAGGCTCGTTGGAACAGACAAAAATTAAAAAGAAATTACTTTTTCCCCTAGAGCAAGAAATGCTATTTTTTCCCCGCTCTGGTACTGTACAATGACGGCCTTTTTGAGCAAGAGGAGTGAAAAAGAAATTATTATTAATTATTCCTATATATCTATCAGTACCTATAAAAGACGGGCTCAGAATTATCAAACAACTCATGAGTCCGTCTCATAAATATTTGTAACCCGTCCCACTGCGGAGTGTCTCTGTTAAGTTGCACTTTAAGTGCAACTGATGCCTTCTTCCACCGATCCTCTTTAGGAGTGGATGCAACTTCGCTCTTATTATATACTTTAACCTCTATATAAAAGTCCCCCGTCAAAGCTGCCGTTCGCCGCACTTTCCCGTTGGCGACACGGTTTACGAGAGATGACGCGAAGTCCTCGCTTGAGGTTTGCGGTGGAACGCTATCACATTCCTCCAAACCAAAGAGGTTCGAGCTGCGTCTTTTACTATAAAAATAAAAGAAAATACCACATGAACTAACTGTATGTAAACTTTGTTATAGTTTCTAGCGCTATCTGCGTCACATATATATAAAACCACTAACCACTGTAATTAACTTATCGTACCCTACAAGTATGTATCTAAAGATATAAGCAGTAATAGTAAAATTACCTTGATTTATATTCTGAAGGCGTGGTGGTACTTTCAGAAGCTTTACGCTTCGTCGCCTTTTTCTTCGGCTGCACCTTTGCAACCTCGACTACAGCAGCTGCGCGCCGTGACTGTTGGTACTCTGATTCGGAGTCAGACCTGAAATGGGACACGAAACATTAATTTTATAATTATGCAGCTATGAGTTTAAAGAAGGCTATAAACATTTTAAGCACCTTTCGTGAAAGACTGATGCAATAATGTGAACTCATTAATAATCACACCAGCCGGCAGGCAGAAACCGGGTCCGTAGCTGGAAAGCAATTACATCCTACTGCAAATTCAGTTAACTTAGAGTACTTACTTACATTTTACGGAAATAGTTGTATGTACTGGAGAATATGACGTAGGGAAGAACTTCGCCACTGGAAGACACACTGGAGCGAATGTGATTTTTTGGTCAGAATTGATTGGTTTTATTCATAAAAAATACCATTTCAGCAAAAATTTACTTCATTACAAAATTAAACCTTCTCTAATCTAATTTTCATCGTTCACGTCAGTTACTTCATTTTAAAATCGTATTGATTGCATACCGTTACTGCAAAATTGCATTTTTTATTCTAAGAAATGAAATTTGAAACTAGCGTATTGATTGTATACTGTTACTGGAAAATTGTATTTTTATCGTAAGAAATATGAAACTAGCGCTCGCCGACAAAGAAGCCGCACCGACACCTGTTGTCGTTTAGAATTACTGCAATACATGTTTTATTTAAAGTAGGTATGTGTGTTTGTTTAATACGTCTTGATATTAAAACTTTGAATGACATCACACTCGTGAAATTAGTAAAATTGCATTTTTGAGAGAAATCAGGATGTAACTAAAATATATAAAATCCTTACAAAATTTGTTGTGTGCAGAACAATCCACATGAATAAATTCACGATAAAAACTTAGGTAATTTTATGACGCAGTTAAACTCAAAGCCGATGTAAAATCATCAAACTACTAAAAACTAACAAACTTTAAAATGAAACATTTCATGCAAAGGAAGTTTCTAAATTCCTCCATGATATTAAGGGATCGCTTCTCAAAGAATTCCTAGACTAAAACCAGCTTATTACAAAAAATTAAGTTATGTCAAAGAAAGAATCCCTCATTTGTAATAAGTTAACGGAATTGGTATCTATCTTATTTAAGGAACACCCCCCCCAGTTTGATGAAGTTGATTATAGGAAAATCTCTCAAAACTCCAATTTTAATTACGGACTACAACATTGTACAGCGATCGTCTTACAGTACAATAAAGTTCGAATAAGCAAATTAATGCATAATGCAATTTTGCTGTCTGTGATATTGTAAATAACCATTTATACATACACGGCGGCTACCGGATACGTTTCCCGATGCTTATAGTCAGGCGGTTTATGAATGAGTACGGGACAGCGGCTAACCGTTGAACGGCGCATGCTCCGTTTTGACGGTGACTATACGGGCAGACTAAACGGAAGGATGGCAAGTGTATAAGCATGCGAAACCAACAGAATGCTCGGACTGCAGAGCGTGAGAGGACTACTCAATACATTACTTGACGTTAACGTGTAAGGTTGTGTTGTCTGTTCGAATTAATTAAATTAAAATTTGGATATCCTTGGTGCGCAATCTGGCGCCATAGAAATAGAATGTGCGTGTGTCTGTAGGTGCAGGCTATTTCTTGCTCTATGAAGAGATGTGACATAATCTGTCCCAAATTTTAGTTTATTGTTTACGGTTACCTAAAGTTCAGATGTCCTTGGTGCGCAATCTGGCGCCATAGAAATAGAATGTGCGTGTGTCTGTAGGTGCAGGCTATTTCTTGCTCTATGAAGGATATGAGACCTCTGTCCTGAATTTTAGGCAAGCGGTTTAAACAGCGACAGCCTTGTTTGTTAACGTGTAAGGTAGTGTATGAATAAATTAAATTAAAATTTGGATGTCCTTGGTGTCCAATCTGGGACCATAGAAACAGAATGAGCGTGTGTCATTAGGTGCATGTTATTTCTTGCTCTATGAAGAGATATTAGATTAACTGTCCCAAATTTTAGTTTAATATTTACGGTATCCTAAAGTTCAGATGTCCTTGGTGCGCAATCTGGCGCCATAGAAAAAGAATTTGCGTGTGCCTGTAGGTGCATACTATTTCTTTTTTTATGAAGAGACATGAGACCAACTGTCCTGAATTTTAGTTTATTGTTAACGATATCTTAACGTTCAGATGTCCTCGAGCCAATCTGGTCACAGAAAACTGAGTGATGTGCATATGCGCTATCTCTAATTTCGTGGAGAGATATGAGACAAACTGTCCTGAATTTTAGGATAGCGGGGTGCATGAAAGGACCCTCCTCGTGGCGCACCCTGGAAGCAGCTAGACATGGTTACGCAGTGTCTAGGCTGACTGATGCCTTCAACTTAGTAATTTGAGGTAATAAGGTAACAAGGTAATACGGTAACAAGGTAATTCGGTAACAAGGTATCAAGGTAAAATAAGGTAACAAGGTATCAAGGTAAAATAAGGTAACAAGGCATCAAGGTAAAATAAGATAACAAGGTAATACTAAGTTTTAGATCTAAATAGTGGAATAGGCCCCGAAACAGTATTTCAACTACGCTATTCTCCACTTTACTGCACTAACAAGATATCAAGGTAAAATAAGATAACAAGGTAATACTAAGTTTTAGATCTAAATAGTGGAATAGGCCCCAAACCAGTATTTTAACTACGCTATTCTCCACCTTACTGCACTTGTACTAATTCATACTCTATTTGATGGAATAGGTCCCAAGCCAGTATTTTCATTCAAGGTTATTGGGCATTTACTCCACCGATAGTGATGAGGCGAACGGAGTGAGCCGTTGGAACGAAAGGTGGGGTAGAATGCTCAATAACCTCCTACTTCAGGGCGACCCTGAATCCGGACGAGGCCCGAGTGTCCAGGCCTACCAAACGCGCTGACTTGCGCATCCGGGGCCTGGACGACTGCGTGACGGCGGAAAAGGTGGTGGCCGCGGTCGCCAGGACTGGGGGGTGCTCTGCCGAGGAGGTGAGGGTAGGCACCATCCACCCTGACTCCACGGGGATGCGAGCCGTAACGGTGAGCTGCCCCGTGTCGGCGGTCAAGCTTATAGCCGGGGAGGGCCGAAGGCTTCTGGTGGGTTGGGTCTCCGCGCAGGTCAAACTGCTGGAGCCCCGACCTATGAAGTGCTTCCGCTGCCGGGTGGGCGACCACGTGGGAGCGAAGTGCACCTCGGAGGTGGACCGCAGCGACCACTGCTTCCGCTGTGGTCAGCCCGGTCATAAGGCCAGCTCGTGCAACGCCGCGCCGCACTGCGTCGTATGTGCAGCGGCTGGCAAGCCGGCCGATCACCGGGCTGAGAGCAAGGCCTGCGCTCCACCCACCAAAGCCAGAGGCAAGGGCAAGCCCTCCGCCACCGCCGTCACCGCCGCAGCCGCCGCCACTACTGCCGCCGCCGCTGCCGCCTCCACCACTGTCGTCGTCGCCGCCGTTGCCGCCGCGGCGGTGCCCTCACAGGGGGCTAGGGAGGGGGTCGAAATGGAGTGTCAATAACGGCCCCATTACGCCTCCTCCAGTTGAACATCAACCACTGCGCCGCCGCTCAGGATCTGTTGCTCCAGAGCATGGCGCAGTGGTCGATTAACATCGCCGTGGTCGCTGAGCCGTACTTTGTCCCGCCCAGGTATGACTGGGTGGAGGACCTGAGCGGCTCAGTGACCCTCATTTCGTCGGCCGCCGCTGGTACCCCGTCCCTCGAGTCTGTCAAGAGAGGACGGGGTTGCGTGGCAGCACGGTTCGGGGAGATTGTCGTGGTAGGGGTATACTTCTCCCCGAACCGAACTCTCGCCGAGTTCCACAACTCCCTTGTGGAGTTGAGAGTCGTCGTCGTCGGGTTCGGTTCCCTCCCCGTGTTCGTCCTCGGGGACTTCAACGCCAAAAATCTGGCTTGGGGTTCCCGCTTTACGGACACACGGGGCAGGATGGTGGAGGACTGGGCTCTGGAGACAGGCCTGGTCGTCCTAAACCGGGGTTCTGTCCCCACGTGTGTGCGGATGCGGGGTGAATCAGTGGTGGACATCTCGTTCGCCAGCCCCGCTCTGTCGCCGCGTGTTATTGACTGGCGCGTCATGGAGGGGGTGGAGACCTATTCCGATCACCGGTACATCCGGTTTGACGTCTCCACCCAGACCTCGAGCGCGCCGGTCCGACAGGCCCCGAGTGGTCCGCGGTGGGCGCTGAAGCGGCTGGACCGGGAGCTCCTCCTGGAAGCCTCGATCGTGCAGGCCTGGGTGTCATCACCGGACAGGCCTGCCGACATTAATGACGAGGCGGAGTGGTTCCGGGAGGCCATGTCCAATATATGTGACGTGGCAATGCCCCGAGTCCACCCTGGACGCGCTTCGCGCCAGGTGTACTGGTGGTCGCAAGAGCTGGAAGCTCTACGCAGGGCGTGCGTTGCTGCGCGACGCCGGTACGCCAGGCACCGCAGGCTCCGTATCCGTCCTCTGGATACGGAAGCCATTCAGGCGGAGCTGTACGAGGGGTACAGAGCGGCGAAGACCGCCCTCCAAGCGGAGATCCTGCGGGCCAGGGCACTGGCCCGCGAGGAATTGCTGGAGACTCTGAACAGAGACCCGTGGGGACGCCCATATAAGATGGTGCGGGAGAAACTCCGCCCATGGGCTCCCCCGCTGACGCAGAGTCTCCGGCCCCAGCTTGTGGAGGACGTGGTGAGCGATCTGTTCCCTTCAAGAGGGGAACATACGCCCCCGCCCATGGCTCCGCCCATTGCGGTGCCCGATGCGGCCAGCGGACTCTCCGTCCGCCTATCGGCCCATTGTGCTGCTCGACGAGGTGGGCAAGCTCTTTGAAAGAGTCATTGCAGACCGCCTCGTCGGGCAGCTGGTGCGGGTGGGGCCGGATCTGGCGGAGAGCCAATTCGGTTTCCGCAGGGGGCGCTCTACGGTGGACGCCATCATGCGCGTGCGGGCCCTCACGACGGGGGATGCTGTGGCCCGGGGTGGGGTCGTCTTGGCGGTGTCTCTAGACATCGCCAATGCCTTCAACACCCTGCCCTGGAGTTGCATCAGGGAGGCACTCCGGTATCACCGGATGCCGACCTACCTCTGTCGTGTGGTCGAGGCCTATTTGACGGACAGGGCTGTCATCTACCCCGGTCACCAAGGAGAGTGGAACCGGCGAGAGATGTCGTGCGGTGTCCCACAGGGATCGGTCCTGGGGCCGCATCTGTGGGACATCGGATACGACTGGGTGCTGCGCGCCGACCTCCCTACTGGCGTCAGCGTCGTTTGTTACGCTGACGACACGCTGGTCCTGGCGCAGGGGAGGTCGTACCAGGCGGCGGCCGACTTAGCGACACGCGGGGTTGCGACAATCGTTGACAGAATCCGGCAGCTGGGACTCGAGGTGGCCCTGCACAAGTCCGAGGCCATGGGTTTCTATGGTCCTCGTAGTGCGCCACCGTCGGGTTCCCAGGTATTGGCGGGAGGGGTTCACATCGGTGTCGAGTCGACGATGAAGTATCTGGGACTCGTCCTCGACAGCCGTTGGAACTTCGTGGAGCATTTCCGACGTTTGGCTCCCGGACTGGACCGGGCCGGGGCTGCCTTGAAGTGGCTCCTGCCCAATCTGGGAGGTCCAAACGCCTCCTGCCGGAGGCTCTACGCGGGGATCGTGCGGTCCATGGCCCTTTACGGGGCGCCAGTGTGGGCGCCTTCATTGAGGTGGCAGCCAGGGCACCGGCTGAACGCGTCCCAAAGGGTCATGTCCATCCGGCTGGCCCGAGGATACCGCACGGTCTCCTCCTTGCCGGAATACCGCCATGGGATCTGGAGGCAAAGGTCCTCGCGCACATTTGGGAGAGGCGCGAGGAGGCGAAACGCCGGGGCTTAACTCCGATGCCGCAAGAAGTCGCGGCACAGCGGACAGAGCTCCGGCGGGATCTCATGGCGGAATGGAGGGTGCAATTGTCGCAACCCAGCGCTGGGCACGCCACAATTGCGGCGATAAGACCCCTCTTTGAGGAGTGGCTAGAGAGGCGCCACGGCGTCCTCACCTTCCGCCTGACGCAGGTACTCACCGGACACGGCTGTTTCGGGAGGTACCTGTTCAGGATAAAGCGGGAGGAAACGCCCGGGTGTCGTCACTGTGTGGATCGCCCGGAGGACACGGTGGAGCATACGGTGGAGGTCTGCCCGGCTTGGGCAGAGCATCGCCGTGTCCTCGTGGATGCTATCGGCGGCGGTGATCTCTCGCGTCCGGCCCTGATTAGGGCCATGCTACGGAGCGAGAGGAAATGGGAGGCCGTCACCTCTTTCTGCGAAGCAGTAATGCTCGCGAAGGAGGAGACGGAGCGCGTGAGGGAGAGGTAAATTTCGCGGCCTCGCGCCCCTAACCGCCGCAGGAGGAGACGCCCTGGGCGTCGGGAATCACAGGAAGATTTCCGGCCACCGTAGGCGCGGGCTTGCGGACGGTGAGCAATGGGTAGCTCGCCGTCCGATAAGGACCAAGCCCGGGTCGACGGCGCGTTGTGTTCCACGCGCGCCTCAAAGAGATGTCAGCAGAATTGACGGGGCCCGCTAGGGCCAATGCCTGCCGGGGGTTCGAAGAAAACCGATAGGGAAATCGTGGCCCCCGGCAACATGGCACAGGAAGGAACACGAGTGGGTTTTAGTCAGTAAGAGTCTGACACGCCCTCCCGCTCCACCCAGAGCGGGAGAAGTTATTTGATAATTTCCCGACCAAAAAAAAAAAAAAAAGTACTCGTCTGCTCCACTGCCCAATCGGTCAGTGCGATTCGGTAGTATGCTCATTTTCAACGTTCTCTCCGTGTTCGTAGAATAATCATACTCTTTTCGTATCACACACACATAAACTCACGCCTTTTTCCCATGGGGGTAGAAACTGCAGAACGCCACTTGCTACGATCTCTTTTTTTCGTATTGTCTGTTAGTATGTAGCATCTGCTCAAAATTTGTATGGTTTTGCTACGACATAGCATGTCGATTCCAGGCTTTAGTGCCGTATTCGGATACATTTCAAACTCAAACTCAAACTCAAAGCATTTATTTCAAATAAACCAATTACAGGTACTTTTGAATTGTCAAGGGGTCGGTCAGTCAGAAAAATGAAGCTAGTTGCCCATTCCAAAGCGTAGTAGGTACCTATGGAGAAGAACGGGCAAGAAACTCCACGGACACTCTTTTAAATCAAAATATTGTTACAAAATATTGGTTACATCATTCGTGTTGAACTTATACATGTGAGAACAATGTAGAAAGACGTGCACGTTAAAAGCGTCCGTAATAAAAATATAATATCAATTCAAAAATTTAAATAAATTAAAATAAACCGTGGCAGCTAAGAGATGACCAGTCCCAACTGACGGCGCCCGTTCACGAACATGACGCATGGATCAGCACCATTTAGCTCAACCATTTTGAAGGGAACTTAATGATCCAACACACACGCCACCATCAGCGAGACATTTGAGTGAGCATGACATACTCTCAGCCGCCAGGGCACATTCAAGTCAATGAAAGACGTACCCAGTAAATGGTAGCTTTATGGAATGTACAACATGGTCACAGTGCTCACACATGTGATATGCAATTATACAATACAAAGAGATTGAATTTATACAAAGGAAATATAGTTTTACAATCTTCAGCAGCTGCAACAATACTTTTGAATGCTAATCAATTAGTTTATGCGCCCTTGTGGAGCTGGACCAGCGCTGAGCCAAGCATTTTTATCAGCGATGTAATCCCCCAACTTATAATATGCTTGGCAGCATAGTGTGCGTTTTATACATGATTTAAATTTCGTTTCGTTCAGTTGGAGTATGTGGGAAGGTATTTTATTATAACATTTTAAACAGCACCCCATGAAGGATGAGTCTACTTTAGCCAGTCTGAAACCCGGTTGAACTAATTGGTCCCTATTTCTAGTCCCATAATTGTGTTTATCACCTCTTTTACTGAAAAGACTTAGATTTTTCCTTACGTACATGATGTTTTCATAGATATATTGACAAGGTACCGTCATGATGTTAATATCTTTAAACAGTTCCCTTAGAGAATCGCGTCTGCGGAGGCCATATATTGCTCTGATGGCTCTCTTCTGCAGAATAAAAATAGACTCGATATCTGCAGCCCGTCCCCATAGTAAAATACCGTAAGACATGATACTATGAAAGTAACTGAAATAGACTAGCCTCGCGGTATCTACATCGGTAAATTGACGGATTTTTCTCACAGCATATGCTGCTGAACTTAGCCGTCCTGCAAGAGATGTTAAATGAGGACCCCATTGCAGCCTTGAATCGAGCGTGATCCCCAAGAAAACAGTTTTATCGACAAATTCTAGTTTCTCCTTATTCAATACTATGTCACAATCACTACTTTTAACATTTGGTAAAGCAAATCTTATGCATTTAGTTTTTTTCCCATTTAATACTAAATTATTAGCAGTGAACCAATTTTGGACCTGCAGTAGGGCGTTATTTACTCCGTCAAGATTTGATGCACGTCTATTTATCTTAAAAATTAAGGAAGTGTCGTCAGCAAATAACACCATTTGTGGTTGGTTTTTTAATAAATGGGGTAGATCATTAATATATACTAAAAAGAGGAAAGGACCCAATATCGAGCCTTGTGGAACGCCCATTTTTACTTTTAAACCGATTGAATGGACACCATTTACTTGAACCTGCTGCTGTCTATCATTTAAATAAGATTTTACTAAATTGAGCGCAAGTTTTCCTAGTCCGTAATGCTCAAGTTTCAAGAGCAAGGTTTCATGACTCACGCAGTCAAATGCCTTGGAGAGGTCACAAAAGATTCCTATGGCATCTTGGGCCTCCTCCCACGCTGTAAATATGTGTTTTAGTAAGGTGACACCGGCGTCAGTTGTACAACGTCCTTTGGTGAAACCATATTGCTGATCGTGCAAGATTTGGTTGGCGTTAAAATGATTAAGCATTTGATTGAGCATTACCTTTTCGAAAACCTTGCTGAATACCGGCAGCACAGATACTGGTCTATAATTGTTAGTGTCTTTACTGTCCCCAGATTTGACATTGTCATTGCACAAATTCATAACGACTCGACTTATTATTAACGGGTCAAGTGGAAAGCTTACCTTACTTAGTACAAGTATTACTCATTTACCGTGTATGTAAATTAGGTATTCATACTCTTTTTGTATACCACAGCTTATATACCGCAGCAACTGCAGCATATTTGGAATATCAGTTTGTTTTTCTAAACTTATTGTAAAGAGATTTGTTTTTTGTATGAATGTAATGAATAAACTCAAAAACTACTGGACCAATTTTAAAGAATCTTTCACCAGTAGAATGCTATATTATAACTGAGTAACATATGCTGTTATTTATCAAGATATCACGCTGGCGTAAGCTAGTAGAGGTATAAAAAGAAAAGGAAACGTGTCAGCCCTTTGTAAAATGCATTAAATTATTTGAAATACCTTTTTGTTATCCGCAAATTCATGAAGACTCGACTGTTCGTCGTCATTATTGGGTCGAGTAGTAACTATCTTTGATGTTGCTCATGATGCTGAATCTATTCATAACTATGTACACTTTGGTTTCAGGTAAATGGCGGGCCTTTGAAGTTTTCTGCTAATTGACTTAAGCCTATTTTGAATATACTTTGAGCAATAACCTTTGCTACAAAATTGTAATTGCTTACTCATTAAAATTAATACAGATACGGTAGTTATGGCTATATACAGACCACCTTCTCAAAATGTCGCAAATTTCTTAGATTCACTAAACGTACAGTTACAAAGTCATACAACATTTAAACACATAATTCTAATGGGGGACATTAATATCAACATTGCTTCCGGGAAAATGGACATTCATGCACATAACTATGTTAATATCTGCTCATTCCACGGACTCTTGCCAGCTCATTACCACCCCACGCATCAAAGTGGTTCATGCTTAGATAATTTCATTATAAAAACAAATAAACCAGCCAAAACATTTGTTACTAACTCTTCGCTTACTGATCACCAAGCAGTTTTACTAATATTACAAGTTTCTTTACCAAGAAAAAATTGTTTACGCAGCTATACCAATGTCAACATGACACACCTCGAAAAAGACATACGTAATATTAATTTTGACCCAGTTTATAATTCCACCGATGCAAACTTTGCTATTAATTATTTTATAAATTCACTTCACTCTGCAATAATAAAGCATACAGTCGCCAAAATAACGCCAAGGAAGTACAAGTGCATTAAACCTTGGATTACACCCGGACTTGTTCGATGTATTAGGCATAGAGACAAACTTCACATAAAGTTCAAACTTGAGCCTGAAAATTAAATTCTTTCCATTACTTATAAAAGATATAGAAACTTCTGCAACAACCTTCTGAAAAAAATAAAAAATGAATATGACAGAAAAGAACTGCAGAAAGCAGGCAAAAATAGTAAACTTATTTGGAAATTTATAAAAACAAATACATTTAGATCAAAACAACTTGAACCTCCACTTGACTTATTGACTATAGAGAACAACCCAATAGAATCAACAAATATAGTTAATTACTATTTTTCTAACGTAGGCAAAACCTTAGCAGAAAAGACCATACAATCTAGAGGTTCTTTCTCTCTAAACCAACCTAAATCTTTCCCCAGACTCAAATCTTTTGTCTTACTAGATACGGATGTTGATGAAGTATTAACAATCATTTCTGGATTAAAGGACGTTTGCGCGGTTGGGTGGGACGACATATCAAACAACATACTTAAACATTTCAAATACCTCCTTGCTCCGCCGCTAACTCATATTTTTCAGTTATGCTTAACTAATGGTGTATTCCCTAAGTCGCTTAAAAAAGCAGTGGTTACTCCTGTATATAAATCTGGTGACAAAAAATGTGTTAACAACTACAGACCCATTTCAGTTTTAACAGGGCTCTCCAAGATCTTAGAGAAAATCATTAATATTAGATTAATGAAATATCTAGAGGATAACAAATTGCTTTCGGATAGACAATTTGGCTTTAGGCCCAAAAAATCAACTAATCAAGCAGTACATCAAATGACGGATTATATAACAACTAATTTGGATCAGGGCATGCACTCCATTGGGATCTTCCTAGACCTCGCCAAGGCCTTTGACACAATTTCCTGTCCTTTATTATTGGGCAAGCTTGAAAGACTCGGAATAAGAGGAACAACGCTTACACTGCTTTCTGATTATTTAAGAGACCGCGAACAATGTGTAAAAATTGGTCAGTATGTCAGTTCTGAGCTTCGAAATAGTAATTACGGAATACCACAAGGTAGTATATTGGGTCCTACTTTATTCCTAGTATATATTAATGACCTGTGCAGCTTAACACTCCAAAATGGTGTCATAATGTCTTATGCAGATGACACAGCTCTATTGTTTTCAGACAAGTCTCGAGAGGAGGTGTATAAACAAGCCCAGAACGGTTTTAATATAGTGTCTAATTGGCTACATGAAAATCTCCTAACACTAAATGCAGAAAAAACTAAACACATTTTATTCACTATGAGAAATACTAACCTGCCAACTACTAACATAAACATTTATGCGCATAAGTGCGGCAAGTACGCTGACAATGCATGTAATTGTCCTACTTTAGCAAAAGCCGATCATATGAAATATCTTGGTGTGACGATTGACACAAATCTGACCTTCCGTAAACACATTGATTTATTATGCACTCGAATGCGTAAATTAATATACATTTTTAAGAATTTACGATATATAACGGACTACAAATTAATTAAACAGGTCTATTTAGCTTTGTGTCAATCCATTCTTACATATTGCATAACTTCATGGGGAGGGGCTGCAAAAACAATCCTACTACCATTAGAACGTGCGCAGAGAGCTATCCTTAAGGTAGCCACCTTTCGCCCATTTAGATTTCCCACATACGAGCTTTATACGGCATGTAAGGTTTTAACTGTGCGTCAACTATTTATATTAAAGATAGTATTACACCAGCATAGCAATCTCCCTTATACCCCCATACCTATACATAAGAGAAGAAAAGACTTAGTTTGCATAAAGCCTCAAACTAGACATACTTTTATAAATAAATTTTATGGTTTTTTAGGTCCGTTCTTATATAATAAAATCAATAAGTCTCTAAGTATATATAGTGTAAATTGTAAAAAATGTAGTGAAATGTTAAGTGAATACTTAGCGACATTAAATTACTCAGACACTGAAAAATTGCTAGAAATCATGCAATAAGTTTATTAATGTTAAGGCAATTTTTATTTAATAATATAATTATTATGTATCAATGCTAGCTCTATGTACAGTAAGCGCTCAAAAGTGCATAAGCACGCTAAGAGTCGTATTGCTGTGAACACGCGGTGTAGTCCGTACATTTGTGTGTGTAAACAGTCAGACAGACGTCTGTGGTGTGAGTGCCGTATACACACTACAGAGTCACGGTTCGCGGGCGCCGCACTTACATTTCCATCACTTTTGTTAGCACGCATCATATGCGTGACCTTGGCCAGTGTATTGCATTGCTAAAATTCGAAAGTAAATTATATGTGCAGATAGCAGAAGGCGTTAAGCTTTGGTCTTAGATTCAAGATGTCTAAGGTTCGAATCTCGTAAATCACATCGCTGTTTTTGCAAATATTATTATTTTTGTTTGCAATAATAATATTTTTAAATATATCTGACTATTTATTAATGTAATAACAACATTAATAAATAGGCAGATATATTTAAAAATATTTAGAAAGGGTTTAGAATAAAAAATGCGTGATATGTTATAATAAAAAAAAAAAAATATTTATTCGTTATAGGTATTTATTTTACTTAACAAAGTGCTACAATTATTTATCATTACTTCACCTGAATAATATGTTCTAGAAACTTAGAAGCAATTTGTATTATTTTGACATATTTAAATTTTGAAATGTTTTAAATTTTAAATGGATTTTTTTCACTATAAATATAAAGCTTTGATCATGGTCGAAGTAATTAAGCAATAAATAAGAATATTACTACTTAAAATGTAAAAAATCTACTGACAAAATTGTTGATTTTAAGGTTCAGTTTGTTCATATTATTTAAAATTTTATTTGGCTTTAGTAAATATTGGTTGGTATTGAGGTTATAGCTTAAGTATTCATTTTCTTTACGAAAAGAAGATTGAAACTAAACCTCAAATTTTAATCCTAAAATAATAATATTACTAAAATAATATTAAACAATTTCGGTATATCTGCAAGAAATACGACAAACACCCTATTGAAACGTGCTTAAAAAATTCGTTACCATAAATTCATGCAATAACGAATCTGTTGTTTATTAATTTGGTACGGTCAATATTTTAAGGTTAAAAACGGTTTTCTAGCTGGTCTTCAGTGATGCAAGCCTTCAGAGTGCACGGCGAACGGTTCATAATGACGTGTTTTTAATAATTCAGCAAAATATCTCGTTGGTATGAAACCATTTGTTTCATTCACCATTTAACGTCGCTGCTACTCGATAATAAGCCCCTTCCTCATATCTCTTAACCCTCACAGTATTTCTCTAGAACAAAGAAAAACATTGTTTTTATTACACATAATACCTAATTATTTATTATTCACTAATCGAATTAAACCTCATAATGAATTTAAAACTTTAAAGGCATCTTCTGTCTCAACAATACCTCTGTTCTATCAACAATACCCTTGATTAAGATTTATGTTTAGTAAAATATGAAATATATAAATGATAACACTCACACTTAGTCCGGTTTCATTAGATATTCACTTCACTTTTACGCAGCGCAATAATATTCTCTGATCTGATCTGATCTCTTCAATATATTTTATGCCTGCTTTTTGATAATAATAACCACAACACTGCGCTAAATACTCGTCACCAATATTATCCACGAACCAACAAAGTTCTATTAATTGAATACTCGTAACAAACTGCATCTACCCCACAGAAATCGAAATAATTTACTTAGTTTTTTGTGGTCTACCTGCTAAACTTTAATATTTATGTGAACAAGACGAATGAAACTAAAAACGAATGATGATTATCGAACTAGTCATTGGTTGCAGACAAAGTGAGTGTGTGTGTGTAATGTGCGTGTCTACAGTATTGTAACAACTTATAGAAGAAGGTCGTAAGTCAAACCGAAGCGTCAGTCTATTGCTTTGTGAGATTGCTTATGGACTTTTGGTCGGTACTGTACATTAATTTAATAGTCCAATAAAACACTCAGCGTTGTTACGTGAAGGCCTGAAACACAGGTTTGAATAAACCTACATCAGGCAGGTCGCTATTGTTTTTCATTAGGCCTTTATCCAATATATTATATAAGTTATACCTACACTAGATTTATTTTAGGCATAGTTTAATATTTGCTTAATAATTTTAATATGTAACTCTGTACTGATGTCACTTCTATGTAATTTATATGTGAACTTATGAATAAAAAAAAAAAAAAAGTATTTAATTAATGTTGATTTTGCTCCCAGGCGGTCATGTTGGGAGAAGTTTAATTGCCTTCAGACCTAAAGTTGTGGACTACAACCAACGATATTTTTGCTCATCGACTTAAAATACTCTGTGGGATTTATTATGACACAGAATATAATGTATTTTTTTTTTCATCATTTCAGACGAAATAGTTCCACTGCTGGACATAGGCCTCCCCGAACACCACCACTTCGACCGGTTTTGTGCTTCTCGCTTTCAGTGGATTCCTGCGGCTTTCACAAAGTCATTAGTCCACCTTGTGGAAGGTCTTCCAACACTACGTTTTACGGTACGCGGTCGCCACTACAGAACCTTTCGACCCCATCAGCCAACTGTTCTGCGAGCAATGTGAAACCCACTGATACTTAAGTTTGACAATTCTATCGGTTAAATGGGTTCTCCTGCGGATCTCTTTATTTCTGATTCGATCACGCAGGGAAACTCCAAGCATAGCCCTCTCCATTTCCCTTTGGGGGACTTTTTTTGTTTTCTGAATAGCCCCATTGTGAGGACTACGTTCCAATGCCATAAGTCATCACTGGCAACACGCACAGGTCAAAGACTTTCATCTTGAGACACTGCGGTATGTAGGACGAGAAGATATCGCGTAGCTTTCCAAACGCTGCCCAGCCGAGTCGGTTCGACGATTGACCTCTTTCTCGAAGTTGGATCTACGTAAACATAATCGTCCACAACTTCGAGTGTAGTCTTCCTTCATGAGAGTGGGTGTTACATGGGCATTTGACAATACCCTTGTTTTGTCCATGTTCATTTTAAGACCCACTCTTTCGGAAGCTGTACTGACCTCAGGGTCATCGAGCATCGTACTGAGGTCCTCCATAATCTCAGCCATGACTACTATATCGTTGGCAAACCGAATGTTCACGATGTACTCGCCATTGATGTTGATGCCTAGCCCTTTCCAGTCCAGATCATTGAAGACATCCTCCAATGTAGTGGTGAACTGTTTCGGAGAGATAACGTCTCCCGTTCTCACACCTCGCTTGAGCAGGACAGGTTTCGAGGTCTGGTCCTGAAGTCAGACTGACATAGTGGCGTTTTCGTACAAACACTTCAACACCAATAGTCGATCTGGCACCGGTGAAGAGACTGCATGATACATAATTATAATGTTATAGTAATTATTAGGTACATTCATTCATGGTTTAATGGTACAGAGATGGCCCCTAGCCAAATTCAAATGCAAGCTTTTCCAAAACATGAATTCTATAATTATTTTGAAATATTTTTTTCACCATTATACAGGGCGTCCCAAAATTACTCAATACTCAATACTCAATATATTTATTGCTTCCACATGTGAACTTAGGTGGTAGGTTTAACAAAATAATATGATCATTGTGGACCCTGTCGGGCACAGCAAAAGTAGGAGAGAGGAAGAGGGCTTTTCATTTTATTACTTATTTAGTACCTATTTATTATAATTATTTTATAAAACTTGTAAATTAAAATTTTTCATTTAAATAATCATTGATATAATAATAGCATTTACATAATAGGAATAGTTTTAATTTGTTTATAAATGTATTAAATTTTTGTTCATTTTTTATTAATTCTGGTAATTTATTATACATTTTAATTGACATGACTAGTGTACTTGTTGAGTGCATTTTTAACTTAGAACCTGGTAAGTTTAACCTATTTTTATGGCGTAATGTATATTTAGACTGTATGTTTTCTCTTGTCGTGTAGAAGTGCTGGTAATTTCGAACGAATTTGCATATTTCTAAAATGTATAGGCAAGGGAGGGTAAGTATTTTATTTTCTTGGAAATGAGGTTTGCAACTGTCGGTATCTTCTATATTTACAAGGATTCTTATTAATCTTTTTTGTAATGTGAAAAGTGTTGGTGCGTCTGTGCTGTTTCCCCACAATATTACGCCGTAGCTGAGCCATGCATGTGCGTAGGCATAATATCGACGGTTAAAAGGTAATAGGGGATAAGCAACAAAAACCGAATTGTTCAGGAGAGCAGTTTAAAGTTTGAAATTGTAGAAAAATTGACATAACTTTTTTATTTATTGTCATATTGTGAAACTGGAAAGAGCTCTAGATTAAAAAAAAATTAAGGCATTAATTAGCACTTTTATTTATTTGATTCGACGTTGTTTTATGTGGTTTTATGTCGCTTAGATCAATTGATCTTATTTTCCTTATGAGGTAATTAGGCATAAGTTACATCTACACAAAAAAAAACGAAGAGTATAGAAGACTTAGCTACATTTGATATCCTCATGCCAAGAGGTAATAGGGAATATGTCACATGACTGTCGAATAATTTAAATGGGTAAAGAAGGATAAGTGACGATTCACATTATTATGCTATAAGGTAATGGAACATAAGAAACAGTGCTTAGCAAAAACATCTTCAGGGTGTTAGACATTAGCGACACTATAAGTGGATTGGAAAAAAGGTAACATGATACTTCCACACATCATGATTTCAATATCAAGAGGAAAACGAGAACATCCAACATACGGCATTATTTGGCCAAATGGTAACGAGGATTAAATGTCAGTTTTTAAAATAATAGAATCACAACCAACATGATTCTCCTTTAAAATAAGAGTTAACATAGCTGGTCTCCAGATATTAGGCAGGTACTTTTCAGACGAAAAGTACTAGAGTAGGATTTAGGTAGTAAGCTAATGATAATGTAGGGTTTAAGGCCTTATTTGTTTAAATGTCCTTATAGTTAACATAGCTCAAAAGATTAGGGATATAAGTAGCTGTGGTTTAATTAGGTTAGGCCTACGATATGTCAGGTAAAATTTGTTCACACATGCCAAATTACTAGATTACTTACCTACATTACTATTTTACATTATAATCTAACCAAATCGTTGGTGATTAAATGAAAATAAAAGTTCGTTTTTTCAATAATTATTTATTAAGCAAATACACAGTTATAAATAAATGCTATTACGTAAATAGGATAAATTTATTTGTCAAAAAAACATTTCCTACACATGTTTTTTTGACAAATAAATTTATCTTATCTTATATAAAAGACCAAGTAGTTGTCACAACGTGTGTGTTAACAAAAATAAAGTAGTAACTTAGCGAAATTATACCTACCTATGTATGAAGTAAGTAAGTAGGTATCATTGTTATAAAAAAATATAAAAGGTAGGTACTTCCAAAAATAAAAGATTTTCCAAAAATAAAAAACTCAGTAGGTACAACATAGCACTACGTACTTAGAATCTTTGACAAAACAACAGCCTTCAAGGCAACAATAATAAGTTTCTCAAAGTATTTATTTTTACTTACAACTAAAACACGCAGTGTCATTGTTATAAAAATATAAAAGGTAGGTACTCCCAAAAATAAAACTTCTTTCAAACTCAGTACAACATAGCACTACGTACTTAGAATCATTGACACATTTTAATTATTATTGTTAGCAAAACAACTTTCATCATAGTGGCTAAATAAGTAATACACTTATTGCGTGCGCAGTGACTATTCATTCATTCACCAACATGGTGAATGAATGAATAGTGACTGCGCATAACACTGCATGGTGTTTTAGTTTAAAAACTTTCATCATAGTGGCTAAATAAGTACATTACTTATTTAGCCACTATGATGAAAGTTTTTTTGCTAACAATAATAAATATAATGTGTCTTAATAAAATATAATAATCAGTCACAAAGTGTGGTAGGTACCACATCAAAATGGTAGGCAGGTTAAAGGAACTATTATCAGATACATAGTGGTATTTTAGACTATAAAACCTTATCGTAAAAGCTCAGCACTTCAAACAAATCGACTGCATAACAACAAACTTATCAGCTAATCGAGATCAATATTAAAATCAAATTAATAATTACTTAATCAGTCTTAATTCGGTATCTCCTGAATCATAACAACAAACTTATCAGCTAATCGAGATCAATATTAAAATCAAATTAATAATTACTTAATCAGTCTTAATTAGGTATCTCCTGAATAATTAATTTTAGTAGGTCTCGGACGCAAAAAATGGACAATCATCACCAATAAATACCTTGTGTTACAGATATTACTAATGATCAACATTATCTTCGATGTCAGTATCGGGCAAAGTATCTTTCACCTTTTTGTTGAAAGTTAAAGCTAAGTACTCTGCCTGAAACTGTTGAGGTATAACTTGGTCTGAGCAAAGTTTCAATAAATCTTTGTGTTTATTCTCAGTAATTGGCAGGGGTGCAGAATAGCAGTCCGGTAAGTCAAGAAACTTTGTTTTGGACGCGACTTCAATATGGGACACAATTGTCTCCGGATCCATAGAGAATTTAACTGTTGCTGACGTACGGTTCTTTTTGAAAGTGGCGACACGTATTTTACTGATTTTACCCACAAGATTTCCCACGAAATACTTGTCTGCGAGTAGGTCCCATCTCTTAAAATCTTTGTGAGTTAACTGCTCAACATCAAAGGGCTTTGGATTTTGTCTTGCCGTTTGAAATACCGTATACCATTGAGAAGGAGCCCAGATAGTGGTATTTTTAACCTTGTTTTCAATAGTCGCATGGGCTGAATCCACTGTCATGTAGGTATGACCGGTAAGTAAAAAATTTATTTGAATAGATTCAAGAGTTTTGCAACGTTGCAGAGTCTCGTTCAGCATTGCAAGAACAATTTTGTTCCGATTTTGACCGGGACAACAGTCACAATAAAGAAGAAGTCGTCTTATATTCCCACGTTCGTCAAGCTTCGTTATATATTTGCTTAATATTGTTGCCATTTCATTAGCACCGCGGTTACCCTGGCTTTCGTCCCAATAATAGCAGTAAACATTACGCGTACCATTTTCGTAGATAACTGCATTGTAAACGGCCAGCTTGCGCGAATAAAATAATAACATGCTATCGCCGTATGGCGTGTTCAACACTTTTTGCAAGTCAAAACTTATACAAATGGATGCGGAGTCTTTTAAATTAATAGTTTTGTGCATCTTGTAGCGATTGTATGTATGGTCTTTCTCAATGAGGTGTGCTTCGTGAGCTTGTCGTTCTTCTGGTGTAGGATCAGTTTTATTTTCGTACCGACAACATTTTAGGCATTTGTCTTTTTTCGGGATGTGGAATGCTATATTAAAGTTATCTTTGAAAATTTTTCGGAAAATACTCTCTGAAACAAAAGTTAGTCCTTGAAAACTACAATGTTCTTTATACTTTCTATATAAATTGGCCAAGTTTTTGTATTCTGCCGGAAGGTATGTTCGAGTACTATCCTTCCTACAATAATGAGAAGGAACCGCAGGTAAACGTTTTATGTAGTTTTCAACCGCTGCAATTTCTTCGTTGCTGGTTTTGTTTGGAGGTACACTTTTACCCCTTTCAGATTCTTTGGCACTGCCAAACTCATTGGCAGTCGAAACCGTATAATAAATATATTTGTGTGACACATCAATCGTTCTGCACAAGAATTGCAGACATACTTGTCGATGAGCTTCACCATCCGTAATGTTGTACTTGTATGTTACGGTGCGTTTTTCTGAGTCCTTACTCCTCTTTCTTTTTATATAAGTTTTCTGGGTTAGGCTGATGATCCAATCCTTTCTTCTCTGTTCTGAAAGGCTCCAAAAATGTTTAAAGATACTTAACCTTCTTTCTTCTGATATAATGGCGCAGTTATTACCACATTTTTTTCCCGCGCAAGGGTTTGATTGGACGTTTTTTTCACGTGCAACTTCGCCGTTTGTTTTAATGTATCGCTGACCAGATAACCTTTTCTGGGCAGCATTTTTTCTTTTATTCTCGGGATTTTTTTTCGCCGGTTTGTTGCCTACAGTCTCTTCGATTTCAAGACTTATTTGCTTCCTTTTCTTACCATTTCCTTCCGGCTCCCACTCATCTGAGCTGCCTGCATCGCCAAAGGCATTTAATAAGGCTAACTCGTCGTCTGACATATAATCTAAATAAGAGTGTTTTTTTCCTGGACGGATGACTCTAAATCTCGAGGATTGAGTGATGTTAACGTCGGTTTCCGAAGATGTACCTGGAAATACTTCCAATGGTTGTTGGGCAACGTAAGATCGATCGACGATCGGCTCGGAGTTTGGATTTGGAATACTTGAAATTTCGCTAGACAATTCCATTGTAGGTGAATCATTATTGATGAGTTCAGTCGCAAACGATGTGCTGGGAACATCTCTGATTGACATACCTAAGAGATTTGACTCGGAGACTGGCGGTGTGGAGTTCCAGCAGGCAGCAGACGCAGCGCTCGGCGTGGCGCTCGTGGGAATGGCAGACGCAGCGTCTGGAGCGGGGCTCGTGAGGATGGCAGACGCAGCATCTGGAGCGGGGCTCATGAGGGTGGAGGACGCAGCGTCTGACGTGGAATTCATGAAGATGGCAGACGCAGCGCCCGGCGCGGAGCTCGTGGTGATGGCAGACTCAGCGTCTGGAGTGGGGCTCGTGGGAATAGCAGACGCAGCGTCTGGAGCGGGGCTCGTGAGGATGGAAGACGCAGCATCTGGAGCGGGGCTCATGAAGATGGCAAACGCAGCGCCCGGCGCGGAGCTCGTGGTGATGGCAGACTCAGCGTCTGGAGTGGGGCTCGTGGGAATGACAGACGCAGCGTCTGGAGCGGGGCTCGTGAGGATGGCAGCTGCAGCGTCCGGCTCGGAGCTCGTAAGTTTGGCAGACACAGCGTTCGGCGGCGGCGTGGAGCTCGTGAGGATGGCAGACTTCTGGAAAAAAGGTAAGTAAAATAATAATTGTAAAGTGGTGTGAATGTGTGTGCGCGTGTGCCTGAATGTATTGGGCGCTTTCACATTAGACGATAACGGTAACGGCACGGTATCGGGCCGATATCGTTCCGATTTCGGTATATGACATGATAATATCGACACTGGAAATTTCAAATGTCGTAAAGGACAGGGAATACAATGTCCTTTACGACAATTGAAATTTCCGGTATCGATATGTAAAGCGCCCAATGGGTGTTTATATTACGTTTTGTTTAGACCTACTAAACTATACCTACCGTTGAAGTTCACAAACAAAACTATAAAACAATTAAAATTTACCTTATCAAATTCGAAGAGAAGGCTTTTGCGACATTTCTTCTGATTTCGTATCCCCGATGTTTTTAAAGCCATTTCCAGAATGTCTCTTTTTCGATCTTTTCTTTCCATTTTAACCTAAAACGATCCATTCAAATAATAAACATCGTTATAATTATGTACATACTCAGTTAGTAATCAATCACAACCATTCACTACCAAACAGCATAGAGAAATAGGTAATAATAACATACCGTTGACAGGAACTTCCGCGCACTTTTTTCAAAAATTAAACGCACATGCTCTCGCCGTCACTGCACGCGGTCGACTGATTTTGGAATAAGCGACACGTTAAATAGCTACTTGAGTACAAAAACGGGATACAAATTGGCGTAAGCACCATTTCGTAAACCACCATTGTAAAGTAATACGGCGTAAGCGGCAAAGTTATATTAAAATAGTAAATGGTAATAAGGTATTACAGACATTTCAATATCAAATTTAGATTTTAGTAATTGTGTATAAGCGACAAATGTATTGTTAGCTTGTACATGGTAGTAAGGTATAACCGACAGTTCAATATCAAATTACATTTAAGTAATTGCGTATAAGCGACAACTGTATTGTAAACTTGTAAATGGTAGTAAGGTATAACCGACGCTTAATGTTTATGGCGACAAAGGTAAAGAGACATAAGTGCCAGCTTTCAAAATAGGTGCTAATTGTAAAGAGGCGTAAGCACCCGGAATCCCTACGCCAGTAAGAAGTAAAAATACATTACCGACTATAAACCAAAAGTGATGCTATTTTTACAGGGGTACAAGCGCCTTAAGTGTAGAAAAGGCCTAAAATTCTGTTGGTTACACCGAAATGACACTTCGAAAACGCAGTTTTTTGCTTGGGCATAAGTGACAAAAAAGTCATTGTAGAGCCGTGGGAGTAAGCGGATTCGATAGAGCGAATTTTTTTAAGTAGGATGGCATTCATAACTCATTTCCGACCAAAATGTCGCTTATGCCCTATTACCTTTTAACCGTCGATATGTAACAAGTGCAGTACAATTATGGGACATGAAGGGAAAGTATAAATATCGTAGATAGGGTATTGTGCTGAAAGAAGACTTTATGTTATTTTTAAAAGTTAGTAATTCTGCATTCAAAGATTTTCTAAAAATTACTTGCCTCGTCTGGGAATCGAACCGACTTAAATGTAATAAAAAACACCCCTACTTTTATGATGCCAATCGAAAGAATGGCCAAAAAATAATAACTCTTCTTAAGTAACATAGTATTTTAAAAGAAACGAACAACGTAAAATGTTTGAGTGAAATTTCAGGAAAGTTATTGATTGCCGACGACGACGTTCGAAAAGTAGTGAATGTTTTCCTACTTGGATTGGTACCAATGGACCGATTAGATGGCCGGCCAGATCCCCGGACCTTACACCATTAGATTTCTTCTTTTGGGGATACGTGAAAGATATGCTATACAAAAAACGATACGAGAACGGGCGAGTTACAAACAGAATTGTGCCATATCATATCGAGTATTCACCATAAAATGATAAGAAAATCAACAGGCAGCGGACTCATTAAAAGATTGGCGATTTGCGTAAGACAAGAGGGATCACATTTTGAGCATTTAATTAATTAATTTACAAAAAAATACCCACTTAATTGACTACGGCAGTTTCATGTATGTTTTTAATTTGATTAAAATGATTAATTTCACGCTGTTCCTTTCTTTTAAAATACTATGTTATTTAGAAGAGTTATTATTTTTTGGCCTTTCTTTCGATTGGCATCATAAAAGTAGGGGTGTTTTTTTTTTACATTTAAGTCGGTTCGATTCCCAGACGAGGCAAGTAATTTTTAGAAAATCTTTGAATGCAGAATTACTAACTTTTAAAAATAACGTAATGTCTTCTTTCAGCAAAATACCCTATCTACGATATTTAAGGTACTTTCCCTTCATGTCCCATAATTTTGGGACGCCCTGTATTATGTGATGGCTGATAGATGGACTGTGTGGTTACATGTAACATTACTAATATCTCACAATTCCAATAGATAATTTAGCAGAAAAGAGCTTTGTAATTCATCATTTTTCCCTTGACCATAACACAAGAAAATCAATGCGCTAGCAAACCATCAAACCATTCATACATTTACATACCTAAGGAGCATATCCATCAATGTGGCTTACCTAGATTCTATCCAATTTCAAAGTGAGGCGCTTCGCTCAGATACGTGGAAACACGACTTAGTTCAATCTAACTAAATGCTGAAACTGTGTGCTGCAATATCTAGCTGTTAGCAAAAATTAGGGCCTCGGTAGACATGCAAGTTTTGGCATCGATCGTTTATGCTAAAAGTAGCGACTCAAAACTGCAATGGCTCTTCCAGGCATGGCCATTTTGACCAAACTTTACTTGTAAAAGTTTAGTGTCTTAAAAGATTTATTTACAGAAGTAAACATAATTTCAGCATGTTATATAGTTGCTTTTTAGAAGCTCAATACAGCTGAGCTCTAATCCCGCTCTTTTCAGCTTCACCAATATGTAATTTAGTTGCTATTCGAAAGCTCGATACAGCAACGGACAAAAAAGCGATCGATATGAAAAAGTGCAACTTTGATAAAACACTCAAATGCAGTGAATCGCCCAAACGCATCGAAGCAGTCGCTGAAAAGCGAAATTTCGCCCAAAGTCGCCAAAACGCGATACAGCATTGATAAAAAAAGGATGTTTGCTTAGGCCTTTAGTGTACAGAAACCTGACTTATTACATATTCTGTGAACGCATGCACATACCCACAGAACCACAGAACTTTTTACGGGGAACAGCGGAGACTTTTCGCGATGTTCACTTGTTTTCTCGTACAAACGATTTGGTGCGCCTGTGTGAGTGAGCTTAGGTTCTAAATGTAGGAAGATAAAGTGTTATCTGCAGTGTTGAAGACACGTATCTAACTGGATATTTATCTTACGCAAGTTATGAGTTCTGAACACCGAGACGATTCTGACGTACAAACGGTCGTGGAAGTTTCGAGTTATGAGCAATTTCAACTTTTGTTGGTACAACGTTTGTAGCGTTAATAGTATTTGATGTTGCAGTGTTTTCTCAAGGGTTATTCCAAGCTGTTCTGTCTTGTTTGGTTGATCCTGTAATTTTTTGTTTGATTCTGTTAGTTAGCGTCTTTAGAAATTACCTAGGCCTCTCTAATTATCCACCTACTCACAAATTATTTGTACAGTAAGCGTTCAAAAGTGCATAAGCACGTTAAGAGTCGTATTGCTGTGAACACGCGGTATAGCTCGTACATTTGTATGTGTAAGCAACACGATACACACACCACAGATAACGCAGTTTTGCACTACCTACACGAAACAACAATATATTTCCGTCGCTTTAAACATGCTAGCACACACGCATTATGCGCGTGACCTTGACCAGTTTATGGCATTGCTAAAATTCGATAGTAACTTAACAAGTTCAGAAAGCAGAAAGCGTTAAGCGTTGGTATGATATTCAAACTGCCTCAGGTTCTAATCTCGTAAAACACAGTGCGGTTTTTTACAAATATTATTATTTTTGTTTTCGATAATAATATTTTTTAAATTTTGCTGCTTTTTTATGTTGTTATTGCAATAAAGGGTTTAGAATAAAAAATGCGTGATATATGATAACAAAATTAAAAAATATATTTATTCGTTATATTTATTTTACATAAGTTACCAAACTGCAACAATTATTTATCATTACTTTAGCTGAATAAGATGTGAAATAGATGTCAAGAAACTTAAAAGCAGTTTGTATTATTTTGACATATTTAAATTATGAAATGTTTTAAATTTTAAATGGATTTTTTCACCATAAATATTAAGCTTTGATCATGGTCGAAGTAATTAAGTAATAAATAAGAATATTAGACTACTTAAAATGAAAAAAAAACTACTTACAGAATAGGTGATTTTAAGGTTAAATATGGGCAGTTTTTTATATTTTATTTGTATTCATTATTTTACATTTTATTTGACTTTAGTAAATATTGGTTGGTATTGAGGTTACAGTTTAAGTAGGTATTCATTTTCTTTACGAAAAGAAGATTGAAACTAAACCTCAAATTTTAATCCTAAAATAATAATATGACTAAAATAATCTTAAACATTTTCGGTTTATCTGCAAGAAATACGACAAACACCATATTGAAACGTGCTTAATAATTCGTTACAACAAATTCATGCAATAACGAATCTGTTGTTTATTAAGTTGGTATGGTAAATATTTTAAGGTTAAATATAGCAGTGTCCCACTTGAAGTCTTAATATTATCGTGCGAAACTTAAATGTTCAGGTTTATTACGCCTTTCTGTCAAAAACGGTTTTCTAGCTGGTCTTCAGTGATGCAAGGCTTCAGAGTGCACGGCGAACGGTTCATAATGACGTGTTTAATAATTCAGCAAAATATCTCGTTGGTATGAAACCATTTGTTTCATATTCATTCACCATTTGACATCGCTGCACCTCGATAATAAGCCTATTCCTCATATCTCTTAACCCTCACACTCACAGTATTTCTCTAGAACAAAGAATAACATTGTATTTATTAAACATAACACCTAATTATTTATCATTCACTAATCGAATTATACGTCATAATAAATTTAAAACTTTAAAGGCATCTTCTATCTCAACAATACCTCTGTTCTATCAACCTTTGATTAAGATTTATGTTTAGTAAAATATGAAATATTTAAATGATAACACTCACACTTAGTCCGGTTTCATTGTAAATTTGTGTAATAAAATTACATTCACTTTTACTGCATTCACTTTTTATTTGACTGCATTCACTTTTTATTTGACTGCATTTTGAAAATAATAACCACAACACCGTTAATAGCTAAATACTCGTCACCGACAATAATCACGAACCAACAAAGTTCTAAGTGAAAACGAATTGCATCTGTCTACCCCACAGAAATCGAAATAATTTACTTAGTTTTCTGTGGTCTACCTGCTAAACTTTAATATTTATGTGAACAAGACGAATGAAACAAAAAACGAATAATTATCGAACTAGTCATTACTATGAGTTGCAGACAAAGTGAGTGTGTGTGTGTGTGTGTAATGTGCGTGTCTACAGTATTGTAACAACTTATAGAAGAAGGTCGTAAGTCAAACCGAAGCGTCAGTCTATTGCTTTGTGAGATTGCTTATGGACTTTTGGTCGGTACTGTACATTGAAACGTTCCTTAATTTTTTTATTAAAGGCTAGTCTAAAAATATATTAAATAGAATCTTAGCGCATTAGGAAAATTAAATTTTAGAAGAGAAGTGTCGGAATTCATTACCTCCATTGTTTTTTATTACTTTTGTCAAAAAGTTATTCTCCATTTTATTTATCTTTCCGTCCAACTTAGGCTCATTAAGTATACAGGAGTAAATATTAGTAGGCAAAACTTCGCAGATGTCACGGTATCGATAAGTACATATATTAACAAGACAAAACAAAAAAAAAATGGTAGATACTTTAGTTACTTTAAATATTAGTTTTTTTCTGTGTAAACTTATTTATTATGTTTTTTTTGTTTATGAATAATTATTTATTTTAGTGTATTTTTTTGTACTTTTGCATGCCTTTTGGTTAAATATGGCTGTTGCTAATTATATTTTTTATGTCACCGAGTTTTGTACTTACCCATATTTGCAAAATAAATATCTTATCTTATCTTACATGGTGGCTATCGATGGATACCCATCACATCTACGGAGTTTTGCAAGCTAATTTAATTTAACCTTGTATAATTTAATTTAATTTAACCTTGTACAATTTAATTTAAATTAAACTTGTATAATTTAATTTAACCTTGTATAATTTAATTTAACCTTGTTTCATTTAATTTAACCTTGTTTCATTTTATTTTATTTAACCTTGTATAACATAATTTCACTTTGTTTAATTTAGGTATGCGTAATGATGAAACAACATGAGTCTTAGCAGAAATTATCCTTATTGACTCTATTTCATTTAAGTAATCAATGTTATTTAGGATTATCGTGACAACACACTTTTGCAACCAACTATACCTACTCTATCAGGATCCATAACGCGCGGCTTCTTAAAATTGCCAACTCATGCACATAAGACGCTTACACAGACATTGTAGCACAACTCCTACCAACTTCTGGTTTCCTGGTAATTATTAAGTACTTAGCGAGGCTTTTAAGTTCCATTCCGTTTGTCTTTGGGTTTGTTAACCGTTATTACGAGTATGTTAGCTCTCAGTTCAGGATTAAATTGCTGTAGAAGTTTTCTTTTGTAAATATCCTGGAGGCATGTTTAAATTTAATTTGCTTGATGAATATGACTGTGAGCGAAGTAAAGAAGTAACGAAGTTGGCTGTGGAGCTGTGCTTTGTAGTCTGAGATGAGATTATAAACGATGATAAGATGGTGGACTGAAGGAATTAAGGAGGAAATATAATACAGAGGTATAAGGTATTTACAAGGCAGATGTAAGAGGAAACGCCGGGAGGAGACGCCCTAAAAGGACATATTACATATTATAACTTATTAATATAATTTATTAATAATTATATAATTAAATTAATTGGGACCTGTCACTTGCTACTCTTCTCCAGTGAAGTCCAACCGTGAGTTTCAGATCATCTTCCCATCTTGTCTGTTGGCGTCCTCTGCTTCTCCTGCCATCTCTGGGATACCAGTTGGTAGAGATGGTAGAGAGTAGCAAGTGACAGGTCCCAATGGAAATTGTTAGAGGAGGCCTATGCCAAGAGGCAAACTGAGGACATATTATAATAAGAACGTTTGTACTCATATTTATGAAAAGTTCAGAATAAAAAGGCTTATTATTATGTCTTTGACATTTCTCGGGACCCTTGGGTCCCGGACCTTTGGAAGGCGTACGAGGGGCTGAAGCCAACTCGCAGAGGCCCCTTAGACGTTTTTAATGAAATGAGGGGTCGCTACTGCCCAACAACTCGCCACATGCTGCCCTGCGGGTTTTTGTATCTCTCTTGGTCTGGCTCCTCATTCCAGACCTGTTCCGGCAAAGTAAACTCTACTGGTTCAGGCCTAGAGTTTGGAGCACGCAAGCCCCACCACGACGTCAACGTAGAGATACGGCGATGGGGTTATTATTATTTCGTTTATTCATCTAGTTTCTTATTAATTTACATTTTTAAATATTTCTTAAAATAAACAGAATAAAAAAAAACATTAAAAAACTTTTTACAAAAAAAAACAACCGACTTCCAAAAAAAAACACTACAAAGTGAAAAATAACTTTAATTTCGGAAGTCGGTGTCTCGGGTTTTGTGTTTTCGTTTTTTGCCACCGACTTCCGAAATTAAAGTTATTTTTCACTTTGTAGTGTTTTTTTTTGGAAGTCGGTTGTTTTTTTTTGTAAAAAGTTTTTATTTTTCACTTTTTAGTTGTGGTACCTACCCCACACACATTCGAATACCACTAACTGCTACCAGTGACAGGAACTTATCATATCATCTACATACTAAGTGGGAAAAAAAATACGTATTTTGTAGCTAACTCAAAAACTACCCAAGCAAAGTTAATAAAATTTATATGGGACCAATTTGGGAGCATACCCTTTCAAACAAAAAAATAATTTTCAAAATCGGTCCACAAATGACGGAGAAATCGGTGGACATACATAAAAAAAAAAAAAAAAAAAAAAAAAAAAAAAAAACAAACATACGCGACGAACATATAACCTCCTCCTTTTTGGAAGTCGGTTAAAAAATATGAAAAATAGAGGTCCACCGGTGTCGGGAGCAGGATCCAAGCTACCGGTGGTTAGGGCTGCAGAGAGAGGAACCTCCTCACAATGCGAGCCGTATCGAGGAGTACTGCTTTCTGGATCAGGCCTTTGATCGAACCGCCTAACGAGAGCCTCAAGAGATGTTGGTCGAGGCTCTTGGCCATCAGGCCGTTGGCCGTTACGACAATCGGCACAATGGTAGCCGAGCTCACACTCCACATGTTGATGACAACCTCGTGTGCTAAGTCGAGATATTTTATTTGTTTCTCTTTCTCAGCTTTCACGAGGTTCTCGTCATGTGGAATGGTAACATCGACTATCATTGCGTGGCGCGCTAATCGATCTATCACCACTATATCAGGCTTATTGGCAACAATAGTCCTGTCAGTAATGATAGACCGATCCCAGTACAACGTGACATGGTCATTTTCGAGAACTGGGTCGGGCACATACTTGTAATACGGTACCTCAGAATCTACAAGTTTATATTTCAAAGCAAGCTGTTGGTGGATAATCCTGGCACCTTGGTTATGTCTGTGCAAGTATTCGCCGTTAGCCAGACGAGAACAACCCGAGATGATATGTCTGATGGACTCACCCGGCCGGTGGCATGCCCGACACACGTCAACCGTCCCGTCCTTCATAATATGTCTCCGGTAGTTATTCGTCAAGATAACTTCTTCCATAATTGCACAGACGAAACCTTCAGTTTTTCCGAAAAGGTCACCAAAACGTAGCCAGGATACGGACGTTAGAAAATCTACACTGGGCTCATGAAGAGCCCGATAGAAGCGCCCGTGAAGTTCCTTGCTTTGCCATACCTCCTTGCGGTCATCAGTAGTAAGTGCCACAGGTTTGTGCCAGTTCTCTTTAGCCATGGAGAGCGGGGTAAGTCCCTTGTCCACTGATACCACATCACGGTGCATACCCACTTCGGTTTTAAGAAAATATTCTCTGAGATTGCACACCTCGCCGTTGTGGAGGGTTTTCGCATTTAAGAAGCCTCGACCCCCGCACTTCCGCGGGATGTACAATCTCATCACCGATGATCGTGGGTGATGCATCCGGTTTGCGGTCAACAGTGTACGGACCCTTCTATCCAGGGCATCGAGTTCGGTCTGAGTCCATTTGAGTATACCGAAAGAGTACATCAATACTGGCATGACCCAACCGTTGAAGGCGCGCACCTTATTTCCGCCTGAAAGAAGACTAATTAATACCTTCTTCAGGCGACCAAAGAAGCGTTCCTTCAGCGATTGCTTCATGTCAGCAACGTTGATGCGTAACGCTTCCGACATACCCAAATACTTATAGCTTTCGGTTGAAGAGAGGGATCTTAGGTGTATGGGGTCCGAGAGTTGAGTTCCCTCGGATTACATAATCTCCCCTCACTTTACATGCATGACTGCACATTTGTCCACACCAAATTCCATCCTGATGGCGCTACTGAATGTTTCAGTTACCTTCAGTAGCTCCATTAGTCACAATTTGTTGGGGGCAAAGAGTTTCAAGTCACCCATGTAGAGGAGGTGAGATATGACCTGACCACCTCTCCTCAACCGATAGCCTAGACCAGAATCCTCCAGCAGTGTGCTTAGAGGATTCAGGGCTAAGCAAAACCAAAGTGGACTCAAACTGTCGCCCTGAAATATTCCCCGTTTAATCCATACAGGCTCATCATTCCCCTGGATCTGTCGACATCCTGGATAGCGAAGGACCGTCCTCCATTGCCCCATACACGACATCAGGAAGGTGCGTAGAGTTGTATCTATCTTGTACAATTCTAGCACCCTCATGAGCCATGTATGTGGTACCGAGTCGTAAGCCTTCTTATAGTCTATCCAGCATGTGGACAGATCCTTGCGGGATCGACGAACCTGTTGGCTTATGGCCATGTCGATGAGGAGTAGCTCCTAAGTACCGCGGGACCCATTCCTACATCCATTTTGAGAAGGAGACATAATTGAGTTATTTTCAATGTGTGTGTTAATTTTCACTCTCAAAATAGATGTAAGAAGTTTATAAACCGTCGACAAACATGTGATCGGTCTATAATTCTTGGGTTACGCGGGACTACCTGACTTATGGAGCAGGTGGGTAATGCCTGTTGTTAGGAACTGTGGTAGCGACCCAGACTCCAAGGATGTCTGGAACTGAGATGCCAGGCAAGTGTGTGAACTAATTAGCTATTTTGGCCAAAAGTTGTGCAGCCCGTCCGGTCCCGGTGACTTCCAATTCGGTAACGGACGGACTGCTCATAGTTTCACACACTCGCTCGACATACTGCATCCAGTCAGCCTCAGCGTGACAAACGGGCACCGACCATATGCTGCGCCAGAATGCACTTGTGGCGGCATCATCCGGACGGCGCACGTCTGTCACATTTTATTCAGGTCGCTCCCAAGCTCTATATACCCACCTTTCATCGCTCTGGAACATGCGATTCTGCGTGTATCGATCAACCCGCCGCTTATACCTCCGAATACGGCTCGCCCATGCACAAACTTTCTGCTTCAGGAAGTCGATGCGCTCTGTGACACGGGACATGTATTCTCGAGGGCTGATTCCAGTCCCCGAGAATGCCCGCCTTACAAAGCGCATCACTCGTGGTCGTGCATTGCCCTCCCTGAAGCAGTATAGTTTGCCGATGAGTACCCTAGCCCCATCGATACGTCGCTCGATCCTGCACTGCCAGGCTGGTACGGCTAGTTTTGGTCGAGTAGCGTCACAGTTTGGGAACTTAACGTTAGCTAAACGACATGCCGCAACAGCCGCGCAATACAGGATTGAGTGTGTATCAATGAGATCCTTGCTGCTCTCGAAAAAATTCGTAAGCTGCAAGTCCAAGGCACACACCAGCGCCCTCTTTTTTTTGTGCATGGGTAGGCGTGGTAATCGGGGTCTAAGTTCGGTCGGAGTGTACCTATACTCGTGAAACGCATCCTCCAGTGCGCTCCTACAATCGGTCGTTACACTGGCTACTTACTGTGGCAACCCTATCATCCTCCTCTTCAACATCATGATTGAACCGCGGCGGGATTGCATCAATATTATTATTATTCTTTTATTTCATTTAAATACTTATAAATTATGTTTTTAAATATTAGAACAAAGAGAATTTAAAAACATTTAAAAATATAAAAAATAGTAGCCCACCGGTATCGGGAACAGGGTCCAAGCTACCGGCACGGCGGTCAGGGCTCCAGAGAGAGGAACCTCCTGACAATGCGAGCCGTGTCCAGGAGTACCGCTTCCTGAATCAAGCCGTTGATCCAGCTGCTCAACGAGAGCCTCCTTAGGTGTTGGTCGAGACTCTTGGCAATTAAGCCATTGGCTGATACGACTATCGGCACAATGATCGCTGAGTCCATATCCCACATGTCAACAATCTCGCGAGCCAAGTCAAGATACTTGATTTGTTTGTCTTTCTCGGCTTTCACGAGGTTCCCGTCATGCGGGACTGTTATGTCAATAATCATTGTGCGCCGCTCTACTCGATCCACCACCACTATATCAGGTTTATTGGCAACAATAGTCCTGTCAGTGATGATGGATCGATCCCAGTACAATGTGATATTTCCATTTTCGAGAACTGGGGCGGGCACATACCTGTAGTACGGCACTTCCGATTCCACAAGGCCGTATTTCAGAGCAAGTTGCTGATGGATAGTCCTGGCTACAAGGTTGTGTCTATGCAAGTACTCTTCGTTAGCTAGACGAGAACACCCGGAGATAATGTGTCGGATTGATTCTCCCGGACGGTGGCATGCCCGACAGATGTCAACCGTGCCATCCTTCACAATAAATCTCCGGTAATTGTTCGTCATGATAACTTCATCCATAATTGCACAGATAAAACCTTCGGTCTCCCCGAAGAGGTCACCAAAACGTAGCCAGGCCACGGACGCCAGTAGATCAACATCGGGTCCATGTAGGGCCTGGAAAAAGCGTCCGTGAAGCTCCTTACTCTGCCATACCTCCCTGCGATCGTTAGTGTCAAGCACTACAGGTTTGCGCCAGTTCTCTTTAGCCAAGGAGAGTGGGGTAAGACCCTTGTCCACGGCGACCACATCTCGATGCATCCTCACGTCGGCTTCTAGGAAATATTCCTTGAGACTGCATATCTCGCGATTGTGGAGGGTCTTAGCGTTTAAAAAGCCTCGACCTATAAGTATTTGGGTATGTCGGAAGCGTTGGGCATCAATGTTACTGACATGAAGCAATCGTTGAAGGAGCGCTTCTTTGGCCGCCTGAAGAAAGTATTTAATAGTCTTCTATCAGGCGGAAACAAGGTGCGCGCCTTCAACGGTTGGGTCATGCCGGTTTTGATGTACTCTTTCGGCATACTCAAATGGACTCAGACCGAAATCGACGCCCTGGATAGGAGGGTCCGTACGCTGCTGACTGCAAATCGAATGCATCACCCACGGTCGTCGGTAGTGAGACTGTATATCCCGCGGAAATGCGGAGGTCGAGGCTTCTTAAATGCTAAGACCCTGCACAACCGTGAGATATGCAGTCTCAGGGAATACTTCCTAGAAACCGACGTGGGGATGCACCGACATGTAGTCTCAGTGGACAAGGGCCTCACCCCGCTATCCTTGGCTAACGAGAACTGGCGCAAACCTATAGTACTAGATACTAATGACCGCAGGGAGGTATGGCAGAGCAAAGAGCTTCACGGGCGCTTTTACCAGGCCTTACATGGGCCCGATGTAGACCTGTTAGCATCCGTATCCTGGTTGCGATTCGGTAACCTCTTTGGGGAAACCGAAGGTTTTGTCTTTGCGATTATGGACGAAGTTATGATGACGAACAACTACCGGAAATATATTGCGAAAGACGGCACGGTTGACATCTGTCGGGCATGCCACCGGCCCGGAGAATCAATCCGACACATTATTTCTGGCTGTTCTCGTCTGGCTAACGGAGACTACTTGCATAGGCACAACCTTGTAGCCAGGATTATCCACCAGCAACTTGCTCTGAAATACAATCTAGTGGAATCGGAAGTATATTGGCAACAATAGTCCTGTCTGTGATGATAACAGACAGGACTATTGTTGCCAATAAGCCAGACATAGTGGTGATAGATCGATTAGAGCGTCGCACAATGATTATTGATATAGCGGTCCCGCATGACGAGAACCTCGTGAAAGCTGAAAAAGATAAACAGATCAAGAATCTTGACCTGGCTCGCGAGGTTGTCGACATGTGGGATGTGGATACAGCAATCATTGTGCCGATAGTCGTGACGGCCAATGGCATAATAGCCAAGAGCCTCGACCAACACCTGAGGAGGCTCTCGTTAGGCAGCTGGATCAAGGGCTTGATCCAGAAAGCGGTACTCCTGGACATGGCGCGTATTGTTAGGAGGTTCCTCTGTCAGGAGCCCTGACCACCGGTGGCTTGGACCCTGTTCCCGACACTTATTTTTTATATTTTTAAATGTTTTTAATAATTTTTAAAAGAATATTTAAAAATGTAAATTATATGTTTATAGATGAATTAAAGAATATTAATAATTATAATAAGAATTTAATTAATAATAATATTATTTAATTAATTTAATTAATAATAATATTAATTAATTAATTGTCTCGTTGGTCTAGTGGTCGCAAGCGCTACTGCTGAGCATGAGGTCCTGGGTTCGATTCCCGGGTCGGGCAAAGTGTTATTGGGTTTTTCTATCTGAAATTTCTCAGTAGCAGCTCGGAGTCTGGATTTGTGCCCGGTTGATGGCAATAGGCTCGCCCCCTATTACATGGGACTTAAACATAACTGGCGAAATGTGGGTGTACCTGCTACAGGGACACCTCTGCCCAACCCTTCGGGGAAACAAGGCGTGATGTTATGTTTATGTTATGTTATGTAATTTAATTAATAATAATATTATTTAAACGTCTTTGACATTTCTCGGGACCCAGGGGTCCCGGACCTTTGGAAGGCGTACGAGGGGCCGAAGCCAACTCGCAGAGGCCCCTTAGACGTTTTTAATGAAATGAGGTACCAACCGACGATTATCCCTGTTCGCACTATGCAAGTACTGCCAAGGACAACCCCCGGTTGGTGTAGGACTATTGTAAGATATGGAAACAAAGATATCGGACTATGGGTTTGGGTTGCTAAAGTGGACTGGTCACCTGGAACTATGGAAGGACTATGGCCCCTGCCTGATCTATGTTTTATATGCACACGGATAAAATGGCAGGGGGTGACTTGCACACTCAATAATGGGCCCCCGAAAACGGTCGCTAGCACATAGTGTCGTAGCGACAAGGGAGCAACACGTCCTGAGGTGCTAATGAGGAGTGGAGAGGTATTCCACGGCTATCAGGACAATCCCGGAAGTACGGTCAAGATCCCTACTAGCATCTTACTGGAATACTTCCTTCCTCCGAGCACGTTTGCTCTAGTGAATCTCCACTCAAGCCGGCCAATAAAGGCAAGAATGAGGTGGGAGCTCTGTTCCTCGTCAGTGTTCACTCCAGCCGGCCAATAAAGGCAAGCCAGAGGTGAGGAACAAGACTTCTCCCGGAGATAGGGTCCGTGGGGTCGCAACTGCCCAACAGCTCGCCACATGCTGCCCTGCGGGTTTTTGTATCTCTCTTGGTCTGGCTCCTCATCCCAGACTCGTTCCGGCAAAGTAAACTCTACCGGCACAGGCCTAGAGTTCGGAGCGCGCAAGCCCCACCACGACGTCAACGTAGAGATACGGCGGTGGGGATAATATTATTATTATTAATTAAATTAATAATATAATTTATAAGTGACCTTATTGGTTACGTTCTTCAGAAAAGTGAGGTGCGTAGTAGTAACTCTGCGAAAGGCGAAGCAAAAGGAGTATGTAAGGATCGTAACGGGTGGCGTTCCGTAGTTTCTGTCTACCCCCATGGAAAGAAGGCGTGAGTTTATGTTTATACGTATGTATGTAAAAGGAAGTGTGATTTATTGGAAATTATTAATAATTGTCCATCATTATTAATAATTACCTCTTGATTTGGTAAATGTGAATATAAAATTGAAATTCACCACTTTTATCAATAATTGTTATTGTTATTAATTGTGTACAATAAGTTGCCTAAGAGCTGGAAGGAGCTTAATAATGTACACTTGAAAAGAAAACTGAAGACACATTTAATAAATAAAGCATATTATAACATTAGCGAGTTCCTCGAGGAAAAATTTATATTGACATAGTAGCGATTTGATTTAATTATGTTTTATTTTATTTTTTGTGTTTGTAAATTTTTTGATCTTTATATTGTTTTTTTTATTGTTGACATGATTATTGTGTATTATTAACTTATTTTTGTTTTAGAGTTCTGTTTGATTTTTGTTATTTTGCTCTTTAACTACTTAATTTAGTGTTATTGGAAGAGAATGTTTTAATTAATTAATAATATTCCTGAAAATTTGCACGTCACATCATGTGGCAAACATGCGTACCTAATAATGTTCTTACCATCTTGCATGCATGTATTTTCTTGTATGTATGACACATGTTTAAGCAAAGAAATATTATCTTATCTTATTAATAATATAATTCACTACCTATTCTCGTCGGTAAAATTTGGTAATAAAATAAGACCCGAAGTTATTTATCCAGTAAGTCTTTATTTATAATACAGTACTTACTTACAAATACATAACTAAAATAAACTTTAATGAAAAATCATATTTGTATAATAATATAGGTACAAATATGATTTTTCATTAAAGTTTATTTTAGTTATAAAAAGCCTTCTCTATAAAATAGAGAAGGCTTTTTATAAATGACCCGCATAGAATGGCGATGGCGATTTTCTTTAAAACATTTCAGACTGAAATATTTTGTACTTAAAAGTATGTCATTTAGTTGAATAGATTAATAGGGTGTAGGTAGCCCATGTCTCACGAGTAACAAATTGTTGTTGTAGAACGCTGTGATTTGTCCTCGCGATGGATTTGTCAACTTTGTGAACTTACTTTTTGTTCTGAATTTATGTTTCTGTTTTTCAAGGGTAGGTTTTATGAAGAAATTAAAGTTTTTTAATAACGTATTTTTAAGTTTTAGGAAAAAGAAATTGAATGTCTTCTAAGTGAAATGGATCTTGGTACAAAATAAGCGTATTGTTCATATATTTTTTCAAATTGAGTTAAGTTGTCCTAAAGTACCTAGTTGTGACAGACTCGGAAATAAAAGGCTTTCATCTCAAATGTCTGTGAAGTAATGGAAAAGCTATTTGCTGTGCTCAGTTTTGTATGAGCACTATTCCTTCAAGAATAGTGCTCAACTTTATAAAATTTGCTGTCAGTTTCTGTCTATCAACCTTTTTTATCACCAAATTTTTTTTTTCAGTTCCTATTCATCGATAGTTTTATTTGTAATCTAAAGTTATAGGGTTACGTTTATGCCTGGTTGATCGCAATAGGCTCGCCCCCTATTACATGGGACTTAAACATAACTGGCGAAATGTGGGTGTACTATAGGTACACCTCTGCCTAACCCTTCGGGGAATACAGGCGTGATGTTAACTTAAAGGTGATGATAAACTTGAGCATTCACTTGTAACAGAACATCGAGCATTCGTCGTTTTTAAATTTGTCGATTTGAACAACGAACAGAGCCACGCATAGAGCCAAACATAGCTACGAACATTTTCACGATCATTCTAGCGATTGCTTTAGTCAATGCTCGTCATGGGGTGCGGGAGGCATAGAGGGACGGCGGTGAAACAATGACAGAATGGTTCGGCTCGGCAAAAAGCTGGAAGCAAATTTACTGTCCTTTCGCTAGAGTGCTCGCTGAAACGCTCCCGTTTATTTTTCTGTAATATAACATTCGCTAGAATGCTCATTACAAATGAATGCTCAAGTTTATCAGCACCTTTAACGTTACAAGTCTAACTGAGAGTTGCCAATGTCTCACTAACAGCATCGTTTCTTTCAAATATATGAATATAGTACGCAATATTTTCTGAAATTAGATATCATATTTAGAATAGACTTCTGCTTCCCCTTTCAGGATATTTTTTTTAATTCTTTTTATTAGCCTGCACTGTCCCACTGCTGAGCAAAGGCCTCCCGCCTCCCCCAAATCCTTTCATGCATCCTTTTCCAGAGCCACCTCCATCCAACCCTTGTGGTACGTGTCTAGGTCGTCGTCAGGATATACAGGCATGATATTATGTAACTAATATCTAAAAAAAATCCTAGTAACAAAATAACTGTCTCTATTACGCCATATTATTTTTTTTCCCTGTCTCTCACCTACCTATCCATTGTTCCTGCAATATTCTTTCCATATTTCTAGCGCATAGCATTTTCTTTTAAAAGCTGCAACGTTGTAAGCTGACATAATGACGTTTAATATAATGAGCAGTACCGCTTGTGTTTGACAGCTCCTATCTAGCTGGAAGGCTAAAGGCTAAGGCAAGGCTATAGAATCTGTGAATCTATAGCCTATACAACGCTGCGAGGCTCTTTTGGCGCGTGGCCAAAATCGGAACTAACGCCGCTATTTTGTTTTGTTAGTACAATTTCTATGACAATTTCGCAAATGTTTACCGACGCCCCCCTGTCAATGTCATTCAAGCGCCAAAAGATCCTTGTAACACTCCAGTCTATAGTAGGTATTATAGTCAACTAGCTGACCCAACGTTGACGTTGACGTTAACTACGTTGTGCTAACCAAATTTAAATAATTCATACAAAATTCTCATAGAAAATACACTTTCAGTTTACCCGAAATTTTAAATTTTCTCGGCAACTTTAAAAAAAAATCTTTCCATTTGTAGAACCTGATTCGGACTATCTATTTATATTGTAACAGCGAATCAATTTTCACGCTTCCCCTTAAGACCAAGACCAAATATTTGTTGACATTCAGATGATCTAAAGAGTTGCCATAAAAAATATGAATTAAAAAGTTAGGCAAAAATCCGCGAAATTTCGCGGGATTATGGTAGGAACATTTTAAAACAAATCAAATCTTTCCAGCCGTTCTCAAGTGACGCGCCTACCAACGAACAACATTTCTGTTTTATTATATAACATGACCGGAATAACGCACACCACCAAACACCCCAATTAGAATATTGTGCTATAATCGTAATACTATTAGAATATTGTGCTATAATCGTAATACTATACACTGAATTTTTCTAATAGGTATAATAGTAGTTTATGAAACTGTTGCATAATGTTTCACACGAATGTTTTAATATCTATTTATGTGCAGTTTCATACACTACTTTATCTACTATCATATACTGGGATTGAACCTACTAAATAATAGATCAAAATTAAATTTAAAGATCAAGAATAAAAAAATCCCTCGAAATTCATTACAACTGGACGTATGTATGTCGCCTGCACCAGCACATCACCGTGCATGCGCTGCAGCGGGTGCTGCTGTCCCTCGCTTAAACGTTCCATCACAAAAGTTGATGGAAACTCCTTGGTGATATTAACTTCTTGGATTAGCCCTGTATCGTAATTTAAAAAAAAATGTTTTATAGCATTATTTTGTTAGAGAAAAAGTATTATAATAGGATTCGGTTTTAAAATTTCGGTATTGTGTTTATAAAGTATGTCAATATAAACTCGTTTTGAAGTTCGAATATTATGCATATCGAATATTACGCTATGAGAAAAAATAAAACATTGTTTATTTATTAAATTAGTGTGGGAAAAAATTGTGTTCACATTACAAATCTACGCACGCACACAGTCGCACACGTATGTGGGTATAGCGTAGCGGAGCGCGGAGGGTTACTCATTTTGGTTTGTTTTGACTGTACAGAAGTGTGACTGTAATTTACGTAGTTTTTATTATTTTTGAGATAAAAATTACCTGTATAATGTCAGAAACCGATTCAATAAAAAAAACATAATGTGCATTATTCAAGTAAGTACACATTGGTGCCGATTCCCTTGTTCACAAACTAAACTAAATTTAAGTTCAGTGCATCTTTTTCTTTCCATTTCATTAAGAAAAGGACAGAAGATAAATTTTTGTTTAGTCCTGTCAAATTAATCAGCGCCTGTCACTACTCCATACAAGTTTAGACGCGATTAAAAACTTGCCTACTAAAATTACGTCAATTTACGTCAAGCGCTGATTAATTTGACAGGACTAAACTAAAATTTATCTTCTGTCCTTTTCTTAATGTTTCTTTTATAGGCATAGTTTAAAATATTGAGAGCATTTTCGTTAGGAAAAAGGACACTTGGCATGAATGAAGTTTGAAAATACAATAATTACTTTAATGCATTTTCCAATAGTGCATTCAGGAAAATTAATTGTTTACCAAATTGACTTAAAATCACATTTCATTCTTTGACGGTTGGACGAAATGGCTGTCAATTTGATAAACAGGCAATTTCCCTCCATAATCAGCCTATAATGTTCCCACTGCTGGGACACAGGCCTCCTCTTTGTGAGAGGGAGTGGGCCGTAATCTACCACGTGGTCCCAGTGCGGGTTGATAGATGTCACATGTCTTCGAATTTTTGGTTCTAGGACATGCCGGTTTCATATTTTCCTTCACCGTTTTGAGAACAGTGGTGATGAAATAATTTACACAATGTAAAGCCCCAGTTAAGGTTCGAACTTACGACCTACAACTCGCAAGTCACGGCCGTTACCACTGGGCTACCATTACAATACCAATTTCCCTGACTGTACATTATGGTAGCCGCATCAAAAGTTCAAGATCTACATAAACACTTTTATTTTCACATTCTGCCAGATAAGCTGTCAGTGGCGCCTAAAAAAAATTACTTCCCGTTGCAAAAATCATAATAGAAACAAACAAACAACAAAATAATCATTAAATTCAGAGGAAAAACATTTAAACAAACATACACTGGGCTAATTTATCGCCTGTAAAAAGAACAAAAGGTGCTTACAAAGCGAATAAAACGGACCCAAATAAGGCTTCACGTCTCGGGTCCACGACAAATAATAGTACTAGCATGGCATAGATAGATATTATAATATATTTTTCGAAACGGTTTCGTCTTAACAACCTAATAAAAGATTTGTTTCGGTTACGATCGAACAGAACGTTATTCTTGAAGAAGAACAAAATTTAAATCGTTCTCGGTAAATAAACCGTTTTTAACTATTTTTGGGTTGATCGATAGAAAACTCGCGATACAACTCAAATCACAATTTAACTAAACAAGTTTATGGTCGTCGGCGCACGCCCCGTGCGCGGTTGCGTCCTGCGGAATAAACCGGTTTTTGTAAACGTTCTCATTTCGTTTTCGTTCCGAACAAAATGTTGTAGTTGTACAAAAACTGTGCGAAACGTTATTTTAAATAACGTTTCCGAGCCCTGACAGAAGATCGATTACATACAACAAGAGGAAACGCACACACCCATAGACCCATAGACACGCTTCGCGTGAAGCGAGCCAAAGCGAACGCCAAGGCGACTTTTTGCAGCGATACAATCGCGATGCTGTCGCTAGTCTTATACGCCCCCACGTAACCACGATTTTGCATGGCTACTATCCCGGTACAGCATCGATACATGCAGTAGGAATGCTTGTCTGAGTCTTCACAGCCATGGGCACTGTCTTTATTCGATGTTGGCCGACACAGTTGCGCGTTACTAGCGATGCTGAATCGATACTATGCGATCGTGTCGCTATTGAATTGCAAGTTGTAAATGCGACAAACGAAACGTGCTACTGATTCGCTCTGACCACCCTTAGGGCGGTCGCCCACGGTGACTTTATGCAGCGATTCAGTAACGCGTTTCGTTAAAACGCGTCTGCATCGCTAGTTTTGGCCGATGGTCGCATTAGCAACGCGTGACAGAAACTATTCAGTAGCGATACAATAACATAGTATCGCGCTTCTGCATTGATGCAAACGCGCGACTGTATTGATTCAGCATCGCTAGTAACGCACGATCGCTTTGGGCGGCATCGGGTAAAGGAAAAGTGGGGTACAATGTGCCACGGCTGTGACGGCATAGACAGGCATTCACAACTACAACTGTACCGATACTGCTTCGCGTTTGATTGAATTCTGCATCGCGACTGTATCGATTCCGAATCGCGGCTGTATCGCGGTAGTAGCGATACAGAATCGTGGTTACATGGGCGCAGGTATACAACCAGTGGCAGTATCTCGTGATGCTGCCACTGGTTGTATACCTGCGCGGCAAAGACCGGGATACAGTCGTCTGTATCGTGGTCTTTTTGCGATTGTATCGCTACAGAACGGCTGCAAAAAGTCGCCATGGGCTAGCACCCTTAGATCTCCGTTCGTAAACGTCTATTTACGCTTGCGTCTATTTTCTCTCTTTGGAAGAAGCCGTCCTTCTGTACTTATCTATTTTGTGGTAACGGTACGAGAAACTTAATTTCGTAAGTTCCGGACGAAATATTAAAGTGCAGTTGTATTGCGTTCTCGCAAATTTAATATAAAGGAAGGTTTATATGGAATGGTCTTGAGAAATGAGACTAACGAAGCTAATTCTGCTGGTTTATTTAGCAGTTGTTATTTTTTTAAGAAGGTTACAGTTGTTAAAAGAAAATGGCGGATGAAGGAAATTATGGACGGATCGTGTGAATAATGAGATTGGGTTTAGGGTTAAAACATCTTGTGGAACAAATAGGTCAAACCTTAGCGAGGAACTTAATCCCAAGGCGCAAAATGAAAGCCTTTTAATTAACAAAACAACTAGATAGATACAGTTAGGTACAGCCTATCAAGTCTATAATATAAATTAAAACCTCACAGTTCTGACCTTATTTCTAGAGGTGAGTACTAGATTTTCTACCACTTTACTCTCGCATATTTCACTGTGATTTATTTTAAGTACTTGATGTTGAATTATCCTTTTGCTGTATATTTCCAGCTTAAAAGAAGCTGTCTCCGATGTTGAAAGAATGTGGCTGGGTAGATAAGATTCAGAAGGCAGAGTTCGTTTATCACAGATAACTCGAATACGTTATTTAATTCTGATTGGCTATTTTTTTTTGCGTTACAACGTTTTAAAATTATGTTCTGCACAAATAAAACGTACAGTAAAATACAAAAAAAAAAAAAAAACGTAAAATACACACCTAAAGAGTAGCCAAAAGCCTCCTAACCAAGCAGTAGAAATCAGTCAATTTTGTCTATCGTACAGTAAGTTTATCAATAATTGTGAGTGTATACCCACAATTATTATTACATCTTTTACGTTCCCATTCAATATAATTATATCCTCCTATAAACCCCAGTTTTATCTTATTTCTCTCATCGTAATAAGTGAAACAGAGCAAAACATTAACCTCTAGTTTCCTTATCAAGGAGATTGTTTCCTTTGACCACATAACAACAAGTTCTGCCATAATGAGACCCTTATACCACCGCACTGTGTAATTCTGTTTTTATTAAAACCTCTTGTTATCACACCACGGTAAAATAAACTCTATTTCTATCTGATAAGGTTGAGTTTTCACTCTGTGGTAAAAGGGTTGTCAACGAAGTAATCCGTATATTACTTGTCCCACGATATTAAGACACACAATAGTACATTTTGTATTGTCTGAGTGAAGATTATGATAAGTGAATTACTTACTTACCTACTTAAACGTGGTCGCTCACAATGGGCCTTATCAGAAGGCTAAAAGTCACCCAGAGGGCAATGGAGAGGGCTATGCTTGGAGTTTCCCTACGTGATCGAATCAGAAATGAGGAGATCCGCAGGAGAACCAAGGTAACCGACATAGCCCGAAGAATTGCGAAACTTAAGTGGCAATGGGCAGGGCACATTGCTCGTAGAACGGATGGCCGATGGGGCCGAAAGGTTCTGGAGTGGCGACCGCGTACCGGAAGACGTAGCGTTGGAAGGCCTCCCACAAGATGGACCGATGACCTTGTGAAGGCCGCAGGAATCCGCTGGATGCGGAAAGCACAGAATCGGTCGAAGTGGAGGTGCTTGGGGGAGGCCTATGTTCAGCAGTGGACGTCTTTCGGCTGAAATGATGATGATGATGATGACAATTTTTCGTTGAGTTTCCTTGGTTTTGGTACAAGGTAGGTAAGTAAAAGAGATTTGTGTTCAGATTTAAGTTTCACAAAAAACTTTTTTTGTTTATTATTCTGCAGTGGTCGTTTTAAAGAGACTATAAATATCCTAGAGAGATAAAGCAAGCAAATGTATCGAAAAACGTAACTGTGGAATGCCAAATTTGTAGTTCCACTTACAAATTGAGTTCTTTAATTTGATTATTTTTGAATACTCAAACCCGGAATTCTTAGTTCGTTTTTTAATTCCAGAGAGTAATTTGACAGGTGCAAATGTCAAACTCCAAATTAAAAAAAATAAACAACAATCACTTAAAATGACAAATAAGTCTCTGGGATTAAAAAACTTTGTATAGTTTAAATCATTTCACAATCTGCGGGCACGGCAGTGTCAAGTCAAGCTTGAGATTAACTTTATAACCTCAATTTATCAATATTCAATTATTGTTTGAAATAATTTTTGGAAAAAGTTTGTTTATTTATTAGGGACAAAAAACAGTTACATGCTACAAAATGCAAAGAAATAATTAAACTAACACTTAACAGACATGTAACCCACACCCCCAGTTGTGAGATATAATGTTGAAACTATCATCTATCATCGACTCATCGTATATTGTTTTCTTGATTTTTTTCTTTATTGCTCCCAATTAACGATGTTTTTTTTAACGTACCTAAAATATTTGTATGTTAAAAGGTTAAAAAAATCGCGTCCATATATTTACAGGTATCACGATATAATTATATTTAACATACACACATCACAAATATACTATATGAAAACAATAGGGTTTCGGGGCGAAGAACAGGTTTCGTAAAATATATCTTGGTGCGTTCACAGCTGACGGATGTCGATTTTTGTCAACAAAGGTGCGCGTCGTCTGTTTTTCACGCGGCTTCTAGATCATTCTAGCTAGAAGCTGCACCTTTATTGCTCGAGCGAATAGTGGCGGGAGCGGTTCGAAATATAATCGCGTTATAACCTTCTAAATACAGATAAATGTGTAATACTAATTCTCTTTAGTGAGTGATTCCGTAAGAATTTATCTGAACAGGGTTTGTTTATATTTTTATCTGATTATTTTGGAACAAATCATACATAGATCTATAAGTACATCCACATCTTGACACGGCGTACGTCAAGACGCTGTATGCGACGTATGACGTTTATTAGGAGTCTTTGTATACAATAACTTATCGAACTTTACGATCATCACGCACCTGCTCGAGCGAATAGTGGCGGGAGCGGTTCGAAATATAATCGCGTTATAACCTTCTAAATACAGATAAATGTGTAATACTAATTCTCTTTAGTGAGTGATTCCGTAAGAATTTATCTGAACAGGGTTTGTTTATATTTTTATCTGATTATTTTGGAACAAATCATACATAGATCTATAAGTACATCCACATCTTGACACGGCGTACGTCAAGACGCTGTATGCGACGTATGACGTTTATTAGGAGTCTTTGTATACAATAACTTATCGAACTTTACGATCATCACGCACCTGTTCGAGCTGTTAAGGTTAGACATTTGCCAGCGCCGTGGCTCACAAATGAGATTAAAACGCTTATGCAGAAAAAAGTTACGGCAAAGTCTAAATTTAAGCGTAGGGCTAATGACGCTAACAGGGAAAGATATTTCTCCATACGTAATCACTGTAATAAGGTGTGTAGGAATGCTAATCGCCACCACATTCATACTTCTGTCCAAAATGGGGACGCATCCAAAGTTTGGAAATTTCTTAGATCATTGGGGGTCGGTAAAACACGACAAGACACAATTCCAAAAGACATAGACATTGAAGCTATGAATGCTCATTTTACTGCCTCGTCCAATTTTGATAGGACAATAAAATTAAATACACTTAATTATCTTTCTTCACTTCCGACTCTCAGTTATTCTCCATTCTTTTTTAATCAGTTCTCCGCATGTGATGTTAAGAAGAGCATACTATCGATAACTTCCAATGCAGTAGGAAGTGACTGTATCAGCCGTAATTGGAAATTCAATTGGGAGTTCATTTTACCCTATTGAATGTCTATTTCATGAAATCATGACATTTGGGGCCAATTCTAACTTGTAGAAGTTGTATTGATGATTACCTGTGATGAGTACCTGTGTTGGATTTTATCCTTCCCGTCATTTGTCACATCCTCAATTTTTCTGCATCTAGTGGTGTATTTGCATGTTCATGGAAAGATGCTCAAATAATTCCTTTACCTAAAAAGTCAAATCCCTCATCCTTTTCTGAATACCGTCCAATATCCGTCCTACCATTCCTATCCAAAGTCCTTGAACGGTTAGTAATGCTTTTAATACCGTTGATTTTGACATTTTGCTTGGTATTTTATGCTCTCTTAACATATCTCCATCGGTAATTGACTGGTTTCGTACTTACCTGTTCGGCCGCCGGCAACGTATTTGCATTGGAGAGACCTTGTCTTCCTGGAGTAATACTTCTGCCGGTGTACCTCAGGGTGGTGTTCTATCTCCTTTACTTTTCGCAGTTTTTATTAACTCAATCTCCGACGAACTAATTTCTTTCTACCATCTTTATGCAGATGATTTACAAATTTACTCGCGAGCTCCTCCTGGAAATCTATCCGAGGCTATCTCAACGATTAATCGTGATCTGGCCCGTATATGCGACTGGAGTAAGAGATATGGACTTATGGTCAACCCCATAAAGACACAGGTTGTGGTGGTAGGCAGTTCTAGGACGGTCTCAAGGATCGACTGGACGACTCTTCCCCAAGTTTCTTTTGACGATTCAGTAGTTCCATTCAGTGAGAAAGTTAAAAACTTGGGGATCTTCATTGATAAAAACTTTTCATGGACTGCCCAGCTACAGGAAGTTAGCCGCAAACTATTTGCATCCGCTGCATCTTTGAGGAGATTACGTAATTTTCTACCGACTGCCACCAAGATTGCGCTTGCACAATCGCTACTTCTTCCCATCCTTGACTATGCTGATGCCAGCTATCTTGACCTTACCCAAGACCAACTCGATAAACTTGAGCGGCTTCAAAATGTTTGTATAAGGTTCATATTCGGTTTGCGCAAATACGACCATGTTTCCGAATTTCGTGTGAAGCTCAAGTGGTTACCAATTCGCCTTCGCCGGAATGTTCATATTCTTTCCCTTTTGTATAATGTGCTTTTTTCCCCTTCCACCCCTCTTTATCTCAAGAAACGTTTCCAGTTTCTTTGCGACTCCCACACAAAATTTTTAAGGTCATCAGATAACTTGAAGCTTAAAATGCCTATGCATTCCACTACTTTCCTCGACAAGTCCTTTACTGTCCAGGCCGCTCGTTTGTGGAATGCATTGCCAGTTCAAATTAAACGCGCGCAATCATTACCTATATTTAAGAGACTCGTGAAGGAACATTACTTGTCGTTGTGATCTTGTTCTCGTAACTGTAATTATCCATAGTCTTCATTTATTTTTGTTGCTTATATATTTAGTAAGTATGTATATATTTATGTATCTATTATTTAGGATATGTATATATCTGTGTATCTATTCTTGTATATTGTATATTTATTATTTGCACCAACGACAGCCCCATTTTATGTCCAGGCAAATCACTGTCCATTCCAAGGTTGCCTGGAAGAGATCGCGGAAAGCGATAAGGCCGCCCATTGTATATTTTGTAGTGTTTGATTTGTTTTTTGTTGTGTATTTTTGTGGTGTACAATAAAGTATATATAAATAAAATAAATAAATAAATAACTAATTCGTTACTATCCATCATTGAGAACATCTTTAGTAGTATAATTAAGCGAGTTAACGAGTGAGTGATGAGCGAGTAACTTTAAGTGATACGTCAAATACAAGACATTGCTGTTAGGTACTATGTAAGTAGATACAATTCAACAAGTTATTTGGTATACAGGCAAAAATATTCATATAGAAAAGAAAGACAAATAGTTTTTTTTTGTCACTGAAACACGTGCATATAAATATATAAGACGACTTGAACAATTAAAAAACCGACAAAATAGATAAATGTATAATCACGAGTACAGAACCGAAATAGTCGTGACGTCGTGACTGTGACAAGAATACTTATATTCAGCATGATGCTGTACTATAGGGGGACCCACAGCACAACACTGATTTTCAGTGATCATTTTTACACTATACTGCCAATATTCATTTCTATTGGGTGCATAAGAACTTTTTAATGCATTGGCATACCTCAGAGATGTAAAAGTATTGACACTCGGCATTGTTTAAAAATACATTGGAACATTGTTTAAAAGTAGTTGCAAGTTGGCTGCCTGTATACCAAATAGTTTGTTTGACTGTACACTGAACATGACTGGAAGTACCTACACCTACTAGTAATATTGAACCACATCTCAGACACAGGTCTACACAACAGCGAACCAAACGGTTTTAAGCCCATAGAACTGTCAAGTTAGTGTTTTCGTATAACTTTCTGCAATTTTGGTGAGTATCTAAACCTTTTGGTTCTGTGTTTTGTTTTTACTGGGTGAGTGGGTTATTTTTGGAGGTCGGAACTTATTCCATGGGAACCTATTTTACTATCTGTATGTCAAATTTCATCCAAATCCGTTCAGCCGTTTTTATGTGATTGTTACTCAACAAACGTACAAACTTTCACATTCTGATTCTTACCAATATTATAAATAGGAAAGTGAGATAATTTCCAACATCCATGTAGGCGAAGCCGCGGGCAAAAACTAGTTTATAATATTTGTAGAATTGTATTTAGCATACACATGAATAATTACGTGTGTTTTCGGTTCCACACGTTCCACAGCGTACTGCGTTTTACATCTAAATGTCTTATAGTTTAATTAGAGATGTTTTCACAACTCCCTTTGTATCTCTTGATTATTAAGCGTACACTGCTGCAGCAGATTAGCAGTAACCGGATTGTCTGAACACTGTAGATGTTCAGCGAAACTGAATGTTGTGCGAATAGGAGTGTTTTGAGTTTTGAGAAGAAACATGGCATATAAGTAATATTGTTGTTATAGGATGTGCCAGGAAATCATCATAAAATTAAAAGTACATACTTATTTTTAAGCTCAAGGGTCAACTAAATACCTACTACGTAATTCAGGGGTCACTGTTCTAACCTAACCTAACCCAAATGCTACCCAACCCAAACCCAACTAACCCTATCCCAAATGGCAGACGTTTAAAATCTAATCAGTTTTTGCAAAAATATACAAAACAAAGTACACGTTTCCAAATTATATTAAACTAGGTTTTGCACGCGGCTTCGCCCGCGTGGATGTCGGAAAATATCCCACGGGAACGTACTACCAATACCAGGATTACCTACCAGCCGAGGAAAAGGTCATTGACTCCTTCCACTGCGCCCGCGTTGCCGTCAACCATAATTATTTTTTCGTAATTTTGAATCTGTGATATCTTTTAAACCATTCATTTCAATGAAATGATATCAAGGCATATTTTAATCTAAATTAAATGCTTAATTTAAGTAACATAGTTTATTGGATAAGGATTAATATAATAACGGTCAAAATAGCTTCGGAAATAACAATGAAATTTTTATCAAATTCTAAAAGATAATATGGTCATGGTGGGTCATCCTTAGAAGATAGACATATGCGGACTTTTTTGTTGAACTTTTAAGATGAACAATACTGAACCTAAATTTTAATGTAACTTTTACGATTTCCGCGGCGCACACCAATAAAGTTCTCAGCTGGCATGATTTTTTCCGACATCTTCAACAATAATCGTCAAATTTCAGCTAATTTACACAAAATCTTAAAGAATTATACACTAAAACCTTTGCATGAATCACTTAGTCTAATGGTGAAAACCATTTGAAAATCTGTACGGTAGTTTTTGAGTTAATCGCGTTCAGACAGACAGACGCGGCGGGGGGACTTTGTTTTAAAATATGTAAGGACGTTACTTATAGATTTTGAATATTGAAGTACTTAACTGATTATTATACTAATTGACTATTAATTCAAATTTGCATTATAAAAATGTTCATTATACCATATAAAATTAGGTAAAATTGAATTATATAAATAATTCATTATAATTATCATTTCATCGTTTAAATTTAAAAAAAGATGATCATTAGAACATTTGTTATTATTTCAAACGTTACACACCCCGTTTTAGGGGACTGTCTTATGTAATTTTGACGTTCAAAAACTGCTGATTCTCAGCCTAATTTGAATAAATTTATTTTCATATTTTATTTGATATGAAAACACCCGAGGCAAGCATGGGACAAAAAGGAGGATCAGCAGTGGATGGAACAAGTCTACCAATGATAATCATGATGATGATGAGGAAAGCAAATAGGGTTGCTGATTTCTTCGCCCAAGAAAATCTATTACTAATAATAAAACCACGTGCAGACTGGCGCGACGTGACTCTAACAAAACAATTTCTAAAGAACAATTACCGGTGTCGCGTTGCGCCTGTCTGCATGAGGCCCAAAGCTGAAGATTTTGTGTTTTGTTTGAATGCGCTAATCTCTAGAACTATCAATCGGATTTGAAAAATTATTTTCGCATTTGATAGCCCAATTCTTGAGGACGTCACGCTATAGGTAACCCTTAGGAAGTGAGCAAAAAAAAAAAGGCTGATAGAACGCTAAGCGAAAATGAAGTAATAGAGCGGGCAGGCGATGCGATGCGACGCGGTGGTTCGGAGGAGCAAGAAATTTCACGCGGACTAAGTCGCGGGCAGAAGCTAGTAGTTTATAAGTCAGTAACGTCAGGGAGGCACTCGTCAAACAGGTTCTCCGACTAACGAAATAGTAGCTGCGTACTGTTACAGCAGCTGTAACTGGTCATTTAATAAACACCTCTTTGTCATAGGAGTCACAGACAGTCCGCTGTGTACAGCCTGCATGGAGGACGATGAGACAGCAGCTCATGTGCTGTTAAACTGCCCGGTGGTCGGCACATACAGGGCAAAGTACTTCGGTAACCCAAGTATCCTACGTGAGATTGTCGGTGACACCAAGGTGTTGTTTGCCTTCTTTTAGGAGCTGAAGTGGATTGAATAATCGATTTTTCTACCTGTACGCAAAATACGCGATTTGACGTGGAGTTGCGGATACCAGCCCGTATTACCTATTAAGTCAGTAACACCAAACGTTTACAAATCTTAAACAATTGAAGTCATACTCTTTACGCAAAAAACAGATAGGCACAGAAGACCCTCTCTATACAACGAGCGGAAATGCACGCACACATCGACACGCTTCACGTACAGCAAGTTGAAGCGCACTCGCGACTGGCATTTGTTTGAGATCGCCGCACGTACTCGTCTTTGTGTGCGTGCGCCTGTTTCCACTTGTCGTATGGATGGAGCTAGCCTTCTGTACCTAACTATTTTGTGTTTTATGTCTTTGTTCTCGGCCTTTTCTTGATTGCAGATCGGAATTCCGTATAAAAATGTAACAAGATTCGTTTAGATCCGTTCTTTGTACCCTCCTGGGGCTATTTGCTGAGATTGCGTTTTTACCGGCCGTTAAAGCGTAAATAATGATACCTACGTTCATTGTTTTAAGAGTGAAAATTGTTTCGTAAGTTTTTTTTTTCCTTTTAGGTAACTAGTTTAGAGCACATTTTCCATGTTTATTGTGTAGAGATAAGAGGAACAGGGTGTAAACTAGTGCAAAGTGCACTCATCCTCTATAGAAAAGGGAGGATCCTCCGACCAGATGGGTGTTGTGTCTGGTGGGCAACTGCCCGACGATTGATCTCCGGAAGTGTTATGATGATCGCGCGGTAAACTCTGTTTACGCGATACAGCATGTGTGTTGTTGTAGTCTGTGCTTTAATGATACGAGTGCCTCCCTGACGTTACTGACTTATAAACTACTAGCTTCTGCCCGCGACTTAGTCCGCGTGAAATTTCTTGCTCCTCCGAACCACCGCGTCGCATCGCATCGCCTGCCCGCTCTATTACTTCATTTTCGCTTAGCGTTCTATCAGCCTTTTTTTTTTTGCTCACTTCCTAAGGGTTACCTATAGCGTGACGTTAAATAGCCTTCCTCAAGAATTGGGCTATCAAATGCGAAAATAATTTTTCAAATCCGATTGATAGTTCTAGAGATTAGCGCATTCAAACAAAACACAAAATCTTCAGCTTTGGGCCTCATGCAGACAGGCGCAACGCGACACCGGTAATTGTTCTTTAGAAATTGTTTTGTTAGAGTCACGTCGCGCCAGTCTGCACGTGGTTTTATTATTAGTAATAGATTTTCTTGGGCGAAGAAATCAGCAACCCTATTTGCTTTCCTCATCATCATCATGATTATCATTGGTAGACTTGTTCCATCCACTGCTGATCCTCCTTTTTGTCCCATGCTTGCCTCGGGTGTTTTCATATCAAATAAAATATGAAAATAAATTTATTCAAATTAGGCTGAGAATCAGCAGTTTTTGAACGTCAAAATTACATAAGACAGTCCCCTAAAACGGGGTGTGTAACGTTTGAAATAATAACAAATGTTCTAATGATCATCTTTTTTTAAATTTAAACGATGAAATGATAATTATAATGAATTATTTATATAATTCAATTTTACCTAATTTTATATGGTATAATGAACATTTTTATAATGCAAATTTGAATTAATAGTCAATTAGTATAATAATCAGTTAAGTACTTCAATATTCAAAATCTATAAGTAACGTCCTTACATATTTTAAAACAAAGTCCCCCCGCCGCGTCTGTCTGTCTGAACGCGATTAACTCAAAAACTACCGTACAGATTTTCAAATGGTTTTCACCATTAGACTAAGTGATTCATGCAAAGGTTTTAGTGTATAATTCTTTAAGATTTTGTGTAAATTAGCTGAAATTTGACGATTATTGTTGAAGATGTCGGAAAAAATCATGCCAGCTGAGAACTTTATTGGTGTGCGCCGCGGAAATCGTAAAAGTTACATTAAAATTTAGGTTCAGTATTGTTCATCTTAAAAGTTCAACAAAAAAGTCCGCATATGTCTATCTTCTAAGGATGACCCACCATGACCATATTATCTTTTAGAATTTGATAAAAATTTCATTGTTATTTCCGAAGCTATTTTGACCGTTATTATATTAATCCTTATCCAATAAACTATGTTACTTAAATTAAGCATTTAATTTAGATTAAAATATGCCTTGATATCATTTCATTGAAATGAATGGTTTAAAAGATATCACAGATTCAAAATTACGAAAAAATAATTATGGTTGACGGCAACGCGGGCGCAGTGGAAGGAGTCAATGACCTTTTCCTCGGCTGGTAGGTAATCCTGGTATTGCTATTCTTCTGCAGAATAAAAATAGACTCGATATCTGCAGCCCGTCCCCATAGTAAAATACCGTAAGACATGATACTATGAAAGTAACTGAAATAGACTAGCCTCGCGGTATCTACATCGGTAAATTGACGGATTTTTCTCACAGCATATGCTGCTGAACTTAGCCGTCCTGCAAGAGATGTTAAATGAGGACCCCATTGCAGCCTTGAATCGAGCGTGATCCCCAAGAAAACAGTTTTATCGACAAATTCTAGTTTCTCCTTATTCAATACTATGTCACAGTCACTACTTTTAACATTTGGTAAAGCAAATCTTATGCATTTAGTTTTTTTCCCATTTAATACTTAATTATTAGCAGTGAACCAATTTTGGACCTGCAGTAGGGCGTTGGAATTATCATGTGCTTGTGCTTTTCAGCCTGTCTTTCCCAAATGGAAACCTTCTAAACCAAAAAAAAAGATCTACATGCCTGTACGTTCTAAAATCCTCAATACGGCATTCGGATCACGCACGATGTTAGGAACACACATTTTATCGACGGATGTGTTCCTGTTGACTCTAGTCTTGAATAGGAATAGAAATACGACACCGTATTTACACTTTTATTTCTATTTATGTCTAAGAAATACATAAATGTTTTCTTTCTTTCTTTCTTTGAAGTATTGTTTGTTTCGTGTTATCTCGGCGATTGTGTTCGTATGTGTCCTTTTTTTCGAGTCTCTCTCTACTATCGTCATTCCTAATTCCTCATGACACAATGACATAATATAACAAAACACATACTGAATTATAGAAAAAAAAACCAGTTAGTAAGAATTAAAAAGCCCGGCCAGATACCTAAGAGTTGGACTCACACACGAAGGGTTCCGTACCACAGTACAATATATTGCAAAAACGGCAATAGAAATTTTATATACCCAATCTGTGAAAATTTCAACTTTTTTCCCATTACGGTTCATAAGATACAGCCCGCTGGCAGACAGACAGACTGCGGAGGCTTAGTATTAGGGTTCCGTTAGGCACCCTTCGAGTACGGAAATCTAAAAGCGACTAGGTAGGTAAATCAGATTCTTAAAGTGGTGCTCGACTCGGAAGTAGATACGGAGAAATGTTGCGTTAGGTAAAGGCATGTAAATTGTTAGGCAAATTGACAACCAACTTAAATTTTCCATAATTATATTCAAATGACTTCTGTCATTATTTGACATTTGTATGAAATGGCAATTAGGTCAATCACGGCAAATTGGTGTCAATTTGCTTAGTAATTCATTTTCCGAACTGTAGGTACCTTCATGTACAATGTAAGGATATTGCGTAGATATGCAACAAGAAGGCGACTAACAAAATGTATTTACAAGGCAGATGTAAGTAAAAACGCCAGGAGGAAACACCCTAGAAGCACATAATGACCTTATTTCTGATGTTCTTCAGAAAGGTCAGGTGCGTGTACTCGCATGACCAAATGTATGACCAAATGTATGCGCGTAAATGAAGCAAAAGGCGTATATAAGGATCGTAGCAGGTGGCGTTCTGTAGAGGATGAAGGCGTGAGTATATGTATGTGTGTAGAAACATGTCCCCTAATCGCCTTTTCCCAACAAGGGATCAGCAAATGACTCGACTCTTCACCCCAAGGTGCAGGGGTGTGTCGCTGTGTCAGTAGTGACACAGATGTGCGGCGGAACCCATTTGTCAAGTTGCAAAATTATAAGCGTACTCGTAATATGTATATTGTGGATACAGCGTTGGCAACTTCATTCATTAGACTTTAGTACGGTTACATATATCATCGAGGATACGGACATTTTTTTTATAGCACATATTTTGATGATTTTTTTAAAAAAAATGTGATACGGAAGTACCTAGGTACATTTTTTTATAGCACATTTTTTAAGATCCATTTTTAAAAAGATAAAAAAAAACGTCAATGAAATATCCCATGGATTTTTTTTTATACACATAGTTACACACATAATCTCACGCCTGAAATGGGGGTAGGCAGAAACTACAGAACGCCACCTGCTACGATCCTTACATACTTATTTTGCATCGCTTGCGTTCACACGTAATTTTTTTTTTTTGTTTTTTTAATTCGTAACATTACCTAAATAAATACGTAAAGGATCCCACAGACAGCGTCGTGCCAGTTAGCGGGAGCCTTTAGTTAAAAAAGTATAAGTAGGTATATAAAAGTCTTAGAATCTGCACCCGAACAAGGATGAACCTGCTGTACCTGTAGTAACATTGATTCTAATGCAAATTCGATGTGAAAATAATTTTTTTCCGTATAAGTACATACAAAGAAACCCCAAGATAAGCCTTTCCCTGCCTAAAAATAAACGACTACAATCACATACAAAAGTAAAAATATAGTACAATAAAATAGCTTGTAAATGTTAGCAGCACAGCTGCTCCTGAGGGTTGGGTTATCGTGGAAAGTAAACAGGAAATGTTCCTTTACAAACAAACGATGAAATAAGTCAGCTAACATGGCTTTTTCCGGCACATTTTACAGTTAAAATGGTTTCATAGAACGGAATATGTAGTTGGATATTTTTAGCTATGTGGCGACCGATAACAATACCTATGCCATATCCTTACATATTATAAAACAAAGTCCTCCGCCGCGTCTGTCTGTCTGTCTGAACGCGATAAACTCAAAAACTACCGAACGGATTTTCAAACGGTTTTCACCAATGGACGGCGTGATTCATTCGGTTGGTTTTAGTGTATAATTCATTGAGGTTTTGTGTAAATTGGCTGAAATTTGACGATTATTGTTGAAGAAGTCGGAAAAAATCATGCCGACTGGGAACTTTACTGGCGTGCGCTGCGTTAACCGGAAAAGATACATCAAATTTATGTTCTACAGGATTGTTTATCTTAAAAAGTTCAACAAAAAGTCCGCAATGACATATGTCTATCTTCTAAGGATGACACAATAACCATATTTATCTTTCAAAATTTGATAAAAATTTAATTGTTATTTCCGAAGCTTTTTTGACCGGTATGGTATTAATCCTTATCCAAAAAAATGTGTCATTTAAATTGGGTATTTCATTTAGATTAAAATATGCTTTTAAATCATACAATTTAAATTAATAGTTTAAAAGACTGTGATAACAGTTTCAAAATTACGCGGAGCAACGCGGGCGCAGCGGTAGGAGTCAATGACGTTTTCCTCTGTTATTAACTTATTGTTATTAGGTATGAAATCTCGGTAGTACGTTCCCGTGGGATATTTTCCAACATCCACGCGGGCGAAGCCACGGGCAAAACCTAGTTAGTAACTAAATAAATATCAATGTAGAAAAAACTGGATACTTCGTTCATTCTTCATTTCAGTGTACCTAATCCAAACCTGTGTTATGCAAACAAATGTATTGAAAGAATCCGGAAAGTATCTACTATACATTGTTACAGCGAATCAACTTTCACGCCTCCTCCTTAAGATCTAGACCAAATATTTTATATTCGGATAGCTCATGATACAAAGAGGTGCTATAAAGAATATGAAATAAAAATATACAATACATCCGCGAAATCTCGCGGGTTAAAGCTAGTATTATATATTTGCATAATTATTATTTTGTCTAACGTTGCCCACACAAAAGTGGCTCACCCGAACATGGATATTTTTAAACCATTTTTTCAGAACTGTGGATTTCAGTTCATCTTGATTGATTGATAAATGTCGTTAGTTTTTAGTTTAGCTTCTAAAACTATATAAAGCAGCCAGTCTATTCTATAAACCTACCTTTTGCTAGGAATTGACAACTCATTTCAAGCTTACCTACCTTAGGGTTTTTCCACAATATATCGGCAGGTACCGTACCTACCTACCATTATAATACCACAGTAGTCCTCACATCTCAATTCCACCCCCGGAGGCGACCACGGAACCTTTTAGACCTAACAAGGCTATAAATAACACTCAGTCTTAGGAAAGTTCTATATTTCAAGACTATGCTGACAAATTCCCTGGTCCTTTTGGTTCCCGTTTTATAATGACAATTTTGCCCGCGACTACAACCGCGACTTCACCCCCGTCTTCACCCCCGTAGAAGTCGGAAATTATAGTACTACCAATAATAAAAACCGGCCAAGTGCATGTCGGACCACGCACAATGTAGGGTTCCGTAGTTGGGATGAATTTATCCCAAGAACAAACTTAACTTTGTAGTTGAAAAAAAAACCTTTCATACAGAATGTATGGGAGAACATGTTTTTACAACCGCAAATTTAAGTTGGTCGATTATTACTCGTTAACTTGTAAAGCCTACTCAGCTGTGATAGTTTTCCTTTTAAATTCGTTATATAAGCTACTGCCATGAATTTTTTCACATATTTAAAACTAACCATTTAGCTGGCAGGGGGGGCACTTAACTCTAACAAAAATTTGCACTTTAAAGCTTAATATTTCGCAAACGGATCTCTGAATTCAAAAATAGTTTTAACACACTCACAATGTTTTTGAAAGACCTTTCCAACGATACCCCACACCAAGGGATAGAAAAATTAATCTCTTAATTTTATTTTACCACTTTGTCGGCTTGATTAACCTCTCGAATGCCGTAATTACAGACACAATTAAAAAACCATTGTGTCTCGTGTAGATCTACGTTCCCAAGGGTTAATATGTATACCCATGCCAAATTACAACTTTCTAGTACTAACAGTCTACACTAACAGGAGCTAGACCGCGGACAGACAGACAGACAGACGGACATGACGAAACTATAAGGGTTCCTTGTTTACTACGGAACCCTAAAAAGTATCGTACGTCCTAAACCAGGTCATGGTCTGCCTGAGTACCACATCGAAATCCGTTAAAGCATGAAAACGTCAGACAGACATTCTAGTTTCGCATTGATATTATCAGTATGAACTTTAGATAAAAAGAGGGTGGAATTTTCGTTTCGAGTCGAGTACTCAATCCTCTATCTTGATCCTATTTTGCCTTAAAGGTTTCTCATTCTGCTTCCAGTCAAACTGGATGCAGCTGACTTGGTATTTACATGGTGCGACTGCCTATCTGACCTACACACAACCGCAGGTACTCGTTAACACCAAAGGAAGAGAGGTTGTCTTGGAGTTTCGGGCTTCTGACTAAACGTAACGACTGTGATGCTGGGGCCACACCAACAGGAAACGCCGTTAATTATCGCGATGATAGACTTTATTCCGACGGATTAAGGTCGATCATCGTGATAATTAACGGCGTTTTCCGTTGGTGTGGCCCGAGCATCAAAGATGTTCATCAGTCAAGTTCCTACCGACGCTCCCCACATACTGTTGATAATCGCCTAACAATTTCTAATAATGTTCAGTTGCAAGCTTTATCGACCTTACCATGAGCAAAATAATGCGGATAGGGCAGACATCCATCATACCATGATAAACATCAGCAGGTACGCCATATTAGTTTACCTAGTGATGAAAAATACACTTTATTATGCTTCATTGACAGGTTATTCACGCTGTCTATATATAATACAAGACACTTTTTACAGTGACTTAGAATACGAAAATGGTCATAAAAGTAGTTGTAATTTTTACCCGACTACGGCGAAGCAAAAAGGAGGGTTATGATTTTGACCGGTATGTATGTATGTTCATCTGTTACCTCATAACTTCTAAACTACAGATAATAATTTGACAAATGAGGTATCATTGGAAGCGTCTTCATCGTCCGCTGGTTATAGGCTATGTGATGTCACATTAAATGCAATATGGTGCCCTCTAAAGGACATAAAGAAGATAACAAAAAAAAAAAAATTGTTCATGTCTTTATGGGTATCAAATGTAAGGGCTTGACAAGCACATTACAAATATTATGTGTATATATACGTGTGTGTGTGTGTATACGTACATACATACCGGTCAAAATCATAACCCTCTTTTTCGCCGTAGTCGGGTAAAAAAATAATGGTTTTCTTGTCACAGAAACGTGCATACTGAAAGATAATTAACTTGAATAATTGGGATAAATAAGGGGGCTAAATGAGGGGCTTGTGGCTAAGTAATGACAGCCGCGCGGGTCGATCTATCAGGTTAAGCTACGCCTGCCACGGTTGGTCCGTGGACGGGTGATCATCTTTACATACCAAGAGCCCTCCGTGCCTCGGAAAGCACGTTAAAACGTTGGTCCCGGCTGTCATTTGTAGATCTTTCACAGTTGTTACGGGTCGTCAGAAGCCCGAAAGTCTGACAACCAGTCTTACCAAGGGGTATCGTATTACCCAGTAACTAGGTTGTGGAGGTCCGATAGGCAGTCGCTCCACATAAAATACTGGTATTCAACTGCATCCGGTTAGACTGGAAGCTGACCCCAACATAGTAGGGAAAAGGCTAGGCATATGAAGATGAATAGAGAAAAAATAAAAACGAAATAGATTCACGAGTACAGAACGATATTATCATCCCTCCATACATTGTATAAATACGAGCATGTGAGGATCCTAAAGACCGCATTGCAGCTCTCGTAACAAAAACTTTATTTTACTTCCCTTTTAAACTAAACAACAAATAGGCCATATTTTATTAGATTCTCCACAAAATTGTTACTCAAATTACTCATTAAAAACAGCTCTTCGAAGCTGCAAACTTTGAGCAACAGAATCCAGACACTAACAGTACGTTATCAGACTGAAGTGTTTGACAATCGCTTCGAACTTGCCCGAATACTACCAACTCATCGCGTATTTAAGGCCTCATTACACTGGCAGCTTGCGAGCGTGTTTCCAGCGAGGCGATTGTTGATGTGAAAAAATATTTAGGTGTTTCTGAACAGTGAACGAAACTGAACCGTCACGGTCAGGTCGGTGACGCTGAATCGGGTATATTCGGCACTAGTCGTTCGGTGTTACTGAATCGCGTAAACTCGACCCTGAGTCGGGTATACCTACTCGGCTCCAGTCGGTCGTGTTGCTGGATCTCGTATACTCGGCGCTGAATCGAGTATACTCGGCTACACTCGGTCGTGTTGCTGGATCGCGTATAGTTGGCTCCAATCGGTTGGTGTTGCTGAATCGCGTATACTCGGCTCCAATCGTGACTTTTCGTTTCTATCGTGTGGTCATAAGCACACACCCTCTTTTTTATCGCGCTCGCTGCATACGCGCATCACATGTGTGATCAAGATGTTTTCCTGCGTTTGTGCGGAGGAGAGCCATTGACGTGAATGTACGAGAGAGAGCGGGATAATTGAGTTAAAACAATCGCGGAAAACATGTCGCGTAGTCGCGACTAGCTCGCTTCGCATCCGCGGAGAACACGTTCACAAATCACCTCTTCGAAAACACTTTGACAAATCTTCAGTGTGATAACGCCCTTAGACCAGCTAACAATATTATCTAGCTTTCATTAAGAGTCGGTCTGTAGAGCCAGTTGGCACATTGACTTGCAAATTCGTTGTCGCACTGCCATTGTCGTCGGAATGGGCTGAATAATACCGATTGTTGTATTTTTTTTCAAGAGATTACCGCAAGGGATTCCTTCGTTTGGCATGGCATGATGCCCGAAAGTTTCAAGGACAATCTGGTAATTTACATGCTAAATTGGGCTTGAAAGGAAAATAGAATTGGGAAGTTATTGAAGCTTTTGCATGTGAAAATCTTACGGGATTTTTTCAGGTTATCATACACAAATAATTCAGTAAGTCACTGTCTCCATCCATTTTTAGGATTCCGTACCTCAAAAGGAAAAAAAACGGAGCCCTTATAGGACCATTCGGGTCTCTGTCTGTCCGTCTGTCACAGCCAATTTTCTCTGAATCGAATGGACCAACTAAATTGAAATTTAGTACACATCAATTTCTGTGACCCAAACACGGTCGTGTAACTGAAAAATAATAATTTAAAAACTTGCTTGCTGCCTCGTTGGTCTAGTGGTCGCAAGCGCTACTGCTGAGCATGAGGTCCTGGGTTCGATTCCCGGGTCGGGCAAAGTGTTATTGGGTTTTTCTATCTGAAATTTCTCAGTAGCAGCTCGAAGTCTGGATTTGTGCCCGGTTGATGGCAATAGGCTCGCCCCCTATTACATGGGACTTAAACATAACTGGTGAAATGTGGGTGTACCTGCTACAGGGACACCTCTGCCCAACCCTTCGGGGAAACAAAGCGTGATTTTATGTTAAAAACTTAAAAAAATAAGTTGTGCTAACTGTACCGTGTGACATATCAAATGAAAGGGCTTGTTTTGAGGATCCCAAAATTTTCTAAATAAATTTAAAAAATAATCTTTTAAAGATATTTAAGAAAATAGATGAAAAAAAAATATATATTCTTAAAGATTACAGGAAAACCTATAAGAAGTCTATGGTCTTAAAATAACATGGTGAATCTCCCAATATTGTGCGTACAAAGTAACATTTTCAGTTGGAATGTACGGGAGAACAAGTTTTTCAACTGCAATGCTAAGTTTGTCCTTGGAATGAATTCATCCCAACTATGGAACCCGTGGTCCGACACGCTCTTGGCCGGTTTTCCATGTGGAATTTCTCAGTAGTAACCCGGAGTCTGTATTTGTGCCCGGTTGATGGCAATAGGGTTGCCTCCTATTACACGGGACTTAAACATAAATGGCGAAATGTGGGTGTACCTCTGCCTTACCCTTCGGGGAAATACAGGTGTAATGTTATGTTATGTAATACACTGTCTCACTGCTGGGCCAACGTTCTCATACGGGGAAGACGAGCTTTGAGCACTATTCTTGCTCGTAGCCTGTTCATGACTCCAGACCATTAAGTTCTGTTTACCTGCCAATATAAATTTTCCTTCACTGTTATATAGTCCTCCAAACCGTATTTTTCAGCCATGGTGGCCAATTACAGCGGAGACTAGCCTTCGGTACGGGAGATATTATAGTGCACAAGTGTGTCCGCAGACACAGGTACACTCTCTCTTCCCTCACTCTCATAGTCCGATGGGACGGTAATCCGACACGACCGGAGAGAGATCAGGTGCAGGACCAACGGCTTAATGTACTTTCCGAGGCAAAGTGGCATCACACCGCCAATTGCCAAACCCCGGGCTGTTAGAAGAAATTCTGCTAAGAAATTCCTAATTGAAAAACCCAATAACACTTTGCCCGACCGAATCGAACCCAGGACCCCACGCTCAGCAGTCGCGCTTGTGAGCACGAGACCAACGGGGCAGTCAAACAGTTCACTATTATTCCATGCACTTAGAAACCTAAAAAAACATTTATTAAATAGCAAGTTAAAATTTCGAACCCAGACAGGCGCTTTACTTTGTGTAAATTATTTCATCACCACTGCTCTCAAAACGGTGAAGGAAAACATCGTGAGGCATGTCCTAGAACCGAAAATTCGAAGACATGTGACATCTACCAACCCGCACTGGGCCCGCGTGGTGGATTACGGCCCACTCCCCCTCACAGTAAGGAGGTCTGTGTCCCAGCAGTGAGAACATTATAGGCTGATGATGATGATGAAGTTAAAAGTTAAGTTAATTTCCACTATAACTGAACATTCTCTTCAAGTTTTTACAAGCACCGTTTTACTTAAAAAGAGTACTTGATTAGTGAGTGCTTGGCTTGTTTCTTTGTTGGTTTTCCCTCAAGAAATATAAGCATTTTAAAAGCTTTAACAAGAATATGGGCCACTTTCAAGCTTTATACATAAGAACCCATAAAAAGTGCACCGGAGCTAGGCACTTTTATTTTTATCTAAAATGTATGTTTAGAGGTTATCGTCTAGAAAATTGATTTCTTATTTAATTTCATGTTTATTCATCAAATAACAATTTAATTTTCCCTTAGAAAAGAGGTCACAAAGATGCTTTATTTTAATGTAGTTTAAAAACCGGGCAAGTGCGTGTCGGACTCGCTCACGAAGGGTGACGTGGTATGGAAATACCACCGTACAATATTCAGCGCCGAAAAAAGAAAAAAAAGCCGAAAAAAAAAGAAAAAAACCGAAATTAAAGCCTATGTTACTCAGTGATAATACGTATACAATAAGAAAAAAAACCCTTTCCGACCCGATAGGGACAATAACATTACCAAAAAGTTTTTTTTTTAATTATTATTGAAAAAGTAATAAAAGTTATTGCTGTTTAAAATTTTACATTTTCAGTACCAAAATTACCCCAAATCAAATTAAAAATAAGAAAAAAAAACAACAGGGGTGATAAGTTATGACTTGTAGACACCCGCTAAATGACGGCCGCCCGCGTCCAATGTAATAAATAATAACGCGGTAAAATTCCCCATTGAAAAAAAAATGTGGCAATTTTTTTTTTCTATTTTCTTGAGAATTACCACATAAAAATAGACTCTCAGTACGGTACATACACCCTCACGGATCGGACAGGGTTTTTTTACATGGTGAATAGCTTTCTATAGAAAGAAAATATTTTTAAATCGGTCCAGTAGTTTTTGAGTTTATTACAAACAAACATACAAACTTACAAAAATACTAATCTTTTCTCTATTAAATATTAGTGTACATAGTGTAGGTATATAACAAAGGTAAGTTTGAATTTTATTGTAAAGTTAATCGCCTATTAACTTAATAAAGTGCAGGTATCGCTGAATGACTTGGGAGCTGTTAAAACTTGAACCCCTACGAGGTCGATAGCGAGTAACATGTGGTCAGAACTTAAGCAATAACGTGTAATCAGGTCAGACTTAGTTGCCTGCAGTTCCGTATGTGCTGTCTGAGAGAGTGTAGATAATTGATAGGAATCTAGACTATCTAGGTACGTTACTGGAGGTGGCTGAAGCAATTTCGTTAAAGACAGCTTTAGTGTACATCTGGGAACAGGAAAAAGGATTTTTAAATGGAAAGGGTAATTTTCTAACCCACGTATAAGGCTGCTTCCGAATTAGGTCTAGACAATTATACGTATACAAGCTGCGCCCCATGGTTTCACCCGCATAAGTCTCCACGCCGTGGGACTATCGGGATAAAAAGTATACTATGTCCTAATCCAGGTCATGGTCTACACATGTGGCAAATTTAATCCAAATCTGTTCAGCCGTTTTAGTGTGAAAGCGTAAAAAACAAACAAACACACTTGCTTCAAAAACGGTGAAGGAAGACATCGTGAGGAAACGCCGGTTTCCTCACGATATTTTGCTTCACGCCTGAGAGATATTTCTCGACGGAATGTGAAGCCAAGTCAGAGGCCCATGGGCGGTGGAAATTTAGTGTCTTGTGTTTCACAATGTTAACTCTGTAGCGGTTACACCGCCACATACGAACTACGCATCATAGACATGACGTCACACAAATCCTGCATCGCGCAGTTAGAGTTTACCGAGCGATTGACATATATACAAGATTTCAACTTCAAACCAATGGGCAGTTGGCCGCCAGACTCAACACCCGTCTGGTCGGAGGATCCTCTCTTTTCTATGGTGGATGAGTGAACTTTACACCCTGTTCCTCATACCCCTAAAATTCAAAGTCCAAGTCAAATCATTTATTTCAAATAGGCACATGTATGGCACATTTGAAATACTACTTTGCATACATTGTTGTATACACCGTGAAATTTGAATCACAGTTTTGCTAGAACAAACGTTGTTCAGACCATAGTCTACTACCATTCTACAGCATCTAATAAAAAAAAAAAACATAATTGGTTTTTGAAAAACACAAAAAAAACAATGTTTAATATGTCAAGATTATCGTTACTCCCTACAACACAAACACCACGCATGGGACACAGCATTGTTTAAGGGAAATGTTATTCCATAAACGAAATTTAGTAAGCAGTAGATAATCTTGACATTTTAAACTTTGTCTTTTTGCGTTTTTTCAAAAACCAATTTATGTTTTTTTTATTGGATGCTGTAGAATGGTAGTAGTCAATGGTCTGAATAATGTTTGTTCTAGCAAAACTGTGATTCAAATTTCACGGTGTAGTATCAAGTTTTTCTAAGTGAACAGCCAGCTGTGCTTCTGGGGGTGGGGAGTTTGTTGCGCCACGTCTTCCCAGCTAAAGCACAAGGAAGTGGTGAAGGGCGGACGTTTTGGGAGACTGTCTTAATATGTCATGTTCAAAAAATGCTGATTCTCAGCCTAGTTTGAATAAATGACTTTTGATTTTGAGTAAAGAAATAAATGGAAATGGAAATAAATTGATGTTTTGTGTTCTTTTTGAATGTGATTAAAATTGGACTATGAAAGTTAAATACAGTTTTTATTACCCCTACAAATAAGCTCACAAATTTTATATCTTTATAAATTAGTATGGATATCTGCCTCCTTGGACGTACACTAAGGCTCTAGTTATACCAGGCGCCCCAGGCGCGCAACTTGTACTTACGCTGCGTTTTGGGCGATCAATAAAATTTTATGAATGTATTTGTAACGAAAATGCAGCATATAAGACGCACCTCGGGCGCCTGTTATAACTAGGACCTTAGACATCTAAATAAAAATGCAAACTTATGAAAAAAATCCAGTTTTTTATTGAAACCATAAAATGACGAACTTTACTACTGTTTGCGAAGGCGACTTAACCAAGTCTTCTAAGTAAATCAATTCAAGAATTTTGTACCGGACGGCGGTTGGAAATATTTATACGGGTTGAACCTACGACGCGACGCGACCCAAAGGAATTTTGTTTACCCCTGCCATATATTTGGGAGCAAATTCTCTGATGCGGTATTTAAATAATATCGCTGAATTTTTGGAAGTAAATTGGGAGAAAAATATCAAAAGAAAGATCAGAACACGGATATATTATGTTACAGGGTTTTCCATTTAAGGACGCTCGAACTTTAAATTTGAGTAAATAAAACAAGTTGTGTACCATTTTTCTTTTTAGTTTTATTACGTATGTATGGAACATATTAGCTGCCAAATGGCCGCCGCAGCTGTGATATATAGCCGCCATAATTCTCAACGGCGAGAGGTACAGGTCGATAATAACCAATTTTTTATGTTCTAAATTTGAAGAAATGGGTCTCACCGCCATGTGGCGTCCAAGTTCACAAAAGCTCTCTCTATTGCAGTTTCCAAAAAGAAATGTAGGTACAGCTTACCTACCTTATGTTAAAGCTGATTTATTAATCTAGGGTTCATATAGAAATGTAATGTAAGAGTAAAGAGCCTGCAGGCATCCTTAACGTTTTGGGTTACGAATCTCCAACCAGATAAATCCTAGTCCATATTTTTACGCGCTATGGTTCCCGAATTTATGTTTTGATTAAGGGTCCCTAGCCTGAAGCGGTTTCACTTAGTCTTTTGAGGCAACCATTTTTTTTGGTAGCTCTCATAATTTGCCAAATAAAAAATTATTTTGCATTTTCGTGAATTTGTGGTAGAGCCAATTATTTATTATGATTTAATTCCCGTAGGCTGACAGTAATGAGTTGTTTATTTAAATTTTGACGTTACGACGGGTATTTTTTTTATTACAGCCTAATTTGTTGTGAGGTTGAGCTTCGCTGCCGGCTGTAGGCTAATAAAAATCGGGGTTTTTCTTTTGTATTTTTTAATAATAATTAGCCGCTTGTTGTTTAATAATACAATCCAATTCTAAAATCGTTCAAAATGACGTTAACGTACGCCCAGACAATGCGAAGCAAGTGCTTCGAATGGTAAGCCACGCATGTGACGCGTGTCTCAGGCTGAGGCATCTGACATGTAAAAAAAATGCATTTGCGACGCATACCTCGCACTGTCTGGAAATAAGATATTTAGGCTACCTGTCTAATGAAGCAGAGCGAGGCAGCGGAGCGGAGAAATGTACTAATATTAACCAATATAATCTAAACTCCGCTCCTATTGGTTAACATTGGCATATTTATCCGCTCCGCTGCCTCGCTCCGCTTCAGTGGACAGGCAGCCTTAGACTTAAAGTGAATTTCGCACGCTCGTGCTAAGCCTAACAGGATAGGGCATAATATATTTAATCGAACTTTAAATAATTCCGTTTTTCTTTCTTGAAAATATTATTAGTCTCTCTAGGTAATGAATGCGTCTCTCTTTGTGAACCTCTAATAATTCCTATTTTGGGAACCTGATATACTATATTGCGAAGTAACTGCGACAAACTTGGATGTGGTTGATCACAGTTCTAACCTAAACCAGTTGCTCGAGGTGCCCTAGCTTAGAGTTACAGCGACAAACTGTGAGAAAAAGCCACTTTAAAAAAAAGGCTCATTTATTTTAAAAAGTGTGCTTCATTAGAAGCACAAATGGTTTTAGAGAATAATTAATTTAAAACAGTGTTCATTATTAGAAGGTCGGTAAGCTTTTAGTTGTTTTTGTGTCCAAATAAATGTTTTCCTTTCTTTAAAAGATCAGTTAAATATTTACTATTCCATAGTGCAAAAGCGTCAAGTGAATTCTCAATAGTGACCGACCGAAGCTTCGTTTTCGTTTTTAGCTATTTGCGGCCATTTTCAATAAAAAAATCATGATTTGGCCACATTTTCATTTTCGGCCATAAATCAGACGACACTTCGGCCAAGCCGAAAATCAGAAGTTTGTGAATTGTCGCAATCAATACAAGAGGAAATACACGAAAGTTTTCGTTTGCTTTTTCGTTTTTGGCTGAAAATCCTTAACAAATTACTTAACAAAAATGCTGAATAAGCTTATTTCAATATTACCTCTCAGATTTCTAGACCTCTCGCCTAACTAGACCAAGAAAACCGTTATAAAGCAATTACTTACCTACCGTTTTAAAAAAACCTAGTCCTTTTTTCAGACTCTACAAAATTTTATCTACAAAGTATTCAGTAAACGTTCAAGTTCGCTCGTTTACACCAGTTGAGAAGCACGTCCTATTAATTTGGAGCACAAATATTGACTGGGCTTGCTCTGCGATACTTTTAGGGTTCCGTACACAAATGGACAATGGGACCCTATTACTCGCTGTCTGTCTGTCACAGGCTTGTATGTTCAAACCATTATAGGTAGCTGAAAATTTCACAAAGTATGCGTAATTATGGCTGTTATCAAGACAAAATATAATATTGTTTTTTTTAAACGAGCGAGTCTTACATTCGTCGCTTAGGATGTGTAACATCTGATATCTCACTTTGGTAAAGCCAACATTAAAGGGGCGGGGTCTCGTCAAGGTCGTTTCTGACCGCCAACTCTAGCACCGCGCGCGCTCATTGGTCAAATCAAATAGCGCGCGCTTCCCCGGCTTCCTGTGACACACTTCCGTCCCTTTTCACGAAATCACTCCCACAGATTTGATTATTTAGATTTTTAAATTTAGATTTTGATTGCAGGAAAGCGAGAGGAAAGATGTCCGGACCGAACCCAAGAGGCAATGTTTGTTTGACATAAGAAACCAACATTTTCTCTTAGTTTTTTTAAACCAAGTTCCATGAACATTATACTTTAGGGGTATGAGGAACAGGGTGTAAAGTTCACTCATCCACCATAGAAAAGGGAGGATCCTCCGACCAGACGGGTGTTGTGTCTGGTGGGCAACTGCCCATCGGTTTGAAGTTGAAATCTCGTATGTATGTCGATCGCTCAGTAAACTCTAATTGCGCGATGCAGGATTTGTGTGACGTCATGTCTAGGATGCGTAGTTCGTATGTGGCGGTGTAACCGCTACATCACTCCCCTCCGGAGACCGGAGGTCGATAGTGGGCTGAATCTTGCGATGCTTCACACAGTGCCAGCGTGGTTCCAGAGAGTTGGAACCGGGTGCCACATAGTTCGCGGTGAGTGGGAACTGTCTGTGGTGATTCCCCAGTGAGTCAGGGTGATTGCGGTGATTCCCCAGTGAGTCGGGGTGATGAGGCTGACAGCGTTGATTCCCCAGTGAGTCGGGGTGATGAGGTTGACAGCGTTGATTCCCCAGTGAGTCGGGGTGATGAGACTGAGGGTGATGGCCAGGAATGCGCGTTCGCTGCATGCTGGTGGTCAGGATACCCGTTGAAGCCGTGGGTGTTGGCCGGCTGTGTGAGTCGCCTCACGAAAGCTTGCGGGAGTGATGATGATGACGTCAGGCTGAAGTAGTTGCACGAAGGCTGCGCTGACGTTCATACTCGGGGTCACCAATTTAGTGGTATGAGGAACAGGGTGTAAAGTTCACTCATCCACCATAGAAAAGAGAGGATACACAACATCCATCTGGTCGGAGACTCTGACGGGCAACTGCCCATCCGTTTGAAGTTGAAATCTTGTATCTATGTCGATCGCTCGGTAAACTCTAACTGCGCGATGCAGGATTTGTGTGACGTCATGTCTATGATGCGTAGTTCGTATGTGGCGGTGTAACCACTACAATACTGTGCACACTTGGCAAATGAGAGCTTGACCGAAAAAGTGGAACATTTTGACCATTACTACACTTTTGCTATAGTATGTGTGTTTATTTTTCCTTTAATTTCTCTCCAACGTTGTTAATTTATTTCAGTGTCGCGTTTTTTCTTTCCAACCGAGTGTCCCACGATGCTTCTTGACTTTTTTTAACAGAAATTATGACCAGTTTTTTAACACAGAACCCTTTTACTACGCGAGTCCGACTTGCACTTAGCCTTTTTAACAGTTCAGTCACAACTACACCTTGGTTGAAGTTGCGGGTAGTTGATACTTTTCGAATTCGTTCCTAGTTTTTGGCATTTGGCACGTTTGCACAATTTTTCTCTTTTTAGTTTGCGAGTTACGATGGGAGATGTCGAAATTGATGGTATACGTTGGCAATCGTAAGACTTAGCGTATACAAGTGGATGTGTAGGGTAGGTCCAGTTTCTAAGCGGTGCAGTGTTGAGCCCGTTATGTTGAAGTAATTTAGGAGACATTTGTATTGATGGTGCACATTTTATAATTAATAACTAAGTAAAGTTTTACACATACATAACCTCACACCTTCTTAAATGGAGAAACTACAGAACGCCACCTGCTACGATTCTTATACTCCTTTTGCTTCATTTACGTTCATACATCTGGTCATACACGCACGCCGGTTGCGAGTACACGCACCTGACCTTTCTGAAGAACATCAGAAATAAGGTCCCCAACGGCTTATCTGTTTCAAAACTCAATTTTTTTCATAAAGACAAAACTCTTACTCAACTTTAAAGCATTTACATAAATATCTACTTTATTATATACTTGTACATATTACTATTATTATTTTAAGTCTGTTAATTTTCAAATTTTGTAAATACGTATGTGTAAATAATAAAAAGAAAAGCATTTATTTCAAATAAACCAATTATAGGCACTTTTGAATTTTCAAGGGGTCGGTCAGTCAGAAAGATGAAGCTAAAGCTTAGTAGATTCCTTTGGCCCTTTCTAAAGCGTAGTAGATTCCTTTGGAGAAGATCGGGCAAGATACTCCATGGACACTCTTTACACAATTATAATATAATGTAATCCCATGGTTATCCGGGATTCTGTCCATAATTTTGATGAGGCTGTGGTGAAGAAGTCGAATAATTCATTTTTCATTTATAATCAAATAATCATATTGTACTGCATACTTTTTTCGATGTCGCATGCCATTTTTATGCACAGTGGTACGCTCCAGCGCTTTATAGCGCTTTCATTTTTAGATCCCACCGCAAAGCCGATTAGTTCAGCTGGCTTTTGCAGGACGAAGCGTAGTTCTATAATTACTCAGAGTTAGTTAATCAGGTGTTCAGTTAATTAGGCAGCTCATTTTAATATACCTAATGTGGAACAGTAGAGTTAGGACTTATCGCTGTTTTGTTCAAAATTTATGTTGGTAAGTTGTTTCAGAGTTTGGTAGGTTGTTTTTAGGTTATGAATTGAAGTTCGGTACTGTTGTAATGGTACCTTTTTGTTTAGGACTCGGTAACTACAGTATTTTTAATTGTAAATCAGACATTTTTGTATTTTTTTGTGCCCGTTTGATGGCAATAGGCTCGCCCATATAACATGGGACTTAAGAGGAGGCTCCCTAAATTGTATGTTAATTTGCATTCATATTCTGAAAAAGTCACTTATAAACAAAAGATCCAATAAATCTTATAGGTACGAAAGTTCCATTTTGATTGTAGGTATAATCAAAATGGAACATTAGTATATGATTTATTGGATCTTTTTTTCCATATAATATAAGATAGTTACGTAATTGGAACAGTTTCGCTCAATTTATTTTTTATTCAAAAATCATTTATTTTTAAAGATTATTTGAAACAAAAACAAGAATACTCGGCATTTATGTCTAAAATAATTATTGACAGTAAGAAAATATAATTTACATCTCTCATATTCGGTAAATAGGTCCTTATTACCCCCAAATGGGGCTTGTAGGTAACCAATTAGCGCTCTAGGATAATAATGTAGCTAGAAAAGCCCTAGGGCGGTAAGTAATTTTAAAAAAAACTCTTCACTCTTTCAAAAAGTTCGCGTACATCTAACCATCATACTGGCAATAGACGTCATGCATTCAGCCCAATGACAAAAGAGGTCGCTTCGCTATTCAGCCTTGTCTTCGTATGAGTATAATAGTCATCAATTTTAAATATCGAACGGCGAAGCTCAATTTCGTTCTTGAAAAAAAAAAAAAAAATTAAAAAAGGCGGGAATAGAAAACTTCCCTAAAATTTGAAAATTGTTCTCATTTCACTATAAATTTTAACTAATTAAATGTTTTATTCTTGTAATGCCGGTTTTTTTCTACTTACCTCACAATCGAGATGTAAAGCAGAGTAGTTAGCTCGGGTGTAAGCATCAATTGCACCCTCGAACTATAGGCGCCCTCGCTGCGCTCGTGCGCCTAAATATCTCGGGCTGCAATTGACGCCTTACAGCCCTTGGCTACTAATCTACTATTATTATCCAGATATAAGATATTTTTTCTCTAGATCAACAAATTACTTTAGTTATAAACGGAATAAGAATTGAGACTTACGACATTTAGTTCCGTGCTCGAACACGACCAAAGAGCGCACGCGATATTTACCTTTATTACTCATGTGTTAGCGTTTAGTACATAGTGGAGTGGTGTGGTGCATGGGGGCGGAGTTTGCGTGGAAATTGTCTTTGGAGTGCCTGGTCTTAAAAATATCTTGCAAAATGTGAGTGTAGGTACTATAAGAATTACAGGCGTGATGTTATGTTCTTTTGCAGAATTTGTTGTGTGTCAGTCTGTGCTTAATAAATGTGTGTTTTCTTTCTTTATTTCTAGAACCGCCTATGGAAAGGTTCGACAAAGTCGTAATAAAACAATTTTAAAATAACATTTCAGGCACGTGAGACTTTTTAAGTCCATGGGCAAGTAGCTTTATGACCGACCCGACAACTTTTTATAACCGAATCATTACAATATAAAAATTATATGTTTTTACTACCGTTCTTGCTTATAAAATATTTATGGAGGAGAACATTCAAAGCGTAGAAAAAATCGATCTCGTAACAAATATAATGATGTCATTTTTTGTTTTATTTACCGATAGTCGGAAGCCCGAAGAAAGTTTGATAAACCAGTCTTGCCAACCTCTTGGCAAGACTGTTACTGAATAACACGATACGGGGTATCGTGTTACCCAGTAACTGGGTTGTAGAGGTCAGATAGATAGTCACTTTATGTAAAATACTGGTACCAATCATCCGGTTAGACTGGAAGCTGACTCCAACATACATAGTTGGGAAAAAGCTAGGCAGATTAATTGTGTCTTCTAATACGAGAGCCCACCAAGCCTTTTAAAATTGTACCTTATTGGTGTTGTAGAGATATGAGGAACAGGGTGTAAAGTTCACTCATCTTCTATAGAAAAGGGAGGATCCTCCGACCAGACGGGTGTCGTGTCTGGCGGGCAACTGCCCGACGATTGATGTCGGGAAATCATATAATATGCTGATCGCGCGGTAAACCCTGCTTACGCAATGCAGGATTTCGCATGACGTCAGTGTGATGTGTAGTTCGCATGTGGCGATGTAGATGCCACCACAGTGTCGACTTAATAATTTATAATGGATAAATATTACTTTATAATATAATATGTATTCTTAATTTTTTTATCGTGCTTGTTAGTGATCCTAAGATTTCTACTACTTTTTCTGTTTTTACCAGTGAGAACCAGTAATTGGCTCTATGTTTCTTAAACAACTGTTATCCATTTGTTATAGCTGTTGGTTCTCCTATAAATAAATAAATAAATAACAAAAAAGAAGTAGGTAATTATAATTGACTTTGCTGAAAGCAATGGTCGTCTTTATCAAATGAATACATTACATTTTCATTTACTTTAAGTGTTAAAAAGATTAGGATACTATTAACTTATTTAAAGATATTTTATGTAGAACCGAAAAAACTAAGCAACATTAATTATCCCGAAAACCTCAAATCTTTAAGCTCTCGATAAAACTGAAAAGCGTTAATCAGCTTAACTCAGCTCTAAAATATATTTTTTTGTTTTATCAACTTAAAATTAATGTCTTAAAAGCTTCAAAGACATTTTCCAAACTATTTATTCAGACGGGCTATGAAAGGCTTTATAAAATAAACACTGAACAAACTTGGGCAACGTTGCACTTTGCAGGCAGGAAAGAAATAGGGAAAGGAGGAAGTTACCCCTTTGGGAATGGAACTCCGGACGCAGACGTGTGAAAAGATCTTTACTTCCGTGGCCATGAGCTACACGCTCAAGCGACACGCGTCTTGAGACAGTGACTGTGGAGAAAAAATAACACAACACGACAACAACAACAACATGCCACGAGTCACTGAGATGCGTCTTGCAGAGTGAACGTACGGAAACAGGCTACGCGCGCGTGTGAACGGGGCCTGACGTAAGTCGCAACGCACGAGGCCGTGAAAGGAGACTGATGCAAGTCGCGTCGCAGAGACTTGTACGGGGCCTTACGGGCAAGAACAAGCAGGGACAGACGGCCACTCCCTAGTGTGTCACAAATAACGATGCACGACAGGCCCACTCAATGTTTGGAGAAAGTACAAATTGCCCTTTGAACGGGAACGTGGGGAACGTGTTGCCAAAAATGTTGAGATAAGGGCAATGCGGAGAAAAATGTGCTCGGAAAAATATTGGAGGAGTGACAGGGAGTGACGAGAATGTAGGTAGGTATAATATCTGTAGTGAGTATTTACCAGTAGATAGCTTTGGAAATGAAATAAGTCGTTAGGATGAGTTTGAACACAAAGTAGATAAAGCCTTAATAACAAGATTTACTTATGCTTTTCTATTTAAAATTAGCAAATAAATTGAATCGCGGAAACATAAAAGTGAATCATTCCCTTACATATTAACGTTGTTTAAAATAAAAGATACGTATAAACGTCAAAAAAGCAACGTTTGAAATTATAAGTTATAGGATTTATAGGATCAATAACGGCCATACGATATTTTGTCGAGATTTCTGTAGTTTCTGCCTACCACAATGGGAAGGCGTGAGTTTACGTATGTATGGTGTATTTCTGATCTTTCAGTCAATTCAATTGAACCGTAACTCTAATACAATTCTACCGTAAGAACACAGTAGGTACTTTTTAGCACTATTTGAATAAAAAGTCACTGACTTTTGAATTTCAAACTGGCTGTATAATTATGACTGTCACAATTATTCAGGAAAGGCAGTACCAAGTTTTTATTTAGCGTTTCAAAATGTAGGTAATACATATATTTAAAGTTTAAACTACATCTTGAAGTTGTTGTAGCGTTCCATTTGGAGTTACAAGTTTGTATTGTTCTAGTTTTACGCCTTATTTTTAAACTAAGTCGGGAGGTCGATTTTTGTTGTTTTTTTTTTTCAGGCATGAAACAAATAGAAGCTTACCTTTATTACGTCATCTGCTCGGAGATGACGTAATAAAGGTAAGCAAGTATCTCACTAATGGAGAATCACAACAAAGCGCGACAATTAAAGCGCAAAATACCTCAAGACCTAATCCAATCACAGTAAATATAACTACTGTTTAAACAATGAGGATGTGACACAGGTCACATACTGAGCGAGCCAGCGATAGCACCAACCAACATACTTCTGAATGTCCCACGAAGGAGACAGATTGTAGGAAATAGAAAACAAAAAAAAAAAAAAAAAAATCTGCTCGGTAAATGTACTTACTACAAGCATTTTCTTTTTGGCTAAATTGTTTATAGTTTTGAATTGTATGGGAACGGTATACGTGCATTATTCTAGGTGCATCGTCTTCAAATATAATTATTTAACTAATGTACGTACCTATACAAACAATTGTAAAACATTTTAAAATAGTAACGGTGGAGTTTCTTGCCCATTCTTCTCCATACGAAAACTACCTTTTAGAAGGGGAGACTAGAATCAATTTTATTATTTTGTAAATTTTGACGTTCAAAAGTGCCGCATGGGCTATTTGAAATAAATGATTTGACTTTGAATTTGTGAATAAATGTGAATAAAATGTCTTACAAAAGAAATGTCTTACATCTACTAAAAATGGTGACAAGTCGAAGTTTGATCCTTATCACAATAGCTTATTAAAGAAAAGGTGAAACTTAAACTCAACTAAAAAACGCTAACTAAAAAACTAGACTTCGATATCGATTTTTTTCGGTTTTGGTAAAGCCGGAGTCACGCGTCAACATTACTAAGTTATGTTATTGATGCATAAATCGTGCAGATTACGTGTGACCCCGAAATAATTATAAACTTTCTATACTGTCACCTTACAAACCATCCAATTAAGTACATTGAATAACTTTAATATTGCTTTCAACATAAAAAAACTGAATAGCCTCAAAAAGCTTTAGATAAAAAGCAACAGAATCTTATAACTTCTTTGCTGTAATATCGATCTGACGTCAACGAAGTTCTTCCAGAGGGCCTTTGAAAGGTTCTTCGAGGGCCTTAATTAATAAGATCAGCTGCCGTTATAATATTTTAACTGCCCATTGAATCAGGGTCTCATTCATACAACTTTTAATTAAAACTGATAACAGTGCATGGTATAAGCACAATGGTTTCAGAAACAAAGTGCTGTAGATCAAAATTGGTGATTATTTTAAAGCGGTATTTTAATAATAATATTTATCATTTTGATGGCTGTCTGGGGATTTGGGATATTTTAATATTTTGTACCTATATTGAGAAGCGAGGCGAGTGCGAGCTCCTACTCCCCAACTTTAATGCTCAAATTATATTCTTTTATTATCTGACTGATGGACTAAATAGAATTTCTTTTTTTTTACAAAGTAGTATTTGTGAGTTTTATTTTTATTGATTAAATATTAGTCATGGAATGGTAGTAGGTTAAGTAAGCTGTATTACGTTGAGGGATACTAACTTTTTTTTTTGGGAAATTATCATATACTAGCTTTTGGCCACGGCTTCGCTCGCGTAGATGTCGGAAAATATCCCACGGGAACGTACTACCTAGATTTCATACCTATAATAACCGAGGAAATTGTCATTGACTCCTACCGCTGCGCCCGCGTTGCTACGCGTAATTTTGAAACTGTGATATCTTTTAAACTATTAATTTAAATGATATGATGTCCAGCCATATTTTAATCTCAATTAAATGCCTAATTTAAATAACATATTTTATTGGATAAGAATTAATACTATACCGGTCAAAAAAGCTTCGGAAATAACAATTAATTTTTTATCAAATTCTGGATGATAAAAATGGTTCTTGTGCGTCATCCTTAGAAGATAGACATATGCCATCGCGGATTTTCTTGTTGAACTTGTTAAGATGAACAATACCGTAGAACATAAATTTGATGTATCTTTTTCGGTTTAGGCAGCGCACGCAAGTAAAGCTAAGTCGTCATGATTTTTTCCGACTTCTTCAACAATAATCGTCAAATTTCAGCCAATTTACACAAAACCTTAATTCAAAATTCAAAAAAAAAATCAAAAGTCATTTATTCAAATTAGGCTGAGAATCAGCACTTTTCGAACGTCAAAATTACATAAGACAGTCCCCCAAAAACGCCCACCCTTCACCACTTCCTAGTGCCTTTCGCTGGGAAGAAGAAGTGGCGCAACAAACTCCCCAGCAGCACAGCTGTCTGTTCAAGTTAGAAAAAAATAATTCTATACAATAGTATGCAAAATAATTTACATTACGCAACACAAAACATAATTTAAATGATAAATTATTGGCCATATGTCAGCTAGCACACGCCAATATACCAACCAAAAACATCGAGAACTATACTCAAGTAGAAATAAAAACTAAACGTAAACAGAACTAAATATCTAAATAAAAGCCTCCAGGCGTAAAGGGCGTGCCCGGTTACATAAAGCTATTTAAAGCTGTAATTGGCAGTTATAAATGATAAACTAGGACCATCGAGGTAAAAAATAAATAAACAGTTAATTATTAGTTACAATAACAAAACCATGATCAGCAAGACGACCAGTTACCACAAGCAGCACCCGTTCACGAGCATAACGCAAAGATCAGCCAATAACCCCCTCGCCATATTTGAGGGAAGGAGGCAACCCGACCCCCGGCGCTACCGCAAGCAGTAACATCTAAGGGAGCATGACGAACTTGCTGCCGGTTGCTCAGGCAAAAAAATAAAAAAATAATGATCAACTGTCGAGGTCGCTAGCTAACCACAAATTGCAATACAACTCATAACAAAATATTGTAATGAGTAGATTAAGTCAACAATAAAATAAAATAAAAATAAATTGAATCATAAAAAAATAAAAATTGACTTATAAATTCAAATAAAATAAACAATTATGTAACTGTCCGTAGGTAAACTAATTCTGGAGAAAGAACATAAGTATTGTCTTGAGTTAATCACAGCGACCAACTATTCTTATCATTTATGTAGTCGTTGATACAATAGTATGCCTTTGAACAAAGGTTAGATTTTACTTTAGTTTTAAACGCATTAAAAGGAAAATCTAGCAAAGAAGAGAGTAGCTTGTTATAAAAGTCTATACCAAGCCCAACAAATGAGTTATGAACCTTATGAAGCCGGTGAAAGGGAGCTCGTAGTTTGTCTTTATTTCTAGTGTTAACATTGTGTATATCACTGTTTTTACTGTATAAGTGTATATTTTGCCAAAATGTTGGCGAAGATGAATTGCGATGCCACTGTAAGAATACCAATATCTTTAAAAAAATCTCTTGGTGAAACTCTGGCACCTAGCTGGTAAATTGCTCGAACAGCTCGTTTTTGAAGGACAAATATATTTTGAATATCAGCAGCTTTGCCCCACAGCAGAATACCGTAGGACATAACGCTATGAAAGTAACTAAAATAGACTAACCGAGCTGTATCAACGTCAGTGTATTGTCTTACTTTCCTGTCAGCGTAGGCGGCCGAACTGAGTCTTCCCGCTAGGCTCGATATATGTGGGCCCCACTGAAGTTTGGCATCTACTGTTATGCTCAGAAAAACTGCTGAGTTCACAGTTTCAAGCACCTCTTTATCTAAGACGATGTTGGGTCCTAGATTTCTAACATTTGGTAGGGTGAAATTTACACATCTCGTTTTCTTGGCATTGAGAACAAGGTTATTTGTCATAAACCAATCCGTAACCATTGAGAGTGCACTGTTTACATCCTCAAAATCTTGTCTGTTCCGGTCTACTTTAAAAATAAGAGAGGTATCATCTGCAAACAGTACAACTTCACAGATACCCTTTAAATAGAATGGTAAGTCATTAATATACACTAAGAACAAGAATGGACCCAGTATTGAGCCTTGGGGTACACCTAACTGAACTGGTAGCCCGGAAGATTTTACACCATTAACATCTACACATTGGAACCTATTATGTAAATAAGAATTTATAACGTTTAGAGCTTCGTTTTGCACACCGTAATGACGTAGTTTACGCAAAAGCGTATCATGGTGCACGCAATCAAAGGCTTTGGAGAGATCACAGAAAATTCCAATAGCATTTTGCGAACTCTCCCATGCATTAAATATGTGTTTTAGCAGAGCAACACCCGCATCTGTAGTCGAACGACCTTTTGTAAAGCCATATTGTTAATTATGAAGGAGGCTATTTAAATATAAATGTCTTAGCAACTGCTTGAGTATTAACTTTTCAAATATTTTGCTAAATGCTGGTAAGATAGAAATAGGCCTGAAATTGCCAACGTCATTTTTATTACCTGATTTAAATAATGGTATGACTTTACTACTCTTCATGAGGTCAGGAAAAGTTCCTAAATCAACACATTTATTAAAAGTAACAGCTAGATAGGGGGCTACGATGTCTATTATATTGAATTATACACTAAAACCTTTCACATGAATCATTCCGTCTATTGGTGAAAACCGTTTGAAAATCCGTTCAGTAGTTTTTGAGTTTATCGCGTTCAAACAGACAGACAGACAGACAGACGCGGCGGGGGACTTTTTTTTATAAATGTAAGTAAGCTCTCCCGCTCTGAGCAGAGCGGGACCTGGCATGTCAGACGGATACTAACATTTTTTTTTTTGGGTGGGATATTATCAAATAACTTCTCCCGCTCTGGGTGGAGCGGGAGGGCGTGTCAGACTCTTACTGACTAAAACCCACCCGTGTTCCTTCGGCTACCCTGTTGCCGGGGGCCACGATTTCCCTTTTGGCCCATATTCGCAGCCCCGGCAGGCATCGGCCCTAACGGACCCCGTCAATTCTGCTGACATCTCTTTGAGGCGCGCGTGGAACACAACGCGCCGTCGACCCGGGCTTGGTCCTTATCGGACGGCGAGCTACCCATTGCTCACCGTCCGCAAGCCCGCGCCTACGCTGGCCGGAAATCGGCTCGCAATTCACGCCCAGAGCGTCTCCTCCTACGGCAGTTAGGGGCGTGAGGGCGCGAAATTTGCCTCTCCCTCACGCGTTCCGCCTCCTCTTTTGCGAGCATTACTGCTTCGCAGAAAGAGGAAGGCATTTGACCTGGTGTCATAGGAAAGGCAAATTTTGCGCCCTCACGCCCCTAACCGCCGCAGGAAGAGACGCCCAGGGCGGGAATCGCGAGCCGATTTCCAGCCACCGTAGGCGCGGGCTTGCGGACGGTGAGCAATGGGTAGCTCGCCGTCCGAGTAAGAGTCTGACACGCCCTCCCGCTCCGCCCAGAGCGGGAGAAGTTATTTGATAATTTCCCACCCAAAAAAAAAAAAAGGGCGCGAAGTTTGCCTCTCCCTCTCGCGTTCCGCCTCCTCCTTCGCGAGAATTACCGCTTCGCAGAAGGAAGTGACGGCCTGCCATTTCCTCTCGCTCCGTACCATGGCCTAAACCAGGGCCGGACGCGAGATATCACCGCCGCTGATCGCCTCCACGAGGACACAGCGATGCTCCGGCGAAGCCGGGCAGACCTGCACCGTATGCTCCACCGTGTCCTTCGGGCGATCTACACAATGGTGACACCCGGGCGTTTTCTCCCGCCTTATCCTGAACAGGAACCTCCCGTAGCAGCCGCGTCTGGTGAGGACCTGCGTCAAGCGGAAGGTGAGAGCGCCGTGGCGCCTCTCAAGCCACTCCTCAAAGAGGGGTCTTATCACCGCAATTGTGGCGTGCCCAGCGCTGGGTTGCGATAATCGCACTCTCCATGACGCCATGAGATCCCGCCGGAGCTCTGTCCGCTGTGCCGCGATTTCTTGCGGCATCGGAGTTAAGGCTCTTTCAAACAGGCGCGCCACGCGACGCGACACAAAGGCACCGCTCGTCGCGCGACGAGCGGTGTCTTTGTGTCGCGTCGCGTGTCGCGCTGGTCTGCACAAGCCTTTAAGCCCCGGCGTTTCGCCTCCTCGCACCACTCCCAGATATGCGCGAGAACCTTTGCCTCCAGATCCCATGGCGGTACCTGGTTTATAAATTAGGTGAGCGTGACAATATCTAAAATAAAACATACAATCAGTGTAGCACTATGATTATTTTGTAGCATTTAGTTTAGATCTTAAGCTATTAAAATAAGATAAAAAAGTACCATGTACACATACCACTTATAGTTTTAAAGAAACAGCTAATGGTGCCGATTCCCTTGTTCAAAAACTAAACTAAATTTAAGTTCAGTGCTTCTTTTTCTTTCTATTTCATTAAGAAAAGGACAGAAGATAAATTTTAGTTTAGTCCTGTCAAATTAATCAGCACCTGTCACTACTTCATACAAGTTTAGACATGATTAAAAACTTGCCTGCTGAAATTACGTCAATTTAAGTCAAGCGCTGATTAATTTGACAGGGCTAAACTAAAATTTATCTTCTATCCTTTTATTAATGAAATAGAAAGAAAAAGATGCACTGAACTTAAATTTAGTTTAGTTTGTGAACAAGGGAATCGGCACCAATGTCCGTGACTAAACATGCTGGTTTGTTTCACGACAAAACATCTAAAAATGTATAATTTCTCATTCTCATTATAAACCTGCCACTTACATTTTCAAAACAGTATTTTCCAACTTTATAACACAATTCTGTGAACATCCCCATTTCAAAAGGGGTCTTAAGATTTACGTTCACCTCTGCAGTCCCTGACTGAATTGAGTCTCCGCATCAATGGTTTGCGAAGAAATTCAATTTTGTTACGTTTCGTTACAGTTTTGTACCTAAGGGCCTCTCACAAACTTACCCTCCTCTTTAGAGCTTCGCCGCAGTTAGGTAAAAAACCCACATTTCATTTTTCTTCCCAGTGTTTTCGCAGTCTTTGTCGGCGATGTGACTTTGTGTGTGTGTCGGTGTGTTTGTGTGATATGTTTGTGTGTGTGATGTTGCGATTAGTACCTAACATACTTATTAATTTTGCATACCTCATTAGGATATAATATAATGAACCTTTTATACCTGTAACACTTTTTTAACATGTATTATGCAAATAAATTATTTGATTTGATTTGATGTGGTTGGATGATGTATTCCTCATTTGTTAATTATGTCGTTCGATGATTTGCTTTTGCCTAGTAATAAAAATAAATAAAATAAAAGTACTTTATTTCAGAGTAACAAACGAAAAACAACATTTAATTCATATATCTGCTGCACTCACCATAATAAGAGATGGCGAAGGTTTTTCTCAATTGAAAGACTCATGTTACTAAGGCGGGAATAAAATAACATACCTACTTACGTGTATACAGCGTGTATTAGAAAAAAATATCAACTGTCGCGTATAAAACTTCAATACCCACTCAACCCAAATGTGTGATTATTTTTCCAAGATTTTGGTCCGTTGGAGAAAGTTATTCAGTTTAATGGTCAATACCACACTTTATGTCCGCACTTTTCTGATACACGATGTATACGTTAGTAGAAATGTCATGTTAGGTAATAATAACTTTTAGATTAGTGCGGGAACGATATTTTTTACAGAAACCCGAAGTGGCCGTAAAAGAGATGAAAAGTAATAAAATATCGTATGTATGTACGTTGGATGCTGAAATGTAAGTAAATATGTTTTGGAGTTCAGTTTAGATGAAGAATTTGTTGCTATTTTTGTTGTACGTTTTCTTCTTTTTGTGTGGTTAGTGTCAGAGTTTTAAAACCACTCATGGGTTTGGCTTCACATACCGTCAAGAAATATCTCTCAGGCGCCGGTTTGCTCACGATGTTTTCCTTCACCGTTTTTGAAGCAAGTGATAATTATACTAGGCTATCACTAGGTTATTCTTCAAATTTTCAGCCGAAAGATGTTGACTGCTGGATATAGGGCTCCCCTATGTACTGCCATTTCAACCGGTTCTGTGCTTTTCACATCCAGCGGATTCCTGCGGCCCACACAAGGTCATCGGTCCACCTTGTGGGAGGCCTTCCAACGCTACGTCTTCTGGTACGCGGCCGCCACTCCAGAACCTATCTACGAGCAATATGTAAGAATGTTTAGTGGAAATTACGCACAATGTCGCATTTAGGTACTGTAAGGTTTTATGCAACATGCAACCTTAAGTTATGCAGGCTGGTAAGAAAACAGCCTGGCATTCGAATTAGCATGTCAATCTTATATTTAAATAGAATTTGGATAAGGCTTTGTTTGTGGAAAAAAGCCAGATAGTCCGTGGATAGTTCTGAGGTGGCGGTCGACCATCTATCTAGTAATATATAAAGTTATAATATTGAATTGAATATATTTACGGTTTTAACCCAATAAACCTTTTATTTAATACCGTCCCGGTACAATAGACACGCAAGGTGTCTACAGTACCTCCAGCCATATTTCTGTACAGTCAGAAATAAAAGTGGATCAACATTTCAGTTTTCTAAATCTAAATTGTTGAGCAAAATATTTAAATAAAATCGGATCACAAGTAAAATTTAAAGAAAATTAACTCTTAGTTATTATGTGAAATGCTAAAAAGCAGATTATCGAATAATTTTGTGTCAATTTAGATGATGTGTAAACATAGCAGTATTAATCGGCTTTTGTTGCTTATAAGGATGAAAAGGTACTGAGGGAGGGAGGAAACGCATGTCACTAAAAGACTAAAAGAGTGATGAATATTGATGGATGGAGAAGGAGAGGAAGGCCAAAGAAAATATGAATGGATTGTGGAAGTGATTGATATGAAAGAGAAGGGAGTGAATGATAGCGTGACGGTTGACAGGGGAGAATGGAAGAAGAAAACGTGTGCGCCAACCCCACGTACCATGGGACAAGGGCAGGAAGATGAAGTAGGTACCTACATACGTAGGTACTATCGAAGAAACGCATATCTGTACACTGTAAGCACTATTCTTGCAAGCAGCACTCGGCCGCTATAGTAACGCTTACCTGCGAAAAAAAACCAGTCAAGAGCGAGTCGGACTTGCGCACCGAGGGTTTCGTACCTACCCATTATACCGCCATAATAAAATTGGTATCATTTTTATTGGTACAAAGATATGGACAAATTTAGATTTTCGCGGAAACTTGTAAGTATCAAAATTTACCTTAATTTTCAGCTTTTTAATTTTTCGGAATTTTTCCTTTACTAAATCTAAATTTGCCCATATATTTTTATCGTTTTGACTCAGGACCTTGATTTTATACACCTAATAGGGACTAGACTTCAGTATCTGGTATAAATTTCAAATTGCTAGGCCCACCCGTTCCTGAGAAAATCGGTGGTGACACACGGACAGACGGACAAGAGAGTGATCTTATAAGGGTTCCTTTTTTACCTTTTGAGGTACGGAACCCTAAAAAGGGTCGTGTGCAGGGGATTTTGTTTTCAAAATGCTTAGAAACGCGTTACCCCGAGGGTATGTCTAAAACAGTTCGTTAATATTCAAGGGCCAAATCGACTATGTGAGTTATTATAGTGTGTTTAAATGATTAATTTCAGAAATTAATGTAATATTACTACTACAATGATACCATTCTGTATGCACGTGTATATTTGCCTTCCGTCACAGGCCTGCGTTCAAACAGGGTACCTAACAAAAACATCGGTGCATAAGTAATGAGGGCCTGCAGGCTATTGTTTTAGTAAACTTCTATGTAAACCGTTTTATTAATATAATTCCTACCTGATGAAAGTAGTTGATATTTAGACACCGACTGAAAATGGGTGTTTTTTCGGCCGAAAACGAACTGAAAATGGGCATTGTTAAAAAAAAAATGCTGATAGATTTTTTGGAACGAAGTTCCATGTCGCACCTTATACTTTAGCGAGAGCTAGTCACGACACCTTCTTTGGTAAAAGTAAGTGGAATGCAATATCATTCTTTTTAACCGACTTCCAAAAAGGAGGAGGTAATTTTTTTTTTTTTTTTTTTTTTATGTATGTCCACCGATTTCTCCGTCGTTTGTGGACCGATTTTGAAAATTCTTTTTTTGTTTGAAAGGGTATGCTCCCAAATTGGTTCCATATAAATTTTATTAACTTTGCTTTGGTAGTTTTTGAGTTAGCTACAAAATACGTATTTTTTTCCCACTTACTATGTAGATGATATGATAAGTTCCTGTCACTGGTAGCAGGTAGTGGTATTCGAATGTGTGGGGGTAGGTACCACAACTAAAAAGTGAAAAATAAAAAACTTTTTACAAAAAAAAAAAACAACCGACTTCCAAAAAAAAAACACTACAAAGTGAAAAATAACTTTAATTTCGGAAGTCGGTGGCAAAAAACGAAAACAAAAAACCCAAGACACCGACTTCCGAAATTAAAGTTATTTTTCACTTTGTAGTGTTTTTTTTTGGAAGTCGGTTGTTTTTTTTTTTAATAATTATTTTTAACCGTTTTTAAACTTTATACTTTTGTCACAGACAATACCTCTCAAATTGCCAGCTTAAGCTGTCCTATCTGTTCAGAGCTCCAAGAGACCTACCTATTTGATATAACTTGGTACCTCCAAGGGTTCCTGAGAAAAAGGGTATTGACAGACTGACAAACAGACGGACAACAAAGTGATCCTATAGAAGGTCCGTTTTTTCTTTTTGAGGAACAGAACCTTAAAAGTATTCTGGAATAAGATTCAAGAATTGAAACGCAGCGCTACGACCGCGTGGCTCTTGAAGCGATGTCAATAATGCCGTCTGTAGCTACGCCGTAGCATCAACGGTGCAACCGACATAATAATATTGTATAAAATGTACGTTTGTACAACGTCGAGCTTTAAGGAAATAGCACACATATCAACTTGGAAAGGGATTGTCACCATACGGTCGAGTTGATACCAACTCGAGCCATTCAGTATTCTTTGTATGAAACTCCCTACTGCAACGCACACTGACACTGATTCGAATCGTAACGTAATCGCCTCGCCTCGGGACAAGCTCACAAATCGCGGTGACGATCCTTTTCCGAGTTGATATGTGTGCTATGACCATAAATTAGCTACAAAGTGCCATCGACTCGAAAAGAAGAAGAAAAACTCAGAACTGAGTACACTAACAGCAAACCTTAGATTGAGATATTTGAATTAGTTATTATACTTAATATCTACATAATAAACAATATACGACGAGACTATACTTATGAATACACAAAAGAATTGATACACAGTTATCATCCATCCAATTTCTAATATTTAAATCCATTTTGCATTGTTTTCAACTGCAATGCACCAATTTTATCTATAGGTAGGTAAGTCTTTTCCCTAAAATCATCTGCCTAGCCTTATTTTTTTTTTTTGGGTGGGACATTATCAAAAAACTTCTCCCGCTTTGGGTGGAGCGGGAGGGCGTGTCAGACTCTTATTGTGTTCCTTCAGTTGCCATGTTGCCGGGGGGCCGCGATGCCTTTCGGCCTTATAGCCTTGACCCAACTATGTTGGGGTCGGCTTCCAGTCTGACCGGATGCAAGTGAATACCAGTATTTTACATGGAAGGACTGTCTGTCTGACCACTACAACTCAGTTACTGGGTAATACGATACCCCTTGGTGAGACTGGTTGTCAAACTTTCGGGTTTCTCACTACCCGTAACGACTATCAAAGATCTACACATGACAGCCCGGACCAACAGCTTAACATGCTTTCCAAAGCTGGAGGGGTCTCGATATGTAATGGATGGTCACCAATCCGCGGGCCGACCTCGACAAGTACCTACAGCTTAAGCTTCGATCGACCGGTGCGAATTTTATTATTAAGCCACAAGCGCCTCTTTTCCCAAACATAAGTACATGGCATATTCCTTACCTTACGTAAGAACGCGGAATAAAGTACATTAGTAAAGACATTCCCACCTCACATGCTAAGGCGGCACCATTTATCAAACGAAAACCACGTCGCCTCACGTCTTTAAAAAACCTTTGACGGGAAGTAATTATTTTGTGCAGCCGCCATCTTGAAGATCATACATCAAATGACGTCATTATATAGAGGGTTGGTGTTGGAGTTTTGGTTTTAGTTGTAAATTAATTGTAAGTACATTAAGTAGGTATACCTACCTACCTACACAATACACGATTCATCAAATTTAAGAGAAAATATAAGAGTAACAACTTTAAAAATATAGGTAAAAAAAAATTAAAATTAAAAATAAATAATATGAAAAATAACAAAATTACAATACTCATCATCATCATCATCTGACGGCCAACTCTAGTACCGCGCGCGCTTCATTTTTTACGAAATCACTCCCCCACAGATTGCAGAAAAGCGAGAGGAAGGATATGCAGGAAAGCGAGACAAACTGTTTGTGCCAAAAAGCGAGATAGGGACAAAATGCCCGATAGGGAAGCCGTACCGCTAGTAATGACCGCAATAAATAAGCGTGTAACACATTTTCCTGTTTAAGACGAACTTATCTGCACTTTAATGGTACAATTATGACCATTTTGTTCAAGATACGCGAAGTTTTCTTTACTTAAAATCGTATGAGTCATTTGAACATGTAGTTTGTTTAATTAAAAGTTGTTTTTTTTTTAACGAAGTTCTTTAACGCAGCTTGTAAACTTTCAGAAATCGTCACGCTAAACAATTTTAATACTTGCGACTGTATTCTTCTCATTCAAAGAGAAAGAGAGAGAGAGAGAGAGAAAGAGAGAACGCCGGCAGAAAAAAGAAAAGAGTAAAGTGATGAGAGAGAAAGTGTGAATTTGCTCAAAATGAAAATCCAAGATGGCGGCTACTCGTGAAGGCGATCGGTCGTGGAGGCGATCGGCGGCGGTGATCTCTCGCGTCCGGCCCTGATTCGGGCCATGGTACGGAGCGATAGGAAATGGAAGGCCGTCATCTCCTTCTGCGAAGCAGTAATGCTCGCGAAGGAGGAGGCGGAACGCGCGAGGGAGAGACAAATTTCGCACCCTCGCGCCCCTAACCGCTGCAGGAGGAGACGCCCTGGGCGTCGGGAATTACAGGCAGATTTCCGACCACCCTAGGCACGGGCTTACGGACGGTGAGCAATGGGTAGCTCGCCGTCCGATAAGGACCAAGCCCGGGTCGACGGCGCGTTGTGTTCCACGCGCGCCTCAAAGAGATGTCAGCAGAATTGACGGGGTCCGCCAGGGCCAATGCCTGCCGGGGCTGCGAATACGGGCCGAAAGGAAAATCGTGGCCCCCTGGCAACATGACAACTGAAGGAACAGGGGTGGGTTTTAGTCAGTCAGAGTCTGACACGCCCTCCCGCTCCACCCAGAGCGGGAGAAGTTATTTGATAATTTCCCACCCAAAAAAAAAAAACAGAAAAAGATGGCGGCTACAATTTTTTTTAAATTTTTCGTCGTGAGTGTCGTTTTCATAGTTTTCGAGGACCGCGCTAAAGCCGATAGTGAGGTCAAAATTAAAATCCAAGATTGCGGCTGCGAAAACTTTCACATTTTTCGTCATGGGTGTCGTTTTCATAGTTGTCAAGGGTGCTAAAGCCGATAGTGAGGTCAAAATGAAAGCCCAAGATAGCGGCTGCGAAAATATTCCCATTTTTCATCATGGGTGTCGTTTTCATGGTTTTCGAGCGTGTTAAAGCCGATGGTGACGTTAAAATGTAAATCCAAGAAGGCGGATGCGAAAATTTAAAAATAATGCAGCATGGGCATCGTTTTCATGGTTTTCGAGAGTGCTAAAGCCGATAGTGAGGTCAAAATTTAAATGCAAGATAGGCTGCGAAAATTTTGTTTTGTTTTAAATCATACATGAGAAGGAACTTCATTACTGACGGGGGTCCCCCAACCGCACACGTTTTTTAATGTTTATATCATCATAACATCACACCTCAATCTTATAAGAAGAAAAAAAATTGTAGCAGACGTGACTACAATAAAAAAACTAAAATGGAAGTGGGCAGGGCACGTCATTAGGAGTAAAAACGGAAGATGGGCCAGAGAAGTAATAGCATGGTATCCCAGAGAAGGAAAGAGGTAAAGAGGAAGATCATTTCAAAGATGGGAAGATGATTTGAGAACTACTGCGGGAGGACATGGAGGAGAAAAACTTACGACCGTGAGCTATGGAAAAGCCTGGGGGAGGCTTATGCTAAAGGGCAAAGCAGTCTGGAGAATTCTGATGTCTAAGGCTAAGAACTCACGGAGCGGTTTTCAGCTGCGGCCGCCGCGGTGGCGGGTGCAGAAGGACCTGCAAAAAATCGCGCAAGCCGCGGGCACAAACCGCATCGTGAAATTTAGCATGAACTAAGTTTTAAGATTGCTAATTTATTTATTTATTTATTTGTTTAAGGATTACCAACGAGTTACATTACAATTATTATATTTTACAATAATAAAACTTAGTTAATACATTTCCTGTAACGCACACTCAATTACAGGTAACCACAGCTTACACATTATCGAGTACATAATGCTCTGAATACACAATTTAAATTAACTTAAGAATAAAAAAAAAGAAACAATATACATGCAACGTAAAAGTTTAAATTTACACGAATACAATACAGTAAAAACAACATCAAATTGATAATCAATATTATGTCTGAATGAAATAAAATTAAAATATATAAAAATTGTAAATAAAAAGTAAAAAATTGAATTATAAATTAAATTAAATTTGATATAAATTAAAGGTATACATTATTTAATGATTGGAATGATAAGTCAAATGTCTTCTAACTGAAAATGCTTATATAATTTATTTTTAATAAAGGCTATTTGAAATTTGAAACATCACGCCTGTCATCCCCAAATGGTTATGGAGATGTGTACCTGTATAAAACCCACATTTCGTCCATTATTAGGCACACATTCAGACTCCGGGTTGCTACTGAAAAATTTCTGATGGAAAAACCCAATAACTGTGCACGACCAGCACGCGTAGCATGACCACCGTAGAAACGAGTTTTGTCGACGGAAGAATAGACAAAAATGACGTTCCGTGTAGACAGGACGGCAGGAAAGTAGAAAGACTCAACTGCACTTTTTACGAAATTCACTCTTTTCATAATTCGATTCAGAATTCTTTGTTTTGTCACAGGTTTTTTTTCTGTTTGATTCTCAATTTTTATTGATATAAAGTCACGTCAACTACAGAAAAAAATCTCAAGAGTGTCAAAATTTTGTATTTTGGAAGAAAAAAAATTAGGTACAGTATTTTATATGGAATTTTTCACTTTTTGTATGGAAAATAAGAAAAATGATTACCTACGTGTTGAGTCTTAGGGGTTTAAAGGTTTCATAAAGGGGGTCGAAATTTTCATTATTTTTGCGATTGGACACGCCATTTTCGAGATATAAGCAAAAGAAAAAAAAAGAGACAGTACTGTTTTTGCACCTGAATTCGAGGTGTTGGTGTGGATTTTAGTTTATATTTTATTCCTTTTTAATCCGATTAGAAATAGTCAGAATTAGTTAGACAACCAAAATTTTTAAAAAATTTTTAGATAACCGTGTAAACTTTGTGTCCGTCGAGTAAAAGTTTTCTACTGTCTTTAGCATGGGGATTACAAAATCAAATTTTCTTCACTACCTTAGTGATTTTGACAGTTTGGGATAGAAAAGTTTCTTCTGAAATAGTCTACGTGTAAAAGGACCTAGACAAAGATCGTTAGAAACGATAGGCAAAATGACAGATTGTAGAAAGATTTCTACGGTGCGATGTCAAAAATGGAGTAACGAAACGTCACTTTGTATTGAAAGAGCTATGTCTATTCTTCGTAGAGATAGAAAGCGTCATGCTACGCGTGCTGGGAATAGAACCTAGGCCCACATGTTCGGCAGTAATTTGGAAAACGGTCTGATGTGGTTGCCGCATTTGGACACCGAGATAACATCGAGAGAAATAAGAGCTCTGACAAGGTCCGACGCGACACCGGTAGAACAATTTCCGTGAAATTTTCATACAAATTGTTCCACCAGAGACGAGTCGCGCCTTTCTGCAGGAGCCTTAATTCGTGAGAGAAAGTCTGGGAATCTCACGGTTGAAAACCAACTAAACCGAAGTACCTATGTGGGACCACCACACGTGCTTTCTATATGATCAAAAATCATGGAGAAATCGTACCTCATACATACATGAAAAACGCTGTTACCTATAACCTCCTCTTTTTAGGGTTGTTTACATCGGTTTTTACCCCTAATTTCGTCGAAGTATTGATAACATAAGGTCCTTGACACACCGTTGCTAGCCAACGTTATTTATTCCTTACCTTTCACATGCAAATGTGCGTGTGTTCCACCCTTATTACCGTTAACTTTGCTTCCCGTTTGAGTTATAATTTTCTTATTAGTTCACAAAACGGTATGTTGTTTTGGTTTACCTCGTAACGGAAGATTTATTTAGCTCATTTGTTTAATGTTGGAGGAAGTTGTAACGAGAATATTTTAAGGCTGTGCGCAGAATTGGACTTGACAAAACACTTTTTTCTCATCAAATTCAAATTCAAAAAATATTTTCACAAAACACTTTTTTCTCATCGTCATCTAGCTAACCTTTTCTCAACTAAGTATGTTGGGGTCAGCATCCAGTCTAACCGGATGCAGCTTTAATACCAGTATTTTACATGGAGAAACTGCCTAACTGACCTCTATAACCCAATTACTGGGTAATACAATACCACTTGGTCAGACTCCGTTTTTTCTATCGTCGACAAAACACTGTTTTTTTGCGGCAAGCACCATTATTGCTTTGGTAGTCATCGTGACCACACAGAAACTCACAAGTTTTATTGGACTAATTATCTGAGTCACTGTTCTGACTAAATACTTGTTCTTTCTTCACAGGAGAAATGTAATTTCTTTGCCCCTTTTTTCCTCGAGCGATAGCTTTACTTTTCTGTCTGCCTGGGGCGAAAGTAGGGTTAAATCAGACTCCAATGACTTAACCCACATAGATTTCCTCTTGCTACCGTAATTTAGTCGCAAGAGTGGGGTATTTCCATAAGCCTACAGGTATCCACCCAGCCTTTGCTCTGGCGTAAGGTGAATACGGCTCAATTATATTAAAAAAATACTCTCTTGTGTCGCGTCACTAGCTTGACGCGTTATAGTGGTGATATCGACGCGATGCCATTCAAAATGTTCCTTTGATGACGCACAGCGCGACGCGATTTCGCACCCGCGATATCGCGGCGCGCTTGTGTGAAAAGTTTCGCGCGGCGACAATATCGCAGAATCGCCATGCAACACGGTGCGCGATAAGTCGCGCCAGTCTGCAAGAGCCTTAATCCTTTTGTTTGCCAAGACAAAGTAATTTTAAATTAAATATAATAAATAATTTATACTGTTAACGATCATAACAGCACAGTATTTCAAATTTCTAAACAATCTAAAATGGCGGCCATGATACACATTGTAGGTAGATTGATCATGAAAGGTTAATGCAGGTCGTAAATGTATTGTTTCACGAAGTAGTTTCATACATTGTAGTGTAGAGTTAATTTACTGCGACTTCCTGTTGTTTTAAACCTCAAGTAATAGGTATCGTCTTTCTACTGTATTGTACCTATGCTGTTGTGTCTCAAATAATCGGACTGTCCATCTGAAGGTATGTACTTATTAGTAATTGAAAACTGTCACCCACGCCTGTGGAATACCGAAGGTATCGCCGGTGCGTTGAGAATTCTAGATTACTCTCAAAAGCGTACATTTCATCCGCGGCGGGCCGCAGCGCTCTGCATTGCAAAATTAGGCCTAAGCACATTAGAAGTTGCGTCGGGACGCGCCGTAACGCAGTAACTGTTTCAGAGAAATTCAAAATTTCGAACTTGAATTTGAACTGTTTCCACTCCAGTGCTATGAGGTTTGCGCACATTTGGGCAGGCCGCGCCATAACGCAACGCACTGCAAAAATCCTTTCGCACCATTTTCGTACATTTTGTATGAACCATCGCACACTGCACTGACAGATTGCTCGTCAAGGCTCGCGCAGAAAGGTGTGACGCGACTCTAATAAAACAATTTCTATAAAAACTTCATGGAAATTGTTCTACCAGAATCGCGTCGAACCGTCGCGTCATGGCCGCCTTCAGGAATATTTTTACGGCTGCTGTTATGCGTTGCCTTGCGATGGTCCTAACTTGTGCTAGCGTATAAGGCCTCATGTACCAGGGCAACCACGACCGCACCTATAGTCGCGGTGACCACAGTTTTACGTTATATTGGTAACTGTGGTTGCTGTAAGTCTGTGACCATGTTCGCCCCGTGCGCGCGGTCACGAACAGGGCGTGTCAAAATCAATTTTGTCATTTCAATTATTCACATCAAAATATAATTATTATGTGTCAATGTAGAACTTCTGTACCCCTATAATTTCTACCTACTGATACGACTAGGGATGTCCCTATGAGCCAAAAAAGGCTTGTTCATGTAAATTCACAAAAAAAAAATGCAGATAGGGATCTTCAATCTAAAGTAATAGGGTCTCATAGCACCCATCTATAGAGCAATGGGTTAGATGAGCTAGCGTCCTGATTAAGGAAGTTTCGACCAAGGGGGAAATATTCACCTTGTTGCTTATCCTGAAAAGGGTTAAAAATATCATGAATGTAAAGAACTTTTTATTTCGTAGGCTAAGCGCTTGATTTGACCTTAGCTGCCAGAGAATGTTAAATAACTATATCCAAAAAAGTATATTATAAAGCATAGGTATATCACTGCCGAAGTGTCCGTTTTATACAGATTAAATAGGTATTGTATGAAAAAATATTTTATCAGACCAACTTCTGCCGTCCAGATTTTTTCTTCCAATACAACAAAATGATCCCTACATGAAACAGAGTCAAAACGTATTTTTTTTCTGTTTTACTCATTTTTACGGACAACACGCACTTGACCAAAACACTAATGATGACAAGATTCCATGAACAAAGAGCAGGTTTCTAAGACAGTTTCCCCTTTTCTTTTATGGATTCGGGTTTTCCCATACAACACTTTGTATAATTATACAAAATGCCTGTATGAATGTTTTATAAAATTATTTCTCCATCATTGTTAAAGGGCTTCAGGTGTTTGGTCCAACATGCCCAGTGTCACCCTTTTCTTCTTGTGCTTGTTTAATTTCAATTTCTCAAGCGAGTCCAAAATATTTTATTTTTCTACTTATCATCCTCATAAAAGATTATAATACTAGCCTTGATCTGTACCAGACTGACCCTAAAATGTTCGTGTTATATTTTGTGTCTGATTGACAAGCCATAATGCGATGACAATCTACCGTTATGTTCACATTTGGATATGTTGACACCATTAACACATTCTCTTTGATGTCGTGTGAATCTGATAGTTTTTATATCGTCACGTCATTACTAAACTTTATCACACGAATCGTATATTTTATTGTCAATCAAATCTTTAACAGCGTGATAAATGACCCTGCCATATGTAATGTAGGTATGTATTTTGACTCATAGATGCTTCGCGTATTCAGCTGCATCCGGTTAGAATTGAAGCCGACCCCAACATAGTTGGAAAAGGCTGGGCAGTTCTTGATATGCTTCCATTTGTTGACCATTTTCTATTTTGTTTAAGTACCTGATACTTGCTCATAGGCCTACACTGTCCTCCCGTAGTAGACACAGCTTGTCCACTCTGAAATTACGCGCTTTTTGGCTAATTGGCTTTTACAATTTGAAAACATTGTAAAAGCCAATTATTTATAAAAGAGTGACCGTGGAGTTTCTAGCCGGCTCTTCTCCATAGGAAACAACCAATTTGAACCGTGCATCTAGCTTCTGACGTTACATAAGTGCCCAAGGTTTATGTGAAATAAAATATTTTGGATTTGAATTTTTGAATATGGTTAACATAACATCACGCCTGTATCCCCCGAAGGGATAGGCAGAGGTGTATCTATAGTACACCTACATTTTGCCAGTTATGTTTAAGTCCTTTGTAATAGGGGACGAACCTATTGCATTCAACCGAGCACAAATTTAGACTCCGGGCTGCTACTGAGAAATTCCTAATGGTTGACACTTTGCCCGACTTGCGAATCGAACCCAGGACCTCATGCTCAGAATTTGCGACCACTAGACCAACGAGGCAGTTAAATGGAATAGAGTTAATATGCTTGTTTAATTAATTTTGAAGAATTTATGAAATTAGATGCATACTTACTAACTGTATGTAAACGACTTTTACACTTTACCTTTGATTCTAGGACAAAAAACCTCATTCAATAGTAAAAACGTCAACTGCCATATCTGTACGTCTACTTTCACGTATTAGCGACCATACCCTTACCACAGTATAAATAAGAACAGTATTCTATCTTCATAGAAAACGGCCGGCACGATGCGCTTTGAAATCTCAGTGTATATCAGTACGCAACAGTATCGAGTGCACGTCAGTTACGCACGGACGCGGAAGATTTATCTACCGAGTAGCCGTAGGTAATTATTTCAAGGTCACTGCCGAGATATAATTAGGCAAAATAATTAATATAGTAATTAATAATAATATAAATTATTATATTAATTATATTTATATATATGTAGTATATATAATTATAATTAATATGTAAAAAAATGAATAAATGAGATATAAATTATTATATTAATTATATTTATATATATGTAGTATATATAATTAGGCATATATAATACATTTATAGTTTGTAATAGGAATTATGTGTATCTTGATATTTGAATATTTTCAATCCACAATTTTTCGTAATTGCACCTACCACTGTTTGTCTCTGCATCACCCAAAGGTTGACTGGTAGAAAATGCCTATGGCACTTAGTCCGCCTCAGTACATTTCTGTGCTTGAATTATTAAATAAATAAATATAATACTGTCACGTATTTATTCTGTGCCTGTACCCAAAGATAAAAGATATTTACGCGTTACCGTGGCTGACTTGGAAATCCCTAAAAAGACTCCGAACCCAAGTCGGCCGGAACAAAGAGAATCTTCACATGTGGGGGTTTATGGATGGGTCAGATCTCAAGTGTAGATGCCTCCCCACAGACAATGCCCACCTTCGATCTTGCGCCGCATGCTCTGTCACCTGTGCATTTGACGATCTTATGACTGCGTTAGCGAACGCAGTTTGCGCGGCTGAAATTTGTCCAAACATAATTTTCTTAAGTTTCTCCATTTGTTCTCAGGGGTAGTCAAATAGACAATGTCGACTCCATCTAACAATTTTTTTTTAATTTTTTTATATGACGTTCTGAAAGTGATTTTTCATTTTCTTCATTTCATTTTATTTCCCAACAAGTGTTTTATTTGCTGTCGATACGCTAAGAAGAAGAAGAACTTAAAAATATTCCGCAGATCTAACGATGCTTAAGCCATTTTCACTCAACACCCATACAAATAATCCACTTTTGCCAAACATGAAAGCTTTCAAAGGTAACAAAATAAAAAAAGGATCCCTTTCAGATCCCTCCGAATTCCATAAGTCATCTATTCAGCTGCTTACAAGCAACATGATTTATTCGTAACAGGATTCTTAAACGAATGTGGTATAAAAAATGTCATTTGTCAACTTATATTGGTTTCTCCTTTGCAGATATTGAGGTTTTTGAGCAGAGACGCGTGAAAGGTCTTTTTTCTGAATACGTCATGGTTTTTTGATTGGAGATTTTCGTTGAGTTAAGCTTTTTTATGTAGGTATCATCATCATCTGCCTAGCCTATTCCCAACTATGTTGGGGTCGGCTTCCAGTCTAACCAGATGCAGCTGAATACCAGCATTTTACATGGAGCGACTGCCTTCTGACCTCCACAGCCGAGTTACTGGGTAATACGATACCCCTTGGTAGGTAAGACTGGTTGTCAGACTTTCGAGCTTCTGACTGTCAAAGATCTACAAATGACAACCGGGACCAACGGCTTAAAGTGCTTTTCGAGGCACAGAGGAGTCATGACAAGTTTCTTTAAGTAGCTAATAATTATATAATTGTTTAAAAAATACAGTGATATCCCTAGCATAAATACTAGAAACAAACACTGTTGTACCTACAACAAGGCTCAAGAAAATAGGTGGCTCGTTCAGATGTCAATGTATACGCTTTTATAATAAACTTCCAAGCCACGTACAAGATCTAAGCCTTAACCTCTCGAATGCCGTAATTACAGACACAATTAAAAAACCATTGTGTCTCGTGTATATCTACGTTCCGGCATACCAAGGGTTAATAAATTTAAATCATTCATTAAACGTAAGTTGTGCCAGAAAGCTTTTTATACCGTTAAAGATTACATTGAGTACAAAAAGGCTTGGGATTGAGCTGCTCCAATTATAATTTTTATTTTTTACTTTCGGAACTTTGTTTATTTTGCTAACTTTAAAATTATATACACAATGACATGAATATTTACTTTGTGAAGTATAATATTATTTTAATTATTGTGAATGTGAGGACTATGTGGGTCATATATATATTTATTTATTTTTTCTCAGTTACTTCTAATGATAATCTGGCAGTTTTGAGTACTTTATGCGGCCTACCCAAATGTCCCTTCTTTGGTATTGTTCGTCGAATCGTTGAGCTCCTTTTAAGTTCTGAGTTGAGCTACACTATTACTGACAAATGCGTGCACTGACTGGACAGGTCCACTCAAATCTGTATGGTTCTTTCCTCAGAAGACCATTTCAGACACAAATCTACATGGTCCTCAAATGAAATGCTCTGACCAAGATTATTTCCGGGTTTTTATATACCTACACATTGACATTAATGAATTTTATATAAACAATGACATGAATATTTACTTTTAAAGTATTTTATTATTTTAATTATTGTGAATGTGAAGACTATGTGGGTCATTCCTTTTTGTTTTGTTTTTAATATTTTCTCAGTTAGTTCTAATCATGGTCTGATAGTTTGAGTAATTTAAGTGGCCTACCCAAATGTCCTTTTTTTGGTATTGTTCGTCGAATCGTTGAGCTCCTTAAATTCTGAGTTGAGCTGCACGATAACTGACAAATGCGTGCACTGACTGGACAGGCCCTCTCAATCTATGTGGTGCTTTCCTCAAAAGACCACTTCAGACACCAATCCACAAGGCCTTCACATGATCTGACCAAGATTATGTCTGGACTTTAAAAGAGACTGAGACCTCTGAGTTTGTTTCGGCCTTTCTTCTCAGAGTAGTCAGATAGGAAACGCCGACCTCATCTAGTTTTAAAATATGATTGACGTGTAAAAGTGTTTGTACAAACCTACTTACAGAAATAAAATCATTTATCATTTATAATCGAAAATAGCTGGCGGACAAAAATTGATTGATTTTAATGTAAAAAAACGTTGAATTCACATTCATTAGCACATTCGTTAGTTTAAAAAAACGGCCAAATGCGAGTCGGACTTGCACACGAAGGGTTCCGTACCACCGTACAATATTTGACATTTATTAATTGTTGTCATAGCGGCCAGTAGTACACACTGTGAAAATTTTAAGTGTCTACCTACTACGGTTCAAAAGATACAGACGGACGGACAGCGGAGCCAACAGGACCCGGGCATTACTAATAATAGAGTCCCGTTTGGCACCGTATACGGGTACGGAACCCTAAAAAGATCAAGTTCTAACCTGGCTGAACTAATGCTTTTTATCATTAATCGCATTTTCAGCTAGGTATCTCCTAAATTCAATTGAGTTTTTTTCAATCGTAGTTTTCGCCTTAAAGTCCCATTTCCGCCAAAAAATCATACTGTAGAGTCTAGCTGTAGGTAGGTAATCATAACAGTTGACTAACCTAGTTTGTTTCTCGAAAGATAGCATGAGCTGATTCCAATAAAAAAATCATTCATAAAATAAAACTCTCATTCTAACCTAAGTTAGCCAGACGTTGATAAATGAGAGGTTTCTACCTTTAATAATATATTTTTCCACGTTGGCAACGAAGGTAGATGTATAGCAAGGGTTACGGTTGACAGCTGTCATTATTAACCGTGCCGGGAAATATCTGTATTGCAGGTAGTCGCAACTATTTATTTTTTGCTTTTCGTTTCTTACGCTTGTCTTTTGTTTCGTTACTTTTTTTGTTTTTATGGTTCTTTTGTTTTTACGTTCATTGGTGTCGATTCCCTTGTTCACAAACTAAACAAAATTTAAGTTCACTGCATCTTTTTCTTTCTATTTCATTAAGAAAAGGACAGAAGATAAATTTTAGTTTAGTCCTGTCAAATTAATCAGCGCTTGACGTAAATTGACGTAATTTTAGTAGGCAAGTTTTTAATCACGTCTAAACTTGTATGGAGTAGTGACAGACGCCGATTAATTTGACAGGACTAAACTAAAATTTATCTTCTGTTCTTATGCTTAATGAAATAGAAAGAAAAAGATGCAGTGAACTTAAATTTAGTTTAGTTTGTGAACAAGGGAATCGGCACCATTGTTTTGTTTTGTACTCGGTGATATAGTATTGAACCAATAATACTATTGCAAGGTATTAATTTCTCTCAACTTTTACACACGAACCAATACTTCAAATCTATTTAAAAAATGAAATGCTGTTTGTTTGTAAGCGTATCACTTGAGAACGGCTGAACCGATTTGGTAATTTTTTGTTTTGATAAATTATGTTCGAATTAGGTTTTTAGGGTTTTTTTTTTAGTTTCCGAGGAAATGTTCAAATTCGGGAAAAACTGAACGTCCTTTTTTCGATGGGTGTTGCTGTTGTGTATGAATTTTTGGACAGGACTATGTCTTACTAGTCAGCTAATTTTAAATAAAAAACACAGTCATGCGACAATAGGGATGATGACTGGGTAAAAAAAAAACCATTTAGTCCGTCAGTCAGATATTAAGAAAATATTAGATATTTTTGTTTTATCATATACACTTTAACAGCCGATAACGTACTGAGCACGTGATCGTTAAAACTTTTCGGGGTTCCGTAGTTGGGATGAATTTATCCCAAGAATAAACTTAACTTTGTAGTTGAAAAAAAAATCTTTCATACGGAATGTATGGGAGAACATGTTTTTACAACCGCAAATCTAAGTTGGTCGATTATTACTCATTAACCTGTAAAGCCTACTCAGCTGTGATAGTTTTGCTTTTAAATTCGTTATATAAGCTACTGCCGTGAATTTTTTTACATATCTAAAACCAACCATTTAGCTGGCAGGGGGGGACACTTGACTCTAACAAAATTTTTCACTTTAAAGCTTAATATTTCGCAAACAGATCTCTGAATTCAAAAATAGTTGTGACACACTCAGAATGTTTTTAAAAGACCTTTTCAACGATACCCCACACTAAGGGACAGAAAAAAAAAAAACATCCCCACTTTTCGTGTAGGGGAGGTACCCTAACAAAAAATATTTTTCATAATTTTATTTTACCACTTTGTCGGCATGATTAATATGTATATCCATGCCAAATTACAACTTTCTAGTACTAACAGTCTTGGAGCTAGACCGCGGACAGACAGACAGACAGACAGACGGGCATGACGAAACTATAAGGGTTCCTTGTTAACTACGGAACCCTAAAAAGTGACTTAGATAAAACTGGATAAAACGCATTAAAGTTAGGGAGTGGGGGTTGCTACGTCATAAGTAACTAAAAAATCTACATACTCGTGACGTCATAGCACATTTTAACTCAATGTATTGCCGTAATATTTTGATTACGTAAAAAAAGAAAAAAGAACTGTCCAATATTTTTTAATAATCTAGCTGACGGACTAAAACATATTTTTTTGTCATCATCCCTATTGTTGTAAAAGGTACCGACACATAGGATGTCAAACATACGATTCGTCTAGTTTGGGTTTAATTAACTAGTCGAGAATCTCGAAACATACACGTACGGTGCTAGGTCGATAAATTGTTAAAAACACCAGTTACACGGCCATTATTGAGCCGAAACGACCGAATCATCAGTGTTATTGCCAATTAAGGTAATTTATACATTGGATTGAAGATTAAAAACCTTTTATCCAATGGGTTTATAAATGGGCGAGAAAGTTTCTAATTCTGCTGTAAACACATTGGCAATGAAATTTCTCGAGTAGACTAAAGTTAGTTTTTGAATCCCAAAGACTAATTTGACATTTTATGTTTGAGGTCACTATTACAGGCAAGAAAACATAGAACCATAATATTTCTAACCGTTAAGTAAATTGTAAAAAATAATTTGGTTCACATGGCAACAATTGTTAGCTATAATTTATAAAAACACATTTTGTGTGATAATAAAAAAGCGTGTCACGTGGAACAATATAGGTGAGTCAAAATAAGGTCAACCAATCACTTTTTTTAACCAACAAAGCAATCACCGAATGGTTGTAGCCCCACCGATCACATCAACTTCGTCATGCTTACATGTAGGACTGCGACGGTATTGTACCTTAAAGAAAAATGTTACTATTTCATTAAAGAACAATTGTACGTTTTGTGCTGTGTTTAAAAAGATTTATTGACTTTTTGCATTTATATGGGTTTGACTGATGGTATCGAGTTGATGATTAGATGGATTTTTCGTGTTGTGTGGTGAAAAAGTGCCAATTCAGGGTTGGCAATAAAGTAAATAAACAAGTTGTTTTCAAACACGTATTTTAAACAGTGTTTAAAACAGTTTAAAATAAAACAAAAGTTTTTATTAAGTATTCTAGTATAAAACCACAGACGTATAAAGAGTAGCAGACCAAACATTCGCTAAAAATTGCGTAGCCATTACGCACACATAGGGAATGTTGTCAATACAGGGCCGGGCCGGTTGCCGGTATTATCTAACGATATTGAAACCACCGATATAGGTAGAGTTTTAATGAAGCAGACTAATTCTTTTGGCCGTTTGTGCCAGGAAATGTCAGTGAATTAGGAACCACCTGTTCCTACCCCTATACTATACAGTCTTTTAATGTAGGTACTATCATAAAATAATTTCTTTTTACACCACGAATACACAGTATAATAAAGTAACAGTATTATGTCTCGGCAGTGACCTTGGAATACGACCTACGGCCGCTCGGTAGATAAACCTTCCACGTTCATGCGTAACTGCAGCGCACTCGGTACTGATACACTGAGATTTCAGAACGCGTCCTTTCGGCCGTTTTCTATGAAGTTATAATACTGTTCTTTATTTATACTGTGACGGATATAACCATTTTGAACGTTTTTATTTACAAAAAACAACATCCACGTACCGTTACCGAATATTTATAAAGCAATTTGATCGTCTGTATATTTCGTTTGGATCTTTATGAGTTGAAAATACGATTTGTATGTATGAGATAGGATCATGGTTGGTTTACCTAACAAGAATGAAATTCCTCATAATTTATTCCTATTTATGTTGATGTATAAATACATACATAACCTCACGCCTTCTTTCCATGGGGGTAAGCAGAAACTACAGAACGCCATTTGCTACGATCCTTACATAGTTACTCCTTTTGCTTCGTTTAGGTACGTTCATACATCTGGTCATACACGCACGCCGATTGAAAGTACTACTATCCCACCTTTCTCAAGAATATCGCTACTATAAAGTTATTGTGATAGAAGCCAAGTCAGAGGCCCATGAGCGGCATAAAAACTCTGACACCAGGTTAGTCACTAACCACACGAAAAAGAAAGATGTACTAGAAAATTCACAGCTTCAGAAAATCAAATGCATGTGCGAATCACAAATCCTACGTTGCGGTGTTATCAACGAAATCGGAACGCGAGGCTGACGAAGTCCGCGTTTTGCACATCCCTATCTGATTTGACAACGAACTTCATTACCGAAACGTGGTAAACACGGCCACTTATCATTAAACATTTCCAGTTTATGCGGATCTCGAATTGAAAGGATTTCCGTACAATGCGAGGGCAGCTTATACTGGAACTGTATAGCTTGATGTGTAGCCGTGTGTACGAGTGATTTGATCTGTTTAGATGGTTTTACTTTAGCTGGAAAACTAGCGAGCCGTCCCTGCTTCGCACGGTTTTATAGCAGTGATAACCGACAATGGGACTGCCAAGTCATAAGTCTCGAGTTCGTATCCAAGGCACGCACCTCTGACTTTTTAGATTCATGTGCGTATTGTATAATTATCACTTGCTTCAAAAACGGTGAAGGAAAATATCGTGAGGAAAGCCGATGCCTTTGAGATATCTCGGACGGCATGTGAAGCCAAGTCATAGGCCCATGGGTGGCATAAAAACTTACACGAAGAAAAAGAAAGACGGTTTTTACGACTTGACAAAACGTCGAGATTTCTTTATTGTGTAAGTTTAATATTAAGTATGTATACAGTATTTCTATTTTCTTAATATCCCTCGGGAATCATCGCATTTCCGAATACAAACGAAAGCTAATTTCCATGTCCATCAATTATTAGATTTATCTTTTATAATAATTTGAATTCAGAACTAAGTACCTAGGTACTTTATTGTTGTTTTGTTTTGATTTTCGTGTGAACTGTATAGAGCTGTAAAACTATTTTCCTATCTGTCGTGCTTGCAACTTTAGCAGCTTTCCTACAATTTTTTTAAATAAATGACTTTAAGTTAAAAGAGTATTAACAACTGTATGTACTTTCAAGTCGAGTGAGAGCGTCAGGTCTGCACCAAGTGCAAAGGGCAACTGATAAAAATCCGACTGCCGAAACACGAGGTTTGCCGAGGGACATTAAGAACATATTTGTACTGTACAAATCTTAGAATAATAACTATATTATTCTAAGATACAAATAAATCTTCCGTAATGATATGACAATTATGACATTAGAATTATAATGATCATGGCAGCATGGAATTAGTAAGTACCAACAATCATGACCACATGGAATAAGTATACATGGATTAGTATACTATTATATGAGCATTCTCTATTTTCATCAGAGCATAGCTTGGTCGACCAGGTACTAACATTATCTAAATGTCAATGCCGCCACAATGGTGAAAACTGCTGTTTTGAAGAACAATACGGTCACACTGTGTCACTGTCAGACGCGAAAGACCACTTTTGTAGTTTATAATATGTACAGATGCTCAAACTATTACCATGTTTAATGAAATGAGTTAGATTTTTTCAACCAAATTGATAAAAAGATCCAATTAAAATTATTATTGTGATAATCATACACACCTCTATATCAACACGTAAAACAACGGTAAAACATACTTCAAATAAAGACCGAACGCACATAACAAAGCATTATGACATGATAATATCCTGCCACGGTCCGGATATTGATTCGTGGCTCCGACACATTTTCGTTATGTCACTTGTGTAACAGAATAAAATATTTTTAACAAAAGGTCAAGTCGATGCAATTCGCTTAGCATGGGCACAAAAAACGAACAAATTAAACTTTAAATAAAATTAAAAATCCTTTTATTGATTCGGCGCGCCGATTACCTATCTAATTCGCTGCCCCAAAGCATGTAATGTGAATGTGTAATTTTATATTGTACTTACTGTTTAAGTTTATTACGTTACCTATGTAAGTATTTATTCTAAGTTAAGAGCATAAATAAACGATTTCATTTTATTTTATACTAGCTTCCGCCAGCGAATTCGCCCGCAATATCTTTACAAACTATAGCGCTTTATCTTTACTCAGTGCTATAAAGCATTCTAGTGGTGAAAGAATTTAAAAAATCAGTCTAGTGGTTTTTATTGAGTTTATTCATTACAAACAAAAATACAAATCTTTTCTCTTAATAATATTAGTGTAGAAAATGCTGCAGTAATGCATTTAAACCTAATTTCGTTTTTCAATACTCGATGGTAACAAGTGAGTACTTCACAAATGACGGAACAAGCTACCTTCGACGAATCGTCATAGAAAGCGTTCTCGCGCTTGTCATGATAACCCTGCTGGAAGTGGCCGGTTTCTACTTTCCTTTTGATTTATATGTGGAACTGCCGCAGTTTGTATTCGGCTGCCTCCATGTTTTATGATCCACGTAGAAATTTTATAGCTGGTCATTGTCATACGAAGACTTTAGAAATAAAGGGAGGCATATTTACGAAGACCTTAGAAAAAAAGGGAGAATTTCTGGCATATTTTATAGTAAGAAGGATGTTGTTATCTTTTTCTTTTTTTATTCCTGGCTTGCTACTTTTACTGATACTGATAATAAGATATTTTGACATGGACAGGCCATAAGCATCTTCTGATACTCGAACCCAATCAAGAAATGATAATGAAAGAAATGAAATGATAAAATTGTTGTTGTTTTTATAGTTTTAAAAAGGTATTTGTATATCTTTATATTTAAATAAATATTTATTCCTCAATTCTCGCTATTGCACCTACCACTGTTCGTCTTTGTATCACCCAAAGGTTGACTGGTAGAAAATGCCTATGGCATTAAGTTCGCCTCGGTACATTTGTGTGCTAGAAGTAAAATTAAAATTCAGAGACAGACAATTGCAGTAGAGCATATCTTCCGGAAAACTATAGATACACTGTTAAATTCGGTCATGGAGTGAACATCGTCACATTACAAAGACACATTTCATCTGTCAAGGGATCCAATTTAAATGACGTAGTGAAATGTCCCAATAGATTTCCGTATGCCATAGAAATTCCCAGTATTACATTCATGTGTAATATCATCTTGGTTTTCTGGGAAATGGCCCATCATTTCCCATTCATTGGATTGGTCCCATAAGGACCCATTCAGCGGTTCAGTCCCATAACATACCTTCATAAATCATTATTATTCCCTTTAGTATAATCACCTATTATTTTGGAGTATCAGTAGGCATTATTGCGAAGCCAAAAATAGAAACACTAGCATTTCTCATGAGTAAAAAATATAAATGAGTAAAGAGTGTGTATTCTGAAAGTCGTTAACGTCGCAAATAGTTGTCAATTATTTCGCTGTTTTAATTAATTTCGCAATACTACTGTATGGAAATATTAAATAACGCCAATTAGTGAACTAAAATATTTATATAAATATAATATACATATATATGTATTCTGACGTCCTCAGATATATTTTTTATAGCAACTGAAGGTTCAGAGAACTTTTATGTAGAACCAATAACACTACCGAATGGATAAATTCCGTTAAAATACCTTAGGAATCAGACATCATGTCAAGTTTGTGGGATACAGCTTGAGTGTGCTCCTCTGAAGGCAACCGCAAACCGCATAGCAATGCAGAACAGCATGCAGGCGGCAGGCAATGTCTCCATCTACGGAAGTGTTTTCATAGAGTTCCATAGAAACCAATCGTGTCGCTGCGGTCTGTCATCAACTCATCACGATTGAGCATGAGCACTTGGATCGTGAATGGGTTTGATAAAAAAATCAAATATTATAAGATTTTATTATTAGACTAGGTTATTATTTTTATTATATGTATGAATACTGGGTTCCATTCCCAGGTTGGGCAAATTTTTGTAGTTTTTTTCATCAGGAATTTTTCAGTAGCAGCCAGGAGTCTGGATTTGTGCCGGTTGATGGCAATAGGCTCTCCCCATGGGACTTAAACATAACTGGCGAAATGTGGGTGTATAGGGACACCTCTGCCCAATCTTTCGGGGAATACAGGTGTTATGTTATGTTGTATTTTTTTTATGGTGATGCCTACAGATAACGGGAAATACAGATGTGATGTTATGTTGTATTTTTTTATGGTGATGCCCTCAGTTTTTTTTTATTAATCATATTTATTCATATGATTGGTTGTATAGTAGCATTACATTCTAAGTACTATTTATTTTATTTTGTTATCTATTTATGTGTAATTCATTAAACCTTACTTTCCGTACGTCTTTTTCGAGTGGCCACTGAAAATCAGCACTGTGTTGTGCCCCATAGCACAGCGTCATGCTGAGTGGAAAGGCTCTTGTCACAGTCATGACGTGCCAGCAGCTGCCGTCACAGTCATGACGTGCCAGCAGCTGCCGAGTATTTCTGTTTTGTGCTCGTGATTATATTCAAATCTACCTATTGTGTTTCATTTTATTGTTCTACTCGAGTAATTATCTTTTTTTATGCAAGTGTTTCTGTGACTATTAAACTTATTTTCCTTTCTTTCTTTCTTGTTACTGTTTTAGTACACTCTTAGGCCTGAATGTAACGAGATGAAAATGGTGTGAATTTATAGATTCAAAGTTTCAAACATACATTAGTGTATTGCAGTAACTAGTTGCTATCCCACAATTCACACAGCGATCCATAGTTTCAACAATATCCAATCCACAAAGCGGCGGTAATATCCAAAATAACATTTCCAAGTCAATCATGTGAGCGATCTTCGATGTCCAGTGTGAAAGCAAGGGTCGTACAAGGTAGGCAGGGTCAGAATCCGTAAAACAAAGCAGTGGTCTTGAAAATGAAAAATAATTGGGAAAGCACTCAAAACACATCGGAAAACACGAAATAAGTGACAGCTGTCTAGTAGGGGTGGGCGTTGCGACAACGAACCGTTTTGTGTTTTGTGATGATGAAACCGTTTTACATCCTGGGTTCAACTTCAAACAGTATTCATTGCACAAACCAGTCTTCGAATTACTTGGTGCAATTTTTTATTTTACATCTAAGAATATATAGTTGGGTACAATGATTCAACTATCTGTCACACGCGTAAAACAGCCCTTCCAATAAAAAATGAACTCTTAAAAAGTGAGCTCTTTGAAATTAAATACAGTCAGTAATGTATTACCAGTTGTCAATGTCGTTCGTGATGCGAAAAAACCACTATCAAAAAACAGCTCTCGACGAAAACGCAATTCTATTCCATGTTGGATACGTTTAGTCCTTTAACCGTTTTCTGGAATCGTTTTCGTCGTCAGGAAAACGGTTTCGGCCGTTAAAAATTCGAGAACGACCCACCACTAATGTCTAGTGTCAAATTGTCAATGTCAGTCAGGTCATGCCAGTGTAGAATATGCACTGCCAGTGACATAGACAAGAAATATAAAACTGATTTTAATCGATATGAATTGATAATCATTATTTTGGTTTTTCAGTAATTAATGAGGTTTTATTTAAATTAAATGCAGTATATTGTATAAAAGTATATATAGTGCATTTAATTACTTTGAGTTAATTATATTACCTAGTGCTACCTAGTGGGTAAGTTTTCTTTTTGTAGTTGTGTCATCGATTACTTTAATCGATAATCTCACGAAAACTATCTTTATCATATTTCTCCGCTTCCAGACTGCGAATTGAGCTGATTTTTGATATTCAAGGATAAAAAAATGTGACTTTAGATCAAATCTCAACTTATTACATTTGGGCCCAACATTTTCCATCTCCTTTACCACAATCTTTGAAAGCTATCAATGAGAGGTAGAAATACTCATTTTGCATATTTGCAAAATGTATTCTGTAATATTTCTGAAGATTTTGATAGGATAGCTGCAGGGGTTTTTGTGTTCTAGAAAATGAAAGTCGTTGTATTATTTACATACATTTAATCATTGCCTATTATATCTATAGTATAGCGACTTAACAAGATGAAACCTTCATAGATTCTGAGAGCACAAAACAATTGATTAGAACAATATATATTATATAATAAACATTTTATTTAGAAACATAAATAAAGTACAACGGTGACTAGGAATTCTAAGGGCTATTACAGAAAAATCAGAGAGTTCGGATATTGACATGGTAAAATTTTATTTTATTTTTATGTGACACATACTTTGTAGTAGCCCTTATTTTATTCTAGTAACAACAATATTAGTACCTACGCCTTTTTATAAAAACAAAGCTATCCAATCGTTCCAAAAGAGCACATAATAGGTGTTTTTAATTCGGATTAAGCCGGCAGAGAAACTTGTAAGATTCAATAGATATGACTACTAGATATGCTACATAATAATGAGTAAGTGAATAATTTCATTCGTTGTTATTAGAAATAGTATCTAAAGATTGAAAAGTTCTAGTTAACTTGAGCCTTAGTAATAAAACGTGAATTTGAAATTGTTCCACTATTAAAGAGAAATATGTAAGAATTACTTCTATCATGAACACATACACACGTAAACTGAAAATTTATTTTATAAACCTCTGATCCACAAGCGAGAGTACTCGCATATTTTAGTTTAAACCTTACTCCAATTAGTGTTTTAAAAGTGACCTCAAACGATTACGATTAAAGTTCTCGTAAAATCTGGTCACAGAATCTAAACCTAGGTCGTTATCCATTGAGCTTTCCTTAACAAGCATCCAAGACGGTCTCAGATGCGACTCGTGAATGGATCAAAGGCTGTAAGATATTGACACATAAAGGGGTCACGTACTCGGGCATCCGAAGCTTCAAATAGCTTAGCTCCATCGCTGCGATAACTAAAGCGCCCGTGTGAGAGACCCTTAGAAGCCGAACCTCGTCATTTTATTACAAATCTATTTTTGTCAATGGAATGTTAGACGGTTTGCCTGTGAAAATCTTCATCTCTCCACGTTTCTCGTGGTGTACGAGGTGTGTTGTGAACTATAGTGCTTAGAAGCTAGTTCTGCCGAATATAAAGTTGCCGGGAGCGTTGGGGTCCTCGGTGGAGAAGTACTCCCTCCATAGCTCCTGAAACTCTTCCCAGGAAACGCTGCTTTTACCCTGATGAATGAACGAGAATGAGCGTTCAACATTATACATTCTGCGAAAATACTGGTCTGATATTTCAAATTGTCTTTACATTTACGCCCACAAAAAGCTGTCAATCATAATATCACCAGAAATAAACAAAATAAAAATAGTCTACAACTCCCACGTCTGTCTCAACGTTTTCTAAACAAGACTATTGGATAGGCACGTCAGTGGGAACAAAACCAGTATAAGCTGGCCTCACATCTACCACGCATTCTATTCTAAACTCCGTACTATGCTAGGCCAGCTCAAGATCAAAGTAGTGCCACCGATCGCCGTGCAATCAACTGTACCTACTTCGCCAATACACAAAAAAAAAAACGAAAAGTAGTTCAATATATTCCATCTGATCTACATTCAGATCAACATACAACTGTAAACATGTTGGTCTATTAATGATCAGTAAACAGTCGAATGAAAATTTCGTTGTTGACGTAAACCGGAGGGGCTCCGTTAGCCGAGTCAACATTTCACAGAATTTATGCCCCCAATTCATTCCGAGGCAGCAATAATAAAATTGGAGCTACAAAAAGTCCTGACTATGCAAAAATGAATTACAAATGTACTCCTATTAAAAAACGTGTGAATATCTCATATTATAAAATTTTATGGACGATTTGAATGGATATCGGGAAAACGATTCGAATTGAGTATTTTACTCAGTTCAACAAATCGTTGAACATTATTCATGCTGGGATAAAAATGGGACTGATTTGATTTTTGAAGCGAGAATTTGTATTGGTATTGTGTTTCTATTTTTTTACTTGATACCTAGTTTTTTATAGAAGTACTAGCTTTTGTTCGCGACATCGTCTACGATCTAGGATGAAAAGTAGCCTATGTCTTTCTTTAGATCCCAAGCTAACTATCTGTCAAACATAACAATCACTTCTGTTGTTTAGGCGTGAAAAATAACAGACAGGCCGAATTACTTTCGCATTTACGTGTGTAATATTATAGTTATTATAGGTATAGATAACTGGCAATAAATTGTGGCTGGCAAAACCTAGACGAATGAATAATGTATGTGGCTCATAAAAATGAATCTTTATGAAGGTTGATGAACGTATACAACTAGCTTTTAGTAGAAAACTTCTTAAGAACGAATTTCTCGTACAATAATATTTTCACTAACGTAAAACCGAGACTAAATTCTCGTGCCCAAGTCTAATAACGCTCCAAAAATAAGTGGTAAAATAATCTAGACTTCACTAAAAATAATTTTAATAGTTATAAAAGACAACAAACTAGAAATTATACAGAAGAATTACGCTAACGTAGCATTTACTATAGCCAAAATAACGATAGTACCTAAATTCTAATTACTACTAAGCCCTTACTCTTGATAGTAATCTTGGTATTAAAGAAAACTTATAGTACCCGTAAAATCTAGAAATTACCTTTAACGAATGGTAATTTTAGCTTCCATTCTTAGATCGATAGTGATAAGTAGCAAAAGTTATGGGACGAAAGAAATAGTAACATCGATTGACTGAAGTAAGCATCTCGATTTTTGTTTTATTCTTTTAAAATATTTTGTAGAGCATGTTATTGAAAATAAAAGAGAGATGAATATAAATGTTGATGGATGGAGAGGGGGAGAAGCAAGCCAACAAAAAGATGGATGAATTGTGTGAGGAATGATATGAAACAGAATGATAGCGTGACTGTTGACAGGGGAGAGTGGAAGAAGAAAACGTGTTACTCCAACACGTTTTCTTCATTAACATCATGGGACAAGGGCTAGGAATTTGATATAAATTAATTTGTGGAATGTTTGTTAATTATGTTTTCACTGTTGTTTTAGTAGTTTTCTGAATCCGTGGAAAATTGAAAATTCTTGGATATTTAGTGGTATGAGGAACAGGGTGTAAAGTTCACTCATCCACCATAGAAAAGGAAGGATCCTCCGACCAGACGGGTGTTGTGTCTGGCGGGCAACTGCATCGGTTGGAAGTTGAAATCTTGTATGTATGTCGATCGCTCGGTAAACTCTAACTGCGCGATGCAGGATTTGTGTGACGTCATGTCGTTGTGTTTTGATGCGTAGTTTGTATGTGGCGGTGTAACCGCTACATCACTCCCCTCCGGAGACCGGAGGTCGATAGTGGGCTGAATCTGGCGATGCTTCACACAATGCCAGCTGTGGTTTCAGTGAGTCGGAACCGGGTGCCGCATAGTTCGCGGTGAGTCGGAACTTTCTGTGGTGATTGCGGCGATTGTGGTGATTGTGGTGATTCCCCAGTGAGTCGGGGTGATTGAGGTGATTGCTGTGATTCCCCAGTGAGTCGGGGTGATTGAGGTGATTGCGTTGATTCCCCAGTGAGTCGGGGTGATGAGGCTGATTGCGTTGATTCCCCAGTGAGTCGGGGTGATGAGGCTGAGGGTGATGACCAGGAATGCGCGTTCGCTGCATGCTGGTGGTCAGGATACCCGTTGAAGCCGTGGGTGCTGGCTGGCTGTGTGACTCGCCTCACGAAAGCTTGCGGGAGTGATGATGATGATGACGTCACGCCGAAGTAATTGCACGAATGCTGCGTTGACGTTCATACTCGGGGTCACCAATTTAGTGGTATGAGGAACAGTGTAAAGTTCACTCATCCACCATAGAAAAGGGAGGATCCTCCGACCAGACGGGTGTTGTGTCTGGCGGGCAACTGCCCATCGGTTGGAAGTTGAAATCTTGTATGTATGTCGATCGCTCGGTAAACTCTAACTGCGCGATGCAGGATTTGTGTGACGTCATGTCTTTTTTGATGCGTAGTTTGTATGTGGCGGTGTAACTGCTACAGATACATGTTAAAATATTATTAACATTAAAATCGGAAGTAATTTTTATAGGTCGATCAGTTACTAATTAAATTATCAGAGACTGATACACACTTAGATATGAATCCCCATATGTCGACTTTCGAGTTTCCCCTTCATGTGTTGTTTTATAATACTTCTACAGATATGTTTTACGTGCATCAGTGATAACCTAGTGGTGTAAAAACTCTGATACTAGGTTAGTAACCACACGAAAAAGAAAGATATCTTTCAATTTACCTTTGAATACATATCTTCATTCAAACTCATCAAAGGACAATGCCTCTTTTAACTGTTTTACCTAAAGTATCTCAACAACTCTTACCTCATGGAGAGATAAAATGCATGTGACTAAAAGAGTGACAAATATAAATGTAGATGGATGATGAGGTAGAGGAAAGCCAAAGAAACGATGGATGGATTGTGTGAGGAATGATACTAAAGAAAACTGAGTGAAGACGACGAAAGAAAGAAAAGAAAAAGAAGAAGAAGTTGAAGAAAATGGAAGAAGAAAATATGTCACTTCGACCCCAAGTAACATGGGACAAGGAACGGAAGATGATGATCTCAATGACACTTACCTTAGCCATCTTAGTGAAGGCGATCTTACACTCCTGGGGGTCGATGCCGTAAGAGGAGCAGACAGTGGTGAATTCATCGCTGTCAATGGTCCCGTCAGCGCTGGCATCCTCCAGTTGGAACATGAACTGGGCGTACAGCTGCTGCCACTTGAGAGCAGCTGAAGGGTTCTGAGCGTAATCGTTCCACATAGACGTCCATTCTTCCACGGAGACCTGGAGGATTGAAGGATTAGTATGGTTGGTTGTCTAACGTTGTTATTCGGCGTACAGACAGCCTCAAAAATATGTGTATTGACAAGCATTCATTTAACTGACTATAATCTTTGTTTCATAACATTCTATGAATGTATGGCCACTAAACATATTACACATTAAGAAACTCAAATTGTAGACAGACAATGAAATTAATTTTTGTTGATGTATACATCGTTTTGGATGGACTCCACATCATAGTTGCGGCAAAAAAATACACAACAAATGTTAGGGCGATAGTACGATACGAGCCAACCATGAGTGGTGCGACAGCACATCAGCTCGACGTACGCTAGTGCGACTGATTGTTTTCTCGCCAAATGGTAGGACGACGGAACTTTTGACCGACGAACGATAGCGTGACACAGCTTTCGCTCGACAAACTAAAACGCGACAAACGTTTCTATACTTTGTTGCTAATAGCAGATATTTTAAAAGAATATGGTAAAATTGTACTGCATTACTTACACTACCTATAGTTTTCATTTCAAAGAAAATAAGAGGGTGTGTGAATATGAACAAACGAAAAAAGTGAAAATTTACGACTGGAGCCGAGTATACCCGATTCAGCAGCATCGACCCGAGCGTGATGGTTCAGTTTCGTTCACTGTCCAGAACGAGCGCAAAGTGCGCATAAAGAAGTTTTTTCTTCAATAATCTTGAGTAACGACACCAAACCCTTAAGGCTGCCTGTCCATTGAAGCGGAGTGAGGCAGCGGAGCGAAGAAATGTGCCAATATTAACCAATAGGAGCGGAGTTCTGAAGCGGAGCTTAGATTCTATTGGTTAACAGGTTCACTGTCCCATATGCCGAAACAATAGTTAAAACAATTGAACAGACCACATATGGTTCATTAGACTGTGAGCCGGTTACTATTGGCAAACTTCTCAGCTCCGCTGCCTCGTTCCGCTCCAGTGGACAGGCAGCCTAAGGCAGAGACTGACTTGCAACGTTTGTTTGGAATGTAGGTATCGAGTTTATGTAACGCGTTACAGTAGTCAGTGCAGCGAGCCAAGCTGCTCGATGCGAGCATTGCGAGTGCATATATACAATAGAGCATGCTTGAATCAAGTGCTTGAAGCGAGCATTTGCCACATTTAGTGTATCGCCGTTTTGTGACTAGAAATGCAGCGTGCTTGAGCCATGTGCTCGAAGCGAGCGTTCGCCGCGTCTTGTGTATCGCCGTTTTGTAACCAAGCTCGCCTCGAATTATACATTACAAACAAACGTTGCAAGTCAGTCGTTGCAGTCATTATGTTACGCAGCCTCTTCCGAAACATTCTCAGCACGTTTTCTTAAACCAATAAGTGAGTCGATAGTGACAACAATTGATGGAATAAGTTCACGTGAACTTTGAAAATCTCTCGAAAGTTGAAAGGGTTAAATCATGTGCAGAGTTTCGACGTTTTGTGGTCGAAACTTTTGGCCTATACGTGAATTTGACTGAATTGTGTGATAGAATGAAAAAGGTCTATTTGTTTAAGAATTATCTATTTATTATGATGGCAATAATACGAAAAGACTCTAAAGGACATCGCTCATTATCGCAGCACCGCTCGGATACGGCAAAAAAATTGTCATTCAAGTTAGGATTTTAAATCAAGTACTTTAAAGTCTATTTTACGTTGGCTGTACAGAATAGTGGATGGCTCGCGGACAATGAGCGGCCCGCGAGCCGCAAGTCGTGCCGACAGCACGCTTTAAGCGAGGAGCCCGCTCCTCGGCGAAGAAACGACTGCAGGCGGTATGCATTCCAGTTCTTTGCCGCGTGGTGACGCCAATGACGACATCAATCACCTCAACGGTGGCGTGCCGGCAGCGAGCGGTCGCCTTGCTGACGGCGCATTGGCGACTAGCTGTCGCCTTGTTTACGGCGTGTTGGCGATTAGATTTATCGAGGCGGTGCCCAGGCGTTACTGCGCTGGAGCGGTGCATTTATAATGGGCGATGTCTTTAAGAAACATAGGCAGTCATGGGGACTTAATAACCCTGTCCGATCCAAAAGGGGCACATAGATACTGCAATGACATTACCTTTAAATTATTATTGAAAATAAAAAAGTTATTGCTATTTAAAATTCACATTTTTAGTACCAAAATTTTCATCAGGGGTCTTAAGTTACGACTTGTAGACAGACACCTGCTAAACGACAGCCGCCCGCGCCCCATGTAATGAAATGGTAAAATACCCCATTGAAAAAAAAAAATGGCGAATTTTATTATTCTTTTATCCTGTAAATTACCACATAAATAGACTCTCAGTATGATACCTAACAACACCCTCATAGATCGGACAGGGTTTTTGAAACGAAGTTCTTTAACGCAGCTAGTAAATTTTCAGAAATCGTCACGCTAAAAAGTGTTAATACTTGCGACTTCTAATTCAAAGAGAAAGAAAGAGAAAGAAAGAGAACGCCGGCAGAAAAACAAAGAAGAAAAACAAAGTGATTTCAGTGTCATGGGATAAAATTGTACACATTGGCCCGAGTTCACTACATTCGTTCCGAGAGAGAGAGAAAGTGTGAATTTGGTCAAAATGAAAATCCAAGATTGCAGCTCTGAAAATTTTCAAATTTTTCATCATGGGTATTGTTTTCATGGTTTTCAAGGGTGCAAAAGTCAATAGTGAGGTCAAAATGAAAATCCAAGGTAGCGGCAGTGAAACTTTTCAAATTTTCCGTCATATGGGTGTCTTTTTCATTGTTTTCAAGGGTGCAAAAGCCGATAGTGAAGTCAAAATGAAAATTCAAGATGGCGGCAGCGAAATTTTTTAAATTTTTCGTCATGGGTGTCGTTTTCATAGTTTTCGAGGGTGTTAAAGCCGATAGTAGGGTCGAAATGTAAAACCAAAAGGGCGACTGCGAAAATTTTTAAAAATTTTCTTCGTGAGTGTAATTTTTATAGTTTTCGGGGATGTTAAAGCTGATAGTGGGGTCGACTTGTAAATCCAAGATGGCGGCTGCGAACATTTTCAAAATTTTCGTCATAGGTGTTGTTTTCACAGTTTTAGAGGGTGCTAAAGCCAGTAGTGACGGCTTTTCGGCCGTTTCGGGCTTGGTTTATAAACCCGAGAATTATACCATCTCGACAATTTACATACTTCATAAATAACGACTACGACTAGTTACTGCCCGCGACTACGTTCGCGTGGAAGTCGTAAGAGATACCTACACAATGTACTAAAATAACAGCCACATATACAGGGTGGATTTTGGAGATGGGGCAGTAAGGGTAGCTACTAAGGTAGCTACAGGAAAACGGTCTTAGGAGACTGTTATTAACTTTTCGTTTCATAAAACGGTTTTTTGCAATTTCTGGCTTTAGTCTGAAAGTTCAAAATTATGTGAAGATATTTTTTCTCAAAACGTTGGAAATCACAAGCAACAACCCATCTTTTCTCAAAGGAAATAAAATAATAACGCGTATTCGTTCGAAGTATAATTTTTAATTTTATTCGGTAAAAAAAAAAAACAACCGGCTTCCAAAAAAAAACACTACAAAGTGAAAAATAACTTTAATTTCGGAAGTCGGTGTCTTGGGTTTTGTGTTTTCGTTTTTTGCCACCGACTTCCGAAATTAAAGTTATTTTTCACTTTGTAGTGTTTTTTTTTGGAAGTTGGTTGTTTTTTTTTTGTAAAAAGTTTTTATTTTTCACTTTTTAGTTGTGGTACCTACCCCACATACATTTGAATACCACTACCTGCTACCAGTGACAGGAACTTATCATATCATCTACATACTAAGTGGGAAAAATTACGTATTTTGTAGCTAACTCAAAAACTACCCAAGCAAAGTTAATATAATTTATATGGGACCAATTTGGGAGCATACCCTTTCAAACAAAAAAATAATTTTCAAAATCGTTCCACAAATGACGGAGAAATCGGTGGACACACATAAAAAAAAAAAACAAACATACGCGACGAACATATAACCTCCTCCTTTTTGGAAGTCGGTTAAAAAAGTAGGTTGGAGTTTCATTTCCTACAAAATGTGTGGGAAAAGTTATTTGCGATTTTTGACTTTTCTAGTACTCAAACCTCAGTTGGTTCAGTAGAGTTTTTTGATCCTTATAAGAAACAGGATCGATTGGGATCAAAAAAAGTTTATTTTATTTTATTTATTTATTTAAAGGCTTACCAACTAAACACATACACAGCATTATCCCAAAGTCTCTGTCAAATGTAGATCTCGCATGTATCTAAATTACAGGAAAGCACGACACTATCAATTAGCATACTACATTAATACACAAACCGCTCAAACGCGCCTAAATAAGTTTAAAAACATCAAATAATATAATAGTAATAAAACAAATTCAAACAATAACAATAAAATAATTACAAAAATAATTTAAAAAATAATGTTGAATACTGTGAATAATACGGTATAACTTACAAAAGCTGGGATTTTTATAATAACACTACATTTTATCAAAAATATTTTTCTTAAATATACATAATTTATCACCGAAAATATCAAGGTCGCAACTGTGGAACAAGTCATTGCATCTTCTGAGAATATAAGAAAGGGGCGCATTGTATCCGTATTTGTTTCGACCGGATTTGATTGAGAAAGGTCTATAATTTTGAACTCTGGCGGATGGTCTAGGTACATTCATGCTTAGCTGACTCACCAAATCTGGGCAATCTACGCCTTGATTTACGACTTTAAATATGAAAGTTAAACCTAAGAAGTCTCTACGCCATTGTAACGATTTCATTTTGAAGTGACTCAGCCTATCATCATAGTGCTTAATTGTGCGTTGAACACCAGCTATTCTCGAGAGCCTCCTAACAAACCTCTTTTGTATACTTTCTAGGCGTTGAATATTGTTTTGGTAGGTAGGATACCAAACGATTGAGCAGTATTCAATGTGGCTGCGCACTAATGCAAAATAGAGGGATTTTAATGCGGGCAGAGACCTAAACTGCTTTGTGTTGCGATTAATAAAAGATAACATTCTTAGACATTTGTTTATAGTGTTGTCTATGTGTTTGTTGAATCGCATTTCAGAGTCAATCAAGACTCCCAAGTCCTTAATCTCAGTCACGGTATTCAATGTAGTGCCCGCCATCGTATCGGTTGTAGGGAATTTGCATTTTTATTTTTGGTGGTTATATGAAGACTGTTTATTTTCTCGCTGACTGTATTTTTTTTTTCAAAATCTGTGAATGCAGATCAAAATGTCTCAAAAAGTTAAGGACAGTCTCCTAAAACCGTTTTCCTGTAGCTACAACGGATAAGGTAGCTGCCCTTAGTGCCACATCTCAATCCACCCTGTATATAAAACCTCATCGGTCACCGATCCACTGCGTCGCATCGCCCGCACTGTTACTTCGTTTTAGCTCAGCATTCCTTCTGATTTTTTTTCTTATTACTCGGCTCCTAAGGGTCGTAGCGTAAGGTTAAATAACTTTCTTCAAGAATTGGGTTATCAAATTCAACGAATTTTTCAAATCTTACTGGTTGTTCCAGAGATCATCGCATTGAAACAAACAAACTCTTCTGCTTTATTATATTATTAAGTACAGATATTTGAAGCTATCAAACAAAGCTTAATATAATACCTATTTTATAACGAACTGACGCATGACGTCGTTAAAAAACGGTGGGGGCAGCTTGAACAATAAGTGAATTACGGAGCGAAATTCTAATAAAGGACCACAACGGTAATAATGCTTGAAAAAATGGATGCGAAATTAAGCACGGTAGGTCATTTGGCTAACACCCAGCGCTGACGGGTTAATAAATATGACTGAGTATCATTAAAATTTGTGTATACGTTTGTTACTGTACACATGCAAATGTAATGGTACACGTTATAATTATGAATTTTAGGGGGAAACAGAAAACAAATAACAGTTTCTAGCGGTACTTATAGGAACTCCTCCGGCCTTACAGACTTCTGTGGCGGGCTGTCATTAATGTCTATGTGTCAAGAGGTCTGACAGATTGACACATATGACATGAGCTTGCCAAGACGCCCTGACACGGGCATGTTGTTTTGTAAAATTTACGGTGAAAAATATAAAAGTTTAACCCTCAAGGGAAATCTTTTCATTAGGGGGTCCAGACACTATCAGTAATAATAACATTAATATTACTGTCATTCCTTCCAATATTGACGTTAAACTATTAAAACATTTAGATCAAATCATCATTCCAACCACCACACTGTCAGTAGTAATGGCAATACTTGAATGTAATGTCATTATCCTAATAATCTGACTGATCACAAGTTTACTAGTGAACAGTTTTACAAAATCAAAAGCAAAAAGAATTTGTCTAACTTGACAATCAATCTACGCAGAATCTCACAATTACGCCTTGAAATATAGCAGCAGAAAATTTAATAAAGGCGCCCCTTATTTAGAAAATTATAGCTGCCTTTTGTCAGATGAGCCACTTCAGTTTTATTAGACATTGCTACAAGTAATCTCTTCTAAAGATAGTAACATTTTGTTCACGCGATTTATTGAAAATGAGAAACGGTTTAACTAGATGGAAATGAAATTTCGTTTTAAAAGAATATGGACAAAAAAGTACATTTATTTATTTATTATTTATTTATATATACTTTATTGTACACCACAAAAATACATAACAAAAAATAAATTAAACACTACAAAATATATTCCATATACACAAACATATTAAATAAGTATATTGTATAGTAAAAATAGGAAAATGAATTACTACGTAGTTTTTAGCCTCTCTGAACTTGTCAGTTTTTAAATCAAATTAATAAGTAATGTAAGATGAATTCAAAGTACCATTTGTCAACGTCAGCCATAATGGACCATAGAGAAGGACAAATATAATAATAGACGTTCCACACCATGCATAATACTACTTGTGGACATGTAATATGGACGACAGAATGCTCTTATTAGGAACATTTTATTCATACGAAACCGTCTTCATTGGTATTCTTTGCTTGAATTAAATAATCTTTTCCTAAGTTGATGAGTACGATAGTATTTTTATATTACACCCAAAAAAAAAAATCCTGAAACGAAACGCGTTTACTTGTTTGACAATGTGTCATTGTCTATGTCAACTGTCAATGTATTTTTATTGTTACTGCAGATTCTTCGTTCCGTACTGTGTTTTGTTTTTGCGATTATTTTCTAATGTTTTTGACCCCCGATTATCTCTAAGGACTTCTACCACTCGATAACCTTGCTATTAACACTGGACTTTGATTTGCATTGCGTTTCGGATTTGTTTTGTGAATCAATATGAGATGCATCCACTGCGGAATAGCCATGCAAAGGTTGCAGAGGCATCTCATATCCTCGCTTTCTGCACGCCATCAAACAAGACTTTCGCGTTGGATAACCAATGCTCAAACTCAGGTATGAAGTTAGAGTAGAAAAAACTTAATCGTATTTATTTTTATATACCTACTTCTGGTATATTTTATGGTTTGCGATATTAACTTAGTGTATCTTATTTTCAGTTGCCTCTGGATACATTTATTTGCCATCCATGCTTCTTATTATGAAGTACTGAAGCTGGTGAACACGAGCGACTATTGGGGCATAACATGGTTTGCCTTTGTTGTGAGAAAAATAAGACATCATAATGTCAGTATGGACTGTCCATTGCTGGCAGTCCTACTCGTATTATTACAAAATACTAATTATGTGGTGAGCATTTTGTTTTTTATTATTATAAATAACTAGGTAGTTGCATTAATTAATCTATAAAAAATGAGTTGTCATATTGTGTGTATGATTGTAATATCTGTGTTTTAGATATTTTCCATCTTTAAATACTTGCCTAAAGTAGGCATGTTGTAACATAGTAAACACAATAATATTATACTTGAAAACATAAACAGATACAGTACACAAAAGGTACCATTGTGGCTAAAAATAATATTAACATAAGCTGTAATATTTGTGTTTAATCTAACTGGTTTATTTTCAGCCCTCAAGAAACAACTACGTTTGTCATGTGTGTTGGATGCAAACAAATAGACAGGCAGTGCATGACTCATCACGAGAAACGGAATTGGCTTCGGACATCAATCCACCAGCCACTTCGGTGAACATGTTAGGGATAATGGTATCTATGTTGTTGAAGTGTGTCCAGAACTGGAACACTCCCAAGAAATGATAATACGGGTTGGTGGAAATAATCCTTATTTATTAAGAGGATGTATTAAGTCTCGTCATGTTTCTCAGATAATTTACTTTTCCTATGTTTTATTTGACACTGAACATGATAGTGATTCTGTCTTGGAAGCTATTTTAGGGTACTATTGTAATTGCTTTGTAGGGAACAGAACCGCTGGTTGTTGTTGTCACGTTATGACAATAATCTGGTACCTTGGTTGGGTAAGACATCATAACAATATTCAAGCTCCAGCAGGATTTTTAGTCAACATATTATTAACAATTCAAGAATATTAAAATAATCTAACAAAAGGCTAATCTTTGTTAAAAACCTCATTTACAATTGTAAAATAATATATGCATCAACGCTTGTATTTGTTTTACATGTCTGGTTATATATAAAGCAGTTATTTATGTAATTACTGCAGCACTACAATACTTATATATTACACTTAATCCAAGTTAGTGTATATGTGAAATAAAAATGCTCTTGGTTGACCTCGGTTTCTTTAACACTAGCGCTGCATTGCTATACCTAATGTATATTATTGAGTTATCTAGGTAGGCATTTAAGATATATTATAATCTAACAAAATGTTTCTCTTTATTTTCTATAGTAAATAAATAAATGTTTTTACTTTTTTGTTTCATTTTGTGTTTCCCTTGTTTATAAATTGTTTGGTAATTAAACTAAAAAAATAAGGGTAAACTGTAATTTAATAAAAACATTAGTTTCAAATATACTTTGTAATTATTGTCACATTTTTTGAGACCTGCCTGAATGCCTAAAGCTCAACATGCACAAGGCGGGTGCGTGTCGGGTGCTGGTCGGGACGGCAGTACGGCGGGCTTGTATATATTGTAATTCCTTGTAAGTATTATAATATACATGTCAGCACAAGAAATACGTGTGCGGCTCCCGCTCCCAACCCGCTCCACGCCCGACCCGCTCCGCAACCGTCCCGCTCCGCGCCCGACGCGCGCACGCGTATCGTGTGCCGACATACATAAATTATAATACAAGGAATTACAATATATACTAGCCCGCCATACTGAATACAAGGAATTACAATGTGCAAGCCCGCCGTACTGCCGTCCCGCGCCCACACGCACCCGCCTTGTGTGTGTGTTGAGCTTAATAATACTAAAACCATATCAGTTAACCGTTATAATTCACAACTTTTCGCTATTTTAAAGCACCATAAGTTTTTTAATAGCGAAATTATAATCTATACACTTATTGCCAGCGATCTGATTAAAAGGTTTTATTAAACTGTTTACGTCTAGTCTGTTGTAATGACAAGTTCTATCAGTTTTTTATTTATACCAATTTAATGTGTCAATATTCACAAATATAAAACACAAAAAATCATTGATGTACATTCAATTCGATAACTATGCCGACGTCCATACAAAAACTGGCCATGTTCTTTCCTGACAGCTCAGGGAACGAGGGAATAAAAAGATAAAGTTACCGGCAAAAATGTCCAAGACCCGTTTGAATCATAGCCAAAAAATAAATAGCACTAAGAAATCGTTAAGGGAAAAGTGGCAAAAAAGTCAATTTTGCAAGAAAAACAATTTCAAGTTTTAAATTTCGTTCATTTTCTTGGGTATTGCTGTTTTCCATTTTTATGGGCTTTAAATGTAAAATGGGAACTAGCGAAAAATAATCGGGACGGAGGCGTCCCTTACTCTGTGGGGTGTTTGATAAGACCCAAGGAAATGACGGCTACTTACAGGTTGGCGACAGTCGAGTACCAAATACTGTAAGTGTGTCACGGTGTGTAACTGTGTAGGTATTTTTAGATCGTGTTTTGTTTCTATTTCAATGGGGTCGCTCACTGTCAAATTAGTTCCGCATAGATGGCGCTAAGTGTTTGTTACACACGTAGTTTTAGTATTGTAAAGATTAGCTCACAGCATATGCCTATGATAGCGATAGTCTTTAAAAATGGTTGTAAACTGATTGAATTTTAATGTAGTCGGGTAATACTTTCCAAAAATCTTCGTACAGTGACGGTTGGAGACAGCCGTTTTGTTGGGCCTTAGTTGTTCGCTAACAACTGGGGCCAGACAAAAGTTTTCATACATGAAAGAGATGGAGAAAATATATTTCTGTTTCGTTTACTGCTGCCGCCCTGCCGGGCATAACCATGTGTGAATTCCACACTTTACTATTTAGTGACTTGTCTGTTGCTTTGCTCTATCTACGTTTACATAGTTACCTAAAGCTCGTTTTGATTTATGGCCGATTGGCCACTTTTCGGTCAACAATTTCAATTTTGACAAGTGACAAAGTTTTCAGTAAGCAATCTCAATATCCCTGCCTGTTTGTATTCGTGCAAATTTACCTGTCCATCTTTATTGGAGTCGGCTCTCTTCCGAAGTCCATCCCAGATCTTAATCATGATCTCGTGTGTCTCCGTGTTTTTGGGGTCACCTGGCTTCCATCCCCGTAGGTGGCAGATTTTCTGTATGGAAAATAGAATAATTATAGAGACATACATTACTTTGAGAATAGTCTGTATCTTTGGGCTGGCAGACACTGGTTAATTTATAAGCGGTGCAAGATTATTTATTAGTAACTAAAACATTAATGTCTTAAAAAAAAATGTACTCAATACGTGTACGTACTGAGTAGGTACATATTTTTTTTCTATTGTCATTGTTATAACCAAATTGGTAGATAACTAGGTAAGTAGGTAATTCCTTTGAATGACGACAAAAAATAAGCACTCAAAGCTTTATTTAGGTTTTCTAAAGCTTTCTACAAAAGCATTATACGAGAAACAAAAAAGAAATTGTGAATCATACTAATGCATATAATTCTTAGCATAAACCTAAAATTAATACTCGTGATGTTTAATTTCAATCCCACATGTTTCCTCAAATACCGATTGATTAATGTTGACCGAAAATACCGAGATGAATGATGTGCAAAATGATTGCTATTAACGTCAATCACTTTGGCTACCAATCAATATGTCCAGCTCCGTAATGGAAGGCGAAATAATCGATGATGTTCAAATTAGTATCGATTCTAATCAATCAGAGGTGGCCCCACTTAAAAATTGTGAAAGGTATGACGTAATAAATTTTGCGGTCAGGTGCATATCATATTGAAATATGAAAGAATGACCTAGTTTTTCGGAAGAACTCTAAAGTGAAACAAATAAATCGGTTTCTAATAATGGATGAGGTCAACGTTGGGTCGCATGTTAAATTAAAACTTTAAAATAACAACCTGAATATCATTACGGTCAATACGGTAAGGAAAAAGGATTGATACAAAAATACAGTTCATTAATGGAACGTTACACAATCACGGAGTATTCCGTCTTTACGACACTAACTTTTATAAGTGAAGGCTAGTTTTTCAGCCCTTTCTGAGAGCAGTGGTGATGAAATAGATTACACAAAGTGAAGTGCCTGCCTGGATTCGAATCCACGACCTGTATAAGTAATTCGGGGCCGTTACCAACGAGCCATCACTGCTGTAGTATAACCGGTAACAATGTTAAACTATCTCATGCCTATACCGCCAATCTCACGAAAAGATGAACCAAGCTGTCGGAAGCCAGGGTGGTTTACTAAGCAATATCATTGGTGCGGTCGAAACAAACCTATATTATACGTCTATTGGCAAACGTGAACCAATCTGAATCGATTGTCTACTATCTTCGTTTAGGGAAATATATTTTGAATACACGAATGACATGAGAATAAGGATAGTGATGGATGCTGTATTTTCAATTTAGTTGACTGAAAGATTTTTGGAAAAACTCATTTATAAATTCTGGCTCGGAGCTTTTACGTTAAGTTTTAGCTTCCAACTTTGGACCCTAAGCTAAAGAAAGAAAAACAGAAAATGAACATTTATTTAGCTCAGACTAAAAGGTACACACTATTTATTACAGCAGATAAAAAATCAAATAAAAACTGTACACTGCATTGTAAGAAATTAGCAGGAAAGTGTGCCTCCCAGCTGCGCCAAAAAGGCCCAGTTCAACAAAATGCCAGACAACTATAAGTGCCTGATGCTGCATGGTCTTCAACTGGACCTAAAGTAGGTACGGTTAGGTACGTTCAGTTTCGTATTTAATCGGTTAAAGGACACTGAACGAGGCGCAATAGAAGTTTTATTGTTATTACGTCTAGAGATGTTTAGTGTCCCTCAAAATGTTAAGTTATGAAGGGCTGATTTTACCTAAGCCAGCGGGTAATTGCGTAGTACTCTAACAGTACCTCTGGTTTTCATTTTGACAGTTCAACAACATTCATTGCGTTATTTACGTTGTTGAGCAGATACATTTCGAAAATATGAAGCAATGGATTAGCAATGTGTTAATTTAGTATCAAAATAACAGAATATGTATGTGGCTTATATTGTTATCTGTGGCACAATAAAATATATTTAGTCTGTGGCAAGCATACTAAATGGTCAAATCGTGTTTTAATAGGTTATGGGCGCAGTTCCGCAAATCTGAAATTTACAAAAAAGATATCTAGTAAAAGTTTCCATAAATTATAAAAATGACAACGGCAGGCTACCTAGTGAACGTACCAAAGTTGAAAGGGCGAGAAAACTATGATGATTGGGCGTTTGCGGCAAGAAACTTTCTGCTCTTGGAAGGCATCGATATCGACGCGTTGCCGGCTGATCTCAGTGAAATCTCAGACCAACAAAAAAATAAAGACGGCGCGCCGCGAACATTAAAAGTGAAGCCACAAAACTGTGCTGCAAGTAAATACACCCGCTCACGCACACACCTACACTAAAACCATGCTCATCGCTCTTAGTACGTCATGAGTCGTCGTCTAGTTAACATTGATTAAAAAAAATATAATTATGCTTTCCTGTGTAGTGAAAACTTATAAAAATAATAGCAAATCACAAAAAAAGTCTCACGGAATCACTTTTCACCCCTAAGCATTGATGTACTTGAAATAACATCGTTTTTTATTAAACGAATTTTAGGTTACTTGGAACAAATAACCTCAACAAACGAAAGCAGTGCAGTGACTTAAAGTGCGAGGGTTGCCATAATATGATTTAAATCTTTCCCATTCGATTCAACAAATTTAAATGTGATTTCTTACTTCGAGTTATATTCATGTTCTCTTTTTTATTTATATAATATTTTAGATTTCTAATTAATACTGAATTAAAAAGTAAATGGATAGTAGATATAAGATAAAGTCGGAATGATCCAGAATGGCCGCCGTCGAAAACCAGCGTGGTTTGTTCCGATCATTTTGATAATAACGACCTTTATTCAACTAATCGTGGACCAAAGGCTATATTATGGTTAAAAAAACTTTTTGTTTGTTACGATTTATCTTGATATTACTTTTTCTTCAGAGTCAGTGATTTCGTTGTTGTGATATTTTTGTATTTAATAAAGGTAATTGACAATATAATTACCTATATTATTTCAAAGTAATTTACATAATGACTTCATACATACCTACGACAATGTTATGATTTACGCTTCAACAAACTTATAATTGAATTTCTATGTGCATGGTTATCGAAAGAAGCTGTATTCCACTTCTTTCGATCCCAAGACACTGTCGCGGGTAGGGTTAACTTACACCTAAAGATATACCCTATAGTAGAACTAAATATATGCAAATTTTAACCCTTACACCGTAGACAGAGAATGCTACACACTTCACACTCTCGTACTAGCGCACTCTCACCCACATTCGCACACGTCACACAATTAGGCGCATTTTTGCCTTTTTCTCTGTAGTAAGCTCGTTCATTTATATAAAGTTATTTGATTTTTCTATAGTTTAAAACTAACCTATTTATTTATATTTGTATTTTAAATTTTTACATTCAATTGCAAATTAATGGATATTTCTAAGGCCCGTATTACAGAACCTTACTCAAAACTCAAGCATTACATAAAACTCGTTTAAAGCCTTGTGATTGGTTAAAACTAGCTTTAAATAATGAAGAGTCTTGAATGAGGTTCTGTAACACAGGCCTAAGTGGAACAGCGGAGTCTTCCAAGGCCCAACACAACAATTCTTGCTTTAAAGGTGCACTTTATAATTGTTTTTTTTTCTGATGTAATTTTTTTTGTTTTGTTCGGAATAGAGGACCTTCTAAACAATTGAGGTACAATGCCATACTTAACAATATCTTACTTGTACAATATTAACCTACCCATAAAATATTATTACCCAAGTTATGGGGTATTTTTTTTTACAAATGGCAACCCTTCGACTCACACATAGATAAAAAGGTGGCTTCAGTTTTGATGTTCGCAGCGCGCCGTCTTTCTTTTTTTGTTGGTCTGAGAGTGAAATAGAACAAAGAAAAACTAAGGCGAAGCTCGTTATGACCATTGACCCAACGCTGTACGTACACATCAAGGCAGAAAATACAGTCGATGGTTTGTGGAAAAAGCTAAAACAACTATTTGACGACACTGGATTTTCAAGAAAAATTGGTTTGCTTCGAACATTAATATCTATACGACTCGAAAACTGTGAATCAATGACGATTTACGTGTCTCAAATAGTGGAAGCAGCTCAGCGGTTAAAAGGAACGGGTTTTGAAATCAACGAAGAATGGATCGGATCTTTGCTGTTGGCAGGGCTTCCAGAAAAATTCGGGCCGATGATAATGGCGATCGAACATTCTGGAATCATCATCAGTTCTGACGTCATCAAAACGAAGCTTCTAGATATGGGAGGTGATGTTGGTAGTAGTGACTCGAATAGTGCATTTTTATCGAAAAATTGGCAGCGAACGCAGAAAAATAAAAAAGCCACCAATTTCAATGTTGGCCACACTAATGAGATGGCGACGCATCCTGTAAAAAAGATAAAATGCTACCGATGTAAACAGATCGGACATTTTAAGAATAAGTGCCCACTATTGAAAGAAAAAACAGAAAATGCATTTAGTGCAGTTTTTTATAGTGGACAATTTAATCAAAATGAGTGGTACATCGATTCGGGAGCTAGTAGACACATGACATCAAACCAAAAATATATGGAAAATATGAAACGTAACCTAACAACAAAAGAAATTGTTGTGGCGAACAATGTGCGAGTACCAGCGATATGTGCGGGCGACATACCTATCACGACTGTTGTAAATGAATCTGAATATCACATTAACGTGAAGAATATTCTATGTGATCCTGATCTCGCAACCAATCTGCTGTCAGTCAGCCAGTTGATTCAAAGTGGGAATAAAGTAAGTTTCCTGAAAAATATGTGCTACATAAGGAATCAACAGAATGAGCTAATGTGCATAGCTGAGTTAGTGAGTGGAGTATACAAACTGAGAATCAAGTCAGATAGTTTGTTTGCAGCATCAGCAACAACGACTTCAATGGTTTGGCATAGAAGGCTAGGTCACATCAATAGCAGAGACCTAAATGTGATGAAAAATGGCGCTGTTGAAGGATTAATATATCAAGATAAAGCAGATATTAGCAAATATAACTGCAGTGTATGCTGTGAAGGAAAGCAGACAAGATTACCCTTTCCACATGGAAATAATAGACAAAAGAAAGTCTTGGAGGTTGTGCACGCTGATGTGTGTGGGCCGATGGAAACTAGATCAATTGGCCAGTCAAGATTTTTCTTATTATTTGTGGACGATTACAGTAGAATGTCATTTGTATTTTTCTTAAAACAGAAAAATGAAGTATTTCGCAGTTTCAAAGAGTTCAAGCTCATGGTTGAAAAACAGATGAATGCCAGTATAAAAATACTAAGAACAGATAACGGCTCCGAGTTCTGTTCAAATGAAATGAGTAATTACATAAAACAATTTGGAATAATTCATCAACGAACTAATATATATACACCTGAGCAGAATGGAATGTCAGAAAGGTTCAATCGTACTTTAGTTGAAAAGGCAAAATGTCTTTTGTTTGATGCGAAGCTGGAGAAGAAATTTTGGGCAGAAGCAGTGCATACGGCAGTTTACCTGAAAAACAGGTCGTTAGCTTCAGGTTTGGACCAAAAAACTCCATATGAACTATGGCATGGAAAACGGCCAGATGTCAGCCATATTCGCATGTTTGGCAGTAAAGTCATGGCTCATGTTCCAAAGGAAAAAAGATTAAAATGGGACAGAAAGGCAGTGAGTCATTATCTAGTGGGCTATGCAGATAATGTCAAAGGTTATAGACTGTATAATCCTGAAAATAATAAAATAACCACTAGTAGAGATGTGACCATCATGGAGCCTAAGAGTGATGACATGACTCAAGTAGTCATAGAAGAAAAAGAGGAATCTGCAAGGTCATTGGATGATCTAAATATATCCAAAACAGGATCTGGAACATCATCCACAGTGATACATGATGATAGTACTTATGTGGAAGAGGAGATTACTTCCAACAGCTCATCAGATGAGTTCTTCGACACAATACATAAAGGGGAAATAGAAGATCTTCAGTTGGAAAAACCTAAGAGTGAAAAACGCCTAAGACATAAACCTGACAGATATGGTTATAGCAATCTGAGTGTAGAACCTGATTTTGTCTTATGTGAAGATCAAATATCTCTAGAAGATGCTCTAAATGGACCAGAATCTAAAGAATGGTGTATAGCAATGAATGAAGAACTGAAATCATTTGAAGAAAATGAAGCTTGGGAAATAGTCACCAGAGAAAACCTAGGTACAGTAGTTCAGTGTAAGTGGGTGTTTAGAAAAAAATTCGACAGTGAAAACAAAGTTAGATACAGAGCTAGACTGGTTGCCAAGGGATTTTCTCAGAAAGCAGGTATGGATTATAAAGAAACTTTTTCTCCAGTAATTAGATACTCAACTTTAAAATTATTATTTGCACTGTGTGTTAAATATGATTTAGAGACAACTCATCTTGATGTAACAACTGCTTTTTTAAATGGATATTTAAATGAAACTGTGTACATGAACTTACCTGAGCATTATGTGTGTGAAAATAGAAATAACAAGGTCTTAAAGTTAAAAAGGGCAATTTATGGGTTGAAACAGTCGGCTAGAGCTTGGTACAAGCGTGTTGATGACTGTTTGCAGGGTATAGGTTACCAGAAATCTGTGTATGAGCCTTGTTTGTTTTTTAAACTAAGTGATAATGTTAAAGTTCTTGTAGCATTATTTGTTGACGATTTTTTCATATTTTCAAACTGTGGTAAAGAATTAGCACATTTAAAGAATGAGTTAAAGTCAAAGTTTAAAATAAAAGATTTAGGGGAGATAAAGTTGTGCTTAGGTATGCGTGTCCAAAACAAGAATAATGTTATTACTATTGATCAAGAGCATTTTGTAGAACATTTATTGAAAAAATTTAATATGGAGACATGTAAATGTATAAATACACCAATGGAAGTCAATCTGAAACTAGAAAAGGATAAGATTTGTTGTACTCAATATCCCTATCAACAGTTGATTGGTAGTTTGTTATATTTGTCAATTCTTACCCGTCCAGATATATCCTTCTCTGTATGTTACTTAAGTCAATTCAATAATAGCTACAGTGAAGTCCATTGGAGACATGCAAAGAGAATTTTAAAATATTTAAAAAGTCTTTTGGTTTAAAATATAATAAAGATAACTCTGATTTAGTAGGTTATGTAGATGCAGATTGGGCATCTGACTCAGTGGATAGGAGATCATATACTGGTTGTTTATTTAAAATGTGTGGAAGTGTAATTTCGCATGAATGCAGAAAACAATTGACAATTGCTTTGTCGAGCACTGAAGCTGAATACATGGCTATATGTGAGGCATCTAAAGAAGCAATTTATTTAAAGAATCTTTTATCAGAGTTAAAGTGTAGGGACAAATTACCTATATTACTATATAATGACTGCCAGAGTGCTAAAAAACTTACTGAAAATAGTTTGTTCCATAAGAGAACCAAGCACATAGATGTAAGGTATCATTTTGTTAGGAAAGCTGTAGCAGATAATATTGTAAAAATTGATTATTTAAAAACAACTGATATGCCTGCAGATATCCTGACAAAAAGTTTATCTTCACCAAAACATTACAGGTTTCTAAAGGAACTAGGAGTTTCAAAATTGGGTAGTGAAATTCATTTTCATTTTTCTTATATAATAGAAGTTAGAAGTCTATATTATTTTTGTTCTTTTGTTTAATCAATGTAAGTGTAGAATAAGTAGATTATTTTGATAAGGGGTTATGTTAATTTTAGTATCAAAATAACAGAATATGTATGTTGCTTATATTGTTATCTGTGGCACAATAAAATATATTTAGTCTGTGGCAAGCATACTAAATGGTCAAATCGTGTTTTAATACAATGTCCTTCAAAATCATTCAGATTGTGATTAAAAGTGTATATTAGGGTGCGGATCGAATTAAATTGACCTCTGACGGTTTTTGTAATGAAAAACTGTCAAAAATTAAAAATGAATTCGCAGGTTAAGACTTTTGACATTGAGGCCGCGGCCAGTCCGCCGGTTGAACGCGTCCCAGAGGGTCATGGCCATCCGGCTGGCCCGAGGATACCGCACGGTCTGCTGCAAGGCGGCGAGCCTCCTTGCCGGATTACTGCCATGGGATCTGGAGGCAAAGGTCCTTGCGCACATCTGGGAGTGGCGCGAAGAGGCGAAACGCCGGGGCTTAACTCCGATGCCGCAAGAAATCACGGAACAGCGGACAGAGCTCCGGCAGGATCTCATGGCGTCATGGAGAGTGTGATTGTCGCAACCCAGCGCTGGACACGCCACAATTGCGGCGATAAGACCCCTCTTTGAGGAGTGGCTTGAGAGGCGCCACGGCGTCCTCACCTTCCACCTGACGCAGGTCCTCACCGGACACGGCTGCTTTGGGAGGTTCCTGTTCAGGATAAGGCGGGAGGAAACACCCGGGTGTCACTATTATTGTGTGGATCGCCCGGAGGACACGGTGGAGCATACGGTGGAGGTCTGCCCGGCTTGGACGGAGCATCGCCGTGTCCTCGTGGAGGCGATTGGCGGCGGTGATCTCTCGCGTCCGGCCCTGGTTCAGGCCATGGTACGCAGCGAGACGAAATGGCAGGCCGTCACCTCCTTCTGCGAAGCGGTAATGCTCGCGAAGGAGGAAGCGGAACGCGTGAGGGAGAGGCAAATTTCGTGCCCTCATGCCCCTAACCGCCGCAGGAGGAGACGCCCTGGGCGGGAATCGCGAACCGATTTCCGGCCACCGTAGGCGCGGGCTTGCGGACGGTGAGCAATGGGTAGCTTGCCGTCCGATAAGGACCAGGCCCGGGTCGACGGCGCGTTGTGTTCCACGCACGCCTCAAAGAGATGTCAGCAGAATTGACGGGGTCCGCTAGGGCCAATGCCTGCTGGGACTACGAATAAGGGCCGAAAGGGAAATCGTGGCCCCCGGCAACAGGGCAACCGAAGGAACACGGGTGGGTTTTAGGCAGTAAGAGTCTGACACGCCCTCCCGCTCCACCCAGAGCGGGAGAAGTTTCCATGTAATTGCGTCATGCGTCTTCTGCCTTTTTAAGGCATAAAAACCGCCGTATGCATTATTAGGCTCTAAAAGTTTGGTCGAATTCGCCCCAGGTTACGCTTTCTGATCATTCTTCCATACAAACGTAGTTTGGTGATTACTCGTCTGTTTGACGGTGTACGTTCAAAATTTAAAATAAAATATCCATTTGTCTCGTTATTATCTAGGCCTGTATGGAAGTAAAATAAAAAAATAAAATTGGTTTGGAAGTTATGAGCATCGAAACTTCCATATTTCAACACAAATTTTAACTCATCTTTGGGCGTAAATAAATAACTTATGGAGAATGAAAATGGAAAAATAAAAACCGTACAGGCATAGACAATTTATTCAAAAATTCAAATAATTTTATTTTGAGTACCTAGTATCCAGTAGTTCTTCCATAATATTTAAACGCCCAAAGGTCTGTTCATGAAATTTTACGCGCTCGTGGTCGTTATAAATCATCGTGCATTTCACTAAATAAATATGTAAATAAATAAACGAAAACTGGATAAATAAATAGTAAATAAATAAAACTAAATAAATAAATATCTTTACTAAATAGCATGCAAATTAGCCACGCCACCAACGAGTTCGGCCGAGCCGGCCAGCCGGGAAATACTTATTACAAGATTAAAATTAAAACAGACCTCTATAGCCAGTTCGAAATCTTTCCTCTCTATCGTCCCGCTCTGATTGACATCTGTAAAAGAGGAAAAGTTTTAACAAGGCCTATAAAATTTCCCTTTGTAAAACTCTCAAAGAAATATTCTTTAAAACTTTACCAAAGAAAACGTTGAACACATAAAGGAGCTTCTTCCGCCGGAATTCGGAGATAGACATGTTTTTAATCTGCAACAAAAAAAAAGAAGGATTAGCAAAGGACTCGGCCAAGTACAGTTTGAGAGAAAAAATAATTAAAAATTCACAACTTTGCCCAGTTAGAACATTTAAGTTGAAATGTTTTATTTTTAAATACCTTTTATTGCTATAATATTTTGCAGGTACCTACTACATTTAATACCTACAAAGAATACTGTCTTTGGTATGATGTACGTAGTGTGTGCTCTTTCCCAAGAATTGAAAGCCAACAGAACATTTGAACATTTGTAGAAGAAATTGAAACAGATCCTGAATTTATTAACGTAATATTTGCAAAAAAAAAAATCGGTCGGTCCTCAATCAATTAAAACCGAAGTTATACAGCGTGTATCAGAAATATGTGTTCATATTTAAGGGAAAGGGACAAACAGACTATCAAACTTAACAACTTTCTCTATGGGACCAACATCGTAATCGCGAAAAAATTATCAACTATCTCATACAAAACTTCAATACCTACTCGACCAAAATGTATGGGACAGTTGATTATAATTGTAATGCTTTTGTTGTTTGTTGATGCAATTATTGTTTGCAATGTATAGCAATAAGAAGACATTTACAAGTCGCCCATGTTCTGGTTACAACGTTGGATAGGTTCCAACGGATCCTACGCTCTTCACTGGACCACGGAAAGCCATTATTTTGACTAATCGAACCACAATAATGCAATCAGCAATGTGTTTCACATTTATACAACGTGTAAACGAAAAAGCTATATAACCATAATATATAATATCTAGTGCAAAGCTTCTTTAAATGATACTACATTAAGTAGGTATTTGGTAACATTTATTTATTAAGTAATAAATATAACATTTTTGCGGTAACCAAGCTAGAACGAAAATTTGTCGACTTATTTTACGCTGAATTACGCTCATGTGGAGGGCCACATGAGCGTAATTCAGCGTAAAATAAGTCGAACCCTAAGGCTTATTTCGACCAAAAACGAAAATTGGCGAAAATCGAAAATAAATTCGAAATTCGGTACTCTAACATGAGTAGGTATAAGTACTTAGGTACTACTGACGTAGAAATTATGCAGTCTGACTAATTGTCTGAGTGGAGTTTGCCGGCTCTTCTCCATAGGAAACGACCAATAGGAACCGTGCACCTAGCATGACATGGTTGCCCTTGTAGGTTTATGTGAAATAGAATATTTTGATTTTTCCAGTTTGATCATAAAGTAAAACGATTTAAGAAAATGTTAATGGGTTTATCACCCTGGATGGGTGACCATCTTTACATACCGAGATTCTTCCGTCCCTCGGAAAGCACGTTAAGCCGTTGGTTCCGTCTGTCATTCGTGGATCTTTGACAGTCGTTACGGGTCGTCAACTCCGAAAGTCTGACAACCAGTCTTACTAAGGGGTATCGTATTACGTAGTTACTGGATTACGGAGGTCAGATAGGCAGTCGCTCCATATAAAACACCTACTGGTATTCAGCTGCATCTGGTTAGACTGGATGCCGACCTTAACTGATTTGGGAAAATGCTAGGCAGATTGATATTTTTGAAAAAATACCTATTAATCTATATTTTGATTAGTATCAACCCAAAACAAATCTATTCATAAAATCCCTATTAAATTCTCGTTTGAATAATCACAAAATGAAGATGAAATGTAGATGAAATCCCACCAATCTTATTAAGGCAATGCGCAGACGAACTGACGCTCCCGTTCCACATCCTTCTGAACCAATCTTTTGAACAAGGTGCTTTCCCCGATCTATTAAAAAAGTCACTAATTAAACCGATCCACAAAAAAAATTCAAAATCAGATCCAAACAATTACCGCCCAATAGCTCTCCTACCTGCAGCCTCAAAGATCTTTGAAAAAGCCATGTGTGACCGAATATACAAATATTGCGAGAAATATAAAATATTTGACGAATGCCAAAACGGTTTTCGCAAAAACCGCTCAACAACTTTGGCAGTTTACAAATTTATTCAAGAAGCACTTAATATAATTAATAAAAATAAATATGCCGTCGGTTTATTACTAGATATGACCAAAGCCTACGACAAAGTCCAATTTAATATATTGCTTAACAAGCTATACGGAATAGGCATCCGTGGAAAAGCCCATGATTGGCTTGTATCTTACTTGGAAAACAGGGAGCAAACAGTAGAAATTGAATATTTTAATCACACGTCAAAAGAAATAGAAAAAGTTCGATCTATCAGCAAATCAATTAGTGCTTCAATACCCCAAGGAAGCGTAATAGGATGTCTCTTGTTTCTAATCTATATCAACGACCTACCCAAAATCATAGAAGGGCCATGTGTTTTATTTGCGGATGACATTTCTCTATTAGTCTCATGTAAAAACAATTTAAATCTAAACGAAGAACTAAATTCAATCCTCACTAAAACCATCACTTGGATGAACGCACACAACCTCGAAATAAATTATTCCAAAACTAAACTTATAACCTTTCATCCCCACCAAAAAACACCATTAAATACTGATTTTACTTTTAATAACCAAAAAATAGAAACTGTTAAAGAATTTACGCTACTTGGTCTTAATTTGGATACTCATATAAATTGGAAATCCCACATACAAAAACGTGAAATAAAGAAAACCACCAATCTTCAAACAGCGCTCACAACCTACTATGCATATGCTTATGCATGGCTAAGCTATGGTGTTACCCTTTGGGGAAATAGCACAGAGGCACCCTCACTATTTATCCTTCAAAACAAATTGGTTAGAATTCTGGCAAATATTAATCAAACCGACAGCTGCAAACCTCACTTCCAAAATTATAATATCTTAACACTCCCCAGTATATACATATTAGAAACCTGCAAATTTGTTCATAAATATCAAGAGTTTTACACAAAGCGCGAAGATATACAATCACGTTTCATACTCCGACACAAATCAAGATTAAACATTCCGCAATCTCGACTAAAAATACACTCAACAAGCCCCTATGTAATGTCTATAAAAATATATAATAAACTACCTGAAATAATAAAAAAAGAAAAAAAATTAAACATGTTTATAAAAAAACTAAAACAATTTTTAACAGAAAAATGCTATTATAACATTAATGAATATTTAAACGATAAAATATAATTTAATAATATATAAAATTTCTATGTGTATTTATAAAGAATTCTTATTATGGTATTATTGGATTTATTTTAGATATATTATTATTTTTCATTTTTTTTTTGTTGTATTTTTAAAGCTTCCTCTCTCCTACTATATCTTTGTCTTTTGCTGTGCCCGACAGGGTCCATAATGATCTCATTTTTAATTTACCACCTAAGTACACATTGTGGAATGCAAATAAAGTTTGAGTATTGAGTATTGAGTATTGAAAGCATCCTGGTTTAGTAAAAGTAATTAATATTTAAATGATATGGAATACACAAATAATTTTATGATAAAGGACACAATAGGAAGGAATCCCTACCGGAGGCTATATTTTATACATTTACATACACCAGGCATTATCCTTGAATATTAACTTTAGTTTGTTAAAATAAAGTTAATATTCAAGGTATTTTATTATTATACTAAACAAACATAGCGTGTATGTACTAAAGAGAATTGTTGTTAAAAGTTGTCAGTCAATTACGAGGTGACAAATGTATATTGTAACAATTTTTTAATTGCTCCTAGAGGTATTTTATGTCGGGTACATTGAGTGGCCTTTTGTAAGACGACTAAAATGTCACGGTGTATAATAAAAATGATGCAGGATTAATCAAATCAAATCAGTTTATTGCAAACATGTTGTACAGAGGTTGGAATAAGTTTTTATAATTAGTTGGATTTCGCGTGAGGTCAGTGTCATGTGTAGTTCATATGTGGCGATGTAGATGCCACCACAATCATGTTAAAGCACCCTTCTCTAAAATTAATGTCTGTAAAGATCAACTAGAACGACCATCAAAAAGTTCCTAATTATACAGAACTTACTATGTCGTTTCAAGAGTTATCGAAAGTCCCATCTCATATTTGAGGGCTCAACGGCACTAATTCTGGGTCTCCATTAGAGTAATTTACGTCCCTATCCCTGTTAAAGGTACCTTGGGATGCTTCTCGTACCTTACTATGTTATCATCAGTAATTAATGAGTCTATTACGGTAGTTATATGAATTATTTATCTATTTGAACCGAATTCCCGTAGATGTCAAGAGTGTTTATTTTACTTATTCTCGAGTTTTCAAACGACACTCTAAGACGTCGCTACAATTATCGTCACATGAGACTTAGCGGCGAATTAAAATTGATTTGCATTTAAGAATTTGGCCGTAATTATTACGACAAAAGTACTTAAGTACGTATGTACGTTTGTTATTAACTATGTATTAATTAAAACGCCTTGTTAAAGACAGAAATAAAGAAAATGTATTTATTGGAACTCACACAAAAGATCACAAACTAAACTAAACACAATCTAGGAACATAAAAAACAAAGGAATATAACAGAAACTCCTGCACGAGGCCAAAAGGCTCATATCTCAGCATAATGCTGCGACACTTAAAAATAAATGTTGCTGTGTTGCTGGTGCAATCATAAAACAGTAAAGGTTCATGCACACACGCCAGGTACGTCAACGGCAAGTCACCTATCAGTCACGTCAAAAAACATATAGATTAACTGCGTTCGCAGTTTATTTGTCCAACATGTAAATAAACACGAGTTTAGGTAAACTAGCTGTAACGCCTACACATAAGTTTCAGTTTGCGCTATGTACGCCATTTTTAATGACATTTTCAACAGTCCTAGTCAGTCTAAAATCAACTTTATTAACACTTACATAAAGTTGATGTTCGTTTAAGTGGAAATAACGTCAATCAATTGGAAACAAGGTTATAAATAGACCTTACGTAGAAGTTGTAGGACGTTGGCTACACACTTCAAACACGTCACTACCACTACACTACGCGCCTGAGTCGACATCGCGTCACCGGCAAGTCAAAACTTGTATTGCTACGAATGAAACATGGATATAGCTATTATTCATATATTATGTATTTAGCGATGCTATGACTGACTGACTGACTGACTATCTGTTCACACACGTCCCTGAAATTGACTTGACGTTGACGTGACTGACGTGTAACTGAAAATCACCCCGACAAGATTAGTAAAAAGCTAATATTTATAAAGTTTACAAAATGCCAAATAAGGACAGAATAGAGTTAGCGATTTGTAAGTCACTAATATTCTGCCATAAAACATCTGACATTCTCGCATCAAAAGTACCCAAAGTCCGTTCTATTCCAGAAGTCCATTCATTAGGTACGGTTTTATTGGTTGGCACCATGGGGTCTCAACTCGAACAAATTATAATTAGTCATGATAAAAATTTCATAGATGGCAGCATAGGTAACAATCATGAAATTAACAATGACTAAAAAGCGGTAAACGGCAGATTTTGGCTGAATTAAGATTAGTAAAAATCATAAATTCCTTGTTTAATGTTGATATATCTATTTACACTCCTAAATCACGTATTTTCAACAAGAAGGATAAATGAAACCTTTTACTTCAAATTCGAACCCATAGAGTGATTAAAGTAGTGAAAAGTAGCCATCTGTTAATCATTTTGCTTAGAGGTATTTGCAATAGATGGCGCTTTACTCAATTTGTCTTGTCATAATATGTGTGTGTCTAGCAAGAACTTGAATCCCGCCTGTGTAGTCGGTGTAGTCACAATCGTTGCAAATTTTACGTTTAGTTGTTTCATTAAAAATTTTAGTATTGAAAAAAATCTATTAGCATGTTTTTCGTACATAATTAGCATTATTTAAATATTTCTATATCCAGAACTATAAAACTTTCTTTGCAAAAGGATTGTACGAAACGTACTTATAATAAAGAGACATTTGATTTTTTGTATGTTTGTGTACATAAATAAATAAACTCACGCCTTCTTCCCATGGGGGTAGAGGTAGGCAGAAACTACAGAACGCCACCTGCTACGAACCTTACATACCTACTCCTTTTGCCACGTTTACGTTCTTACATCAGTGGTCCTTTTTTGTGTGGGAAATTATGAAATAACTTCTCCCGCTCTGGGTGGAGTGGGAGGGCGTGTCAGACTCTAACTGACTAAAACCCACCCGTGTTCCTTCGGTTGCCATGTTGCCGGGGGCCACGATCTCCCTTTCGGACTTCTTCGCACATCAGTGGCCCTATTGTGAGTTTCTTTTAACCATCTCGACTTTACTTAGTGACCGCGTTCGATGTTCGATGTTCCGATTGGCTCTTCACTGGCCTTCACTGATGAAGGGCTAATCGGAGCGCCGAACGCGGTCGATGCGTAAAGTTATGTTTAAAGAAACACACTAAGGCCTCTGGTCATACACACACGCTGGTCGCGAGTACTTACGCACCAGACCTATGTTTCTTTGTAATGGATAAACTCAAAAACTAGTTAACAGATTTTAAACATTATTTCACCTATAGAAAGCTACATTATCAACGTGTAACATGAGTGTATTAAAATATTTTTATAAAAATATTCCGTTCGTTTTTTTATTTGTAATAAGATTAGACATTTAAACAAATCTTTTCCACGGTCCGTTCAACCGAATTTGACTTCTATTCCGTAGGCATAGGGATGGCATTAAAAGCAAATAAAATTTAAATAAAAACCTTCAGTGTCCGACCGAAAGTTCGATTTCGGTTTCGGTCGAGTTTCGGCAAAAAAACAAGTTTCGGTTTCGGCGGCAAACCTGCCGAAACTACGACCGAAACCGTAACTGCATTTGGGAGTTCTCGCGCTGTGATCGGTCATGTTTACACACACATTAAATTCCATTCAAGCCAGTAAGCGACGAAGACATTTTGCCGCGTCCATGTGCCTAATCATGTCGTGTGTTTGCAGTTCGTTTTGTTTGTTGTGATTTTAGTGATTTATTTAAAAAAAAAAAAACTGTCTGATTACAATAACGTTTTTTTTATTATTCCCTCAAAACATGATACTTACTTGTAAGTAGGTTTCGGTTTCGGCCGAAACTGAGACTTGCCGAAATTCGGTTTGGTTTCGGTCGTAAAAACCAGTTTCTGTCGAACACTTAGAAACCTTTTAAAAAACAAGCTTTTAATGAACTAAAAAGTACCAAATAAAACTTCGTAAACATTGAACTTTGTTAAGGCCCCGTGCTGTGAATTCACTTGACAGAGTTTAAGTAAATTCTTGCGATGCTATGTTTGTGTGCACCGTTCACGCACACACGCCTGAACATCGAGCGTATTGATCGCTTAAACAGTTTTGATCCTATAGACGGTATTTAGTTAAGTTACGTAGGTACGCTTATGAAATAAGTCTGGAATGTTTGTGTATATTCGTTTAGTATATTTATAACAATCAACATAAAAATGCTATGTTTTATATGGAATTTTATTCTGTTTGTATGGAAAACATGAAAAATTATTACCTACATGTTGAGTTTTATGGGTTTATGGGGTTTCATAAAGGGGGTCGAAATTTTCATTATTTTTGCGATGAGACACAATTTTCGAGATATAAGCAAAAGAACAGAAAAAGATACAGTACAGTTTTTGCACCTGAATGAGTTATTAATTTAGTGAAAATGACAAATTCGCTATTCTGAATTTGACTTTTTTCACCAAAAATTTTGATTGGTGCCGATTCTCTTGTACACCGAACTAAACTAACTAAACTTTCACTAAAATTCCTTACTTTTGACTATGAGAATCTCAAAGCTATTATGCAAAATAAATTCTCTAAATTTAAGAAATTTTTTGACACAGCTGTATCAAATTTGACAATCGCGACTCCACACGTGATACCTAACCACGTGAATCTTTTTAGAGCCAGAGGCGCATATGGAGGGCAGCCTCGACGTGTTTTATATGGAACTTTTCACTTTTTGCATGGAAAATAAGAAAAAATATTACCTACATGAGAGTATTTGGGGTTTAAGGGTTTTATAATGGGAGTCGAAAGTTTCATTATTTTTGCGATTGGACACACCGTTTTGAGATATAAGCAAAAGAAAAAAAAGATTCAGTACTGTTTTTGCATGTGAAATCGAGGTGTTGATGTGAATTTAAAGTTCATGACTTTCAATTTTATTCCACACGTTTTTAATCGCCAAAAATAGTCAGATTCAGTTAGAAAATCTAAATTTTAGGTGAAAAACGTCAAATTCAGAATAGCAAAATTGCTATTTTCACTAAATGAATATCTCAGTACCATCTTAGTGCTGTCAAACTAAAATATAGTTAAGTTGTGTCACTTTAGTCTATTTCAGAATGGGAAATCGTCGTTTGACAGGAATAAACAAAATTTTGGTGATTTTTAGTCTAGTTTAGAGGCATTTGTGACAAGAGAATCGGCACCATGTCTAACTAAATCTGACTATTTTTAATCGCGATTAAAAAGGTGTGGAATAAAATTAGTTGTGTTGAACTAAAATTCACACCAACACCTCGCAAGGAAGCGTGCTTGGTCCAATATTGTTTCTTTTATATATTAATGACATCATAAAAATAACCAAACATAAATGCATTTTATTTGCCGACGATATATCAATCATAGTGACATCAGATAAAAAGAAAAACAAGACTGACCATGAGTTTGACATAAATAATACAATAGACAAATTACTGCTTTGGCTTGACATGAATAATTTAAAAATAAATTTAGATAAATCCGTTTACATTCAATTTAATCAATCAAATAATAATAAAAACAATATAAAACTTAATATTAATAAAATCGAAGAGGCAACCCATACAAGGTTTTTAGGCGTAATAATAGACAAAGATTTTAACTGGAAAGAACATGTAGATAATGTAAGCACTCGAATCAATAAATTTGTATACGCACTGAAGCAAGTTAAAAACGTAACTAACATAAAAACAGCAATTATGTCATACTACGCTTATGTTGAGTCGATACTGCGGTATGGTCTCGTAATGTGGGGTAATGGTACCAATATGAATAGAGCATTTATCGCACAAAAAAAGTGCATCAGAGCAATAAGTGGTATTAAACCTGATGACTCATGTAGACCAATGTTCAAGAGGTTTGGTCTGCTACCTCTACCATGTCTGTATATATATGAGGTATGTATATTCGTAGTTAACAACAAACATTTATTTAAATCAGCAAATGATGTAAATCCCAGAAACAGACGAGATCCTCATAAACTGGAATTAAGTGATTTGCCAAGACTTGCGAAATACAACAAAAACTGCCTTGCAATGTGCGTACGTATTTATAACAAAATACCAAGTCGCTTTAAAATATTGAACTCGAGAAAGTTTAAGATAGAATTACACAAGTGGCTTATTGAATGTAATTTTTACAGTTTAAAGGATTTTATGGATGTGAGATGTTGATTCGTTTTGTTAAAATATAAATTTTTGCATGCTATGTTGCTTAGCGAAACATGTTGAGCTACTGTAATAATATTAACATCAATGTATACCATGTTTTACGCAAATAAATGATTTACTTACTACTTTACTTACTTTACTTACTCGCTTCAGGTGCAAAAAACAGTACTGTATCTTTTTTTTTCTTTTGCATTTATTTCGAAAATAGTGCGTCCAATCGCGAAAATAATGAGAATTTCGATCCCCTTTGTAAAACTCTTAAACCCCTGACACTCTACATGCAGGTAATATTTTTTCTTATTTTCCTTACAAAAAGTTAAAAATTCTATATAAAACGTCAAGGCTGCCCCCAGTGCGCCTCCAGCTCTAAAAAAAACGGGGTAGGGCAAACAAGTACCACGTGGACTCGCGATTGTCGAATACAATTTGAGTATGTCAAAATATATTTAAATTTAGAAAATTTTCGTTGCAGAATAGCTTCAAGATTTTCATAGCCAAAAGTAAGGAATTTTAGTGATAGTTTAGTAAGTTTAGTTCGGTATACAAGAGAATCGGCACCATATTGCTATCTTAGTGCTGTCAAAATAAAATATATTCTATAATTATTTCACGTTGGAAAATCATCGTTTGACAGGAATGAACGAAATTTTGGTGATTTTTAGTCTAGTTTAGGGGAATTAATTTGTGACAAGAGAATTGGCACCAGTATCCATAAAGGGATCTGAGACACTTGCGCGAAAGACATTTTCGCGAAAGACACTTGCGCGAACCCACTTGCGCGAAAAAGTTGCCACCATCTTAGATTTACGTTTTGACATCAAAATCTGCTTTAGAATCCTCAAAAACTATGAAAAAGACACCCATGACGAAAAATCTGAAAATTGTCACAGCCGCCATCATGAATTTATATTTTGACCTCACTATCAGCTTTAGCATCCTCGAAAACTATGAAAACGAAACCCATGACGAAATATTTTTAAATGTTCGCAGCCGCCATCTTGGATCTTTATTTTGACTTAAAGTAGTCTTCAGTAGCGTTAAAGAACTTCGTTCCAAAAATACTTCACTTATTGCTACAACAGCATATCGGCGCGGGCATATCGGTGACGCGAACCCATAACTTTTTCCCCTACCAAAAATCACTCAAAACTATGAAATCTAAAGTCAAAATATAACTAGTGAACCCAGCAGGCAGATGTTGTCCTGCGACAACAGCGCCACGCCGGTCCAACTATAGTTATGAACCATCCAAGTGACACAAAAAGAATTTTAAAAAAACCATCTATATCAGTCAAGCTGTTTAGGATAAGAAGAATTACGAACACACGCACGCCGGTATTTTATTTATTGCCAGGCATGCATTTTAATGTTCTTCAAAAACAAGCAAAGTACTTTAAAATAAAATGCGGATCAAAATGTGGTAGTCGACGTACAATTTCTGGAATATGTTAACATCGGACACGTACGTGCGTGTGTGCGTGCTGCGACGCAAAGTCCTCACGCTGGGAAGGCCCGTTCGCTACTGACGGAATAGGTTTTCCGCGATCGTTTATATAGTTCACTTTGCCATTTATTTACGTAATGAAGTAATTGTTTATTTATAAAATAAAATTTAGATTCTATTAAACAATTAACTTAAGATTAATATGTAATTTTTAAAATTTCTTAAAAGTGTTTCTGAGAATTAAAAAAAAAAAAAATGGGCTTGAAGTTTTGAGAAAGTTACGTTATTTCAACATTTTTTTCTGCTATATTTTGTATGAATGTTGAAAAAAGTGGTTTCCCTATGTACAAGTAGACCATATAATGATGTTGATGATATTTTTTAATTTTCAACATCAAAAGCAGTTTCTTCTAACGAAACGATCAAACGTCAGTCTCGCGTCATTTTTTGGAAAACTTGTTGCGAATTTTAGTGATTTTCCACAAATCCTTAATTTATTTGAAAAATCCCTTTCCCCTATGTACAAGACGAAGAATTGGACTTTTCAAATCACAAATAATTTGGTTTAAATTCTCGTCCCCTTACAACGAATAAACAAAATTGATCAAAATCTGTGATTTCGTGCGGTGCGGCGGCACGGGGCCTTAATCGAGTTAAAAAAAAAGGTTATTTTTTTAATGTGTGTTCGCGGATAACTTCGTCGTTTATGAATCGATTTTGATGATTCTTTTTTTGTTGGAAAGGAGATATCCCAAGGATAGTACCATGATAAGGAAACCAGGATCTAATGATGGCATCCTAGAGAAATCGAGGGAACTCTTTAAATATTATATGCAAACCTATAGCGATTTGGGTATTTTTTATAGTAACTCGTGCAGTTAACTTAGCAGTTGCTTTTGGAAAGTACCATTTAGTTAAGTGGAACTGATGATGAAGACCACAAATAGCCACCGGAACTACTCAATAATAAATATTTCACGGGTTGCGATTCGATTACTTTAATATGGTTGCAATGCAATTTATGCTCGTTACAATGCATGTGGAGAAGTGGAGCTGATTGTGAAGTACCAGGAGAACTCCTCAACGATGAACGTCCCTGCATCGGGAAAAGCAAAATTTTGTAAAAGGTGATGAGCAGTTGGCATTAGGCTAATGTAACTTAGATAGGTAAATTACAAATTGACCCACTAAGTAAAAAGCGAGAAAAAGTAAAAAATAACTTACATTTCGGAAGTCGGTGTCTTTGGTTTTGTATTTTCGTTATTTGCCACCGACTTCCGAAATTTAAGTTATTTTTAACTTTGTAGTGGTTTTTTGGAAGTCAGTTGTTTTTTTTTGTAAAAAGTTTTTTTATGTTTACGAAAGTTTTATTTGGTAGGTACTTTTTAGTTCATTAAATGCTTGTTAAAAAAGGTTTTTAAGTACCTACTTAAATTTTATTTTTACACTTTTTAGCATTACAATTTTTGTAACGGACGCCGAGTGTTTTCGTTATATAATACATAAGACTGAGTCATGTGCCAGCGTAGTGTAAGAATAAGTTTAAAAGTGTTAGTTTGAAAAAGTAAGTCGAGACCCTATCTGTGCACTATAGCGCAAGTAGCGGCGGGATCTAGGTGAACTTTTGCCATTTTTGTATAAGTTTTTTAGTTTCTGGTTAGAATTTTAAGTGTTTTATGGTGTTCTAATTAGTTTTTTATTTGAATTTAGTTATTAGTTTTCTTGTTAGAATCTAATAAGATAAAGTAAAGATGTGATTTTGTAAAATTTAATGTTCGAAGAAAAATGTTCAGTATAATTACGTAACTTGAAAATGAGGTTTTTTGTTTACGGAGATATTTACGTAATTTTAGTGCCAAATGAAAGGATTATATGTAAAACCATGTATTCCGTTTGAATTGTCTAAATCGGTCCACGGGTTTTAAAGATATTGATAATTTTGTATAATGAGAATGTGCCAAACTAATTTTTGGTGAGTTAATGTTCTAGAAACTTTTTTGCTATTAAAGATATATTAAATATTGTTATGTAAACCAAAAAGGGAATATGTAAGCTATATTATGTGCAAAAATCGTAACGATCTGACCATAGGATCAATAAAAATTAGCTGTTTAAAGACGTAAAATAAAGAGAAAATGAATAAGTATTTATTGAAAAAATCACCTTAAAATGCGACTTAGGCGTGTTTTCAGTTTTAGCAATAGTAGATTTTGGTATCGAGGAGAAGAAATCTAGATTTAAGCATTGAAATAGGTAAGTACTTAAAAACATAAACGAGGCATTCGCATCAGCGTGAAAATTGCTAGCACAAAATGAAACTATTCCGCCAACTCGAGATAGTTTTTTTGTTGTATTGTTATTACTTGTCCTTGAACGCACGGTGCGATGAGTATATTCAATGTACTCTGTGGTGCGATGTGCGATGAAGAGAATCTATAACATTAAAACGACGCCATCTAGTAGTATCGATGCTACATAGTATCGATGCCACCTAGTATCTACACGGACTCCTAGATGGCGTTATTAAACTACAGTTTTGGTAATTAGTGAGCCGCTGATGCTGCCATCTGATGAAAAAATAAAGAAAAAAAAATATGCCAGTTCAATAGCCAGTTTTAGGGTGGTGTCATTTCTTTGTATGGGATTGGGTATCTGTACTATATGTAATCTGTGGTTGGCACAAAATCTAAACGACGGGTCTCTTCTCCGTCAGTAATTTTGATGCGGGTAGGACTTTAGTTAATTCTACCCTCCCCGAGTTAATTCCGGCTTGGAATTAATGGTACTGAGCCAGGTGTAACTTAATCATGCAGCGAAAATCTGCGTGATTTGATTTTCAGGATATTGCGTGTGCGTTGAATTAGACGCAAAAGAAGGGATGAAAATGAGCTTGAAAGCAGTCTGTATTTTTCGTGATTGTGTTCGGTGACTGCCTCGTTGGTCTGGTCATAAGCGCTACTGCTGAGCATGAGGTTTTGGGTTCGATTCCCGGGTCGGGCTAAGTATTATTGGGTTTTCTACCTCTCGCGCGCATCTGGGAGTGGCGCGAGGGGGCGAAACGCCGGGGCTTAACTCCGCTGCCGCGAGAAATCATGGCACAGTAGACAGAACTCCGGTGGGATCTCATGACGTCATGGAGAGTGCGATTGTCGCAACCCAGCGCTGGGCACGCCACAATTGCGGCGATAAATCCTTTCTTTGAGTCTTTGAGAGGCGCCATGGCGTCCTCACCTTCCGCCTGACGCAGGTCTTCACCAGACACGGCTGTTTTGAGAGGTTCCTGTTCAGGATTAGGCGGGAGGAAACGCCTGGGTGTCACCATTGTGTGAATCACCCGGAGGACACGGTGAAGCATACAGTGGAGGTCTGCCCGGCTTGGGCAGAACATCGCCGCGTCCTTGTGGAGGCGATCGGTGGCGGTGATTTCTCGCGTCCGGCCCTGATTCAGGCCATGGTATGGAGCAAGAGGGCCGTTACCTCCTTCTGCATAGCGGTAATGCTCGCGAAAGAGGCAGCGGAACGCGTGAGGGAGACACAAACTTCGCGCCCTCACGCCTTTAACCACCGCAGGAGGAGACGCCCTGGGCGTCGGGAATCACAGGCCGATTTCCGGCCACCGAAGGCGCGGGCTTGCGGACGGTGAGCAATGGGTAGCTCGCCATCCGATAAGGACTAGCCCCGAATCAACGGCGCGTGTTCCACGCGCGCCTCAAAGAGATGTCAGCAGAATTGACGGGGTCCGCTAGGGCCGATGCCTGCCGGGGTTGCAAAAAAAACCGAAAGGGAGATCGTGGCCCCCCGCAACAGGGCAACTGAAGGAACAAGGGTGGGTTTTAGTCAGCAAGAGTCTGACACACCCTCCCGCTCCGCCCAGAGGGGGAGAAGTTATTTCATAATTTCCCACCCAAAAAAAAAAGGGTATTTCTATCTGGAATTTCTCAGTAACAGCCCGGAGTCTGAATCTGTGCCAGGTTGATGGCAATAGGCTCGTTCTGAATAATCAGGAATTATGAATACCTCGCTTCCGTCTGTACAAGATCTTTTAGCCAAAATGTCAGCCTCCTCATTACCTCGCAAGCCAACATGTGAAGGGATCCACTGCAATCTCAGAGTTACATCATTAGGCATGGTATAGTTTAGTTAGTTTAGAAAAATTCTTTATTAACATAAAATATACATAGCTGTAGTACTTAAAAATAAAATAAAGTAACAGTTACACTAATATTAATAACAACACTTTTACAGGCTAGGAGCACCTTTATAAGTATATAATAATAATGGTTACAAACTTATTACAACATGAGGCATTCATTAATTAAACCTTTAACGTAAACATATGAAACTATTGTAATAATTTCATTTATATAAAATAGGGGGTAGCAGTTAATACTTAACTACGCACTCAGCGTAAGTGCGACCGGTGCAAGCGGTAGCTCAGGTGATCGCGCGTGGCTACCAGCAGCGCACGAGCTACCGCGCCTCCCGCGCGCTCACCTGTATACGGTGAGAGCGGGGAAGCGCCAGTGCATCGTACGAGCCCAGCTACGACGCGTTATCAGTATTGTGCGCGAACAACACGTAGTTTCAAATTAATTTGCCCAATGTTAGCAATCAATGCCTATTTTGATGACATTTATTTTTGTTGTAAAATTTACGAGTTAATTTTAAGATGAATTTTGTAATGTTAGGTAACTTTATGTTAGTGTGTAGTTCTTTAAGATTAGTTTTAAAAGGAGTATTATAGGCAATTTTAACAGCTTTATTTTGAATTATTTGTAACAGGTTATAATTAGATTGACAGGTGCTACTCCATACCGGACACGAATAGGTGATGCAAGGTCTGATTAGAGCGGTGTATAACCTAAGTTTGGTGTTAGAGCTGAGCTTACTTTTTCGGTTAAGTATAGGACTGAGAGAACCGAGTGCTTGAGCTCCTTTAACTCGTAAATTTTTGACATGCTTTGTCCAATTGAGCTTTTCATCCAATATAACGCCAAGATAGCGAACTTCTGTGGTCCACGGAATCAATTTCCCAGCGATTTTTAATTTTCTTTTAGGGGTGGTACGTTGGCGTGTGAAAAGTATCGCCTCAGTCTTAGATTCGTTCAACTTCAGCTTCCACTTGTTGAAATAAGCTTGAAGTAGTTCAAGCGACAACTGAAGTCTACTTATGATAATGTCGATATCGTCATCGCTTGTGTATGATGCTGTATCATCGGCAAAACAAGCCAGATGTGTACGGACCTGCACAGGAACGTCGCACACGAATAAAATGAAGAGGTAGGGACCGAGCACCGAACCCTGAGGAACTCCTGCCGAAATCGTCCGGGGCGAAGACCTGTCAGTACCAATATGGACCACAAACTTGCGGTTATTAAGGTAAGATTGGATAAGTTTTACTAGCTCAGTTGGAATTCCGTAACTGATTAGCTTGTATAACAGACCTTCGTGCCAGACGGTATCGAAAGCCTTTTCAATGTCCAGTAGGAACATACCAGTAGATTGCTTAAGATTAAGATGATAGGAAATATGTTCAGAGACTCGAGCCAATTGTTGTACCGTGGAGTGAGAGGAACGAAAGCCAAATTGCTCGTTCATAATGAGCTGTTCAGAGCAACGTAGCAAGCGATTGTATATCATGACCTCAAACAGCTTACCTAGAACAGGAAGAAGGCTAATAGGCCTGTTACTAACTGGCAAGGATGTATCTTTTCCAGGCTTTTTAAGTGCAATAACCTTTGCAGTTTTCCAGGTATTGGGAAAATATCCCAATCTTAAGCAACCGTTGAAAATTTTTGTGGTAAACACAACAGATTTTTAAGCATAATGTTGTGTATACCGTCATCACCTGGAGCCTTCCTGGTCTTGAGTTTACGTATAACTTTCCAGCAGACTTCAGTTGGCCGCACAGGGAGATGTAATTCATTTATGACATAATCATTTAAGTGCGTAGTGGCTGACTGAACGTCCCTGTCGACACTATCGCTTGTCCAGCCACGAGTAAGATTTGTGTTCATCTCAAAAGCATCTGCTAGAGCATCACATTGTTCAGGAATGTTGGTTGTATAAGTGCCCTCAGGTTTTTTAAGTGGAGGTATTGAGTCTGATCTGGGTTTTAATGACTTAGCCAGTCGCCAAATATCGTTACTAGGATTGTCAACTTTCGAAAGTTTAGTGTTCCATATTTTATCTTGATGTTTCGTTATAGCCAAATTAATCAAATGTTGTAATTTATTGATAGCTGATCGTAACAGTCTTTTCTCTGCAAGGGACACTTTTTGTTCCTTTCGACGAAGTTGATTTTTATACTTGATCATTTTTGCGATATAATTAGGTAGTTTTTTGCAAGTATTTATGTGTACTTTACTAGGAATAAATTTGTCCCTGGCAGCAGTAAGACATTGATGTAGGTAGTTAACGGCGTAGTCGATTTCAGGTTCAGACTTAAACACCTTCGAGTTTAGAGAAATCTTTTGATCAAGAAAGAACCGATACTTATCCCAGTCAGCGTCACAATATCGGTAATATTTGGAATCAGGTTTACAAGAACATTGACCATTCACAGTAAACAGTATAGGAAAGTGGTTTGATGAAAGGGCAGGTATTGCACGAACCTTATCTATACTATTTACATTTAGCGCCAGAATCAAATCAGGATTTGTAGGGTTAAGATCAGGTCTATAGTTAACCTGAGTGGGTGAGTCAGGGTAATGTATCACATAATCGTGGTGAAGCATGTGGCGAAACAATATATTACCACGGGTATTGACGTAACTACTATTCCAATACCCGTGATTGGCGTTAAAGTCTCCCATTATTAGAACATGATGCCCCAGAGAAAATAAAATATCCATGTCATTGCATTCAAGCTGCAAATTAGGAGATTGGTAAAACTTTATCAAGAATGACGTAAGCTAACGCTGTCCCTCTGCAACCAGAGGCGGAGCGAGCTATGTGTTGTAAAGCGCTTTTGCTATCCGAAAAAATTACAACTTTTTTAGATTTTAAACACCTATTTTTTAAAGAAGATATCGCCTCTGAGATCGCAAATAGCTCGGCGCACATAATGTTTACTTCAGAAGAAATTTTAAAACCCTCACTTACTCCTAAACTACACTGGCCTGCAAAACTAAGTACTACACTTTTAAAATTTCATTTTTTTCTAAACTGTAGAAGTTAGAGATTTAAAATAAAAAACGTTTTATAGCAATTTTGATCAGGTTTCTTTGAAACTAAGTAAAGTATACATTAGTAACATTTTTGAATCTAAAACAAGATAAAACAATAAAAATGGCAATTTTTAGCTCAGTGTCATAAAACTCAATTAACATTTACAAGAATGTTTTACATGTTATTTATTTTTTAATAACTGGTATTGCCTCCTCGGGCTCTGCTTACAGCTTCGAGTCGATTTGGCATGCTGAACACGAGGTTTCGGAGCCGATGTTGAGGAATATTCTCCCATTCTTCTATCAGGGCCTGTTTTAGTGCCCTGAGGGTGCTTGGTGGTGGTCTGCGGCTTCTGACTAACCTCCCTAGCTCATCCCAGGCGTGCTCAATTGGGTTGAGATCAGGACTTCTTGATGGCCAAGCCATCACGCTGATACCAACCTCCTGAATATACTCTTGCACGACCCGAGCCGTGTGTGGCCGGGCATTATCATGCATTAGCATCGATCCATCACCCATATTTACTAAAAACGGCCCTGCATACTCATTGAGGATCTCCAGGGCATATCTTTCCCCAGTCAGAGTGCCATTTTCTATGGCCACTAACTCTGTACGACCTTCTGAAGATATGCCAGCCCATACATGTACACTGCCTCCACCGTACTGGACTCTTTCTGAGAAGCAGGCTTGAAGGTATCGCTCACCAGGTCGCCTGTAGACACTTCGCCTTCCATCAGAAGTGTAAAGTGAGAATCGAGACTCATCTGTAAACAAAATTCTTGACCATTCTTCTTCATCCCACTGTATGTGTTCACGGGCGTATCGCAGTCTCGCTACTCGATGCTCTCTCTCTAGTTTGGGGCCACTCGCTGGTCTTCGGGGTTTCAGGTTTACTTCAGCCAGTCTTCTTCTCACTGTACTGTCACTAATGTAGTCCCTTCGGGTCTGAAGAAGCTGTTGCTGGACTTCAACTGCATTTAGGTGGCGATTTCTCAACACAGTGGAAACAATATAACGGTCTTCTCGGGCACTAGTACACCTGGGTCTGCCATTACCAGGTCTCCTCAAATGGTTTTCAGTCTCTTCGTACCTTCGCTTCACCTTCTGGACCGTTCGTAACGTCACACCCACCATTCTTGCAGTACGACGCATACTGATGCCTAGTTCCAGAAAAGTCATGATCCTAGCACATTCTTCAGGTGAAAGAGGCATGATAAATAAGTTTATGTGCTGTTGTCTAACTTAGCTTTTGTAACACGACTCATCGACCAAGAAAAAAATTGAAAACAAAAATGGAAACAAAAAATGAATGGTAAAATTGTAATTCGAAAAGGATTATTTTTGATTTTAAAGTTTTTTTCAGCCATTTCTTAAAATAAGTTTACCGACTATGAAGTTTTTATGTACAAAGTTAAATTATTTTTCGAATCCTTTTTGTTTCGAAAGTATATCTTGTGTACTTAAAAAGTTATTGCAATTTTAAAAGTGTGATACTTAGTTTTGCAGGCCAGTGTATTACTAACAAAGGCGGCGCCAACACCATCCTTAGTTTTCGAACCATCCGTAAACACTTTTTGCCATCCTGCATATTTACTATTTAATTCATCTAGTACATTATTTAACAATAAACTTCAATTGTACGAATCCTTGGACGCTTTAACGCAATCCAAATTGGTTAAAATTACTTCACCAATTTTTATTTTAGAAGTCCATATATCCAAATTAAACATCACAAGAGGGGAAGAGGCAAATACTTTTTCGTGTTTTATCTCTGTGTATACAAAAGGTAATAGTGGTTTCTTTTTCTTTTGCCAATATCTATAATCACAAAGGGTTTGGAGTTCTTCTAACAAAATTATGGTGGGGTTATTCGAAAAAGAGCGAGCTTTAAAACAATATTTATAGGCAATATATTGCCTTCTCAAAAACAATGGCAGTATGCAGATCTCACACTCCATAGCGTGTATAGGAGTTGTTTTTATAAATCCGCCAATAATTCTAAGGGCATGATTTTGGAGCAAGTTTAACTTTGAAATATGACTTTCAGCACTATTGTCATATAAACAAGATGCGTAATCTATCCTGCTACGAATCAAGGCTATGTATAATCTACGTAAATGTTTTGGGTGTACTCCCCAAGCAGGTCCAGCCAGTATCCTCAATAAATTTAAAATGTTTAGTGTTTTTGAATGTAGTTCATTTATATGTTTATGAAAAAGCAATTTAGCATCCAACCACATACCCAGGTATTTGTAATGATTAACTAACTCTAAAGAAGTACCTTCTGCTTTAATGTCTAGTTCCTTACATTTTCTAGCTCTAGTGAATAAACAAATTTTAGTTTTATTAACCGAAATATTCAAGCCCAATTTTTCTAACAAATTAACAATCAGATTAACTGACTCCTGAAGTTGAATAACACTGTCGTGTAATTTTTTATTGCTGGTGTACAATACAAAATCGTCGGCGTATTGAGAAACAGTTACATTTCTAATGGCTTTACAGATGTCATGGGTTATAATATTAAACAATAGTGGTGACATAGGATCACCCTGTGCTAGGCCTCTGTTTGTATACCTTATAATAAAATTATTATCATTGTCACATTTAATTTTTAGTCTCCTTTCACTGAGAAATTCCCATAAATACTTACAGATCCGAGTACCCACCCACAAACTCAAGTATAGTGACAACTTTATCTATTAAAACATTATTGTAGGCACTTTCTATGTCCAAAAAACAGGACAGCGTGTCACATTTTTTTGAAAAACCAATCTGGATGTAGGAAACTAATCTAGTGAGAGCATCCAATGAGGAGTGACTTCGCCGGAAACCTGTTACTGGAGTTAAAATATTGTTTTTTTCAACAAACCATTCAAGACGTTTAGTGATCATTAAATTAAAAACCTTACAAAGGCATGATATTAACGATATTGGTCTTAATTTTGGTGTCAAATTACGACTACCAGCTGTAGGTTTAGGAATTGGGATAACTAAGATATCACGCCATTGCACGGGTACAATTGATTGCCTAAAAATTGCATTATAGATTTTAAGAAGGTATTCTTTCGCTGACCAAGGTAAGTTCTACACCATAGAGTAAGTTATTTCATCCACACCGGGAGCTGTATCTTTCTTTTTAAGACAACACAGAAGCTCCTGCATATGAAATTCACCTTCCAATAGTTGGTTTGTCGATGTAAATAGTGGTTGTCGCGGAATTACAGAATCAGGAGCCAAATTACAAAGCAAATCTAGTTTGGGGATCCCTACACTTGATGATATGATAACGCGGCGATTCTATTGGGATGATGAAATAAAACCGACCGCTTTGAATGCTTGTAAAACACTGATTTATTGAAATATATTTTTACATATTATTTGCAATAATAGGTACAAATGCTGTGTGTGCAGAATGCACGGCGCGTAAGTCGGTAGAGTAATGTACGGTTCCGTACATCCTGCCCGCACAAATGGGACAACAGACTGAAATGATTGATAGATAGGCAGATAATTGAAGTTACAAACAAGTTGATATGATTAAATAGTAAAATGATAAAAGACTGATATTATAATGATACAAATGCTATAAAACATTAATTTAATGACTATTTTAAATTCTAAAATACCCATGTCCTTAATCATCGCGGTCTTGTAAGCGCACTGAACGCAGAAACGTTGGCGAGGTGGCCCTATCTACACCAATAATCGTAAACACTTCACTACACTTTTGCACTGATTCCGCTAAACGTGATGCCACCGGCACTGTGTCCGCCGGCGCGACCGTCACCGGCCCCTCCCAGACAGCCTCCTGGCCCTGGGGGGCCGGCGACGCTGGTACTCTGCTCGTACTTCGATGTTTTCTGATGAGGTACACGACGACGCCACCCAAAATGATAACCGAAGCTACACTGATGTACAACACAGTATAGTGATGAATGTCGTGAATGCTCAGGTCTGTAGACGACTGTTCCTTAACCTCGTCAATCTGAGCCCTTAATTGATTCCAAATGAGATGATGATCTTCGGCCACGCTGAAGTTCTCTGGTGCAGACGTTTTCATGATTTTGTTTAGCATAGACACCTCTGGGACTTCGATGTGATGATGGATATTGACATGATTGATTAAATTATTATGAGCATAAATACTAAAGGTATCCCCTTTCAATGCAACCTTGACCTAGGGTAATAATCGCGTTGCCGACAAGGTTGACCATTGTGACTCCGTTGGCGCAAATTATACGCACTTGGCATTCCGAGCAACATGTGTACAACCAGGTGTTTGGCCTGTGCAATTTGATCCATTGCTCCTCACATGACGATTTTACGGCGTGGCATAATTGTTTTTACCCGACTACGGCAAAGCCAAAAGGAAGGGTTATTGATTAATGATTTTGATTTCACAGATAGACTGCTTTATGTTTAGATCGTAAATGGGCATGTTTAATGAGCATAACAAGATATCGTTGGGAACATGAGCACATGACTGTAGGTCTGCATCTGATAGAAGAAATGCTGTATCCTTGCGTAGATTGTAAGCTATGAATGGTACCGATGGAATGAGATGATAATACTGTAGTCCTCTCTTTTGTGAAATAGATATGATTTTGTTTAACTCAAACAATTCATTGTTTAGGAGTGGAACCTTGATTTCGATGATTAAGTAGTTTGAGAAGACTCTAGCTGATACTTTAAGTAAACGATACAAGTCCTTGATATTTTTTAAATCCACTGGTATCGTAAGTTTACCATTCAGTTGGCTTGAGATGATGCTCAGCTGATACGATAACTGCTCCGGTGATAACAAATGACTGTCAATACGCCCGTGTGATATATCTGTAACCGTACCAATCAACGTTTGCTGTATCCAACGAATGTTTGATAGAATTATTGATGCTGCCAGAGATGATGATGTGACATAAAGGCCATCTTCATTATCCAAACGGTATTTTATTCACCTCGGTCGATAGATTTTGAAGCCGTTGCTTGATGAATGAAAATTGTTGATTCATGATGTTTTCATTACGACGTATGATACCGCTAAAGGACCGCGGACGCACCGGTGCGTCCAAGTACCCACGCGGCTTACAACTCTATTTGTATTCGCTGTAATGGCTATTATTGTCTGTGAATTTTTGTGTCTATGGTCGGATAAATATTCTCGTCAAATAAATCGACTAAAAGCAAAAATATTAATAGGCAACATTTTAAAAAAATGTTGAAAATCACGTTCCCGCGCGATAAAATGTCAGTCAAACGTCACTCCCGGGACGCGCGCGTTCGCTGTAATAATTCGTTTTTTAATAGTTTTTGTGTGTAAATCGTCGGAAAGTGGTGATATTTTCATTTTGAAGTAAATATTACATCGTTTTAGATAATATTCGCACTAAATAACATCATGTTATACCTATTTTGACCCAAACAAAAAGTGTAAACAAACATTTGAATGAAAACGTGACCGTGCTGTGATTTTGTGGTATTTTGGTGTGTGATCGTCGATATTTTATGTGTAAGTCCCATTTTTTATACAAAATATTAGATTTCTAATAATTTTAGCATGTTTTTTCACCTAAATACGGCAAAAAAATATTTTTTTGAAACGGAGAAAATTACGTAAGCACTAGAAATTCTAGATATTAAAAATTCTAGATTTTTAGCATTTTTTATTTTCAATGTTTGTTTCTAAAAACGCTTTTGTTAGATAACATAACTATCCATAATGTACCCTGCAAAATTTCGTGTGAATTGGTACGCTAGTTTTATCAGAAATCGTTATCACAAAGAACAAAAGAAATAATAACAAAAGCGGGTAATAAAGATAAGTGAACGTTGTTTACAAAGACTGCAACCATTTGAAACGTATTCCTAATCTATTCGAGTAGCAAAAAAACATAAACAATACTACTTGAGACGTTATAATGAAACCCGAGTAATTGTTTATTTAAGTGCGGTCGTAAATCTGTCACGGCGCGGACCACCCGCGGGTCTTGAGCGGTTAAATTCGGATTCTAAAATACTTGTCTGACTTTTGATAAGTTTTTGAAGATGTTTTTCATTATGACTGATCTGCTCGATGTCACTCTTGTATTTTTCGGCAAACCTCTCGTCCAGTACTCCGAATAATGAATTAGCAATATAACCTAACCCGTTTATTAGGCCTCTTTTCAGCCTCTTCGGGCTTTGATATTTAAGTAACATGTCATAGTGTTCAATTTCGCTAATCTCGTGCTCTAACTGAAGAATGATACTCTGATATTGTTTACTCGCATAGGTGTTGCATAATGACTTGATGTGGCTGACGTAGCCTTTGATATCGGATAGGCCTTTCCAGTAGGTCGTCATGTTGTAGTAGACAACTAGACGCCATTCGTCCTTGATATACTGAAGATTGGATATTCTATCGAAGTAAATAGCTTGATTGTCTTCTAATGACGTCACATTATACGATTCATGATTAGGTATATTTTGCGCTGAAGTAGGTGATAATAACATGAAAAATAGTAATAAGAAACTAGTGAATAAGCTCTTCAATGATACGTTCTTGCGAGGACGTCGCTTTCTTTTGCTTCGCTCGTCTGAATTGTCTTGATTGACATTTTGATCCTGTGTTGTATCCTTGTTTACTGGTAACAACACAAGTCTGGTGACAGGGCGTTGTATGATATTGTTCTTAGTTTTTAAACTGACTACCCTTACATAGCCATCCTTTCCAGGATGAACTGCTTGAATACGTCCTAACGCCCACTTGCCGGGTGGCAAGTTTTCGTCCTTGATAAGAACGACGTCATCGATTTCGAAGTTTCTACTTTGTTTACGCCATTTTGATCTAGCCTGCAGTTGCTGAAGATATTCGCTTGACCACCTTTTCCAAAGCTGTTTGTTCATTGATTGAATGAGTTGCCACCTTGTTGAGTGATTCATGTGATCTGGATCCGTCTGTGGTCTAGATAGAAGTGGGCCACCGATCAAGAAGTGTCCTGGCGTAAGAACGTCGTCGTCAGGGCTCTCTGTCAACTGACAGAGAGGCCTTGAGTTCAGACATGCCTCGATTTGATGCAGTAGCGTAGTGAACTCCTCGTAAGTGAGTTTCTGATCGCCGATGATTCGTTTTAGGTGATATTTGAGACTTTTCACCGCAGCTTCCTAAAGACCGCCTGCAGTTGGCCACGCAGGAGCATTGAAGTGCCACTTGATATTTATGTCATTGATGTTATTGAAGAAATCTGTGTTGATGGTGGCTATGATCTCTTGGTACTCCTTCTTAATGATACGATTGGCACCAACGAAATTCGTGCCATTGTCACTGTATAAATGTGACTTGGCGTTCCACGTCGGGCCGAAAACCTACGAAAGGCTGCTAAAAATGATGGAGTACTCAGATCAGAAACGAGTTCCAGATGAACAGCCTTGGTAGACAAACAAACAAACACTGCAATATACCCCTTAACTGTTTTGATTCCACGTCCCTTATTGGCCTTCAACTCGACGTGTCCAGTGAAATCGACACCGGTATGAGAGAAAGGTCGTGATGGGGTGACTCGTGGCTGTGGAAGATCGGCCATGATTTGTTGATATTGTGTTTGACTGAAGCGCTGACACTTAATGCATGATCTCAACTTCCTCTTGACGGTACGGATTCCACTAATTATCCAATATTTATCTCTGATGTATGAAAGTGTCAGGCGCGGGCCTCCATGCAATGTGGTAATGTGAGCTTGATCAATTATTAAATCGGTGAGACGACTATGACTTGATAATATGATGGGGTGTTTTGATGAGTCGCTGATGCATGCGTTTTTCAGCCGTCCACCCACTCTAAGGATACCATGCTTATCCATGAAAGGATTACGACATGATATTTTGCTTCTAGGATGCACGTGCCCCTTTTGATTGATAAATAAAATATCTTCATGAAATTGGTGTGACTGATCATCTTTGATAATGAGATTCAATGCATTGTCCATTTCTGATGACGTCAATACATCCGTTCTTGAAGTGTGTTTGCCTTGTGATAGCGTAATGAAACGCGATATCCAAGCGATTATTTTTACAATGCGAGTTAATGAACTGTAATTCTGTAATAACTCGTGTATGATTGAAATATGATTTTGATATAAGGCCGTGTTTACACTAAGCTGCTTGGTTTCCAAATCTGGTGATTGATATGAGGTGATAAGAAGGGTACTATGTTCGAAATTGGTTATCCATTTCGGACCCGGCCACCACAACGGATGGCTTGATAACTTTCGTGACGTCAGACCCCGAGTTGCACAATCTGCAGCATTCTCTTCAGATCTCACATGACGCCAACATGATGATGGAATGATGCTTATGATTTTGATAATTCTATTAGCTACGAATTGCTTCCATTTCTTCACATCGCCTTTGATCCATCCTAAAACTATCATGGAGTCTGTCCAGGCATAAATCTTTACATCCTGATTTGATAAAGATTCCATGACTTTCTTGATAAGTTGAGATAGCAGTAGCGCACCACATAGTTCTAGTCGTGGCAATGAGACCTTTTTTGCCAAAGGTGCTAACTTCGTTTTTGCTACAGCGAGCGATGATGTGCACTCGCCCTTATTGTCTTTTGCTACTACATACACAACACATGCGTATGCTTTGTCGGAAGCATCACAAAATCCATGGATTTGATATGAGTGATTTGTGTTACCGATATAACGTGGTATGATAAATTGATCTATGATGTTGAAATCATTCTTAAGCTGAATCCAATCATCTTGAACTGATTGTGAAACTTCTTCGTCCCACGATACATGTGATGACCATGCATTTTGAAAAAGCAGTTTTGCTCTGATTGATAATGGTGACAGCCAGCCCAACGGGTCAAATAGTTTTGATATTTCCGAAAGCAGCTGTCTCTTTGTGACACGTTTATCATGATGCTGAAATTGATTTTGAAAGCTAAAGCTATCCGTTGATGGGTTCCATCTCAATCCAAGTGTTTTTCTTGTTTCCGAACACTTGAAGTCTAATGGGTTATTGAGTTGATCAGGTGATAGATCTACCAGTAGGTCTGGTACGTTGCTGGACCATTTTCGGAGGTTCATACCAGCACCCTTCAGCATCTCAATGAGCTGATGCTGAAGCTCCCTGGCTTGATGAATGGTATTCGCTCCACTAAACAGATCGTCCATATAGAATGATTGATTTAATGCTGACGCAGCTAGTGGATACTTGTCGGCATCGTCTATAGCCAGCTGTTTAAGCGTTCTCATAGCTAAGTATGGAGCAGCCTTAGTACCGTACGTCACGGTAGCAAGATGATATTCGTTGAGTACCTCCTGAGATGATTGCCGCCAAATGATTGATTGAAGATGACGATCTGATTGTCTGATATAGATTTGCCGAAACATTTTCTCTATGTCTGCTGTGATTACATAGCTGTAGGTTCTCCAGTTTAAGATGAGTGTCATGAGGTCTCTTTGAAGATTCGGTCCGCAACACATGAGATCATTTAGGCTTTTGCCTGATGTAGATTTCGCCGACGCATTAAAAACGACTCTAAGTTTTGTTGTTGTCGAATCTAATTTCATTACGCCGTGATGTGGTAAGTAGAAGGCACGTTTTGATTCGTCGACATTATTGGCAATACACATGTGACCCAGTTCTTGATATTCAGACATAAATGATTTATAATTTTCTGAAAATCATTCGTTATTGCACATTTTTCTTTCCAACTGTTTGAATTGTGCAATAGCCTTTAATTTAGATGATCCAAGCTGATTTTCATATTCAGGTTTCATGGGTATGCCAACCTCGTATCTACCAGTGTCCAAACGACGAGTAGCTTGCTGATAAAACTCTTCACAATACTGCTCTTCACTGGTAAGGGATGATGCTGATGATTCTACGTCCTCTATCTCCCAATATTTTGATAGGTCTGATAAGTCATTTGTTACGATATGACAATTAAATGTGCGAACGTTGCCAGACAGGATCCATCCGAGTGCCGTCTGTTGCGCAATCGGAGCCTGCGCTGGTCCTTTGATGAGACCGTCCATGATGATTTGTGAATAGATACTCACATCTAAGAGAATATCAATTGGCTTACAGCAGCGTTTTCCGATATTAATGATATTTGCGATCCCTGGTCTAGAAGAGCCCTAAGGGTCACGTACCTGCCATCTGAACTCCTGACATTGATTGATAGTGTGGTCAACAATAACTCTTCATCATCTCCTGCGACATGATTAACATTAGGTTGCTTGTATGATTTTGATAATGAAGCGGTTGTTGCAGATGATGATGATGAAGTTGCTTGAGAAGCTGATTTTGATGATGGTACACACACTTCATGGAGTATTGAATGATGATCACCTTGACAGGTTTTGCAACGTTTTTTCGAAGTGCATTGACTTCCATCGTGACTGAATAGGCAATTTCGACAAATATTTGAGTTTGTCACCGTCTTCAATTGCACGTCCGGTGTCATGTTCATGAATTTTTTACACAAAAACAAATTGCGAGCATGATTAAAATTGCAAACAGAGCATTTTGAAGTTTGAGTAATGATGGCTTGATAATTTTTGTTAATGTAACCTTTATAAATGTTTTGCTTATTATTTGATTGATTTGGGTTCCACTTGCTTGATGATGATGGTTCCTTATCCTTTTTATGAATAGGTTCAAGAGCGGTAAACTTACTCTCGAGGAATGCCATTAATTCGTTCAACCTTGGTAAATCACGAGGTGTTCTACGTGCTTCCTTGTAATCAGCATAAGTTTCTGGGTCCAGTTTTTTGCACAATAAATGAACTAATAACGGATCCCACGTATTCGTATCAACGCCGAGATTGTGAATCGCATGAATACATTCGGTTGAGGTATCATACAACCTTTTGATTTCAAATGATGATTGCTTCTGAAGGTTGGGTTGATTGAGGAACATTTCGATTTGATTCGTGAAAAGAACTTGAGAATTGTTGTACCGATGTAATAAGATCTCCCACGCAGTATCATAATTCTCTGATGAAATATGGAGATGATAGATGAGACGCTCTGCTTCACCCTTAAGTTTTCCCTTAAGGTGCTGCATCTTTTGAGCTTTAGTGATCGAATTATTGTTATGAATTGTCTCCGTGAACAAGTCATTAAAGGTTGGCCACTGTGTGTAGTTTCCGCTGAACGATGGTATTTCAATGTGCGGAGTTGATTTTTCTAAGTGAGTCGTTGATGAGTTTTTCTTATTCAACTCACGTTTGATAGTTTTGTAGGCCAATTCATGATGATTAAATTCCTCGTCGTATGATATATCTCCCCCAGCAAGTAAATGATCGATTTGCAAATGTTGAGCATCAATAATTGTCCACTTAGCTTGAACGTTTTTGAGCTCATCTTCTAGTTCCCATTTATCTGATATTTGATCAACTGTCATGCCCTTGATTAGCCGATTAAAAGCCCTAAAATTAGTGCGTTGAAATGATAACAATTCGTCTAACTTTCCATCTGGTTGAGTAGATTTTGATAATTTGCCGTAAGATGATATAAGGTTACGAGTAGATTGATAATGGTCTTTACCCTTTTGATATGTGTTGTCAAGGAAATACTCAACCGCCACATTTTTATGCTCAGATATTTTTTTGTGATTTTGATCGAACTCTCCCCAGAGGTTGTCTAACGTCTCTAACCGTTTCCTCAAGTATTCGGCATTTTTGCGAGAATCCGAGTCCTTGTTGAAGTTCACCTTTAGTGTAGTGAAATTAGTGATGATTTCAGATTGACGGGCAAAAAGAGCTTCCATGATGTAGGTAAAGGAACAGTCTTACTTGGTTATATGATGATCCACGTAGCTGTCTGCACCTGATGCTGCTCCCAAAGAGGTTGATAGCGGACGCTGAACCCTCACGCCGCCCGATGATGAGCTCCACAGAGCCCGATGATGTTGATGTCACGCCGTGAAATGCTTACCACAAACGTGCTGCTGACCTAAGCTATATTTGCTCAAGTCAAGGATGAAGTGTGTTTTTCACCGAATAAGTCCACACTGGTTTGATCACAGAACCTTGAGTCCGAACCGTGCCTCTGACCAGTACGCGCGCTAGGTCAAAGTACCGCGACGAGGTCCTGTAATTCTCGAAGGACCAAAAATAATGTAGGGGATCCCTACACTTGATGATATGATAACGCGGCGATTCGATTGGGATGATGAAATAAAACCGACCGCTTTGAATGCTTGTAAAACACTGATTTATTGAAATATATTTTTACATATTATTTGCAATAATAGGTACAAATGCTGTGTGTGCAGAATGCACGGCGCGTAAGTCGGTAGAGTAATGTACGGTTCCGTACAATCGTTATTAGATGAAGTGTATCTATTATATTTCCGTCCTTTTACCCACCTCATTTTCCTCCAAACCTCAGGGCTAGAAGAAGCATCATCCAATCCATCGCAAAACTTCTGCCAATTTTCTGATCGAGCTTTACTAGTTTTTGATTTTGATTCAGCATATTTATTTTCTAGTTTGTTTAAATTCTGAGGTGTGGGGTTTCTCCTGAATTCTTTTAAAGTTAACCGTCTTTCTGCTACAATTTTAGATAAATCAGGAGTCCAGTACGGTTTAGGTGTGAAGTTTTGCAAAGGGTTTGTACAGACTTTAATTTTAGGAATACTCTTGTCAGCAGCATCATTGATTATCCTAACAACAGCATTATACATGTTCTGAACCTCCTCAGAGTTTGGTAGCAAATCAACATGCGTTAAAACTTCTTTTTTATACATTGACCAGTCAGCTCTTTTAAAATTACGTTTAGGACAAAGTTTAATAGTATCATGATATTTATAAGTGATTTTTATAATAAGATGATCACTTCTCAAATTCTCATTCAAAACCCGCCAGTTAAAGTGCAAAACTAAGTCCGTGGAAACAAAAGTGACATCTGGTGATGTTTCTTGGAGTATACCATTCACGTATTTACTTCTTGTTGTACTACCATCGTTTAGAGAAACAAAACCATTTTCTATTGAACTGTAGTGACCTACATAATAGCATACGTGCAGCCGGGACGGAGCGCGGCCGCGCACTGAGGTGTGGACCACGACACCGTGGTATTTACGTGCGCGCGCGCCGCTCGCATCTTAGCGCCGCCGACACGATGAATGCCAGGAGCGTTCGTTTTTAGTGCTGCACTGTGATTGGTCTATTTTAATATTATGAAGACAGAGGTACCACTAAGCTATGTATGTTTTAGACTATGTAAGGAATAGCATTATTAATATAATCGTTGAAAAATCATATATTGACTTTCATTCACATTAAACTCTAAATTGGTGACCCCGACGTGATACCTCAAATAACATGGCATCGCCGAGTGAACAACCTCCGAAGTTATCTCTGAGCAAAGAAGACGTCGAAACGATCTCAGTAAAGGCGCGTTTACCCCAATTCTGGCGAGACAAGCCCAGACTTTGGTTCGCCCAATTTGAAACCATGCTCGCCAACCAGAAGCTCGGCGATGAAAACAAATTCGGCCTCGCCGTCGCGCAACTGGAGAAAATAGACGTGGAACAAATAAGCGATATTATTATGTCATCGCCTAACACAGGAATATACGAGGAACTGAAGAAAAGATTGCTATCAGTTTATGAAGAATCCGAGAGCAAACAGCTACAGAAACTCCTAAATGAAGTCGAGCTAGGAGACCAGCGTCCTTCACAGCTTCTTCGTCGAATGCGAGATCTAGCTCGAAACAAGATACCTGACAGCACGCTGCGTATGTTATGGATGAGTCATTTACCATCATCGACGCGAGCAGTACTTTCGGTCAGCGACGAATCAAAGTTGGATGCACTTGCAGCGATGGCAGACAAAATGGACGAGCAGACGAAGGAAGTTAATTCCGTATGTTCCTGCACCCAGATCAGCAGAAAAACAGAACAACCATCAACATCATCGGACTCAAAAATCATCGAAATGATCGAGTCGCTTTCAAAAGAGATTGCCGCGTTGAAAATGGACCGATCCCGTAGTCAGTACCGCCGACCTCGTTACCAGGACTCACAGGGATCACATTCCAAATCAACGAAACGAAACTCGATCTGCTATTTCCATAGGAAGTTTGGAAGAAAAGCCTACAGATGTCGAAGTCCGTGTAGTTTTGACAGCAAGAACAAACCAACGGAAAACTAGAAGAAACTTCAGCTGCGACGGGAGCCGAAGTTAACGATATATCGAAGTACCGTCTATTCATTAAGGATTTAACATCGGGATGTCATTTTCTTATCGACACGGGAGCCAACGTTTCCGTATTGCCAGCACTCAGAACAGAAAAACGAAAGCAGAAGCCAACAAGTCACTTGTATGCTGCCAACGGCTCATCAATACCTTCCTACGGTGAACGATCGATGGTGCTAAATATCGGACTACGCCGACCATATCGATGGAGCTTCGTGATTGCAGAAGTCAAGCGACCAATACTAGGCGCCGACTTCCTTCACAAACATAAACTCTCAGTCGACATACATGGGAGAAGACTAATCGACAAACAAACGACTTTGTCCGTTACCGGCTACGTCACACCAACATCAGATCACAGCATCAATACGGTAGACGATCAGCAGCCATACCACAACTTGCTCGCATTGTATCCAGACATAACACGTCCAAATCTGAAGCTTTGTCACAGCGAAGTGGAGCACCACATTGAGACATCGGGCCTGCCATTGTATGCCAAAGCAAGGCCACTGCCACCACACAAGTACAAAGCAGCAAAGGAAGAGTTCGAGGCAATGATCGAACAAGGGATTTGCAGACCATCAAACAGCCCGTGGGCAAGCTCACTTCACCTAGTACTCAAGAAGGATGGCAAATATCGTGCATGCGGAGATTATCGTCGACTCAACGCAGTGACCGTTCCTGACCGATACCCTATACCAAGACTTCACGACTTCACATACAATTTATTAGGTAAGAATTTCTTCTCCATAATTGATTTGAAAAAGGCGTATTATCAAGTCAGAAACCGTGAAGAAGATATTGCAAAGACGGCCGTGATTACACCATTTGGCCTATTCGAATTCACAAGGATGTGCTTTGGTCTACGAAACGCTGGGCAACGAGGACTACCCGTTTTTCCTTTTGTCGACGATGTTCTGGTGGCATCGGAAACAGAAGAAGAGCACAGAAAAGACCTTGAGGATGTGTTCAAGAGGCTGCATGAAAACGACTTACAACTGAATGTCGCCAAATGCATTTTTGGGCAGTCAACACTAAATTTTTTGGGCTACACGATATCGGCCGAAGGAATCAAGCCAACAGACGAAAAGACAAAGGCTATTACATCATATCCCATACCAGAAACTATCCAACAACTGCGTCGTTTCCTGGGAATGATGAACTTTTATAGAGGAAACATTCCTCACGCCGCTAACCACCAAAAAGAGCTCAACATTTATCTGCATGATTCGAAGAAAAATGACAAAATTAAAGTACAATGGAGCGAGACAGCAAAACAAGCATTCAATAAGTGCAAAGAGGACATAAAAAACGCTGTTCTTTTGTCTTATCCATCATCAAGTTCACCCTTTGCTTTGATGACAGATGCATCTGAGTCCTGCGCAGGAGCAGTACTTCAACAAAAAATCAAAGGCAAATGGAAACCAATCGGATTTTATTCGAAGAAATTCAACGACGCCCAAAAGAAATATAGCACCTACGACCGAGAGCTACTATCCATTTACATGGCGGTACGATACTTTCGTCGGATCGTTGAAGGCCGTGACGTCACCGTTTTCACGGACCATAAGCCACTCGTAAATGCGCTGAACGCATACAGCAAGAACGAAACACCGCGTCGCACGAGATACTTGGAATATATTAGCCAATTCATCACGGCTATCCAACACATATCTGGCAAAAATAACGTAATCGCTGACGCGTTATCCAGAGTAGAAACAATAACTTGCCCGACGCCCATCAACTACGAGGAGCTAGCTAAAGCACAAGCCCAGGACACCGAGCTAATACAGATGAAGAATAGCGATCGATGCATCTTCAAGCGAATTAAGCTACCCGGAAGCACAACAAAAATCAATTGCGAGCTGTCTACGGGAATGCCTCGTCCATACTTGCCGGCAACGTTTAGAAAACAAGCATTTCAAGCAATTCACGAACTTAATCACCCCGGCATAAGAGCGACAAAGCGACTAATTACAACACGGTACATCTGGCCATCAATGAAGAAAGATGTCACTGATTGGTCAAGAGCTTGCGACCAGTGTCAACGAGTCAAAGTTCATCGTCACACCAAGGCACCGATAGCGAGTTTCACTCACGTCGACCGATTAGCACATTTACATATCGATATTGTCGGTCCACTGCCAATATCAAACAACTGTCGATACTTGCTGACGATGATAGATAGAGCAACCAAGTGGCCAGAAGCACATCCCATCGACGAAATAACTGCAGAAAAAGTGGCAAATGTTTTGTACGAAAACTGGATAGCAAGATTTGGTTGCCCGGCAACGATTACTACAGACCGCGGCACACAGTTTGAATCCGAACTATTCAACAAACTAATGCATCGCATGGGCATTCAAAGAAATCGTACCACAACATATCACCCTCAAGCCAACGGATTGATCGAGCGCTGGCACCGAACGCTGAAGACATCACTAGCTGCAAAACTAAATTCAACCAGTTGGACTTACGAACTACCAACTGTGCTACTGGGATTACGTGCAGCATTTAAAGCCGACATCGGTACCAGCACGGCTGAACTATTGTATGGGCAAACACTACGATTGCCAGGGGAATTTTACGGAGAATTACCCACTACCACAAATAACACTCCATCACATTTTTTGAGCCACTTAAGCGAAGCATTGAAGAAAGCCCAGGTACAGAGAAAAACCAACACAAATCATGCGGTGTTCGTGCACGACGATCTAAAGAAATGCACACACGTATATATGCGCAACGACGCAGTCCGCAAGCCATTAACGCCAACTTACAGCGGCCCGCATAAAGTGATCAACCGTTACGAAAAATACTTCACTGTGCAGTTGGCAAACAGAGTCGCAAACATATCTATAGATAGATTGAAGCCTGCCTACTACCTGAATACAGAGGAAAGAAAGGAGGACACACCAACATACGCTCACATCACAAGATCAGGCAGAACATCAAAACCACCTGTACGCTTCGCTGGCGGGGAGTAATGTAGTGACCTACATAATAGCATACGTGCAGCCGGGACGGAGCGCGGCCGCGCACTGAGTGACTGAGGTGTGGACCACGACACCGTGGTATTTACGTGCGCGCGCGCCGCTCGCATCTTAGCGCCGCCGACACGATGAATGCCAGGAGCGTTCGTTTTTAGTGCTGCACTGTGATTGGTCTATTTTAATATTATGAAGACAGAGGTACCACTAAGCTATGTATATTTTAGACTATGTAAGGAATATCATTATTAATTTAATCGTTGAAAAATCATATATTGACTTTCATTCACATTAAACTCTAAAGAACTATCAAACAACTGATTGCCCCGTGTATCATTTTTGCAGGACCAGTTCGTGTGGTGGGCATTAAAATCACCAACTATCATTGTACTATGCATAAATTGAGAAAATAAACAATCCCAGTCAGCTTGTGAAGTACGAACAGGGGACGTACAATATATCGCAACAATATTTGTTAAGTACTTACAGTTTTGGATTTTAACGCACATCACTTCAATTCCTGTATTGGTAAGACTGATTGGACAAACGTACGACTGAATTGATTTGTGAACAATTATTGCTAAGCCACCATCATATCCATCATCCCGATCTTTCCTGTATATGTTATAACCACTTAAATTTAATGTACATTCTGGCTCCAACCAAGTCTCACTTAGAATCGCTATGTGAATTTTTTCCTGGCTTAAAATAGCTTCAAACTCATTTCGTTTCGGTCTTATACTCTGCGCATTCCATTGGATGACGTGCAATAAAAAGTTTTTAGACGTATTAGCATCTATAAAACAGCCAATAAATCTATCAAGTAATTCTCCTTCGCGCATTGTCTTCTTAAAATATAATCTGCATTCTTTAACGGCTAATTTGAAAAGACTTCTCATGGTATCACTCAAAGATGAGTCTGAAAAAACTATTTCTTTCACTTTCTGTAATATCCTCTTCCAAAACAAACTGCTATCTTTTATCTGTGTCTGTTCACCTGTATTTTCAATCTCAATCTGCATTTCTTCCGTTTCTTTATCAACATATATCTGTTCAAATATGTTTTCCTGCTGCTCTCTCTGCGTGTACTTGGGTTTTGCTCGGTTTCTATTTGTTCTACTGATGATAGGTGATGTAGGTACTTTTGTTCTCTCTTCAAAATGTGGTATTTTTTCTAAAGTTATTTCTGTAGTTTTTTCTTGTTGCGGGCCCGTATCTGTTGTAAGGGCATCTTTATAGGGAGTTTTATTGCTAAGAGACAGTAGATTCTCTTCTGAAAGTGTAACCATATCTTTGTTGATGAAATCCTTCTTTTTCTGTAAATATTGCTGAAGAGCTTTTTGGTATGTACAACTGTCTTGACTCATAATTAGTCTTATCTCTTTCTCTTTATGGAATGACAGGCAATTTTTATCAAAAGACATATGGGGACCTTTACAGTTTACACATTTATAACGTGTAGTTTCGCAATTCTCATGTCTCTCGCCACATTTTGGACAAATCACGTGATTTATAGGGCATGACCGCTGCATGTGACCATATTTCCAGCAACCCGAGCATTGAGTGACTGGAAAGATATATGGCTCCACCTTAAATCTACACAAAACCGTACTGATTTACTATCTTTCCACCCTTCATTTGTCATTCGTTTTAATCTTTTAACATATAATATCTCTTGTTCACATGTAAAAGTTTCTTTTATTTCTTCCTTGGTAATTTCCTGTTCAATTTGTTTTACTATTCCATAGGACAAGTTTGTATCAAAAGTAAACTGGCACTGGTATCCCAATTCTTTAAGTTTTTCACAATTCATCATTTTATCAGCCTCCATTCTTGAACCAAAACTCAACAAAACTTTGTATGGATTTTTATATTTGATTTTTTGTATGTTAGCCCTTCAACTGTCATTAACGAGACACAATAGAATTTTAATTGTTATCCGCCTTTATAAGGCTGCTTAACTGGTGATGAGTTAGTGGTGTCTTGTGATCTCAATAATTTAGCCATACTTACTGGTTTGGGTAAAACTGTTTTTGCCGTCAACCTAATTTCGAAAATTTCCACAGGTTCATTTATAATTTCCTCTGATTGTTGAGAATTTTGTATCTGTGACAAGCTGCGCGCAAGTTTCTTTGCCTTTCTAGTTTGAACGACAGTAAACCCATCACCATCCGTAATTTCTAGTGTCTCAGTTGGACTATTTAATCTGCGTTTATCAGCACGGGATAATTGTTCTTGCTCCGCATTTTGACATCCTTCGAAATTTTGATGAATATTCAACTCCAAAACGTCACTATTATTCACCGCTTTATCACTTAATAGTTGGTCAACCACAACCCCTCCTCCTTCATCTTCAATACTTCCATCAACCGAGTTATTTACGCTCATGATAACGATATATTTTTAATGTAGGGTAGACCGAAAAAAAATAACACTCTTCGCTCGAGTACAATACGTGTGTACGCTGTGTCGTACCGCGCGCGAGTGATAATGTGTTTTGTTGCTGTGACTATTTAGATAAAGCCATAGTTAATTATCTCCCTTCGGATCACAGTGGTCAATCCGTAACTTTTGAGTCTAACATACCATTACAAAAAGTGAAGATACAATTCAGACCAATAACAGCTGTTAATTTCAATAAATATAATAGCACTTTAGTTTGTAAGTTAAGTAATCAGGTCCTTACAATGAACAATGTTAATATTTTGTATAAAGAATTATTTTCGTTAGTCCAATCCGAGTTCAATAATTGTTTTAAGAAGAACACTAAAAATATCAGCCCTAAGTTTTTATTTAGTGACTGGGCAACTACAGGACTCAGGAAAAGTAGGGATAGACTTTTCGAGCTGTATGGCCTTAAGCCTTATATTAACACGGAAACTTTTAATAAGTATGTTGCTACTTACTCTAGAACTTTTAAGAACACTTGTAAAGCAGCTAAAGCCTTATACATTAGCAACAAGGTTAAATCAGCAGACAATAAAATACAGACAGTTTGGAAAATTATCAATAATGAAACGAACAGAAACAAAAAGCATAATTCTGATTATACACTGAAGAAGTCATGTGGTGGTCTCATTTGCGACAGCAAAGAAGTTGCTCAAGAATTTGTAAATTTCTTTACCAGTAGGTATCCCACTTAAAACTACTGAAACCTTAAATTCCTCGCCCTCGCTCTCTTTTGATTTAGTAAGGGCCAACGTTTCAGCATGCCCGATTGAATTTAACTTTAAGCATATTAACCCCATAACAGTAATAAAAGCTTTTGAACAAATCAAGATCAAATTGACCGAAGATCTTTGGGGGATGTCCATTAAAGTCTGTACCTCCATGATTGAGACCATAGCGCCTTACTTAGCTTTAATATTTAATTTGTGTGTGGATTAAGGAGTCTTCCGGGATTTAATGAAATACAGTAAGGTAATAAATACCACTTTTCAAATCCGGGGACAGTAAAGACACCAATAATTATAGACCCGTATCCGTGTTGCCGGTATTCAGCAAGGTGTTTGAAAAGGTAATGCTTAATCAAATGCTCAATCATTTTAACACAAATAAAATCCTTCACGATCAACAGTATGGTTTCACCAAAGGACGTTGTACGACCGACGCCGGTGTAACCCTATTAAGACACATTTTTAACGCGTGGGAAGAGGCTCAAGACGCCATAGGGATCTTTTGTGACCTCTCCAAAGCATTTGATTGCGTCGATCACGAAACCTTACTCTTGAAACTTGAGCATTACGGACTTGGAAAACTTGCACTCAATTTAGTAAAATCTTATTTAAATGCTAGACAACAGCAAGTTCAAATAAACGGTATCAATTCACTAGGTTTAAAAGTAAAAATAGGTGTGCCACAAGGCTCGATATTGGGTCCATTCCTCTTCTTAGTGTATATAAATGATCTACTCCATTTATTAAAAAATCAACCACAAATGGTGTTATTTGCTGACGATACTTCTTTATTTTTTAAGGTAGATAGACGTGCTACAAATTTTAACGACGTAAATAACGCCCTACTGCAGGTCCAAAATTGGTTCACTGCTAATAATTTAGTATTAAATGGAAAAAAAACTAAGTGCATAAAATTTTCTTTACCAAATGTCAAAAGTAGTGATTGTGAGATAGTATTGAATCAAGAGAAACTAGAATTCGTCGATAAAACTGTTTTCCTAGGGATCACGCTCGACTCAAGGCTGCAATGGGGTCCTCATTTAACATCTCTTGCAGGACGGCTAAGTTCAGCAGCATATGCTGTCAGAAAAATCGGTCAATTTACTGATGTAGATACCGCGAGGCTAGTTTATTTTAGCTACTTTCATAGTATCATGTCTTACGGTATTTTACTGTGGGGATGGGCTGCAGACATCGAGTCTATTTTTATTCTGCAGAAAAGAGCGATCAGAGCCATATATTATCTCCGCAGGCGCGATTCTCTAAGGAAACTGTTTAAGGATATTAACATCATGACGGTACCTTGTCAATATATCTATGAAAAAATCATGTACGTAAGAAAGAATTTACATATTTTTAGCAAAAGAGGTGATAGACATAATTATAGTACAAGAAATAGGGACCTATCAGTTCAACCAGGTTTCAGACTGGCTAAAGTAGATTCATCTTTCATGGGATACTGTTTAAAATGTTACAATAAAATTCCTCCCCACATACTTCAACTGAATGAGACGAAATTCAAATCTTGTATAAAACGCACACTATGCAGGCAGGCATATTATACGTTGGGGGATTACATCGCTGGTAAAAATGCTTGGCTCAATGCTGGTCCTGCTCCACAACTAATTGATTAACATTTGCAAATACTGTTGGAGCTGCTGAAGATTGTAAGACTATCTTTGCATTGTATAAACTCAATCTCCATTGTATTATATAATTGCATAGCACAGGTGTCAGTACTATGTACTAAAGAGTTACCATTTACCGGGTAATATGTCTTGCATTGACTTGAATGTGCCCTGGCGGCTGTGAGTATGTCATGCTCACTCAAATGTTTCGCTGATGGTGGCGCGTGTGTTGGATCATTTAGCTCCCTTCAAAATGGTTGAGCTGAATGGTGCTAATCCATGCGTCATGTTCGTGAACGGGCGCCGTCAGTTGGGACTGGTCATCTCTTAGCTGCCAGGGCTTATTTTTATTTTATTTTTATTTTTTGAATTGTTCTTTGTTTTATCTTTTTATTACGGACGCTTCTAACGTGCACGTCTTTCTACATTGTTCTCACATGTATAATTTCAACATGAATGATGTAACCAATATTTTGTAACATTTTTTTATTTAAAAGAGTGTCCGTGGAGTTTCTTGCCCGTTCTTCTCCATAGGTACCTACTACGCTTTGGAATGGGCAACTAGCTTCATACCTATTTCTGACTGACCGATTCCTTGACAATTCAAAAGTGCCTGTAAATGGTTTAATTGAAATAAATGCTATCAGTTTGAGTTTGAGTTTGACATTAAATTCAATCCTGTACATTTATGTGCCTATTAAGAGGCCGGCGACACGGCTCGCAACTACAAATCGAGATGTTTGCAAAATTCAATTCCAAGCACGTTGCGCTAGTGTGAGTGCCTGTCGGAGCGATATACACCTACAGTGAGCAATACTACCACGCACACATTGAAAATTATCGCTTGACGCGATAGCACTACAAGCTTTCGAAAATTTATGATAAATTTGGATGTGTTCCGTAATACAAAAAATTATGAATGAAAACTTATTGTATTTCCATTTTTTTTTCGATAATTTGTATCTTGATAACATAAACTATGCTTCTGCGGAAACAATATTACAAATATTGATCACTGATCGATGTTTATAATACAGAAAAAACAATATGAAAACATGTCATTTACGCTGTAAAAATGTACGAAATGTAATTTGCTTACATTTTATTTAAAGGTAAGTTTTTGGAAATAAAAAGACGTAGGAGCCTAGATAAATACTGCCTCAATCCGAATATCAACATAATATGGTGGAAATATGCTCAAATTGCAAACGATTTATGTATTACGTTTGTATGGACAATGCATGCGTTGCCGCATTCTTAATACCTAATAGAAACATTATTTTCAACATTCCAGCTACAACAAACTACAAAACCCCTTGACAACTTCAAGGCATTATTTTATGCGAGCGTATACCAAACTATACCATATATATAACTATACAACAGCATTGGGACCCGTTAGAACAAAAGTTTACCAATGAATGTTTCCCGAACTTCTAAGGGCGCGTCCCTATTGGCTATCCTAAGCGATACATTGGCGACACATGGGCTCTGTAATAACGGATATTGATACCGCTTGCCTTTACGTGTCTATACAGCGTGTATCCGAAACGTGTGTCATATTTGGGTCAAGTAGGTACCTATTGAACTTTTGCATGAGACAGCTGATTATTTTTTCGCGATTACTATGTTAGTCCCGCGGAGAAACCTGTTCAGTTTGATGGTCCGGACTACACCCTTAAATATGACCACACATTTTTGAAACACGCTGTATAGATATACGAGGTTGTGTGACATAAGGTCATGGGCTACATAGATGGGTTACATATGTCAGATTATAATGGTAAGATAACACGGAAGAAAAGAATAGTAGGTATTGAAACAACAAGTTAGTTTGTCTTATCCAACTGTTTAGTAACATGGATATAACGTTTTATCGATAAGTATTCACTGCTATTTAATACTATCGAATCTAATGCTATATAATATAGGATTTAAGGGACATGGATGCGCGAACTGTTTCCATGAATTCTGCACATGATTCTAGACCCTGCAATACCCCTGCATCGTCGGTTAATAAAAAAGTCAGCTGTTTCATACAAAAGTCAAAGTTACGATTACGCCGTGTATATATTTCCAAAGTTGAAATGAAATGATTTATTTTGTAAATAGGATATCGGAATCAAATTTACACGTCATATAAAAAAAAAATAGTTCGATGTTTCCTATCTGAATACTCTGAGAAGAAAGGCTAAAAGAAACTCAGAGGTCGCAGTCTCTTTTAAAGTCCATACATAATCTTGGTCAGGCCATATGTGGACCATGTGTCATTAAAATAAGGAAATTAAATGATAATTTTACAATAACTACTAACAGCAGAAAATAATGACTGAAAAACCAAAAAAAAAAACATCATTGTAAAAATTGGAGAGCTAAAAGGAAATATTTTTGTTTAAATACTTAATAAATAAGATTAGACGACCTAAAACTCTATCTATCGTTGCCGAATAAGAGCCGCGTCGACCTATAAATTTAAAACTAACTAAGACAAAATTCTCTGAGAAAATGGAGCTAAAAGCAGACGACGTAAAACGATGTTAGACTATCTACTAAAAATTTATTTAGGCCAGGTCTTCGCCTGCTATAACTCTGACTTAATCTTTGTTTCCTATGTTCTTCCGGATTTCGGAACGAACCTTATCGCACGATATAGGTACTCTGCACACTTGGCGAATGAGTACTCTAATTGCGTAATACAACACTATCCGTCCATTGCTTTATAAGATGGAAAAAAATATCTGCTCAACAACGTAAATAACGCGATGAATGTTGTTGAGCTGTCAAAATGAAACAAATTAGGCAAAATTGTTGACGAAATAAGTTATGCAATTAGGGTGACACTTATGTTAAGTTAGGTCAGGTTAGGTTAGATCGTGACTATCAAAACGTATAGCGTTCGTTGCAGCTGAAAATCAGCGTCAGGTGGTTTATCTTGTGTGTTTTATCAGGTGGTCTAACTGACACTATCCTAAACTGAAGCCCTGTTGGTATTATAATCCATTTCTATCCTAATTTATTCTGAATGTTTTAATAATTTCAATAATTTAATAATATAATGTTTAAAAATAATAGTAATTAAATTTAATCATAATTAATCATATTTTAGTTTAGTTAAATAGTTGATATACCTACTTAACTTTAGGTTCTTTTATATTAAATTTATTTTTATTTTATTGTTTTTGTATTATAAATGTTATAAATGTTGGAACGCCGAACGTCTCCCCTCCCGGAGGTGGGCGCTAATGGCTGCAACACATTTTTAAACTAATTTAGCTAATGTAACAAACACAAAAAAAAATTAAACCTGTTTTTGTTCCAATAAATATTTGATTTATTTGATTTGACTGGCCCGATTTAAAAAAAACTTTCACCAATAGAATACTATGTTACCACTGAGTAACACAGGCTATAATTTATAAAGATATCATGCGGGCGAAGCCGCTGGCGGAAGCTTGTCTACAATAATAATATTACAGAGGTGAAGTTTGTAAGTTTGGATGTAGGAGGCACATTAAACACACACACACATTACTTTTTATAAAAAAAATCACACTTTATAAGTTTTTGTGTTTTTACCCCATTTACCCTACATTACTATCTCGTTAATAAAACCACACATCATACGATCGAAAGATAAACACAATACATACACACCTCACATGTAAGCACATATCCCGCCATTAAAATCTTCGAGATTATTATCACAACCCAAATATACATGAAGCGAGGTTAATAAGCTCTTATCTTTATGTAAAACAATGAATAATTTACAATTTCCAAATCCCCAGACGATGGTGATGTTTAATTTATGGCTCTCTGTAATTCCCTAGAATAATGATTTATGATTCTGGTAGAACAATTTCCATGAAGTTTTCATAGAAATTGTACTATTAGAGTAACGTTGCGCCTTTCTGCGGGAGCTTTTATTATACTGTGATTATGACTGCGTGTTAAAACAAGGTTTGTTTTTTTTATAAATGTTTGAATAAATGTATCTTCATGACACAACATCAAGTCTGTAATGCCCGAAGGGTTGGGCACAGATGTACCTTTAGTACACCCACATTTTGTTAGTTATGTTTAAGTCCCATGTAATAGGGGACAAATCTATTGTCATCAACCGGGCACAAATCTAGACTCAAGGCTGCTACTGAGAAATTCCTGTTTGATGGGAGTGGAGTGGGGGTGCGTGTGTGTGTGTATTGTGAGTGTTGGATTGGTGGTAGTTTTATGATTTTTCTGTCTTTCACCAATTCTCCATACACCATTATCGTTTAATAATTTTAAATCAGCATTTTATACAAAATCAGTAAACAATGCACAACGTAAAGGTTCCGTGGATTAAAACCGTATAGATATTTTAATTCAAATAGTTGCTTTTGTGATCTATTTAGAGAGTAAACCTCGTCTCGTCTAGAATAGGTCCGATATTAGGTCAGTACCAAGTTCTGCGCTAGTAATATAGTTAGACCAGAAAAAACTTGCAGTCTTTTATTTTTCACATTGACACAGCAACACACACAAGCAACTAATGTTTTTATTAGCTAAATATGAAGATTCAAACTTTATGTTACCATAATTTGAAAATGCATTTTTTTTTTGGAATTCCGTCTGTTTTTAACAAAATACTTTTTTGTAAGTTACATAATTGGTAAAAGTTCAAATAACTTCACATCAACTCCATTACAATACAAAACACGACACAAATATACAAAATCACCGCAATCACGCACCCCTAATAAATATAAAAAAACAACACTAAAACGCATCTCGTGACTGTCGATATTAAACGAACGAAACAAAAGCACACAGAATTTACCTTTCGCATGTGTAGAATGAAAGTCGAACCGAGACCGTATCAAATATTTACATAAGAAATTACACGTTCTTTGGAATACGTGAAAATTCCCGCGGCAACGGTAGGGTTAGCGAAATGGGTTTGCGGTTTCACAATTTGAATTTAGAATTGTTGGGTAGCTAGTTTCAAGACAATGGACGTAATGTTGACATTACTAGAAGGTTCATTCATTGTGTGGGTGTAATCTACCAATATGTGAGGGTGTGTGTAAGGGTGTGTTTTTAGAAACACTCATGTGAATGTGTGTGAGAAATTAAAATAAAACAAAATATTTATTTAAGTAGGTAGAGCCATGTTTTGTTATAATAAATGACAATTCCGCATACAGAATGCACATTTATGAAGCTTGCCATTTTTAGTTGTAATAAATACAAAACAAGCATTGTTTCAGTCAGTTGGTTGAACGTGAGAAAAAGTCTTCAAAGAAGATTATCAAATTATTCGTAATTTATTCCTGAAGAGGATTAATTAGTAGATACTGAGTTCCTTAGCATAAATTTACTTAAGAAAATTAATTTCAGCAAGCTTCATTATTTTTGGTGCTTAATTAAATATTTTTAGAAGTCCTTGAATTTAATATTAAAGTGTTATATACCCATTATAGATTCATAATTAGTATTACACCTAGCATGTAAGCAAAATGAATGATATATTAAGGAAGGGAACTGTCTCCTGAGATACAGGTTAATTACCTAGTTCGGGAGGCAGAGCTTCTATGTAACAGTGACACGTGTTTGCAAATAAATGAATTTTATTTTATTTATTTATTTATTTATAACAATTACGACAGATTATAGAACGAGTTTTTGAGAAATGGAAAAATGTGATGGATCCGTGAAAGTACTACTCATGAATATAAACAACGTTTACAAGCGGACTAACCCTAAAAATAGCAAAAGAGAAAACATCTATTTCATATAGATTCATTGCGGAGGTTATGGATTTTATTTAAGAAAAGTGGATTTTTTATAACATATTTCAGAGTCGATCCTACGGTAAAAGTGTTCATGAGTATTTTTAGCCCCTGGAAGGTGCCAATGAATTCAAAGTCAGCCGACAAGTACTATGTCCTAGACTCTACGGGATCAGTAAATATTTACGATTCTATTTCTCAGGTTATTTCGAAATAAAGTTGTGTCGAGAAAGCGGGGAACGTGACATTTTCGATCTATCACATTTATCATGCGCATGGTCAGTGTGGAACTCTCTGCCAGCGTCTGTATTCCCCTTCCACGTGTAACCCGTCAGCCTTGTGAACAGGCACCTTCTGGGCTTGTTCGTTCCATCGTAGACCTCATCCATCGCTTTCCACCAGGCAAGATCTAGGTCAAAAGAAGGCCCGGTTAACAACAAAAAAAAAACTTCTTACAAAAAAAAAAACAACCGACTTAAAAAAAAAAAACACTACAAAGTGAAAAATAACTTTAATTTCGGAAGTCGGTGTCTTTGGTTTTGAATTTTCGTTCTTTGTCACCGACTTCCGAAATTAAAGTTATTTTTCACTTTGTAGTGTTTTTTTTTTAAGTCGGTTGTTTTTTTTTTTGTAAAAAGTTTTATTTTTCACTTTTTAGTTGTGGTACCTACCCCACACAAATTCGAATACCACTACCTGCTATGTAAATAACAGTGACAAGAAGTTATCACATCATCTACATACTAAGTGGGAAAAAATACGTATAATTGAAGCTAACTCAAAAACTACCCAAGCAAAGTTAATAAAATTTATATGGGACCACACCTCTGAAGTATGATCTACCAAACAAAAAAAGAATCATCAAAATCTATTCATAATTGGCGAAGTAATCGCGTAACAAACATACAAAAAAAAAAAAAAAAAAAAACCATACAGACGAATTGAGAACCTCCTCCTTTTGGAAGTCGGTTAAAAATTGGTGTTAAGCAGTTGCTGTTTGTGTTCGTCAGAATCCCGAAAGTCTGACAATCAGTCTTACCAACGGATATCGTATTACCCTGTGACTGAGTTGTGGAAGTCAAATAGGCAGTCGCCCCATGTAAAATACTGGTATTCAGCTGCATCCGGTTAGACTGGAAGCCGACCCCAATACAGTTGGGAAAAGGCTAGGCAGATTGATTGAAGCAGTTTCTGTCAGAAGTCGGGAATGGTGCGTGGACTATTTTGTTTTCGGTTTGTAAAATTAAGCAAACCAATAAGGTTCCACTGCTGGGACACAGGCTTCCTCTTTGTGAGTAGGAGTGGGCCGTAATACTAACCGACCACGTGGGCCCAGTGCGGGTTGGTTGATGTCACAAATGTTTTTGAATGTTTTGGATCTAAGAGAAGCCTGTTTCTTTACGATGTTTTCGTTCACTTTCAAATCAAATCAAAAGCCATTTATTCAAATTAGGCTGAGAATCAGCACTTTTTGAACGTCAAAATTACATAAAACAATTCCCTAAAGCGTCCGCTCTAAAAATTGTTAAATAAATTACCTACACAAAGCATACAAAATGTTGTAAGTATTGTTATTAAGTGTTTTATCATAAATTATATTTATAATCGAATCGGTTCGTTAACGAGATTTTCTGAAACCTCGCTTCAGAATTTTACATATTTGTATGACAATGTTTATAAAATGTTTTCACCTTGTTAGGTGTGATTTGTTGTTACACATTCGTTTTTATCTTGTGTACCTTTGAATTCTGGATGACATTTGTTGGAACGTTAGAATGTAGATTTTTCAGATTAGGATTACCATTTTAACGTTTTTTGAACAAAACGTTAACAGATAAAGTATGAAAAGATTTTGGGACCAACATTTATAAAGTAAAAGCTGTTAGACATGTGTGTTTAGAATAGAAGTATGTATACTAGGTTTGATCAGAAAATCTATTAAAAGCATTTTACTTCTACATCAGAAGGCCAATTCCCGTACTTAAAAAAAACTTTTTACAAAAAAAAAAGTAAAAAGTTTTTATTTTTCACTTTTTAGTTGTGGTACCTACCCCACACAAATTCGAATACCACTACCTGCTATGTAAATAACAGTGACAGGAAGATAACATATCATCTACATACTAAGTGGGGAAAAAATACGTATTATTGAAGCTAACTCAAAAACTGCCCAAGCAAAGTAAATAAAAAAAAATAATTATGGGACCAATTTGAGAGTATACCCTTACAAACAAAAAAAGAATTTTCAAAATCTATACATAATTGGCAGAGTAATCGCGTAGCAAACATACAAAAAAAAAAAAACATGCAGTCGAATTGAGAACCTCCTCCTTTTGGAAGTCAGTTAAAAAACGTTCACATTCAAGTCGCAATCTGTCAAACTTGTCAAAAATATTGGTAAATTGATTGTATTTTTGTCAGATTGCGAATGAGATTAGAATGCGAACGTTCTTAAAAATTACGGGAATTGCCCCTCAGATGAGCCATCATAAGTATAACAATAAATTGAAGTTGGATTTCCAATTAAATATTTACTAAAACAATTATTGCTCTAAATAAAAAGGATCAAAGTGGGTTAGTCTGAATATAAAGAGAGCGAACGCGCCAACTCTACGCACACAACAAAAAAAAAATTCACTCACACAGTAGCGTGCATACATATGCACGCTTCTGTGTGAGTGAATTTTGCGAAGAATTTACCTAAACTTGACTTCCCGCCCTAGATATAGAACGTCTGACAACCAGTTTTACAGAAGGGTCTCGTGTTACCCAGGAACTGGGTTGTGGAGGTCAGATAGGCAGTCACCCCATGTGAAATACTGGTATTCAGCTGCATCCGGTTAGACTGGAACCCGACCTCAACAGAGTTGGGGAAAGGCTAGGTAGATGATGAGTCTGACAGATTCCTACGTCCAACTTAAGGCGGTAGACATCTATGAGGATTTCCGCACGAAAAAAAGGTTCCTGAGGTAACCTAAACGATTCCCGGCACGCTGAATACATGCTGGTTTGAACTTAGATTTGTGATTTTAATCCAACAATGATGCTCTAGTAGCATAAGAACTGCTGTATTTTAAGTTAGCGCGTGTCTTACCATACTAAATCTAGCAAAACTTAACAAAATGTTTAAGTATGTATTCTGTAATAATTAAAAAGAAAAAATACTTTACGTTAATCGGATAAGTAGTTATCCAGTTAAAATCATACAAACGGACAGACAAACAAATGTTACGATAAGAAAAAACAATGTTAAAAAAAAAAAAAGCACAAAGAAAATAATGGCAGGTACTGCATAAAATATTTCCATGTTGTTATTAATGTAACAAACGACAAAGGAAAATGAGTTATGGCGGCACTCGCGAACGATGGATTAGCTACCGGAGGGCCAATTCCGCAAGGTTATTCCCGTATTTTTAAGAACGTTCGCATTCTAATCTCAGACTCAATCTGTCCATTTGAAATGCTTGCTCATTTTCACTAACAATAAATTTCCCTTCATTTTTGACATTGTTTGTCGCCGATATGAGATTACGACTAGATTTTGAAAGTTTTTAAAATGTGCCTAAAATATGCCTAATGTTTTACCGTACAGTCCAGAACCTCAAATGCATCACACTTTTTTTCAAAATCCGAAGGATTTTGAAGTCAATTCATAATCCATTACCTACTTCATATGTTTGAAAAATGCGTCTGCTCGACAACGTAAATATTCTTTCTTTCTTTATTTCACCAAAAGCCATCACAGTACAAGAACCAAAAACTAAGAGCATATAAGGCTTATAACTAGGTCACAATAATTTTAATTCCCTTACTCCTAAACTAGGTGTATGTGCCTGTGTCTTAGGAGTCAGTGATTCTCCGTAACAAACAAGACAAAGCCACAATATAATAAAACGGGACGTTACAACAATAAGCAAATGGTGTAAAAGAAAAACAGGATATAATCTATGACGCAAATAACGCAAAGAATGTTGTCGAATTGTCAAAATGGAAGACAATGCAATCATTGTAAGTGTGTTACGCTATTACCCCGCTGGATTCCACACGATGTTTTTTACCGAAGTCAGTAATATCCAAGATTATTAATTACTAAAATTATTATTCATTAAAGGTAGGTACTTAAAAGGTGCAGAACAGAAAGACAAAATACGGAAACAATACTGAACAAATAAACGAGATGAAAACAAAAACTGTAAACGAATGATTTACGGTTTGGCTAGCTCGAAAACTTGCAGAGAACTTTTTCTTTTGTCGAAAGGAAGATTTTTTCAAATTAGACAATTTAGATAATTGTATTGCGCTAACATTGTGGAAGAATGTGTTCCGAAGTTTCTTTTTTGTTGGCTGCAATTAGTGTACGACATTCATTAGGAAAGCGTTAAAGAACCTTTCTTTGTTAATTAGGTAAGTATAGAAAGTATTTCCGTGACTCACTGACTGATAACTCAAGTCCGACCGAAAATGTTTTTTTTTTTTGTTGTCGTTATATTTTTCGTTGAAAAACAAATGCGGTGTCAACCTTTTAATCAAGCAAACTTTGTACTTTTCTCAAAGACATATTTATTAATAAATAAATAAAGTAATAGGTAAATAAAGTTTATTTTTCTAGATTGTTTTACAAATTAAACCTAGGCTAGTTTTGAGTACAAATGAGTTAAGCATCTGTAGCCAAACTAGGCAAAAACCTGTATTTCGGCTATCAGCGCCAATCCCCTCGGATAATTTTACATTTATCATAGCCACTAACATTAATTAATTAATAACAATAATAATCAAACAATCTGATATTATCTGCGAGAAAATGCTTTTTTACATTTTCTTAGTAATTGTGCTTTTAGTTACTATATTACGATGAATATTCTCTGAATAAATGAATTGAAAGTATCGGCTGGAAACGGAAATTGTCGCAAATTGATATTTCGGCCGAAAATTGACGAAAACCGAAAACGGAATTATATTCAGACTCTACTTACTGACAACTAAAAAAGACAACACAGAAACATTAAAATAATACGTAGGTATGTTTGAACGGTAGATTTTTTACTGACTTAGGCATTCACCAAGATTTTTTGAAATTCTACCCTTTTTTTTTGGGTGGGAAATTATCAAATAACTTCCCCCGGAGCGGGTAAAAGGGTAAAATAAGAAATGTAAGATTGTAGACATTTATCCGTACTTAAAGTAAAATGTCTTCATCTTTTTTTAGTAAATGAATAAGTAACAAGTGATACAGTAATAAAAAAAAACGGCCAAGTGCGAGTCGGACTCGCGCCCGAAGGGTTCCGTACCATTATCTATAAAAACGGCAAAAAAATCATGTCTGTTGTATGGGAGCCCCCTTAAATATTTATTTTATTCTATTTTTTTTTGTATTTGTTGTTATAGCGGCAACAGAAATACATCATCTGTGAAATTTTTATCTGTCTAACTATCACAGTTCATAAGATACAGCCTGGTGACAGACGGACAGACTGACAGACCCTACCCTTTAGGGTTCCGTACCCTTTGTGTACGGAACCCTAAAAAGAATATCCTGAAAAGTGCATACGGAAAAATTCAAAATCTACGCAGACGACCGATGTCAGCGTCGCTGGCAAAGTGTTAGTTCAGTATATTGTTGCCGAAAAATACACATTAGGTACAGTAAGCGTTCAAAAGTGCATAAGCACGCTAAGAGTCGTATTGCTGTGAACACGCGGTGTAGTCCGTACATTTGTATGTCTAAACAGTCAGACGTCTGTGGTGTGTGTGCCGTACACACACCACAGAGAACGCAGTTTTGCACTACACACTGTCGTATCGTCACGGTTCGCGGGCGCCGCACTTTTTAAACAAAAATATTTGTTAGACACGCATTATACGCGTGACCTTGACCAGTGTATGGCATTGCTAAAATTCGAACGTATATTATATGTGCAGATAGCAGAAGGCGTTAAGCGTTGGTCTTAGATTCAAGATGGCTAAGGTTCTAATCTCGTAAATCACAACGTTGTTTTTGCAAATATTATTATTTTTGTTCAAAATAATAATATTTTTAAATATTGCTGCCTTTTTATTAATGTTGTTATTGCAATAAAGGGTTAAGAATAAAAAATGCGTGATATGATATGTGATAATAAAATAAAAAAAATATTTATTCGTTACATTTATTTGACTTAAGTATAGTTATCAAACTGCTACAATTATTTATCATTACTTCAGCTGAATAAGATGTGAAATTGATGTCTAGAAACTTGGAAGCAATTTGTATTATTTTGACATATTTAAATTTTGAAATGTTTTAAATTTTAAATGGATTTTTTTCACCATAAATATAAAGCTTTGATCATGGTCGAAGTAATTAAGCAATAAATAAGAATATTAGACTACTTGAAATGTAAAAAAAAACTACTGACAAAATATTTGATTTTAAGGTTAAGTATAGGCAATTTCGTTTACATTAATTATTTTAAATTTTATTTGGCTTTAGTAAATATTGGTTGGTATTGAGGTTATAGCTTAAGTATTCATTTTCTTTACGAAAAGAAGATTGAAAAAAGATTGAGAGATTGAGAAACTAAACCTCAAATTTTAATCCTAAAATAATAATATTATTAAAATAATATTAAACATTTTCGGTCTATCTGCAAGAAATACGACAAACACCATTTTGAAACGTGCTTAAAAAAATCGTTACCATAAATTCATGCAATAACGAATCTGTTGTTAGTTGGTATGATCAATATTTTAAAGTCAAAAATGGTTTTCTAGCTGGTCTTCAGTGATGCAAGCCTTCAGAGTGCACGGCGAACGGTTCATAATGCCTTGTTTAATAATTCAGCAAAATATATCGTTGGTATGAAACCATTTGTTTCATATTCATTCACCATTTGACGTCGCTGCACCTCGATAATAAGCTTCTTCCTCATATCTCTTAACCCTTACAGTATTTCTCTAGAACAAAGAATAACATTGTATTTATTACACATAATACCTAATTATTTATCATTCACTAATCGAATTAAACCTCATAATGAATTTAAAACTTTAAAGGCATCTTCTGTCTCAACAATACCTTTGATTAAGATTTATGTTTAGTAAAATATGAAATATTTAAATGATAACACTCACACTTAGTCCGGTTTCATATCTTGTGTAAATAACATTCACTTTTACTAGTATATGTAATCTGTGCTTTTACGCAGCGCAGTAATATTTATTTCCCTTCAATATTTTTTGACTGCATATTGAAAATAATAACCACAACACCGCTAATAGCTAAATACTCGTCACCAACATTATCTACGAACCAACAAAGTTCTATTTAGTGAATACTCGCTGTCTACCCCACAGAAATCGAAATAATTTACTTAGTTTTCTGTGGTCTACCTGCTAAACTTTAATATTTATGTGAACAAGACGAATGAAACAAAAAACTAATGATTATCGAACTAGTCATTGGTTGCAGACAAAGTGAGTGTGTGTGTGTACTGTGCGTGTCTATAGTATTGTAACAACTTATAGAAGAAGGTCGTAAGTCAAACCGAAGCGTCAATCTATTGCTTTGTAAGATTGCTTATGGACTTTTGGTCGATACTGTACACACGGCTACACATCAAGCTATACATTTCCAGTTTATGCTGATCTCGCATTGTTTAGGATTTCCGTACAATGCGAGGTCAGCTTATACTGGAAATGTATAACTTGATATGTAGCCGTGTTTATCTTTACACAACGTAGTATACTCGTATACCGTCAGAGCAACGGATTGTTGAGCAACTTGACACCCTTCGTCAATTTGCAGTGTAATTGACAGTTAAATGACATTTCATACAACTGGCAGAAGCCCGAAAGTCTGACAAACAGTCTTACCAAGGAGTATCATATTACCCAGTTACTGGATTGTGGAGGTCAGATAAGTAGAATAGTAAAATACTGGTATTCAGCTGCATCCGGTTAGACTGGAAGCCGATCCCAACATAGTTGGGAATAGGCTAGGCAGATGATGGTGAGTCAATTTGCTTGAAAATTAATTTCCCTGACTTTACGTAATTATTTTCGTTTCGATTGGAATGAGGAAAATTAGCGGGTTGCGTGCGCCATGTAGGGGAACGGAGAGTGGCCTTAATCTTTCAAAAGGAATATTATAAGATTGCGTGTTTATAACACGAAGGATTTAGTAATGTGGGGAAAAGAAACAAGTTATTTTTTCCTGTGTTATATCTTATTTTACTAATCCTTCCTACTATCCTACTGTAATATTATTATACACAAGGTTATTGGTTATACGTCAGCAATCCGTTAACGATATAGGAGAGGTTTGACATTTTATATTAAAAAATGTATGAAATAAAAATGTCAAATTACTCTAAATTTTTTGACATTTTCATAGGTGTCAATAGGCGTCATTTGCTTGTAAATTAACTCTCCTACATGCCCTTAATGGATTGCCGATGTCTAACCATAAACCCTGTATATCAGGGTCATTGGTTACTTTTATATTTTCATTTCAGACATTTTAAAACAAAATGTCAAATAAAAATAATAAAAACAAAACGACACATAAGCGTCGAAATATTCGTCCGCATCGCTGTCATCCGGAAACGTGCCCAGAAGACTGTCAGCATTGCCACGTTGAATGGCAATGCTAATTCTTTGGCCAAAGAACGAGCCAGCCCTCTGGTCACGTGAAGTGTCGACCAGTCCACGAGAAATTTGTGTCCCATGGTCCGAGCGTTTGGACCCCAAACGGCTCAAAAGTGTAGTTACCCATAAGGTTACAGTATTTGCGCCGCTTGAGGGTCTCAGCAGCCGCAGCAGCGGCGCCAGCACAGCCCACCGTGCTAGGAACATGGGATGGCGCAAGGGTGTCGACACAGGTTGCATCCCACACCAGAGGCCTACCTACCTTCCAAGGCAACAACGTCATACCGTCTGGTCTCTCTCCATCGTCACGTACCAAGCCGTTTGGTTCTAATACCGCTGGTACGCCGGCGGTGACAAGGGCTCGACGAATAATGTCGTTGATGCTGGCATGACTTGCTATGCGACCTGCGTTCCTGCAGCAGGACAGGCCATGGTGCCCGAGACTGTCGACAGCTTCACCGTAATGACACCGATGCGGAGAAACACAAGGTGCACCCAAGCGGAGACACGTAGCGAGCCGAAACGATGAGTCATCCATCATACTGCCTATGGTGGATGACGGGAGCGCCTGAAGCCACAAGCCTGACTCCCATTCTCCCACAGCGAGCAGACGGGCGCGCTCTACATTATTAGGTGACGTGTTTAACAGGGTGTTCCGTATAATACTGCAGAGCGGCACGTCCCATCGTCTCTGGGAAGAAGGATTGTCGGGCAGATCCGTATTGGGACAAGCCATTTTCCAAGCGTTCAACGCTTCGGTCAGGCACGGTACCTCAAAATCGGCCAGTGAGGAAAATAAAATGTTCCTGGTTAATTTATTAGTACTGTGGACCGAGGAGAGGAACGCCGGTAAACTTATACTTGAAATTTTGCGGACGCCGAGACCACCCAGGCGAATGGGGAGTGTAGCTTGCTGCCACGCTCGGTCGTCCAGGGCCACATTTAGGATTGAAGTTAATTGCCATTCAACGTGGCAATGCTGCCAGTCTTCTGGGCACGTTTCCGGATGACAGCGATGCGGACGAATACTTCGACGCCTAAGTGTCGTTTTGTTTTTATTATTTTTATTTATACAGATAGTTAGTTAGTCTTTTAATTTAGTACCTAATGTAAATAGTTAGCTGTGTTAAAAACTGTAAAGTAATAAATACTTTGTTAGCTAATAAATTATTATAACACAAATGTCAAATTACTCGAAAATGGTTGACATTGGCATATGAGTCATCAGGGGTAATTTGGTTGCAAATGACCACTCCTACATCCCCTTAACAGATTGCCGACGTATAACCAATAACTCTGTATGTATATACAGGGTGTTTGGTGCATCGTGTGCCAAATTGAAATGGTCGATTGGGGGGGTCACCTGCTATCCTTTCAGACTTCTAAACACTTCTCATGCCCTGTGGATTTTTGTTCATCGACTTTTTATTGTTTTATTAAAAAAATACCCAAATTTTACATTCAAGTACAAATAAAAAAAAGTGTAAGTCGTAGACTCTGAATTTCAATTTTTTTATTAGATGTGTATTGTATTACAGTACTTTTAAATTCAAAATTAGTGACATTAGCCATCTAGTTTTTTTAATTTACTCGAAAAGTTTCGGACTTCAATTAAAGCTGTCCATGTTACAGCGTAGGCGAGGTTTTTAATAGTATCACACGTATGTTTTAATATCTAGTTATGTGCAGTTTCATACACTACTTTATCTACTCTCATAAATTAGGATTGAACCAAATACTAAATAAAAGAACAAAGTTAAAGATCAAGAATAAATTTAAAAATCCCACGATATTCAGTACTACAAAACAAATGAATGGCGCCGCATGTGCGGTGATGTGCTGGTCTAAGCACATCACCGCACATGCGTGCAGCGGGTACTGCTGTCCTCCACTTAAACGTTCCACTACAAAAGTTGATGAAAACTCCTTGGTGATATTAACTTCTAGGATTAGCCCTGTATCGTAATAGAAAAAAAAAAATGTTTTATAGCATAATTTTTTTGAGAAAAAGTGTTATAATATGATTCTATTTTTAAATTTCGGTATTGTGTTCATATAAACTCGTTTTGAAGTTTGTAATTCGAATAGTGCTAGGTACGCGACATTTACTTGCAAAGTAATTAAAATATTATGATAGGACGTTGATAAAGTCCGTGAGATTACGTCAGAGAATATTAGAAAAAGGCAGATATAACAAAAATTTCGTTTGGGGATTTCGTGTTATTAGAAAACGAAGAGCGTAATTAAATTAAGCTTGACGTGAAGTATAGAGGGCCAAGTACCCATTGAGGTTTTTGAGGAATTTGAGATAGTGAAAGTAGAGTCGAATTGAATTGTTTGTGTGAGAGGCACGGGTTCTCGATTCGTTGGGTTGGAGACCGTACCAGAGTATCGTAGCCATAGCTCGTTAGAAATCGGCATCTACTTGCTAAACCGTGGGAATGTGGTGCGCGGTAGCTCTGGGTAGTCTGGTCGGGTCTAGCCTTGTAGCCAAGACCGTATGAGACCGTACCAGAGTATCGTGTGCGTGGTACACGGTAGCTCTGAGTAGTATGGTCGGGTCTAGCCTTGTAGCCAAGACCGTAGAGTCAAGGACGACTCGGCATTCCTTTGGGAAGGGCGCATGTGATTGTTGACCGCGAATGAGATACCCGGGGCTTTGTTAATTGGTTAATAACTTTGGGTCAATTCTTAAATTATCAGTGAACATAATCCTCAATAGTACCTTGACTCTGATTGATTGTTATGTTGCTTATTTAATTGTTATCCCTGCCTACAATTTGATTTTTTGAAGTAGAATGATGTTAGAAATGTGATGTAAGTTATATAAACAAACTTTGCAGAAGTTCACGTTTACGTTTGGTGAAGACAGATGCCAGTAGGTCATGTGCCAGTCGTAGTAGATGGTGATCACAGTGGTGATGAGCAAGCCTAAGTTATGGGAACCACGCGAGTAGGGTTCTCTAACGGCCGTATTGTGTGGGACCGTGCCAGTAGTTACTGGTGGAGGTCGGGGTCTGGAGAGACCATAGTTTTGATCCATGCGCTGGATGTGTGAGAAAAATGCGATTGCTAGTCGGCTGGAGAGAGCCATAGCGTTGGAGTGGTTTACTCGTGTGTGGGTTTCTAAGGCTATTAGTGAAAAAGACGATTGTTAATGTGGAAAACGATGGTACCTGGCTCTGGTTGATGATTTTTGTCATAATTAGTCGAAAGTTTGTTGAGTTCCTTGAGAAGTAGAAGTATTGTTTTGTAAAGTGTTGAGGATTAAAGTTTCCTTATCTCAAAAGTTGGAACCCGTAAATGGTCAGAATTGGCCGAGGACGTGTGCATAGCAGGATGGCCGTGTCGGATCCGTTCATTAGTACGGACACGAAACGAATCGCAAGCGCGCTACTGGCGACATCAAGTGATCTACCCACACCAAGCGCGCTTCTACAGAGTCGTGATGTTTTAAGATCACGGCGAGGAGGACATTCAGCCTCTGGTCGCATCGGAGTTAAGACGTCGCGGAACTGTTCTCGATTCGTGGTGCTCAGTTATTGTGTTAGTTGTAATTTGTGATCATTGTGTTAATTGGTGATTTTAATAAACGTTCACACCCAGTGTGTGTATAATTTAGCTAGTGTGATTAATTTGATAGTAAATTATAATGTGATCTGAACTGCAAACTGTTTTTCTATTGCGCATTAACCAACACTACCCACACTACGCCCACAGTAGTTAAAATATGCCTGAAAATAACGAGAGTCACATACCCGTCTTCGACATAAATATATTATAAACGCGAAAGTTTGTGAGGATGGATGGATGGATGTTCGTTACTCTTTCACGCAAAAATTACTGAACGGTTTGGATGAAATTTGGCACACAGGTAGTTTATAGCCTAGATTAACACATAGGATACTTTTTATCCCGATATTCCCACGGGATCGAGACTTATACGGGTGAAACCGCGGGGCGCTGCCAGTCCTTACATACTCCTTTTGTTCGTTTACGTTCATACATCTTGAATCCGCTGGATGCGGGAAGCACAGAACCGGTCGAAGTGACGGTGCTTGGGGGAGGCATATGTCCAGTGGACGTCTTTCGGCTGAAATGATGATGATGATGATCTGGTCATAGACGCACACCGGATGCGAGTACCTACTACGCACCTGATCTTTCTGAAGAGCATCGCGAATGAGTTTACTATATGTCCTTCCAGGGCGTCCCCTCCAGGCGTTCGCACTCACTGTATCTGCCTTGTAAACACTTTTTGTTATCCATCTTTCATTCATGCTCTCAACATGACCAAACCATCTAGCCATGCTCTTAAAAAAATGTGTTTCATACATTTTCATAATAGATATCCAATGAAAAACGTGTACAAGTAAACAAATCCAATTCCCTTAAAATTAAACCCTTTCAATACAAATAAATAACTCGACTAACATCAGACACGACAGAACATTATTTAACAGTCTCAAATCTTCGGCTACTTCAAACAAGGGTCCAATTTGCAATGTAAATCAGTCCAACTGATTATATACGATCAAGGCTCAGTTCCATTGCTGCCCACGGCTATGCCACGTACGCACGTTCTTAGCTTTGTATGAAAATGTAGGCGGGGTCATCCGCGACCCACGGCCACGCTACATATAGCCGCGTCATAGTATAAAGAGAGGTAGTAAGCTATATTCATAGAAACGCACCGCGCGCGGCTTGTATGCGGGCAGAGGATTACTATCCCAAACCAAAAAAACAAAGTGGCCAAAAAGGATATCACGGTTAACCCCAAAACTGCAAGTCGCTTGGAAACTTTTAAAGTTAAACTCATGAATAAATTACCAGTTTTGTCTTTACATGCTGACCCTAATAATCTATATGATGATTTCTTTAATATATACTGTAAGCAATTTAATTCCACCTTTATTCCCAAGACTATCTCGGTTAATAGTAACGCATCTTTTAGTGATTGGGCTACCATTGGTATACATAAAAGTAGAACACGGCTTTATGAGCTGTACAATGAAAGGACTTATGTAAACACAGCTGAATTTAATTTATATGTTAGAAATTATTCAAAATTATTTAAAAAAGTGTGTTGTATGGCCAAGTCGCGTTATTTGAGTTCGAAGATTAAAAATAGTAGTAATGTAATTAAAACGACTTGGAATATTATTAATAGTGAAACGGGAAGGTCTGATAACCGAAATACTGACTACAGCCTGTCTATTAATGACAACATAATAAAATCAGACTCACAAGTCGCCGCGGCCTTTGAAAATTTCTTCTCAGATATTCCCGTTTCAACTACTAAATCCCTAAACTCATCACCTTCTGTTGCTGAGTCTTTGCTAAAGGAAAATGTTAATGTTTGCGATTCGGACTTTATTTTTGAACATATTACCTGTAGAGACATAATTAAAACCTTTCACACTTTAAATGTAAAAAAGACTGCAGATCTGTGGGGTAATTCTGTAGAAGTTGCCAAGTCTATTATTGACATTGTAGCACCTACTTTAGCTCTTATCTTTAATAATTGTATCGACTGTGGGGAGTTTCCTGACCTTATGAAAAATAGTAAAATAATACCTTTGTTTAAATCAGGTAGTACATCAGACCCCACAAATTATAGACCTATTTCAGTCCTACCTACTTTTAGTAAAATTTTTGAGAAATTAATTTTAGAGCAATTGCAAAGATTTTTTAATAGACATAAATTATTGCATAGCAAACAGTTCGGTTTTACAAGGGGTCGTTCAACTACTGATGCCGGTGTTGAACTTTTAGGTCATATTTATAATGCATGGGAAGATAAATGCGATGCCTTGGGTATTTTTTGTGATTTGTCCAAGGCGTTTGATTGCGTTCTTCATGAAACATTAATCAGGAAACTCCGCCACTATGGGATCCGGAACAGCGCTCTGAATCTTCTTATTTCATACTTGAGTAATAGGATTCAGTGCGTTGACGTTAATGGAAAAAGATCTCCCGGATCTATAGTAACAATGGGAGTCCCGCAGGGCTCAATTCTTGGTCCTTTCTTGTTTCTTATTTATATTAATGACTTGCCTTACCTTATAAAGGATAACCACGATATAGTGTTGTTTGCGGATGACTCTTCACTTTTGTTTAAACTTAAACGTCAGCAGCTGGTTACTGACGATGTAAATAGCGCGATCTCAAAAGTAGTACACTGGTTCAATGTTAACAATTTACTCCTTAATGAAAAAAAAACCAAATGCATTAAGTTCACCCTACCTCATGTTAGGCAGGTGAAAACTAGTGTGTTAATAAAGGGCGAAGAATTGAATCCTGAAGATAGCACAGTTTTCTTGGGCTTAACTTTGGATGCTAAGCTTCAGTGGGGCCCACACATAGATAAATTGTCAAAAAAGCTAAGCTCCGCAGCATATGCTGTTAGGAAAATTCGTAATTTGACTGACATAGAGACAGCCCGTTTAGTGTACTTTAGCTATTTTCATAGTGTAATGTCGTACGGTATTCTGTTGTGGGGAAATGCCGCCGACATTCAGACTATCTTTGTTTTGCAGAAAAGAGCTGTTCGATCAATTTATAAATTAAGTCCGAGACACTCTCTCAGAGATAAATTTAAGGAGATTAATGTAATGACTGTGCCTTCTCAGTATATTTTTGATAATCTTTTATATGCCCATAAAAATATAAAATTGTTTAAAAAATACAGTGATATCCATAACATAAATACTAGAAACAAACACAAATTTGTTGTACCTACAACAAGGCTCAAGAAAATAGGTGGCTCGTTCAGATGTCAATGTATACGCTTTTATAATAAACTTCCAAGCCACGTACAAGATCTAAGCCTTAATAAATTTAAATCATTCATTAAACGTAAGTTGTGCCAGAAAGCTTTTTATACCGTTAAAGATTACGTTGAGGACAAAAAGGCTTGGGATTGAGCTGCTCCAATTATAATTTTTATTTTTTTACTTTCGGAACTTTGTTTATTTTGCAAACTTTAAAATTATATACACAATGACATGAATATTTACTTGTGAAGTATAATATTATTATTATTTTAATTATTGTGAATGTGAGGACTATGTGGGTTATATTTATTTATTTTTTCTCAGTTACTTCTAATGATAATCTGGCAGTTTTGAGTACTTTATGCGGCCTACCCAAATGTCCCTTCTTTGGTATTGTTCGTCGAATCGTTGAGCTCCTTTTAAGTTCTGAGTTGAGCTACACTATTACTGACAAATGCGTGCACTGACTGGACAGGTCCACTCAAATCTGCATGGTTCTTTCCTCAGAAGACCATTTCAGACACAAATCTACATGGTCCTCAAATGAAATGCTCTGACCAAGATTATTTCTGGGTTTTTATATACACATTGACATTAATGAATTTTATATAAACAATGACAGGAATATTTACTTTTAAAGTATTTTATTATTTTAATTATTGTGAATGTGAAGAATATGTGGGTCATTCCTTTTTTGTTATGTTTTTAATTTTTTCTCAGTTAGTTCTAATCATGGTCTGACAGTTTGAGTAATTTAAGTGGCCTACACAAATGTCCTTTTTTTGGTATTGTTCGTCGAATCGTTGAGCTCCTTAAATTCTGAGTTGAGCTGCACGATAACTGACAAATGCGTGCACTGACTGGACAGGCCCTCTCAATCTGTGTGGTGCTTTCCTCAAAAGACCACTTCAGACACCAATCCACATGGCCTTCACATGATATGACCAAGATTATGTCTGGACTTTAAAAGAGACTGAGACCTCTGAGTTTGTTTCGGCCTTTCTTCTCAGAGTAGTCAGATAGGAAACGCCGACCTCATCTAGTTTTAAAATATGATTGACGTGTAAAAGTGTTTGTACAAACCTACTTACAGAAATAAAATCATTTATCATTTATCATTTATCATTTATGTGTGCACGGCTTGTATCTATGCGTCGCCGCACGCACACTTAACAAAATCTCGGCTGGTTTCTCACGAGAAACGGGTCGAGATTTTGTTAAGTGTGCGTACAGCGATGCATAGATACAAGCCGCGCGGGGTGCGTTTCTATGAAGATAGTTTACTACCTCTCTTTATACTATGGCCGCGTGGCTCACAAACAAATGAAACCGCGCAGCTAAAGACGAAATCAGACACTGCACTTTTTCATTTTTGCCTTTCATTCGGCATCTTTCACTCTTAGTGAAACATTTGAACACAAAACGAACCACAAGTGAAAAATGAATTCATTAGTGAACCGATCCAACGATGTTGGATTTCAGCACTCATTTATCACTCGCCTACCTAATAATCGAAAAATTAAATGAAAGGAGCAGATGCACGTTCATCTATCTATAGGTACTATTTTAATAAAGCTAAAGGGTTTGAACGCGCTAATCCCTGTAACTATCTACGTGAAAAATTATTAAAGAGAAAGGTATTTAACATCACGCTACAGCCCTTAGGAGCCCAGCAAAATGAAAAAGTCAGAAAAACAGAAAACGAAGTAATTTATAAATAATCCGGTTATTTTAAATAAAACGGCGGCAGCGGGTGAAGCCACGAGGCACAGCTAGTTCCTATATCATTTTGTTGGTATCGTATGAATGTGGAATGAAACAAAAGTGAACACTTTCACTGTACTCGAGTGAAGCTAACTTCGGCTAAACGTCGCAAACCGCTTCGTGCTCATCCTAGGCAGCAGTGGAACTACGCCTTTATTCATGACATTACTACGACTCGATTCGGCCAACGGATATCGTTTGATTTATTTAACAATTAGTTTAATCTCTCGTTATAACGAGGGTCGGTTTTAATATTAAACAGCTCGGAGGTCAGAAGAAGGTCGTTTATTGCTCTCCATGAATAGTTGGGGATTATGAATATTTACACTGAGTCGTTTGCCTTCGGAAGTTACTTAATTAAGCGAGATAAGGGTGTGACGAGATAGTTTGGTATTTACACTATAACAATATAAAGAGAAAATATTTGTATTTTTATTTGTAATAGGTATATGAACTCAAAAACTACTGAACCGATTTAAAAAAAACTTTCAGCAGTAGAATTATATGAGTAACATCCTATCATAACTGTATATTTAATATTATAAATGTGAAAGTGAGTTTGTGTGTTTGTTTGTTACGCTTTCATGCTAAAACGGCTCCACGAATTTGAATGAAATTTGGCACAAAGGTAGACAATAACTTGGGTTAGGACATAGGATACTATTTATCCCAATATTCCCACGGGATCAAGACTACTGCTGAGAAGAGGTCCTGGGTTCGATTTTCGAGTAGGGCAAAGTGTTATTGGGTTTTTTCATCTAGAATTTCGGTAGCAGCCTAAAGTCAGGATTTGTGCCCGGTTGATGGCAATAGGCTCGTCCCCTATTACATGGACTTAAAAACAAAACTAGCGAAATGTGGAGTTACTATAGGTACACCTCTGCCTAACCCTTCAGGAACACAGGCGTAAAATTATGTTAAACGAATGTACTTACATTAATCAAAGGCGATTCGCACACTGCACCGCATCACGCAGCGTGGTGCGGGGCGGCCATAGAAAAATCACGCGCGTGGATGCATTTTCAGTGTGTTGGACTGTGCGTGTTTTCTATACAAACGGAGATACTTACAAGTAACGCAGTCACGCAACATGCAGCGTGGTGCGTGGCAGTGTGCCAATCGCCAAAGAGATACGTATACAGTAGGTATAGATAGATCCTCGAAGACGCGCCCCATTCCGCTCCGCTCCGTACTAAAGTAAGGAAATTAATTTAGAGAAACTATTAGATAAATAAAAATTGTGTTTGTACTAGTTAAGCATAGGTACTAAGATTTTAGCAAGTAGGATTTATTGTACTATTTACAACTTTTTACATAGACATAGACTAGATTTTTATAATTAATGAGGTTATGCCCGCCTGAAACACAGGATGACCTAGTTCAGGTACATAACACAGTTGAATTTTTCGTAGATTTAAGTAAATTTGTATTTAGGTAGTGTTTGACCTTTTTACCTGAATGAACTTTGTATTTTATTTTATTTATTTAAAGTACAGCTTACAATACGGTAATCGTGGAGTGGGGTGCGTCTTCGTGGATGGCAATATCTGTACTGCAACTTACAAGTTAGTGCCTCTACACAAAATAGTTTTTTCGACTGTAGGTACCTACTGAGTCTCCGTGCACAAAAAAAAACCTTTTTTGTCAATAACTTATCTAATGAAAGCTTGAAATATTTGAAACATTAAGTCTGTGTAAGTATAAAAGTACAGTTTTCGTGGTGCTAAACCATTCGTGTCAGTCACAGCACCTGTTAATAGTTGCATCATTTTAGCGCTCTCGAAAGTATGGCTTATTTCATTTTTGATTTACATAATGAAGATATAGTATAATCATAAAATAAAATTTTGATTTTATTTCAAGGATAGCTGAAGACTAATGTGTGATTTTTAAATGTCTTGATATGGTTTGCTAAATAATAGGAAAAAAATAAATTACTAACAGGGTATAAAAAAGCGTAATTTCACCTTTTTTAGGGTTCCGTAGTAAACAAGGAACCCTCATAGTTTCGTCATGTCCGTCTGTCTGTCCGCGGTCTAGCTCCGAGACTCTTAGTACTAGAAATCTGCAATTTAGCATAGGTATACATATTAATTACGCCGACAAAGTGGTAAAACAAAATTTTGAAAAACATTTTTTTTTTGGGTACCTCCCCTACACGTAAAGTGGTGATGTTTTTTTTTTATCTCATGGTGTGGGATATCATTGGAAAGGTCTTTAAAAAAATTTTGAGTTTGTGAAAACTATTTTTGAATTCTGGGATACGTTTGCGAAATATTAAGCTTCAAAGTGCAAATTTTTGTTAGAATCAAGTATAAGCCAGCTAAATGGTTGGTTTAGGATGTGTGCAAAAAATCACAGCGGTAGTTTAAATAATGAAATTAAAAGGAAAACTATCACAGCTAAGTAGGCTCTACAAGTTAACGAGTAATAATCGACCAACTTAACTTTGCAGTTGCAAAAACATGTTTTCCCATACATTCCGTATGGGAGAACATGTTTATCAACTACAAAGTTAAGTTTGTTTTTGGGTTAAATTCATCCCAACTACGGAACCCTTCATTGTGCGTGGTCCGACACGCACTTGGCCGGTTTTTTTTTTAATATATTTTTTATGGAAGTTGAAAAAAGTGGTTCCCTATGTACAGTACCGACCAAAAGTCCATGAGCAATCTCACAAAGCAATAGATTGACGCTTCGGTTTGACTTACGACCTTCTTCTATAAATTGTTACAATACTATAGACACGCACAGTACACACACACACTCACTTTGTCTGCAACCAATGACTAGTTCGATAATCATTCGTTTTTTGTTTCATTCGTCTTGTTCACATAAATATTAAAGTTTAGCAGGTAGACCACAGAAAACTAAGTAAATTATTTCGATTTCTTTAGGGTAGACAGATTCGTTACGAGTATTCAATTAATAGAACTTTGTTGGCTCGTGGATAATATTGGTGACGAGTATTTAGCGCAGTGTTGTGGTTATTATATTCAAAAAGCAGGCATAAAATATATTGAAGAGATCAGATCAGATCAGAGAATATTATTGCGCTGCGTAAAACTGAAGTGAATATCTAATGAAACCGGACTAAGTGTGAGTGTTTTCATTTATATATTTCATATTTTACTAAACATAAATCTTAATCAAGGGTATTGTTGATAGAACAGAGGTATTGTTGAGACAGAAGATGCCTTTAAAGTTTTAAATTCATAATGAGGTTTAATTCGATTAGTGAATAATAAATAATTAGGTATTATGTGTAATAAAAACAATGTTTTTCTTTGTTCTAGAGAAATACTGTGAGGGTTAAGAGATATGAGGAAGGGGCTTATTATCGAGGTGCAGCGACGTCAAATGGTGAATGAATATGAAACAAATGGTTTCATACCAACGAGATATTTTGCTGAATTATTAAAAACACGTCGTTATGAACCGTTCGCCGTTCACTCTGAAGGCTTGCATCACTGAAGACCAGCTAGAAAACCGTTTTTGACCTTAAAATATTGACCGTATCAACTTAATAAACAACAGATTCGTTATTGCATGAATTTATGGTAACGAATTTTTTAAGCACGTTTCAATAGGGTGTTTGTCGTATTTCTTGCAGATAGACCGAAATTGTTTAATTAATATTATTTTAGTAATATTATTATTTTAGGATTAAAATTTGAGGTTTAGTTTCAATCTTCTTTTCGTAAAGAAAATGAATACTTAAGCTATAACCTCAATACCAACCAATATTTACTAAAGCCAAATAAAATTTAAAATAATACTTTACCTTAAAATCAACAATATTGTCAGTAGATTTTTTTACATTCTATGTAGTCTAATATTCTTATTTATTGCTTAATTACTTCGAACATTATCAAAGCTTTATATATATGGTGAAAAAAATCCATTTAAAACATTTCAAAATTTAAATATGTCAAAATAATACAAATTGCTTCTAAGTTCCTAGACATCTATTTCACATATTATTCAGGTGAAGTAATGATAAATAATTGTAGCAGTTTTTTAACTATACTTAAGTAAAATAAATATAACGAATAAATATATTTTTTTTTTATTATAACATATCACGCATTTTTTATTCTAAACCCTTTATTGCAATAACAACATTAATAAATAGGCAGGAATATTTAAAAATATTATTATTGCAAACAAAAATAATAATATTTGCAAAAACACCGCTGTGATTTACGAGATTAGAACCTGAGCCATCTTGAATCTAAGATCAACGCTTAACGCCTTCTGCTATCTGCACATATAATTTACTTTGGAATTTTAGCAATGCCATAAACTGGCCAAGGTCACGCGTATAATACGTGTCTAACAATAAAGTGCGGCGCTCGCGAACCGCGACGATACGAGAGTGTTAGTGCAAAACTGCGTTTTCTGTGGTGTGTGTAGGGCACACACACCACAGACGATGTTCACAGCAATACGACTCTTAGCGTGTTTATGCACCTTTGAGCGCTTACTGTACAAGTAGTCCATATAACTATGTTGATGATATTTTTTAATTTTCAAAATTAAAAGTAATTTATACTAACGAAACGATCAAACGTCAGTCTCGCGTCAATTTTTGGAAAACTTGTTGTGAATTTTAGTGATTTTCCACGAATCCTTAATTTATTTGAAAAATCCCTTTCCACTATGTAAAAGACAAAGAATTGGACCTATAAAATCACAAATAATTTGGTTTAAATTCTGTTTCCCTTTCTCACAACTAATGAACAAAATTGATCAAAATCAGTCGATTTCGTGCACGGCCCCTTAAAGTTTTCGTCACGATGTCCCCACCGTGTATACATACAGCATGTATCTGAAAAGTATGGTCATATTAAGGGTGTGGTACAGACCCTCAAACTGAACAACTTTCTCTATGGGACCAATATCAGAATCGCGAAAAAATGATCCTCCGTCCGATACAAAAGTTTGTAGTATTCTGCCGCGCCACCTAATCTAATCTTTTTATATGTTTTATACTAAATACTTTTCGATCTATTTGGAATATATTAAAATCCTGTAACACACACAGAACTCACCTTTTATTATCACTCGTAAACATTGTTACCTCTGAAAAGTGTACTTTTAATTATTCTTTGATCGTCTTAGCGTCCAAAACTTATTTAATATTACTAATTTTCGTCTTTGTAAAAAATCTTAGAATTATTTATATTCTGACATTTTCAAATTAAACTGTCATCTGTTCAATTTATTTTTCTATACCATAGACATAACACACCATGAACAAGTACACTTTATAGTTTTCTAAACCTTTCATAAAGCCGGTGTATACACTGACCCTAGCAATAAGAACACCTGTACTTCCTCTGTGTAAACCGTTTGTATTCGTGCTGGCCATCTATCGCTTGATACGTATATCTTTAAAAAAGTTTAAAAAAATGGCACAGAACGATAGAAACGGGCTTCAAATTTTTCAGTTTGCAGTCAGAGTTTGAGTTGAGATCTCAGAGTTTTTGGTCTGAAAGCGGCTGGTGAGGTCGTGTTTTCGAAGCCCTAGAGCCTAGTTCTAAAAAAAAGCTATTGTTAATACTTAAACCTTTGTTGTCAATTCAGTGTCAAAAAAAAAACCAAATAAACCTTGAGTGTGTCTGAACTCTTGTTTGTCATTTAATAAGCTCCTGTACTACACCCTTCGGGCCGCGTGGCGCAAGGCGCCACACGTATACAGCGGCATAAGAGGCCTCCGACGCCAAAAGACGTGACGCTAAGCGACGCCAAGTGCTGCGACGCCAATCGGCGCGGCGCCAAGCGACACCAACATAGCCTGCCGACATTGACGCAGGCCTCCCATTAGCGTGAGGTACCACGGAGTGCCTCCGCTATCTAACTGTCATTCACACCCTCCTCTCTGTTCGACAGGACTCGCCGTTAGACCCGTGATGCTGCAGCCCGGCTCCTCCACACTTCCTGACGGCCTACCTGCCTACCTGCCTCCGCGCCGGCCTACTCATCTGTCAGCCTGACCCCGCCTATCCCGAACATCCCACGTCCTGAGAAGCCGGCCCTTAATTTTAATGCAAAGCTAATCTGAATTTAATTTTAACTACCTTGCTACCTATTTTAATTTAACCCGTAACCAACGTTTACCTCCTAAGAGGTAAACGTTACGTTACAAGTTCAATACCTTATCGACCCAAATGTATGGCACGGATGATATTTGTTTCGCAATCACGATGTTGGTCCCATGGAAAAAGTTGTTAAGTTTGAGGATCTATACCACACCCATAAATATGACCACACGTTTATGATAAAAGCTGTATAATGCAGTTTTATCGTCTCTAAAATCGAGCTCATGGTTCCTTTGGTCACTTTTTATCAATTTCTCTCAGTTTACGTTTTTTATTCAATTTGAAAACTCAGTTCGTTTAGCAGGTAAAACAAAAAGCCGGCAAACGGAAAGAACTTGGACAATAGAATTAGGCAGGCCTAGAGTAATGAGATGAGAAACTTAATTGTTTGTTTAAAAGATAAATGGTGAACGTAACAGGAAGTGCGTGAATATTAAGTTGCTACCGTGTTTTTTGTTTCACTCCGGCCTCGCGGTGTTGAAAATGTCATTTCGTTTTAAGGCTTGTGCAGACCAGCGCGACCCGCGACGCGACACAAAGGCGCCGCCCGTCGCGCGACGTGCGGTGCCTTTGTGTCGCGTCGCGTGTCGCGCTGGTCTGCACAAGCCTTTAGGTGTTTTTACAGAGAGTAAATAAAATTACGGTGATGTGACAAAAACTGGACATATTTCAGAATATGACAAGTACATTATTATTTTATTATTATAATAACTTCTGCATGTCCGTCTGTCCGACCGTCAAGATGTTACACAGCCATTTTATTCGGAGACTATTTTTGCACTATCGTTGAAAATTGGAAAGAAGGCGTACCTATTCTGTGCAATGCTTAACAAATACCTACTATTGTAACCGAAGGATGAAAAAAAAATTCATGTGCATTGAATTTTTTTTATGTGCTTGGGGTATAGTTGCGCATAGCAAACAATATTTATTGAAAAATATTATAATGTTTCTAAATGATTTTTTATTTAAATGAAAAGTTTTTGAGATTTTCGATCTTTTCGGTTACAACCGCAGTCATAATTTTGTTCTTTCGAGAAATACTATGAAGTACAAACTTATTTTTGCAGTCGATAAAATTGATACTCTGCATGCTATTCATGATGATATTCATCCCAACTTGGCCAATTTTCTCTGTGTATGTATAAGTAGGTAAGTACAAACCTAACGTCTATAGCGAAACCCTTTAATAAATTAATATTTTGCAAACGAAAAAACACCAATCATATTTGGAAAAAAATTACAGAGTTGATCGATTTATCACTAAAAACACCAATCAAATGAAATATACGAGCACAGCTTCATCAAAACATAACCCTTATTTGCCGTCGTCGGGTAAAAACAGACAGCCCATTTATAAAGTCCATACATTACGCTGTTAGTGCAAAAACTCGGAATTCGCAAACAAAAGTAACCATATCGCTCAAAACGCTTGCCCCAATTCACAATTGAATGACAACTGACTATTTTTCGTTTCGCAATGGCCGCATATAGGTCCCGCCTTTTGTCCGGACGTGATAACTCAGTCGACAAAGCCGGTTTTTTTTTTTTAATTTTCCGAATAGTTAATCCGTGACGGGCGGCCATGAGTTTTGTCTTTTTTTTTCTGTTCATTGCCTTTGGGCACAGGGAAATAGTGGGCTGCGAATTTGTTTTGTTTTCAAACTAAACGTTTGAAATAGTAAAAGAAGGTGCTATCATGTTTAGTATATTAATGAATTATGACAAATAACCGAAATCCCAAGACTATAATGCAATGCGTAACTGAATAAATGCACATTATGAAAGTAGTTTGTTCAGAATTGTTTACTGAATCGATTTCTGTCATTTGTAAACTTAGGTAATTTTTTTTGTCTCGATAATAATTAAAACTACGTTAAAATTACGTTAGTCACACTTCCACTGTTCAGTCAAAACAAACCAAAATGGACGAAGACCCATACTACGCTAGACCCATAAACGTGTGCGACTGTGTGCGTACGTAGATTTGTAATGTGACCACAATTTTCTTCCACAATCAGTATACCTAATTTAATAAATACGTAAATAATGTTTTATAATGAAAAATTGTGAAAAATTCAGTGTATGTATTATTATTACATCGTACATCTAATTGGGGTGTTTAGTTGTCTGTTAATTTCGGGAAATGTTGTACCTATACTTATATTCTAGAGAGAATAAATGAAAAAAAGTTACACTTGTCTTCAAATCGTCTTCAAATTGTCTTCATATTAACTAAGGAGTAAAGTGACACTTTCTATTGGTCTTTACTTTGTTTTGACAGTCGCGATAAAATCTATTTCTGTGAAGTTTTCAGTCGCTCTTCGTTCACGCACTAAGTACCAATCAAGTTATTGGGTTTTTTCTTCAGGAGTTTCTCAGTAGCAGCCCGGAGTTTTAATTTGTGCTCGGTTGATGGCAAGACTCATCCCCTATTATATGGGACTTAAACGAAATGTGGTACATCTCTGCCTAACTTTTTTATTTTTTATCTGCTGTAGGTATATTGTGTGCCTTTTGGTCTGTGCTAAATAAATGTATTTTGTTTCTTTCTTTCAAATTTTTCGAGCAATAGAGGCGTAATGTTATATTAAGTACCAATCCAGCCTTTATTTTTCTGTAAAAAGTTCCTTAAAGCTCCCAAAATTGTTCTACTACATTCGCATCGCGACTGTTTACGTGAGTCTTACTAAGGATATAAGAAAATGCTAGTTTAGATTCAGTGTTTTGATAAAAGTTATAGTAATAAATACTTTACATTACTATCGTACTTGACAACTTGAAAACATCATATATAATTTGTGATCAAACTCGTGCAATAAATTAACCATTCGTGCTACAGTTGTCAAATTGCGACTGCCTATCTGACATCTACAACCCAATAACCGGGTAATCTCTTGACTGATTGGCTGAAGTTCAGGCTTCTAATTACCCGTAACGACTGTCAAAGATCTACAAATGACAGCCAGGACCAACGGCTTAACGTGAGGGATTTTGATATGTTATGGATGGTCACCCATCTACGGACTGACTGTGGCAAGCGTGGCTTAACCTTCGATTGACCCATGCGGCTGTTATTACTTAGCCATGAGCCCCTCAAGTTTCAAATAATTAAATTATATACAATTTAATTTCGTCTGCAACAATCGTTTCGACATTATGACGCAAGCCGATCTTATATTGGCAGTACTATCACGTAAAGATGAAAATGCCAAAAGAAACTAGTAATAATAAAAGTGCGTTCGAGGAATTTGTTATCTAACCCGCCATATGGCAACATCGATACAGGAAATATTGATGTTGTCGGTGCTGCCACTTCAAAATAGATTACCAAAACTTTTTTACCTTAGATAATTTAATATTCGGCACGAGTATCGTACAGATGTCAAAGGACAGCTACAGGAAATATTCATGTAGTCTGTGTTGCCACTACAAAAATAGGTGACTAGAGCTTTTTACCTTTGATGAATCTAATATTCAGCACGTGCATCACGGACTGGTACGTAAAGCGACCGTATTATTCTGAAGTGCTAAAGTCATATTATTTTGTTCCTCATAGTATATTTTTTTTAGGTTCTGTAGTCAACAAAGAACCCTTATAGTTTCGTCATGTCCATCTGTCTGTCTGTCTACGGCTTAGCTCAGAGACTCTCAGTACTAGAAGGATGTAATTTGGTACTGGTATATTAATCACGCTGGCAATCTAACCTCCACAACCTAGTTACTGGGTAATACGATATCCCTTGGTAAGACTGGTTGTCAGACTTTCGGGCTTCTGACTAGTAACGACTGTTAAAGATGCAAGAATGACAGCCGGGACCAACGGCTTAACGTGCTTTCCGAGGCACGGAGTGGTCTCGTTATGTAAAGATGATCACCCATCCACGGACGCACCACGGCAAACGTAGCTTAACCTGATCAATGACGATTGATCAGGTTAAGCTACGTAACGTACGTACGTTAGCTGGCTAAGTAATAACAGCTGCATGGGACGCCATGCAGCTGTTATTACTTAGCCAGCCCCTTAAATCAATCCCCTAAATTTTTCACAAGAGTTTCGTATACTTATAATTAAGGTAAGCACTAAGCCCGCCATAGACGCCATAGAGAGGTTTTGAAAAGTCATCCAGTAAAGGGTTTAAACTTTGATTATTTATATTTCTAAAATTCTAGATAGAGTGTCACGCTGTAAAAGAACTAAAACATACAAGCCAACTTTTTTATGCTGGTGTGCGTGACAGCTACGTCTTACACTCGCGCCACGTCATTGTGCTGTCTAGTGTGCCTGCATTTAGCGGCCAACAGTTGGACGCTATATTTTTCGACGAGTTCATGGCTTTGACTGTATATTTAGACATCAACATCATCACACATCGACATCGTCTCTCTACAAGTGGATATCTTTACATGCTTATTGGCGGAATTCCGGAGGGTGACACTTAACACATTGTCCTCTGTGCCACACAGTGGACAATATGACTACATTGCTGTATTGAGTTGAACCTGTTAAAACAAATGGAAGTGTGAATAGTAAATAAATTAATAAACATTATATCTTTGGGGTTAAACAAAAGTTTCTATGGAAGCTCATTTTTGGCGATGGGTAATCTCACCACCGAGCACACGGTTTGTTCAACATAAATGAAGTAATATTTCATGCATAACCATTAATTATCGACTCACCGGTAAGATCTGATCACACTTCAAATGAGACCTGAAAGCAAACAATTCAATTAATTGGATACCAGCAACATTATAAATACAAGTTGGAGACGACAATAATAAATGGAAACACTGGGAATACGACATAGCCCGAAGATTTGCCAAACTTAAGTGGCAGTGGGCAGGGCACATTGCTCGCAGAACATTCTGGAGTGTCGACCGCGTACCGGAAGACGTAGCGTTGAAAGGCCTCCCACAAGTTGGACCGATGACCTTGTGAAGGCTGTAGGAATCCGCTGGATGCGGGAAGCACAGAACCGGTCGAAGTGGCGGTGCTTGGGGGAGGCCTATGTCCAGTAGTGGACATCTTTCGGCTGAAATGATAACTGATATGAACTATCAAATGAATCTTTACATTGAAATTAAAAATTGAGATAGGCCGACGGGTTTTACCGATCAGCCGACTAGCTATAGTAACTAAACTGTTGGATCTGTTTGTTTGAATTTTCGTATGCAGACTGGGAACGTTATTAGATATACGCAGTTTTTACTAATAACGTTCCCATATTACCAGTAGGACATCGCACGGAAATTGGCCTACTGGACTATTTGTATACATATTATTTGTTGCGATAAAAATTTTAAACGTTTTAAACTACCGGAATTAAAAACGTTTAAAATCTAGTCGCAATTTCATCTCAGCGATATGTCAGAAACGTAAAAAAATTGAGGGAATTTCGATGAATTATAAATTAGCTCACAATAGACCGCCGAGCGCAGAATTAAAGTGTTATGTTAAATGGTTTCCACCACAAAAATTTCGAGGTCCTTATACAAAAATGGTCCAATCGGGTATATATCTTTCTAAGAGAAAGTCGATTTTTTTTTTGAGAATTGGTTTGGTAGAAAAAGTTGTTTATATTTGATGGGTAGGAACACCCACTTAAATTACAAAGTCACCCTGTATATTAGAGGCGGTGACCACCATGGAAGGTGACCACCTACTCAAATTCAAATTCAAATTCAAAATATTTTACTTCACATAAACCTACATGGGCACTTATGAAACGTCAGAAGCTAGGTGCACGGTTCCAACTGGTCGTTTCCTATGGAGAAGAGCCGGCAAGAAACTCCACGGTTACTCTTTTAAAAATAGTTGGCTTTTACAATACTTTCAAATAAGTGTTACTAGGTATGGGAGGACAGTGTAGGTCTTTCAATAAGTACTAAGTACTTAACAAAATAGAAAATGGTCTACAGGTCTACAATTCACTAAACCTACAGTGTTCTCACATTCACAAAATAGAAAAGAATCTATACAAAAGATAAATAAATTAATAAAAAAGTAAAACCTATTTTAATAAAACGCAATTATATGATTGCTATTACAATTGTAATCAATCTGAATAATTATCATGTCCACAAAAGTCACAAATAAAGAGTTGAAATTAAATCGTAGGTATATAATGTCAAATAATAGAATAAATATGTCAAGGACGAATGTAAAAAATAAAAATTAAAGATTAAAATAAACATGGTAATTTGGGAGCAGTTAATAGACACTTACTTATTTATGCCGTTAATGAGGTACGAGGGAAGCCACATGTGCAGAAGGAATTATTGCCAAACTTCCTTGTCTTCAACGTAGTCTTTAATTTTATAATATGATTTCTTGATAAGGACACGTTTGATGTGGGTTTTGAACTTCCCATCGCCAAGTTCTATCACCGACTTTGGCAACTTGTTATAAAAGCGGACACTGTTTATAAGAAACAACAAGAACACTATTTATTATCAAATAAGCCTGATTATTAGCCAACTAATGGCATAAATATACAATTGAAAAAATGGTAAGTCTATATACCACAAAACGATACATTTCTAAAGTTAAAGTTAGATAACAAAATATTATGATGAATTTTATTATTCAGACGTTAAAAATCTCGTAAATTTTTTGTTTCGTTTTAATTTTACGAACCAAGTGACACTCGTATACTTTTTCAAAAAGCCAAAGCCCAATTGACAACAACACTGTCACTTAAAAAAACTTTGACATAACATGACAGTATCTAGGTACCTATACGTAGTTTTATGTAGGTACTATGGAGTGTCGGACGCACACACGAAGGGTTCCGTACTACCGTACAATATTTAAGAGCAGGCTCCCTAAATTGTATGTTAATTTGCATTAATATTCTGAAAAAGTCATACAATCAAAATGGAACTTTAATATATGATTTATTGGATATTTTTCTTTCCATAAATAAGACAATTACGTAATTGGAACATTTTCGCTTGATAATTTTTTTTTTCTAAAATCATCTCTTTTAAAGATTATTATAAAACAAGATTACTCGGCTTTCATGTCTAAAATAATTATTGACAGTAAGAAAATCACAGTAAGACGGTTTATTATCCAGATATGAGATATTTTTTCTCTAGATCAATTCTTACTTTAGTTATAAACAAAATAAGAATAATAACTAAATGTCGTAAGTCTCACTTACGACATTTAGTTCTGTGCTCGAACGTGACCAAAGAGCGCATGCGATATTCAACTTTATTACTGATGTGTTAGCGCTTAGTAGTGGAGTGGTGCGGTGTAGGGGGGCGGAGTTTGCGTGGAAATTGTGTTTGGAGTGTCTGGTCTTAACACTGGATATTTATTAAAAACTTTATTAAAAAAGAGCAAAAACGCCGAATAAAACCTATTTCTTATATGGGGTTGGATACCCCGCTTAATTTGGCCAGTTAGTCACTTTCCCTCAGAAAACAGTCAGAACTCAAAGAAAACTTATAAGTTTTGTTCCTGTAAATAAAAGTCGCTTAGGACAATTTAAAAATAATTTAATCGAAAAACTACCGGGTTTGCCTTATCATAACGACCCGGATCAAGCTTACACTTTACTATTTAACCTCATCAATTGTGAGTTTAGTAAGATTTTCACCTCAAAAACATTGTCTGTTTGTGACCGCGTTCTATTTAGTGATTGGGCAACTCCAGGTATTTACAAAAGTAGGCAGAGGTTATTTGAATTGTATCATGAAAAAACATGTAACCATGATGAAACTTTTAAAGAATTTGTTAGGAAATATTCAAAAACTTTTAAAAGAGCCTGTTCCTCAGCAAAAGCCATAAACATTAAAAATAAAATAAAATGTTCTGGAAATAAAATTAAAACCACTTGGAATATAATTAATTCAGAAACGGGAAGAACGACAGTACGGAATCGTGACTTCCATCTAAAAATCAATGATGTAGATATTAAGGCAGACGTGGAGGTGGCAACTGAGTTTGAAAATTTCTTCACTAATATTCCCATTTTAACAACCAAAACTCTGTCATCGTCGTCCTCCACTTCTGCTTACTCAATACTTAAAGAATGTGTACCAGAATGTGACAAACTTTTTGAATTCACAATTATTACTGCTAAAGACATTATAGAATCTTTTAAAAATCTTGATGTAAAAAAAACTGCTGACCTTTGGGGATTATCAGTACATACCGTGTCCTCAATAATTGATGTTATTTCACCCTTTTTAGCAATCGTTTTTAACTCTTGTATTGCATCTGGTGTATTTCCTGATCTGATGAAACTTAGCAAAGTGATTCCACTGTTCAAATCTGGCAGCACAACTGATCCCACAAATTTTCGGCCTATTTCGATATTACCTACATTGAGCAAAATCTTTGAAAAATTAATTTTAATACAAATGTTAGGACATTTCAATACACATAATTTATTTCATCTGAAACAGTTTGGTTTTACTAAGGGTCGTTCAACTACAGATGCGGGCGTGGAATTACTGAAGAACATATTCGAGGCCTGGGAGGAGTCGCAAGATGCTCTTGGCATTTTCTGCGACTTGTCCAAGGCATTCGATTGCGTACACCATGAAACACTCATCAGGAAACTGTACCACTATGGTATGACGGACAAGGCTCTTGACCTTCTGACTTCTTATCTGAACAACAGAATTCAGAGGGTCGATGTTAATGGCAAGAGATCTGCAGGATCTGCAGTCACCATGGGCGTTCCGCAGGGTTCAATTCTTGGTCCTTTCTTGTTTTTAATTTATATAAACGACTTACCTTATCACATAAGGGATAATCACAAGATCGTATTATTTGCAGATGATACTTCCCTCATTTTTAAAATCAAACGTCAGTTAGTCAACTTTGAACAAGTTAATGATGCACTCTCTAAAGTTGTGCATTGGTTTAATGTAAATAATCTTCTCCTGAACGAAAAAAAGACTAAACTCATAAAATTTTCAATGCCAAATGTCAGGCAGCTATCTACCAATGTTCAGGTTAATGGAACAGAGTTGGACCCTGTTTTGAATCGACAGTTTTTCTTGGAATCACTATTGACGGTAAATTACAATGGGGCCCACAGATAGAAAAATTGTCAGGAAGGCTAAGTTCGGCCGCCTATGCTGTTAAAAAAATTAGACAGATAACTGACGTAGATACAGCCAGAATTATTTATTTTAGTTATTTTCATAGTCTTATGTCATATGGGATTCTTCTCTGGGGAACCTGTGCGGACATTAATACTATCTTTGTTCTACAGAAAAGGGCTGTTCAAGCCATTTACAATCTAGGTCCAAGAGATTCCCTTAGAGAAGAATTCAAAGAAATAAATATTCTGACTGTAGCCTCACAATACATTTTTGAAAACTTATTGTATGTGCACAAAAATATATCAAATTTTAAGAAAATGTCCGATATTCATAATTTAAATACCAGGAATAAACACAACCTTGCTGTACATCGCACACGTCTCCACAAAGTAGGCAACTCATTCATGGGTCAATGTATACGTTTTTACAACAAACTCCCCATTGACATTCGAAACTTACCCATTAAACGATTTAAAATCTGTATTAAAACCAAACTTTGTAAAAAAGGGTACTATACAATTTCAGATTATTTAGAAGATAAAAAAGCTTGGGATTGAACTGCTCGCTCTGCTAAGCCTTGTGATAAAACCATAAAACTAGACATTTTAATAATGTAAAATCAACATATACCAGTTTTATAAACACATTGACATTGTTAAAAATTATATTCAAAATGACATGATTACTTTGTAAAGTATTATATTATTTTAACTATTGTGAATGTGAGGACTATGTGGATATTGTTTTTATTTCTCTGCTAGTTTTAGTAATGGTCTGGCAGTTTGAGTAGTTTATGCGGCCTACCCAAATGTCCTTTCTTTGGTATTGTTCGTCGAGTTGAGCTCCTTAAGTTCTGAGTTGAGCTCCACGATTACTGACAAATGCTTGCACTGACTGGACAGGTCCACTCAAATCTGTGTGGTTCTTTCCTCAAAAGACCTTTTCAGACACTTATCTACATGGTCCTCATATGGCCTGACCAAGATTATGTCTGGACTTTAAAAGAGACTGCGACCTCTGAGTTTGTTTCGGCCTTTCTTCTCAGAGTAGTCAGATAGGAAACGCCGAACTCATCTAGCTTATTTTTAATATTTTTTTATATGACGTGTAATAGTGATTTCGATATCCTATTTACAGAATAAACAATTTCATTTCATTTCATTTCATTTACAACTTTTTTTTATATTTGTTATTATAGTTGCCATAATAAACACTGTGTGATAATTTCAAGTAGCTACATATTATGGTTCAAAAGACACAGCCCTGTATGTGACAGACGAACGGACAACGGAGCCTTAGTAATAAATAGGGTTCCTATTGGTAAGGAACCCTCAAAAGGAAGCAGTAATGCCTTTAAGCCCCCGTTGTCTCATTTTCGCTTGAAGCTGAGTATAATTGCTCTTTTCTCTCTAACTTTTTATTCAGTTTCTTCCACACGACACGTTTCTCTGAATTTCTTTCGAATTCTTTGGCAGTTCATAAATTTCGCACGAGCTCCTTGACTAATGTCTTATTTCTGGCAATCTTTTGCCACATCCCTAGGGGTTGACTTAATATTTTTAACGTTATATCCCAACCAAACCGAACCGTTCCTCTAATTTATCAAATTCTGCCAATATTTTTCGTGGCCCCTTTCTCGCCTTCTGATAAATTATCTTCCTTCTTTTAATGGCTATGGTGTGAAATATTGAGTGTTTCTCGGTTATGAATAGTAGCACTTGAGGGCCTTTTAAGTTACTTATAACCAGAAAGAATGCAATATTACGTAGGTTATAGCAACGATTCAGATTCACAAGACCCTCATAATCTTGTTTACTTACGCGACTATACCTATAATTATAGAATACTGCCATGGCTTCTCCCCGCAACTTCATCTGCGTTTACCTAGATAAAAATCTTATATCCTAACCCAGGTCATCAGACATCAGGTCATCAGGTCAGGTCATAAGGCGGCTGAATCCGTTCAGCCGTCTTAGCGTGAAAGCGTAATGTCGTGGTCGCATCTACGTCTATCGTGACAAAGCAATGCGTGCCGAAGCTTCGTATGTTTTGTTCACTAAAAAGTTAATGCGGTCACATTAGCGGCTTCATAATTTTAACGAATTATCGTGCAATAATTTAAGATGGCTCTCCATTGTTTCGACAGAGCGTCTACGCTGTCCAGCTGTTGCAGATTGCGTAGACGCTCCGTCGAAATAACCAACGCTAGTCCGACCACGCGCTACGCTTATTATGTACCGCCACCCGAACCATAAGTGCTAAGCAGCCTGAACTATCGCGACGATAACCGATAATGGTTGATGATCACATTTGCGTGTATCAGTCGTTGTGCAAAGCTTCGTCACGATAAACGCAGATGCGGCCCCAGCATTACATTTGTAATATTACAGCGGCTTTGCCCGCGTGATATCTATCTATATCTTTATAAATTGCGGACCACCCTTATCACTTAGGGATATGAAAAATTGATTACTTACAACCTATTCTCAGACCTACCGAATATACATATAAAATTTCATAAAAATCGATCAAGCCGTTTCGGAGGAGTATGGCAACTAACATTGTGACACGAGAATTCTATATATATATTATATATTTATATATAGATATAGCATTCTACTGCTGAAAGATTTTTTAAAACCGGTCCAGTAGTTTTTGAGTTCAGTCAGTTTTACCATAAAAAAATCTTTTTTTTATCTTGTTTATGTATCGATACCTATCACATAATGTGGAGTTTCGCTAACTAGTTTAATTTGACCCTGTTTATAGCTTGTCTAAAGAAAACTGTTCCGAGAAACCTCAAGTGAAGGCATACTTCATTTGAGATTTCTCGGATAATAAGGTATACTTCATTCATTATAAAGTTTGAAAAACCATAAACTTGAGCGCTGTTTCTTACGTAGAAATCGCTGGTGGCGTGCTGTTCTTGATTGTTCATTTCCATGCATTACAATTCAATTATCGATACGATCACTACGCCTGGATTTCGAGAAGCAACTACGAAAAAGTGGCCAAGTGCGGATCGGACTCGCACTCGTTTTTTTTTTTAGTTAGGGCATCTCGTAGTTGACCTCTGAGATCATGACTACTTAACCGGGTTTTCCTGTGAGTACCTTAAGCTACTACACTTAAAACCTCCAGCCAGGGGTTATTCAACTATGCTAATTAAAACTAATTAATGCTAATTAAAGGTGAACGCTCGCTAAGGGCACCCCCTGTGGGGTACGAATCTCGGGTTAGGGCGTCAACCGGAGGGAGGACATGTTACGAAACATGTCTTCCCCACCACCGTATAATATTTAACACTACATATTTTTTACCCCCTTTAATTTTTAACTTTATTTTATTTTTATTAATTGTTGTTATAACGGCCATAGTAGTACACGCTTCGTGAAAATTTAAAGTGTCTACCTATTACGGTTATAAAAAATACAGCCTTGTGACATACGGATGGATGGACGAACGGACCGACAGCGGAGTCTTAATAGGGTCCTTAATAATTGGCACCCTTTGCGTACAGAACCCTTCAAATTCAAAAACTCTTGCAAATTATTCGAAAGTAAATAGAACGTAATGATGGAGACCGAATGAAATGGAGATGCAGATGAAAAATTCATTTCAGTACAGGTTCAATAGAATTCTGAATGAAAGTACGTTTTGATAATATTTCCATAATTTAAAAGAAAATCTGCATTTGGGTAACAGCCGTCCGCTAATCCGTGCCACAGAAATGTGGGTTTATGTAATACCCATGCATAAGCCATTCGTATACGTAGAGTCCGCTGTAGATACGTACCGTATACAGGGTGTAAAAAGATCTATCGCGAAGCCGTCATCTACGCATTCTGTACATCAAATTAAGTAACTTTGTCTAAAAATATTTTTTTATTATTTGTGCCAATACAACTTTTATTTTTTGGGTAAATATTCGCTGTTCACTGAGTGCGCAAAACAAAACAATGCAAAAAGTTATGCTTAGGGGTGCATGCAACGGTACAGAGATCGATCAAAATGCCTAGAATTTTCCCAACAATGTTGGGGTCGGCTTCCAGTCTAACCGGATGCAGCTGAATATCAGTATTTTATATGGAGCGACTGTCTATCTGACCACCACGACCCAATAACTGGGTAATTCGATACCCTTGGTAAGACTGGTTGTCAGACTTTCGGGCTTCTGACGACCCGTAACGACTGTCAAAGAGCCACTAATGACAGCCGAGATCAATGGCTATTTTGGCTTCACAACAGTGAAGCAATGATTTTCACTCATTTTGGAAACACGAACAGGCTGAGTAGTCATTTATTATATACCTAGGTATATAATAAACGACCTGTTCTGCGAATTTCATTTTCGATAAAAGCGCAATACACCGCCTGTCTAATAAAAATATTATTATGGCACTGCTGCTCTACTAACGTCGCTGCGTCGTCGTCGTATTTGCAAATTTTATTCGATATTTTCAAATACTACGGCTGAAGAAACTAAAATCTTTTGATAAAAGGCCAGATAATGCCACGGTATAAAATGAATGTCGTTCTAACATTTTGGAGGCTAGTCTAAGGAAGAGTTCATTATTATTCTACTTGCGACTCACCCGTGCTTGACTTGACAAAACATCAAGATTTCTTTAATAAACAGGGTTATTGGTAAAACACTAACAACCTCTTAAGGGGTCTTTGTACTCATAATAATGAAAAAAAAACGTTTACTCGTGAAAATAGGGAGGGAACACCAGTTTTATTTTTTCGATATTTGAGGTTTTCTCCCGTAGTTAAAAGTGGTTCATAATGATGAGTACAATGACCCTTTAAAAGGTTGTTAGTATTTTACCAAAAATCCTGTATCTAATATTAATGTATTATACACGTAAACCTTCCGTAATAAATTCTCTAAATGATGGTCAAAACCGCATTAAAATCCGCTGCGTAGTTTCCAAGAACAACGCGATTATACAGACAAACACGAAGTGCGATTCTAATTAATAATATTATTACTAGCTGCGCCCCGCGGTTTTACCCGCATAAGTCTCGATTCCGTGGAAATATCGGGATTAAAAGTATCCTATGTCCTTCCTCAGGTCATGATCTACCTATGTACCAAATTTCTTCCAAATCCGGTCAGCCGTTTTAGCGTCAAAGCGTAACAAATAAACTCACTTTCTCATTTATAATATTAGGATAGATTCGATGAACTGAGCTGAGCTGTCTCTCCCCTACAGCTAGCTGAGGTCTCAGAGCGCTAGAGGGAATATTATCTAAGTCAAAGGTAGCAAGCTCAACATCTAAAATATTGAGCATTCACTAGTTCAACCCGTTGCACTGTTCATATACAGTATTTCTATTTTCTTAATGTCCCTCGGAAATCATCGCATTTCCGAATACAAACGAATGCAAATTTCCATGTCCACCAATTATTAGATTTATCTTGAATAATAATTTGAATTCAGAACTAAGTATTTTATTGTTGTTTTGTTTTGATTTTCGTATGAACTATATAAAGCTGTAAAACTATTTTCCTATCTGTCATGCCTGCGACTTTAGCAGCTTTCCTACTATTTTTTTTAAATAAATCACATTCAGTTTAAAGAGTATTAAAAACTCCATATACTTCCAAGTCGATTGAGAACGTCCGGTCTGCACCAAGTGCAAAAGGCAACTGATAGAAATCCGACGACTGACGAAAGACGAGGTTTGCCGAGGGACATTAAGAACATATTTGTACTGTAAGTAACTAGCTTCTTCCGCAACTTCATCCGCGTGAAATTTCGGCCCCCGGACCCAGCGCGTCGCCTCGCATCGCCCGCCCACGCCTATTACTTCGTTGTCGCTTAGCGTTCTTTCAGACTTTTTATCTTTTTGCTCGGCTCCTAAGGGTTGTAGCGTGATGTTAAATATTCTATAACCTTCCTCAAGCATTGGGCTATCAATTACAAAAAGAAATCGAACTGTTAGATCCAGAGATTAACGCGTTCAAACAAAAAAAAAAAACAGACATGAAATTCTTCAGCTTTATTATATTATGTATTATAGATATAAACCCACTTTTTCACAGCTAAAAATAACTCTTGCAATAACTTCATTCATTTTATTTTTGTTTAAGTTACACCACTCTACGACTGCTCAAAAGTGCCTTCTAAACGGACAGACTCGAAAAGATAGACCACAGAATCTCCAATGTTACGCCAAGCCATGCATGTGGTAGTCCAAGTATATTTGCTTCTTCCTTGAGATCAGCGGCGCCACACTTACGTGAAAAGACTTTTAACACGTACACACGTACTTTTCTCGACCGAGAGACAGGGAAAAAAGATAAAATAAAAAGGTCCCAATACTGCTATCAACGCTGATAAGTGGTCGAAACATGGGGAAGTCTGAAGTACGAGGTATAATGTAGAAGTGGCTACGTGCATGGTTCTGCTCGCTTTTAAGGTACCAAATTACTTTAAAGTTTAGAGTAATTTATCCACAGTATCTGGGCAACCGAGCTCTGCTCGGGTGAAAGAAAATAGAGAAAACGAATTTTTCTAGATTTGAAACCTAGCTAGATCGATTTATCGCCCCTGTAAACCCCTATAATACAACTTTCATTGATATCCTTAGAACCGTTTTCGGGAACGTGATTACAAAATATAATGTATAGAATATAATACAGTGACACCTAGCTGCCTAAATACAAACCGTAAGTTATCAGATTATGCATTAATTCTTAATATGTATTATTAAACTAAATATAAAAGATCAGAATAGTAAAACTAATAAAGATGATATAAGATGTATTAATGATTCAAATGCTGTAATTTTTGGTCAATATACAAACTGAAACTGATCTGCAAATTGCAAAAAAACGTAAGAATGTTTGAATTTCGCGGGCTACCCTTGCTTGCGCATCCAACTTATGTTTGAAAAAAAAACAGATTTTGCATGGCTATATTTTGCTCTATGGTACCACTTACCATCATCTGATGGTGAGTGGTACCAAAGCGCAAAAAATCTCCATGCCGCCGCCGGCAGCGTCGGGAGACGGCAGTAGGTACTAACATATTTCTTGTCACTGAAAGTGCGTTGAGCACACAACTAATGTCACAGACCGCCTTAAGAACCCGTCAGTTTTTGTACGTCATTTGTATAATAGTGCGAGTAAACGGTGAGCTAGGGATGTAAAACGGTAAAATTATCCTGGTATGGTAAAAAACGTATTAAACGTACTAATATAGTCATACCCACTAAAACACTACAAATACGGAAGTGAGTATGTTTGTGTGTGTAATGTGTATGTCACTACTTCACTATTAACGGATAAATGGATTTGAATGAAATTTGCCAGAGATTTAAGGAGTATAGGAACTTAATGAATTACAGAAAACTAGGTTCGTGCAACTCATGCGTACTAAAAATCCCTAAAACTTAATTCTCAAGTCTTGAATTCATGATATGAATCACACCATGTGATGGATTATAATAAAATCATCATGTGCAGAGACAGAGAAGAGGGCAGCACCAATTAAAATTTAAAACTTCATAAGTCACCGGTAATTTTACCGTAATTTATATATAAGACCGTAAAATACCCGTATTTTCCCAGCGTTCTCCGTAAAATTACGTAATTTTGCAACCCTATCGGTGACTTATCCTGCATTCAGAGTTACGCTAAAAGTGATAATATCGCGAATCCGACCAAATTATATAGTTGTGACTATTTTGTTAGAGTCAAAGTGTCCCCCCCCTGCCAGCAAAATGGTTGATTTTGGATGTGTGAAAAAAATCACAGTAGTAGTTTATATAGCGAAATTAAAAGGAAAACTATCACAGCTAAGTAGGCTTTACAAGTTAACGAGTAATAATCAACCAACTTAACTTTGCAGTTGTAAAAACATATATTTATGGCACACGCACATTAATATTGGATCTCGATATTTTAAACTGCCCAAACGAAATCGATCGCGTTCCTTACCCAATTTATTGCAATATTATGCGCATAAAAACGGAATTTCGCTATAAATCTCGAAAACCAATAACGACACAGTTACGCGAACTGTTATCATAACTATAACACATATAGAAAGACAAAAGTAAGATCTACAAGTGCCTTCTGGCCGTTTGCAATAAAAATCCCTTACAACGTCTTGCGTAACACGCCCTACGTAGCAGTGCGATATTACGGAGGCAACGTGAACTGAAATGTAACTCTCTAAGGTACCTATTATGTTGACTTGGCACATTTGGAACAAAACATACGAGTACCTTTGCACGCGATTGTTCAAAAGTACTGGCCCCAAAATAAAGACACTGAATTATTTAGTCAAGTGTTATTTAAACAAAGGTTTCGCTGCAGTTTTCTTCCAAACGAACAATTTGTTCTTTTGGATCATTCACACTTTTAACAAAATCACGACGATAGCAGTGAACAGCCATGGCTCTTTTTGCTGATTGGCTCTTTGTTCTACAACGGCAGGAACTATTCCTGAGCTCGTACTGACCGCCGCGAGAGATAACTTAGAAACCTGACCGTATTCTGACCGCATTTCTAACACCAGTGAAAAGTATAATTATGTATCGCAACTTAGGTCCCCAATATAGAGGCGCCGCCTTGTTTGGGGACCACCCAATGTAACAAAATGAATGTCTCCAACAGTCACAGACAGAATTAATTGTTAAAATTTTAAGGTTTTAATTGTAACAATGTTTAAATCATTTTTATTTTGTTATTATTATTTCAAACTAAGTGAATTTAATTCGAACCTTAATGGCATCACAAACACGTACAACAAAGATCACATAAATTCCTTTTCTAATTTAGTCAGTAGATAACAGTTACATTAATTTCGCGATATGATATACCTATTGCTCGTCATTTCCCAGAATACCAGATTAAGATCTCACTGAAAAGTTTTACACTGCTCTGCTAGGCTCATGAAATACTTCGTAATACGAAATAAGACATTCCGACCATTAGGATTTCATTCGTAGACTTTCAAAGTTTACCAACACTTTTCTAGCAAAAAAATAAATTTAATCAAGCACTTTTAAAATTGACTGACACGATTAAAAAAATTCTTAATTTTGTACCATACATTTTTTTCTAATAAATTACCGCATTAGTTTTTTTTTCGTTCTAGTGATTTTAAATGTTGAAATACACTTTAAAATGTTCGTAGAAGCAAGCACAAGTCGTGTTACGGAACATACCTGATTAGGGGGTAGCTTCGCTGACGGCCGGACGTAGAATGCCGTGCGGCGAGGAAGATCCTCCGACTATAGGTTTTATCGCGCTGCAGTTGCAAAGAATCAGAGGGCCGAAGATTGATCGCTAGTGTTCTGGTATGCCCTGGATCCTCTGCACCTTCGATTTACGGACGAATTGACTTCGTGTGAAGTTTAAACGAGGTTTCCGCACGATTAGGCATAATGATTTCGATTTAGAAGCTAATTTTGGGGAACGCGATGTATGAGCAGGATTGTCGTGGCTTTCGTAACTTCTACCTTTTGTGTTTTAAATTAATTATAGTGGTTAAAGGAGTAGAATATGCATGCTAATAGGTACCTATTTTTGAAGTGAAAAGTTCTTTAGGCGCGTTGAGCGATTTTTGGATAGGGGAAAATTTTAGGGGAAAATATATTCTTTCATGCAATGTTTACAGCAGCTATATATGTAGATATAAGTTTACATTTCTGTCGGCAGTCTCCATGATTGCCTTTGTTATTATTTATTTATTACTAGCTTCTGCCCGCGACTTCGTTCGCGTAGAAGTCGTAAGACATCACAATATAAAGAAAGAAAAAGAAAGAAAGAAAAAAACGTTTATTTGCGGTAAACATGACGCAGAAAAGTATTGTTTAGAATATAAAAATGAGATAAGGTACAATACTACAATAATAGCCACATTTTTATAAAACTTCCCCGTATACTACGTTTGTAGTTTTATTCTCAGCAGCCAAAATATACAGAGAGTCAGGAATGGTGACTCGGGAGCAAGCGACGTAACAGTTGTCCGTGTGAGAAGCAGCTTGTCTTGAGGTCGACACCCGCCTTCAGCCTTCGGTGTCGGCCCCTGTGACTTGTTGATCGCAAAGCATACGCTCCCATAGAACTGCACGCGCTTTAACTGGTAATGGTGGGGAATTAGTGGTATACGCGCTATAAACACTGTCTCGCCATCGCCACAACCTGTTAGAATTTCCGTCTCGATGACGTTTCTCTGCAAAGACATGACTTTGAGCCGGTTTCCGTTACACCCCAGCAAACATTTTTGTCATATAAGCAAACATTTATATGACCTTGAGTCTTATTAAAGTTATTTTAAAGTAATTTTTTAACTCTTCGTCATGTACTGGTGCATTGTGTCCGAATAGTCATACACATTTTTTGTCGTATAATAATGTCATATAGACGTTATTTCGACATTTTTTTACTATCGTTATATTTATAACAGCGTCTACGACGACATCTATAAAACTTACTTATACAACTTTTCGTCGTGTAAACGTTTTCGTAGTGTAAACGTTTTCGTAGGATGTTGGAGTGGATAGCTGGCGCTGGCAACACTGCCCGAGTGATATGTCAAATATTTGTTCCGTAGTTTAAAATTATTTTTAATTAATTATTTTAGGAAACCTTACTTATAAATTATTTTACAGTTTTTAAAACAGCTAACTATTTACATTAGGTACTAAATTAAAAGACTAACTAACTATCTGTATAAATAAAAATAATAAAAACAAAATGACACTTAGGCGTCGAAGTATTCGTCCACATCGCTGTCATCCGGAAACGTGCCCAGAAGACTGGCAGCATTGCCACGTTGAATGGCAATGCTAATTCTTTGGCCAAAGAACGAGCCAGCCCTCTGGTCACGTGAAGTGTCGACCAGTCGACGAGAAATTTCCTTAAAAAGGAGACGCGCACTCGGGCCCCATGGTCCGAGCGTTTCGACCCCAAACGGCTCAAAACTGTAATTACCTATAAGGTTACAGTATTTGCGCCGCTTGAGGGTCTCAGCAGCCGCAGCAGCAGCGCCAGCACAGCCCACCGTGCTAGGAACATGGGATGGCGCAAGGGTGTCGACACAGGTTGCATCCCACACCAGAGGCCTACCCACCTTCCAAGGCAACAACGTCATCCCATCTGGTCTCTTTCCATCGTCACGTACCAAGCCGTTTGGTTCTAATACCGCTGGTACGCCGGCGGTGACAAGGGCTCGACGAATAATGTCGTTGATGCTGGCGTGCCGTGCTATGCGACCTGCGCTCCTGCAGCAGGACAGGCCATGGTGCCCGAGACTGTCGACAGCTTCACCGCAATGACACCGATGCGGAGCAACACAAGGTGCACCCAAGCGGAGACACGTAGCGAGCCGAAACGATGAGTCATCCATCATGGTGCCTATGGTGGATGACGGGAGCGCCTGAAGCCACAAGCCTGACTCCCATTCTCCCACAGCCAGCAGACGGGCACGCTCAGCAGTATTAGGTGACGTATTTAACAGGGTGTTCCGTATAATACTGCAGAGCGGCACATCCCAGCGTCTCTGGGAAGAAGGGTTGTCGGGCAGATCCGTATTGGGACAAGCCATTTTCCAAGCGTTCAACGCTTCGGTCAGGCACGGTACCTCAAAATCGGCCAGTGAGGAAGATAAAATGTTCCTGGTTAATTTATTAGTACTGTGGACCGAGGAGAGGAACGCCGGTAAACTTATACTTGAAATTTTGCGGACGCCGAGACCACCCAGGCGAATGGGGAGTGTAGCTTGCTGCCACGCTCGGTCGTCCAGGGCCACATTTAGGATTGAAGTTAAAGTGTTTCTAATAATTTGGTCTACTTTTTCTAAAAGTTGTGTATGCTTCCATAGATGGGAGGAACGGAGGCTATAAGTAAATTTTGGTCCAAAGCAGCAGTATCGAATGAGTGTGAAGGCCGAATGGATATTAATTTTGAAAAGTCTTTCCGAGACATCGTTGAAATTTTGTATTTTCTCCTCAATGAACGTTGGAAAGGATTCATCAAAAATTGGGGACCCTAGGAGGTGAAGAGAGTTTCTTTCCGTAATTTTGATATTTGGTGCTATAGTATCAAATTTCGCTATGGTAGTCTGTCTGTCAGTCGTCTGGGGAAGATAAATTTCACATTTTGAAAGGTTAAGTTCTAGGCCAATGGAACTGAATTTTTCTTTTAAAAAAGTTAAATCTTTTAAAACTGTGTCTACTTCACCTCCTAGGGTTCCGTCATCCAAATACCATACGTTGAATTTAGAATTTAGTTGTCGAATAATTGGATTTATTGCCAAACTAAAAATGGCTGGCCCAAGAGGGTCACCCTGTTGACATCCGACGGCTGATTCCAAAAGGTTGTCTTTATAAAGTAATTTAGAGGGGTGCCTGTAACATTGGTAGAGAAAACTGTAAATTTTGGGTATTTCTTTTTGAACTTCTGTCAACAAGCTGTCCCTGTTTACGGAATTGAAGGCATTCTTTATGTCAACCTTGAGGATAACCTCGCCTTTACCGCTATTGAGGTAAGTAGATAATGCATGTACCGCAGCCTCACAGCCCCCTTTAGACCCGAAGCCCAGCTGTAGGGGCTGAAATTTGCTGGCCAGTGTTTCGTTGTAGAAAGCACAGCAAATTTTGGCTGCGATACGGCGGTAGGTAGATCCTACGGCAATGGGACGAATGCCGCCATCCTTCTTGCGCAGAGCGCATAGGTTTGCCCCATACAAAATATCAATGACGGCTTCGTTCACATTGCCGGAGAGCATGAGATTGATGAGGGCCGTCAGCTCCTTCAAAAGGGACTCACCAGCCTCCCCGGCGCCTGAACACAATAAGTCCTTCAGATGTTGAGGTGTCAGGCCGTCGAGGCCGCCGGCGGAGCCACTTCGAAAGGAGCACACGGCCGCACATACTTGTTGAGCTGTAATTTTAAGTGAGTTGGATTCCGGATCGGGTGGGTCAGGGAAGGAGAGGTCATCTGCCGGGGCGGGGTGTTTGCTCTCCAGAGCTGTAAGTGTCTCTGGAGAGTACGGCGCAACCACATCGCTGCTAAAGATGATCCTAGCTGCGCCTCTGATATCACCCTCGCCTAGTTTAGACTCCACATGGTGCAATAAACCTCTTTGGGGGAGGTGCGCTGTTAATTTAGGGTCGAAACTTTGGGCCGAAATGTTACAATTATCTTTGATTTGTGCTCTTAATGTTTTTTTATTTGCTAAATTTTTTTGCACATGTAGAATTCTGAACGGGAAGGTGAGTAATTGTTCCCAAGCACTGAGAGAGTTCTCTCTGGCGGCGAGACGGATACAACGCGCTAAACTTGAAGCCACGGATGGTCTCGCGCCACGAGGAACTCTCTTTAAAACTGGAGTTGATGTTTTTAATTTCGCAAGGGTTTTCCAAAAGGGTTGAATGGGTAAATCAGGTGTTAGGGGAGTGGGTATTGACGGGCAGGATGAAGGCACATTGTGGGGTTTGTGTTTCTTACCCAGATGTACCTTCAGGCCTCGTTCACCCTTAAAAAAGCGTGCTTGGGGACAATGAGGGCATCTCACTAGGGCATCCAGCGATGCGGCAGGTTGACTGGCGCTTCGTATGGCATCACTACTGTCGCCATTGTTTAACATATTTTTAATTAATAATTAAGTAATATTATGGTGTAATTTTATGTGTAAACGTAATATAATTGTATAAATACTCAGGATTATTGTTTTCCTGTAAATATATGAAGTAAACACAGTGTTTGGTTACTCACCGGTAACCTAAAAATATCAACAGCTGACTATCGAACTACGGATTTAAACGGGGAGTATTGCTTTACTTTTTACTTTATAATAGCACACAATCGTCGCTTTAACTATGTTACACGTCCTAGTTAAGTTTGAACATAAATAGTTCGCTGATTTAGCACTCTGCATTCGGTTTATGTCGCATTGTTTACATAGTAGAAAACGTAACTTAACCAAGATTCTGTTAATCTCAATCTGATCTTTAATAAAATATACAAACTACTACTACTTTTATAAATATAAATGTTCATGATCGTTATTTTTGTATGATCGTTATACTATAATATTAAATATTAACTTTACAACCTACCCACTTATAGAAAAGTAAAATCATAAAAGGCAATAAAAGCATCAAAAGTTTACATTCAATTTAATAATATAGCTTTGATAATAGCTCTTTAAGGCAATTCAGTAGCTTACCTCATTTCTCCACTAAATAACGCTAACTTCTCCCATTTTCCCCTTCATTTCTACCTTTACTTTATTTGTCTGTCTACTTGTTCTCACCGTTTCTTTATTCTAATTCCAGTTACAAATCCTGAAACCATGCCTGTGATGACCCGTAAGGCTACTGCTCAGGATATGGAACTTAAATTGAGAACGGCCCTCCAAAATCTTGAAGCATCTCAAGCCCAATGTAAACAATTGTTACATGAGAATGACGAAAGTGAGGAGGAAGTTAAGAAGATAGTCAACAAAAACTCAAGCCTTAAACGGGAGCTAGTAGACCTACATCAGCAATATCTGAATGTTGTTGATGAACGCGATCCACTGAGGGTGGTCACGGATGGTTTCAGCAACTGTAGTAATTTGTATGAGGAGGCTTTAAGTAGAGTTAGGGACCTTGAAGATGAATTAATTCATGCCAATAGTCATATTATCCGGTTAGAGAAAGAAAAAGAATGTACTCCGGTTAAAGAAACTAACCACTTATACAATGAATTAATAAATACTAATTGTAACCCTCATTCCATAACAACTATTGACCTTACTGAAACAGAATTATAGTTATAAAGTTAGTCATAAGAAAATTAAAAAATATGCAAAACTGAATAGAATAATAAAAAAATGTAATCAATTCGGTGAGCCACAAGACACAAGCGATGCTTAGTTTGTGGCTCACCGAATTTCGCTAAAATTGTATTGTTACTTTTTGATTAATAAACTTTATTATTATTATTATTTATACGTCTTTGATATTTCTCGGGACCCAGGAGTCCCGGACCTTTGGAAGGCGTACGAGGGGCCGAAGCCAACTCGCAGAGGCCCCTTAGACGTTTTTAGTGAAATGAGGTACGAACCGACGATTATCCCTGTTCGCACTATGCAAGTGCAGCCAAGGACAACCCCCGGTTGGTGTAGGACTATTGTAAGATATGGAAACAAAGATATCGGACTATGGGTTTGGGTTTCTAAAGTGGACTGGTCACCTGGAAATATGGAAGGACTATGGCCCCTGCCTGATCTATGTTTTATATGCACACGGATAAAATGGCAGGGGGTGACTTGCACACTCAATAATGGGCCCCCGAAAACGGTCGCTAGCACATAGTGTCGTAGCGACAAGGGGGCAACACGTCCTGAGGTGCTTATGAGGAGTGGAGAGGTATTCCACGGCTATCAGGACAATCCCGGAAGTACGGTCAAGATCCCTACCAGCATCTTACTGGAATACTTCCTTCCTCCGAGCATGTTTGCTCTAGCGAATCTCCACTCAAGCCGGCCAATAAAGGCAAGAATGAGGTGGGAGCTCTGTTCCTCGTCAGTGTTCACTCCAGCCGGCCAATAAAGGCAAGCCAGAGGTGAGGAACAAGACTTCTCCCGGAGATAGGGTCCGTGGGGTCGCTAATGCCCAACAGCTCGCCACATGCTGCCCTGCGGGTTTTTGTATCTCTCTTGGTCTGGTTCCTCATCCCAGACCCGTTCCGGCAAAGTAAACTCTACCGGCACAGGCCTAGAGTTCGGAGCGCGCAAGCCCCACCACGACGTCAACGTAGAGATACGGCGGTGGGGTTATTATTATTATTATTAATTTAAGAAACAACAAAAACACTTTTCCAAAAATATTCCACTGAGGAAAGAACATGTTAATTTACTCAATAAATTAAACAATTATACTATCAAATAAAATTAGAAGACAGCAAAACAATTTATGAAATTGATACACAACGCTTACAGTCTGACATACAGTTACTCGAGGGAAGACTTAGTTCCCTTTACATTAAATATGTGGGTTCTCAGAACCAAATTAAAGAACATATTCTTGCTGCAAATGAGTTAGTCATGTGTCAGTGTACTTGTCAGGTTTCAAACCCTGATGCTGTCCAGCCTGAGGCAACGGAGGACCCGTCCCAGACTGAGAGTTTGAATCAAGGCTTTATTCTCAACCAAGATATATCTGATGTAGTACAAGATCTATCTCAAGTGGTACAGCCTGAGATTGGTAGTTGTCCATCTTTTAGTAGTCATGATTGTTATCATTCAGTTATGTTCTCAGATAGTATAGGAAGAGGTTTAGGTAAATTAATTAGTAACAACCTGTGTTATTCTACTCAAAATTATTGTATGCCAGGGTCTACCTACAAAAGAATAATGGCATCAGTAACTGGAAATATTTACAATCCTAAAACCAACATTACTGTATTTGTAGGTAATAGTTCTAAGGTCAAAAAAGAAGAAATCACTGACTGTGTAACTGAATTGTTAGAGTTAAATTGTAGTAAAATAATATTGTGTGCTTTCCCATATTTTGAAACATTGACAAATAGACAAAACAATTATATTCATATGCTTAATAAGCATATGCAATTCTTAGTTAGTCATTATAGTGACAAGTTTGTATTTCTTGACACCAACAGTTTTGTTGAAACTTTAAAATCGACTAGGGATACTGTGTATCTGCCTGTTAGTTTTAGACACATAATAGCACGGCTATTAGCTTTTTATATAAACTCAGACATAAGTAGTATGTCGCAGTCTTGTATTATTAACACCACAGTGGTTAGTAATAATACTAATAATAAGGTGGTGAACCAGAATAAATGTAGCTCAAATGCTATAAATATTTATACAAATTGTACGAAGGAGGTTCCATCTCCCTCACTCACTATGAGCTCACTGCCTGGTGATGACACTGAAATCTTGGGGTTAACTCCGGATAGTAATTTAAACTAGTTTGTAAGACAACAGAAGGCACCAGTAAGAATATTCTTATACCTAACAACAACAAGGTGTCTTCTTGCTCCAAAATGAATAATTGTTGATTGATAGTCAACAAAAACTCAAGCCTTAAACGGGAGCTAGTAGACCTACATCAGCAATATCTGAATGTTGTTGATGAACGCGATCCACTGAGGGTGGTCACGGATGGTTTCAGCAACTGTAGTAATTTGTATGAGGAGGCTTTAAGTAGAGTTAGGGACCTTGAAGATGAATTAATTCATGCCAATAGTCATATTATCCGGTTAGAGAAAGAAAAAGAATGTACTCCGGTTAAAGAAACTAACCACTTATACAATGAATTAATAAATACTAATTGTAACCCTCATTCCATAACAACTATTGACCTTACTGAAACAGAATTATAGTTATAAAGTTAGTCATAAGAAAATTAAAAAATATGCAAAACTGAATAGTACCAGCAAGAATATTCTTAAACCTAACAACAACAAGGTGTCTTCTTGCTCCAAAATGAATAATTGCCAAAAAGGAGATCAGCAGAATGCCTTGAAATTATTTCATCAAAATATTCAAGGTATTTCTTCCAAATTATTAGAAATCGAAATGTTTTTAGAAAAAACAAAGTTTGACATTGTTTGTTTTACTGAACATTGGTTAAAAGATTACCAAATGCTAATTAATTATGAGAACTATAGTGTGGGCAGTTGTTTTAACCGTAAATCTATGCTGCGTGGAGGTTCTCTAATCTTGATAAAAAATTGTTTAAAATCTAAGCAACGTAATGACATAGTTGGTTTATCAGTTGAACTTTGCATCGAACTGACCTGTGTTGAGCTGGATAAGCATATTGTAGTGTGCGTATACAGACCCCCTAATTATCAGAACTTTTCTTTATTTGAGTCAATAATGGAAGATGTCCTAGCGAAACTTGCATCCGGTAACAAAACCGCAATTATTTGTGGTGATTTTAATGTAAATATTCTGGAAAATAATTCAAATAGCAGTAGAATATTAAGCCTTTTTAAATCGTTCAATTTATCAAATGTTTTTACAGAACCAACTAGAGTAACTTCAACTTCTGCTACTTGTATCGATAATGTCTTCTGCGGTTGTGATTATTTAGATAAATCCATCGTAAATTATTTACCGTCTGATCATAGTGGACAAACGGTAACTTTTAAATTTAGAACACCTAATCAAAAAGTGCAAATACAAATTAGACCAATAACAACTGGCAAATTAAATAGATTCAATAGTACCCTAAATAATAAGTTAAATGCTCTGGGCCCTAATATGGGCGATGCAAATAAATTGTATGAGGATTTCTTTTCAGTAGTGCACACTGAATTCAATAAAACTTTTGAAAAGAGAACCAAAAATATTTGCCCTAATTTTATTTTTAGTGACTGGGCAACTAGAGGTATTAGGATAAGTAGGGAAAGACTGTTCGAGCTTTATGGCCTTAAGCCTTACATTAATACTGAAACTTTCAACAAGTATGTTGCTACATATTCCAAAATTTTTAGAAATACTTGCAAGATAGCTAAAGCTTTGTATATTAGCAACAAGATTAAATCAGCAGAAAATAAAATAAAAACAGTTTGAAAAGTTATAAATAATGAAACTAATAGGAAAAAAGTACGAAACACTGAGTACACATTGGAGACTTCACGTGGCTCTAACTTAGAAGTAGCGCAAGAGTTTGTACATTTCTTTACCAATATACCATTTAAAACGACGGAAGCTTTAAATTCCTCACCCGATGTCTCAATTGATTTATTAAGAGCGAACGTTCCAGGCTGCCCGGTTGAATTTCAATTTAAACATATAAACCCTATGATAGTTATAAAAGCTTTTCGGCAAATCAAAATCAAATTGACCGAAGATCTATGGGGATTATCTATCAAAGTTTGTACATCCATAATCGACACTATAGCACCGTACTTAGCTTTAATATTTAATTTGTGTGTGGATCAAGGAGTCTTCCCGGATTTAATGAAATACAGTAAAGTAATACCACTTTTTAAATCTGGGGACAGTAAAGACACTAACAATTATAGACCAGTATCTGTGCTGCCGGTATTCAGCAAGGTTTTCGAAATGGTAATGCTCAATCAAATGCTTAATCATTTTAACGCCAACCAAATCTTGCACGATCAGCAATATGGTTTCACCAAAGGACGTTGTACAACTGACGCCGGTGTCACCTTATTAAAACACATATTTACAGCGTGGGAGGAGGCCCAAGATGCCATAGGAATCTTTTGTGACCTCTCCAAGGCATTTGACTGCGTGAGTCATGAAACCTTGCTCTTGAAACTTGAGCATTACGGACTAGGAAAACTTGCGCTCAGTTTAGTAAAATCTTATTTAAATGATAGACAGCAGCAGGTTCAAGTAAATGGTGTCCATTCAATCGGTTTAAAAGTAAAAATGGGCGTTCCACAAGGCTCGATATTGGGTCCTTTCCTCTTTTTAGTATATATTAATGATCTACCCCATTTATTAAAAAACCAACCACAAATGGGGTTATTTGCTGACGACACTTCCTTAATTTTTAAGAAAAATAGACGTGCATCAAATCTTGACGGAGTAAATAACGCCCTACTGCTGGTCCAAAATTGGTTCACTGCTAATAATTTAGTATTAAATGGGAAAAAACTAAATGCTTAAGATTTGCTTTACCAAATGTTAAAAGTAGTGATTGTGACATAGTATTGAATAATGAGAAACTAGAATTTGTCGATAAAACTGTTTTCTTGGGGATCACGCTCGATTCAAGGCTGCAATGGGGTCCTCATTTAACATCTCTTGCAGGACGGCTAAGTTCAGCAGCATATGCTGTGAGAAAAATCCGTCAATTTACCGATGTAGATACCGCGAGGCTAGTCTATTTCAGTTACTTTCATAGTATCATGTCTTACGGTATTTTACTATGGGGACGGGCTGCAGATATCGAGTCTATTTTTATTCTGCAGAAGAGAGCCATCAGAGCAATATATGGCCTCCGCAGACGCGATTCTCTAAGGGAACTGTTTAAAGATATTAACATCATGACGGTACCTTGTCAATATATCTATGAAAACATCATGTACGTAAGGAAAAATCTAAGTCTTTTCAGTAAAAGAGGTGATAAACACAATTATGGGACTAGAAATAGGGACCAATTAGTTAAACCGGGTTTCAGACTGGCTAAAGTAGACTCATCTTTCATGGGGTGCTGTTTAAAATGTTATAATAAAATACCTTCCCACATACTCCAACTGAACGAAACGAAATTTAAATCATGTATAAAACGCACACTATGCTGCCAAGCATATTATAAGTTGGGGGATTACATCGCTGATAAAAATGCTTGGCTCAGCGCTGGTCCAGCTCCACAAGGGCGCATAAACTAATTGATTAGCATTCGAAAGTATTGTTGCAGCTGCTGAAGATTGTAAAACTATCTTTCCTTTGTATAAATTCAATCTCTTTGTATTGTATAATTGCATATCACATGTGTGAGCACTGTGACCATGTTGTACATTCCATAAAGCTACCATTTACTGGGTACGTCTTTCATTGACTTGAATGTGCCCTGGCGGCTGAGAGTATGTCATGCTCACTCAAATGTCTCGTTGATGGTGGCGTGTGTGTTGGATCATTAAGTTCCCTTCAAAATGGTTGAGCTAAATGGTGCTGATCCATGCGTCATGTTCGTGAACGGGCGCCGTCAGTAGGGACTGGTCATCTCTTAGCTGCCACGGTTTATTTTAATTTATTTAAATTTTTGAATTGATATTATATTTTTATTACGGACGCTTTTAACGTGCACGTCTTTCTACATTGTTCTCACATGTATAAGTTCAACACGAATGATGTAACCAATATTTTGTAACAATATTTTGATTTAAAAGAGTGTCCGTGGAGTTTCTTGCCCGTTCTTCTCCATAGGTACCTACTACGCTTTGGAATGGGCAACTAGCTTCATTTTTCTGACTGACCGACCCCTTGACAATTCAAAAGTACCTGTAATTGGTTTCTTTGAAATAAATGCTTTGAGTTTGAGTTTGAGTTTGAAAACGTCATAATACTGTCAATTTTGTCATATTATTACCTTTTAAACATCTGCTAAACGAATAATAATTTTTTACAGGTAGTATTTGTAACCATTATATATAAGTCGAATAAGTATTACGAGTGCAACCTGTATACATCCTAAAGTATCAAAAACATGATAATACGACTGCTATTTAATTAATACTCATATTAAAGGTTTATAATAACCTTGTATACAACTTCCACCATTTTAAAATCAAATTTATTTACTGTTTGGTACAGCATGGATCTAATTTTAAATAATTATTTGTAGATCATCTTCCCATAATTGTAGATCATTGTGGGGTTTACCTAAAAAAAAAGTATTATACAGTATGTTAAATAACAGAGGGCGTTCCCTTAAACTCGTTAATCTATATCATTAATAGATTTAAATAAAAATATCAGCATAGAAAAATAAGTATAAAAAAATCCGAATTAAAAAAATTGAATAATTGACAATAAATTCGAAACGTCCTGTTTAAAATCAAAATAGTAGCGCGGAATAGTACCTAGCGTAGTAGCGTTGCACAAACCGGCAACATCGCAATTTTGGTGTCGCGCGCGGCGCGTATGCCGAGCGTGTTACCTACCGAGCCGGCCGGGGGCGCGCGCGGGGCGGAGTGGCGCGGCGGCGGGCGGCGGCGCACAGTGGGCTGAAACGGGCCGGTAAAGGACTTAGCATTTAAAAAAAAAAAGTTTCTTTTTCTGAAATTTTACATATTGTGTTGGATTTATCTATCGATTATAAGTAATTATTTCTATGAGGGTCGTTCAGATAACTTAGTATTTTCGGAGTTATAAATATCCAAAGTAATTTTTGTATGAAGCAAAAGAAAAAAATGTGAAAATCTCGAAATTCTCAAATTTTCTCAAAGAATTGACTCTACGTATGCATTGTGCGTATATTTGTCCTATTTTAGCGCCTATTCTCGGGTTGCGATTTTCTACGATTTGGTCGCAATTTCAAATTTTGTTCTCTATTCCACACCACCATAGAGGTTAAGAACTAGGCGCGTTTTTTTTTTTATGTAGGGTCTCCCCTTTAGGCCTAATCCACTAAGGACTAATAAAATAAATAAATAAATAAGTAAAAATCACAATCACTACTGGCCACTGCTCTGTTTTAATTTAATCACTGTCAAGGGTATCCACATTGGGGGGAGGAGGGGGCTGACATGGAATGCCAGTAACGGCCCCATTACGCCTCCTCCAGGCGAACATCAACCACTGCGCCGCCGCTCAGGATCTGTTGCTCCAGAGCATGGCGCAGTGGTCGATTAACATCGCCGTGGTCGCTGAGCCGTACTTTGTCCCGCCCAGGGATGACTGGGTGGAGGACCTGAGCGGCTCAGTGACCCTCATTTCGTCGGCCGCCGCCAGTACTCCGTCCCTCGAGTCGGTCAAGAGAGGACGGGGTTGCGTTGCAGCACGGTTCGGGGAGATTGTCGTGGTGGGTGTTTACTTCTCCCCGAGCCGAACTCTTGCCGAGTTCCACAACTCCCGTGCGGAGTTAAGAATCGTCGTCGTCGGGTTTGGTTCCCTCCCCGTGCTCGTACTCGGGGACTTCAATGCCAAGAATCTGGCTTGGGGTTCCCGGTATACGGACACACGGGGTAGGATGGTGGAGGACTGGGCTCTGGAGACAGGCCTGGTCGTCCTAAACCGGGGTTCTGTCCCCACGTGCGTGCGGATGCGGGGTGAATCGGTGGTGGACATTTCGTTCGCCAGCCCCGCTCTGTCGCCTCGTGTCATTGACTGGCGCGTCATGGAGGGGGTGGAGACCTACTCCGATCACCGGTACATCCGGTTTGACGTCTCCACCCAGACCTTGAGCGCGCCGGTCCGACAGGCCCCGAGTGGTCCGCGGTGGGCGCTGAAGCAGCTGGACCGGGAGCTTCTCCTGGAAGCCTCGATCGTGCAGGCCTGGGTGTCATCACCGGACAGGCCAGCCGACATCAATGACGAGGCGGAGTGGTTCCGGGAGGCCATGTCCAATGTGTGTGACATAGCAATGCCCCGGGTCCATCCTAGACGTGCTTCGCGCCAGGTGTACTGGTGGTCGCAAGAGCTGGAGGCTCTGCGCAGGGCGTGCGTAGCTGCGCGACGCCGGTACGCCAGGCACCGCAGGCTCCGTATCCGCCCTCCGGATACGGAAGCCATCCAGGCGGAGTTGTACGAGGGGTACAGAGCGGCGAAGACCGCTCTCCAAGCGGAGATCCTGCAGGCCAGGGCACTGGCCCGAGAGGAGATGCTGGAGACTCACAACAGGGACCCGTGGGGGCGCCCATACAAAATGGTGCGGGAGAAACTCCGCCCATGGGCCCCCCCGCTGACGCAGAGTCTCCGGCCCCAGCTTGTGGGGGACGTGGTGAGCGCTCTGTTCCCTTCCAGAGGGGATCATACCCCTCCGCCCATGGCTCCGCCTTCTGCGGTGCCCGATGCGGACCACACCGACGACGACGATGCTCCAGAGGTGACTGAGGTAGAAATGAGAGTGGCGGTACGCAAGATGAGTGCGAAGAATACCGCCCCAGGACCCGACGGCATATCCGGAAAAGCCTGGGTCCTGGCCATGGGGGCTCTCGGGCCTCGACTAAGGGGGCTCCTAAGCGCATGCATGGAGAGGGGCCAGTTCCCACTTCGTTGGAAGATGGGGAAACTGGTCCTCATCAAGAAGCCGGGGCGCCCAGCGGACTCTCCGTCCGCGTATCGGCCCATTGTGCTGCTCGATGAGGTGGGCAAGCTCTTTGAAAGAGTCATTGCAGACCGCCTCGTCGGGCAGCTGGTGCGAGTGGGGCCGGATCTGGCGGAGAGCCAGTTCGGTTTCCGCAGGGGGCGCTCTACGGTGGACGCCATCATGCGCGTGCGGGCCCTCACGACGGGGGATGCTGTGGCCCGGGGTGGGGTCGTCTTGGCGGTATCTCTAGACATCGCCAATGCCTTCAACACCCTGCCCTGGAGTTGCATCAGGGAGGCACTCCGGTATCACCGGATGCCGACCTACCTCTGTCGTGTGGTCGAGGCCTATCTGACGGACAGGGCCGTCATCTACCCCGGTCACCAAGGAGAGTGGAACCGACAAGAGATGTCGTGCGGTGTCCCACAGGGTTCGGTCCTGGGGCCGCATCTGTGGGACATCGGATACGACTGGGTGCTGCGCGCCGACCTCCCTAGCGGCGTCAGCGTCGTTTGTTACGCTGACGACACGCTAGTCCTGGCGCAGGGGAGGTCGTACCAGGCGGCGGCCGATTTAGCGACACGCGGGGTTGCGACAATCGTTGACAGGATCCGGGAGCTGGGACTCGAGGTGGCCCTGCACAAGTCCGAGGCCATGGGTTTTCATGGTCCTCGGAATGCGCCACCGTCGGGTTCCCAGGTAATGGCGGGAGGGGTTCACATCGGTGTCGAGTCGACGATGAAGTATCTGGGACTCGTCCTCGACAGCCGGTGGAATTTCGTCGAACACTTCCGACGTTTGGCTCCCAGACTGGACCGGGCCGGGGCTGCCTTGAAGCGGCTCCTGCCCAATCTGGGAGGTCCAAACGCCTCCTGCCGGAGGCTCTATGCGGGGATCGTGCGGTCCATGGCCCTTTACGGGGCGCCGGTGTGGGCGCGTTCATTGAGGCTGCGGCCAGCCCGCCGGTTGAACGCGTCCCAGAGGGTCATGGCCATCCGGCTGGCCCGAGGATACCGCACGGTCTCCTGCGAGGCGGCGAGCCTCCTTGCCGGATTACCGCCATGGGATCTGGAGGCAAAGGTCCTCGCGCACATCTGGGAGTGGCGCGAGGAGGCGAAACGCCGGGGCTTAACTCCGATGCCGCAAGAAATCGCGGCACAGAGGACAGAGCTCCGGCGGGATCTCATGGCGTCATGGAGAGTGCGATTGTCGCAACCCCGCGCTGGGCACGCCATAATTGCGGCGATAAGACCCCTCTTTGAGGAGTGGCTTGAGAGGCGCCACGGCGTCCTCACCTTCCGCCTGACGCAGGTCCTCACCGGACACGGGTGCTTCGGGAGGTACCTGTTCAGGATAAGGCGGGAGGAAACACCCGGGTGTCACCATTGTGTGGATCGGCCTGAGGACACGGTGGAGCATACGGTGGAGGTCTGCCCGGCTTGGGCGGAGCAACGCCGTGTCCTCGTAGAGGCGATCGGCGGCGGTGATCTCTCGCGTCCGGCCCTGGTTCAGGCCATGGTACGGAGCGAGAGGAAATGGCAGGCCGTCACCTCCTTCTGCGAAGCGGTAATGCTCGCGAAGGAGGAGGCGGAACGCGTGAGGGAGAGGCAAATTTCGCGCCCTCACGCCCCTAACCACCGCAGGAGGAGACGCCCGGGGCGGGAATCGCGAGCCGATTTCCGGCCACCATAGGCGCGGGCTTGCGGACGGTGAGCAATGGGTAGCTCGCCGTCCGATAAGGACCAAGCCCGGGTCGACGGCGCCTTGTGTTCCACGCGCGCCTCAAAGAGATGTCAGCAGAATTGACGGGGTCCGTTAGGGCCAATGCCTGCCGGGGGTTAGAAGAAAACCGATAGGGAAATCGTGGCTCCCGGCAACAGGGCAACCGAAGGAACACGGGTGGGTTTTAGTCAGTAAGAGTCTGACACGCCCTCCCGCTCCACCCAGAGCGGGAGAAGTTATATGATAATTTCCCACCCAAAAAAAAAAAAAAAAAAAAAAGGGTATCCACATTAACGAATGCAAAATTTTCGTATTCGTCATCATCAAATGTTTCCGCTTGTTTAATTACTAATAAACTTTGTGCTTCTACTGACAAAGTTTTATGTTTTCTGCGAAGTTTGTGACGTTTCGCTGAGATGAGTGGATCAGAGCTGGTCAATAAATTATTTAAAATGTCTTCATTTGTAGTTTTTCTACTGCATTTCCTGGAATGGTGTTGGCGGTACCTACGAAAGTCTTTATTTCTAGCTTCAGCAGCTTCTTCAGATAGCTGTCCAATTGGTATTAGACCAAAACTTTCTATAATAGCTGCACCATGCATAAGAACTTTATGAACACTTGAAGGCATATAATACCAGCTATATAATTCCAAATACAGTTGCATGGTCACTTGAGCATATTCGTGAAATTTCGCTGTGTCAATGTGGTAACCTGATGAAATTGCCTCTAAAATGATTGCAAATCGCCTTATTAATTCTTCACTAACACGTCATACCTACCTATGGTGGTGGAAAAATGTCGAACATTGTTTTTTTTTTAAAGAACTAAGTAGGTATTGAGGTTTTCAGGCCGTTTAGTATGCATTATTTTCAATTTCAATTTAATTGGAATAAATTGCTTAACTAAAATAACATGACTCTTCATACAAATTTGATATGGCTATATTTCCGAAAGTACTCGTTAAATTAAAAAAAGTCAAAGAATAAAAACGTTTTAAATTTTTTGCTCAGGAGTATGTTTTCATAGTGCTCATTTATGCTGAGTGTAATTATGATGGTGCATGTGCTCTGAGGAGGTATGCTGAGAGGTACCCCAATGCAAATCAACCGCGGAATTTCCTGAGTGCCCTGGTGCGTCTCCGTAACAATGAACCAGTAGTGCCGCGTGGTTCTGGTGGCCCCCGACCCGTGATCTCTGTGCGGCAGGAAAAAAACGTGCTAAGGTATTTTGAGGAGGAGCTCGGTTCAAGCACTAGAAGGGCCGGCCGCCTGTTGAACACTAGTCACGTCAGAAAAACAAACAGCATCCGTACTCACTTCAAAAAGTGCAAGCGTTGCTTGGTCCAGCTGATTTTGCGCGCCGGTTAACGTAGGTATTGCCAGCGGGCACTGCAGTGAAACGCGGAGGACACCCACTTCATCGAAAACGTCATTTGGTCAGAAGAAAAGCCTATTTACGCGCATGTGGAATCGGCGTGTATGCCATCATCACATACGCGAGGACCCGCTTTTATTGCGACGAGTGCACCAAAATAACCGTCCGCGATTGCAACAATGTGTAGAGAGAGGAGGTCAGCATATTGCAGTTCAAAATCTAGGTAAGTATTTAAACATCATAATACCTAAAAGACACTAAACGACTGTGTCACAAAATAAATAAGTTCAGAAGGCCCACTCTTTGTTAAATTGCTTTTACACTCGCTCAGGGAGTACCCCGTTCAACGAGCGTGTTACTACTGTGTTGTTACTATTGCAATGAATAAACGCAAGTATATTACGAATGCAACTGCATAAAGTTATTTTTTTAATTTCTATGACATTGCAGTAAACATTCACTTACTAACGTGCAATACCATCATTATGATTTAAAAGCTAGCCTAAACTGTGATTTAAATAAGTAAATGAAACTTTCTCTAAACTTAACCGCCCACTATTTATTAGCGTAGGTACGTTATTTTTTAGATACAATTTATTTTATCTTATTAACACTGTAAGTCTGTACCACCGTGTCTTGTGTACTAGTTCCGTGAGTGGACCTTCTGTACTCGTATCTGTTTATTTTGTGGCCGCGAGCTCGCGACGACGGACGCCGATGACGACGTACCGGCCGTGCAGAATAATTCTCTGTACCCTGTATTTTGATATTATTGAAACGTGGCTTGGATAGGTACAGTAAGCGTTCAAAAGTGCAGAAGCACGCTAAGAGTCGTTTTGCTGTGAACACGCGGTATAGTCCGTACATTTGTATGTGTAAACAGTCAGACGTCTGTGGTGTGTGTGGCGTACACACACCACAGAAAACGCAGTTTTGCACTACACACTGTCGTATCGTCGCGGTTCGCGAGCGCCGCACTTTATTGTTAGACACGCATCATACGCGTGACCTTGGCCAGTGTATGGCATTGCTAAAATTCGAAAGTAAATTATATGAGCAGATAGCAGAAGGCGTTAAGCGTTGGTCTTAGATTCAAGATGGCTATGGTTCTAATCTCGTAAATCACAGCGCTGTTTTTGCAAATATTATTGTTTTTGTTTGCAATAATAATATTTTTGTAAATATTGCTGCCTTTTGATTAACTGTTGTTATTGCAATAAAGGGTTTAGAATAAAAAATGCGTGATATGTGATAATAAAATTAAAAAAATTTTTTTCGTTATATTTTATTTTAATTAAGTGTAGTTAACAAACTGTGTTAAGTCAATAATCGCAAATTGTTGTCTCATAGCTCGATAGATGGCGTTGCCCTGTTAAAATGCGCGCTATGGTTTCGTTACACACGATTAGCTATAAGGAAAAAGAATATTATTAAATACACTCAAATCAGCATCGTCTTGTTTTATTGCAAAATCCAAGCACCAGTGAAGCATCTTGGTACGGCTTTGTACATGGTCCTTCGAGTTGGAAGTAGATTCAGTGAAGTGGAGTGTGTGGTCGTTGGTTCCCGAGAACCACTTGTGTCATCAGCGCACCTAGTAGGGGCAGTGGATCGCTGCTCGGGGCGCAACCTTCCAGTGGAAGCACCAGACTGGTGACCAGAGGAGCGACCCGGCGGAAACCGAATCTGCAGTGGCGCCACCTAGCGGAGTGATTTGGCAGCACAGATCGGTGACGTGACGAAGCGTAGTGACGTCGTACGTGAGTGTGAGTGACGTGAATCAGTGAATGGACATAAAACTGTGAGTACTTTCCGATTCGATTTTAAGCCTTATTCTCTTGAGCAAATTAACTTTGAAGTTTAGAAGCATTTTGCATGGACTTAGAAAATTTTGCGAAAAAGTGAAGTGTCGGGGAATCCATGCCCAAAATTTTACAAGTCAGTTAAAGTTTAAAAGACTTAGAAAAATTTCGATGAACCTTACAGTGACTTAGAAAATTTGCGATAATTTGGACCTTTAAATACAACATTTTATTTTGAGAGATTGGGTTCGTCCTAAGTGTTTCCATCTACCAAACGGCTATTGGTAGACATTGTATCTGTGTAAACTTTTTGTATTGATATCTACACAAGATGGAAGTCTACAATAAAATTCAAATGGACACTAATAAGGCCATATCGCGCGCCAGGTCTAACTTCAAAAAATCGCCCAAGGAGCGAATTTCTAAGTCATATATTGAAGTAAGATTGGAGAGTTTAGAGTCACAGTGGACATCATTTTCCGACACACATCGTCAAATATTAAGTGAAATAAAGGAAGCTGAATATAATAAATCGCATTATTGTTCATCGGAAGTGTATGAGGTTACGGAGGATTTATATTTGGACTATAAAACGGATTTAAAAGAAATACTTACTAATTTATGTAAAACAGAAATTTCTCAAAATGTATCACAGTCTTGTGCAGAAAGAAACTCGGATGAATCTTACAATATAAAATTACCTAAAATTAGTTTACCTATGTTTTCTGGACAATACTCTGAGTGGATCACCTTCCGTGACTTATTCTTATCACTTATACACAGTAATAAGTCTTTAGATGATGTTCAGCGACTGCAGTATTTAAAAAGTCATTTGTCTGGAGAGGCGGATCAACTTCTGAGAAATATACCTATTTGTAGCTCAAATTATCAGACTTCTTGGGAACAATTAAACAAGCGTTACAATAATAAAAAGTATATGGCAAGTTGCATTCTTAAACGGTTTCTTAGTCAGAAAAATATATCGGGTGAGTCAGCACAATCTCTAAAAGAATTATTGGATACAAGTAACGATTGTTTAAATGCTCTTAAAAATTTAGGAATAAATGTCGACACCTGGGATTTTATTGTTATATATATTTTAAGCTTAAAATTAGATTCAGAGTCTCGTAAATTGTGGGAAGCAAAAATCTGTGAATATTCGGAAGATCTACCTACTCTAGAACAGTTTAATAAGTTTTTAGAACAAAGGTTCCGTTCACTAGAATTTTTAGACAATAAGTCTTATAAAAATACTGTTCCAAAAAATGTTCCTGCCAAGACACTACATGTGTCTACAGCTACTCTGTCATGCGTATTTTGCAAATCTGATCATAAACTGGGTAGTTGTAAGAAATTTAGTAACGAAGATGTCACCTCACAGCGTAGTTTCGTCCAATCCAATGGATTATGTTTTAATTGTCTCGGGTCAGGCCACGCAGTATATGCCTGTCGTTTGCCGACTAGATGTCGGTTATGTAAGAGAAAACATCATTCTTTACTCCATACTAAAGATGCGACCGTATCAACTGACCCTAAAGTAGAACCTAAGCAATCAGTTGATACAAATAAAACACAAGATGATGCAAATAATATTGTAACAAACTGTGCTGCGACTTCCCGTAGCCATGATTTGTTGCCTACGGCTTTGGTGAAGGTTACCTCCGGTACAGGCACAGAGGCAACTCTGCGATCTTTGCTGGATCAGTGTTCGCAGGCTTCGTATATTACGGAGTCAGCCGTTCAACTTTTAGGGCTGAAAAAATAAATCAGCTATAAATCATCACTGAGGCTAGGCGAAGATGATAAGGGTTGTGCATTGACCTCAAAATATGTTGTTTACTTAAGATTACAATCAATGTACAGTACCGACCAAAAGTCCATAAGCAATCTCACAAAGCAATAGACTGACGCTTCGGTTTGACTTACGACCTTCTTCTATAAGTTGTTACAATACTGTAGACACGCACATTACACACACACACACTCACTTTGTCTGCAACCAATGACTAGTTCAATAATCATCATTCGTTTTTAGTTTCATTCGTCTTGTTCACATAAATATTAAAGTTTAGCAGGTAGACCACAAAAAACTAAGTAAATTATTTCGATTTCTGTGGGGTAGATGCAGTTTGTTACAAGTATTCAATTAATAGAACTTTGTTGGTTCGTGCCGTGATAATATTGGTGACGAGCATTTAGCGCAGTGTTGTGGTTATTATTATCAAAAAGCAGGCATAAAATATATTGAAGAGATCAGATCAGATCAGAGAATATTATTGCGCTGCGTAAAAGTGAAGTGAATATCTAATAAAACCGGACTAAGTGTGAGTGTTATCATTTATATATTTCATATTTTACTAAACATAAATCTTAATCAAGGGTATTGTTGATAGAACAGAGGTATTGTTGAGACAGAAGATGCCTTTAAAGTTTTAAATTCATTGTGAGGTTTAATTCGATTAGTGAATAATAAATAATTAGTTATTATGTGTAATAAAAACAATGTTTTTCTTTGTTCTAGAGAAATACTGTGACGGTTAAGAGATATGAGGAAGGGGCTTATTATCGAGTAGCAGCGACGTCAAATGGTGAATGAAACAAATGGTTTCATTCCAACGAGATATTTTGCTGAATTATTAAAAACACGTCATTATGAACCGTTCGCCGTGCACTCTGAAGGCTTGCATCACTGAAGACCAGCTAGAAAACCGTTTTTGACCTTAAAATATTGACCGTACCAACTTAATAAACAACAGATTCGTTATTGCATGAATTTATGGTAACGAATTTTTTAAGCACGTTTCAATAGGGTGTTTGTCGTATTTCTTGCAGATATACCGAAATTGTTTAATATTATTTTAGTAATAGTATTATTTTAGGATTAAAATTTGAGGTTTAGTTTCAATCTTCTTTTCGTAAAGAAAATGAATACTTAAGCTATAACCTCAATACCAACCAATATTTACTAAAGCCAAATAAAGTTTAAAATAATTAATATGAACAACTGCCTTTAACCTTAAAATCAACAATTTTGTCAGTAGATTTTTTTACATTTTAAGTAGTCTAATATTCTTATTTATTGCTTAATTACTTAGACCATGATCAAAGCTTTATATTTATGGTGCAAAAAATCCATTTAAAATTTAAAACATTTCAAAATTTAAATATGTCAAAATAATACAAATTGCTTCTAAGTTTCTAGACATCTATTTCACATATTATTCAGGTGAAGTAATGATAAATAATTGTAGCAGTTTGATAACTATACTTAAGTAAAATAAATATAACGAATAAATATTATTTATTTTTTATTATAACATATCACGCATTTTTTATTCTAAACCCTTTATTGCAATAACAACATTAATAACTAGGCAGGATATTTAAAAATATTATTATTGCAAACAAAAATAATAATATTTGCAAAAACAGCGCTGTGATTTACGAGATTAGAACCTTAGCCATCTTGAATCTAAGACCAACGCTTAACGCCTTCTGCTATCTGCACATATAATTTACTTTCGAATTTTAGCAATGCGATACACTGGCCAAGGTCACGCGTACGAGTATGATGCGTGCTAACAAAAGTTATGGAAATATAAGTGCGGCGCCCGCGAACCGTGACGATACGATAGTGTGTAGTGCGAAACTGCGTTCTCTGTGGTGTGTGTACGGCACTCACACCACAGACGTCTGACTGTTTACACATACAAATGTACGGACTATACCGCGTGTTCACAGCAATACGACTCTTAGCGTGCTCATGCACTTTTGAGCGCTTACTGTACAATCCTAACTTTGTTTTGTCGGTTAAGGCTCACGTACAGAAGAAATTGACTTCAATTCTTCCGTCTAATAAAATAAAGTTCCCTTTGTGGAAAGAACTGAAACAGTACAATTTGGCAGATCCTAGTTGGGATACACCAGGGAAAATTGACATGCTTTTAAGTTCCTCGGTGTATAGCAAAGTCCTCAAACAAGGACTCAGTAAAGGTCCTCCGGGATCTTTAATAGCGCAGGATTCTGAATTAGGATGGATAGTTTCGGGAGAGATTACGGGAAAGGAAGAATACGCACAGAGTCTTAACTATTTAACGTTGGAAGGTGATCATGATCTTTTAAAAAGGTTTTGGGAATTAGAGGAACCAGTAGTGCAAAAAAGGCACTTTACGGAGGAAGAACAAAAATGTGAAGAATTTTATAAGCAATCAACGCAACGGGATCCCGAAGGTCGTTATGTTGTTAGGTTGCCGTTTAAAACGGCTACACCACACTGCGCACATGGTCAAACTAAAGATATTGCATTGCGCAGATTTTTTAATTTGGAGAAAAGGTTAGCCAGAGATTTGGAGTTAAAAAGGCAATACGTCGATGTAATTAATGAATACATCGATTTGGGTCATGCAGAAGTTATTCCTTTGGAGGAAATAAACAAGTCTGATGTCGTATACCTTCCTCATCATGCGGTGATCAGGGAAGATAAAGCTACTACGAAAGTAAGGGTTGTATTTGACGCCTCCAGCTTAGGAAAAAATGGCGTGTCGTTAAACAGCGAACTAATGGTGGGGCCAACCTTACAAGCTGATTTACGACACACTATAATGAGATGGCGAATGCATCCTATTTGTATAGTTGCGGACATTGTAAAAATGTACCGGCAGGTGATTGTCTCTACTGAAGATATTGACTACCAAAGATTATTGTGGAGGCAAGATCCCAAGGACAAAATTCAACACCTGCGGCTTCTGAGGGTAACATTTGGCACGGCGTCAGCTCCATATTTGGCCGTCCGAACTTTGCACCAAATAGCGCTAGATGAGGGAAAATGCTTTCCTATTGCACGTGACAGGACTCTGACGGATTTTTATATGGATGACCTGATGACTGGCTGTCAAAACATATCGGAAGGAAAAGATTTATATGAGCAAATGACACAATTATTAGGAAAGGCAGGCTTTGAGCTACAAAAATGGAAATCCAATAATTCAGAATTGATGAACCATATGAGAACAGATAAAGAAGAAGAAAACCTAGAATTGAAAACAGATATAGTAATGAAAATATTAGGACTTACCTGGTCCAGAGAAACTGATGAATTTGTATACTCGGTGACGCTGCCTCCCTTAAAGATACCTGTAACTAAAAGAAGTGTTATCTCGCATATTTCAATGTTGTTCGATCCATTGGGTTGGCTAGCACCTGCAATCATAAAAGCCAAGATATTAATTCAAAATTTGTGGTTGTCTGGAATTCAGTGGGATGATGAGTTACCATCAATATTGTTAAAAGAATGGGTTACTTACCGCAATGAACTGGAACAACTCGTACAGTATCGGATTCCAAGGTGGTTATCAACCTACCGCGGTGATTCGTTAGAGCTGCATGGATTTAGTGACGCCTCGAATCAAGCTTACGCAGCAGTAGTTTACATGCGTGTGGTGGATCAGCAAGAGGTCATTTATTTTCGCCTGGTGACAGCCAAAACGAAGGTTGCACCAATTAAACAAGTTTCAATACCGCGACTGGAACTGTGTGGTGCAGTTTTAGTGTCAAAGTTATTGAGTGAAGTAGCCGAAGTATTGAAAATTGAAAAGCAGAAGATTCATGCGTGGACCGATTCCACCGTAGTACTCGCTTGGTTGAGTAAACATCCTTCTAATTGGCAAACATTTGTAGCAAATAGAGTGTCAGAGATTTTGTTAGTAGTAGACAGAAGCCAGTGGGCTCATGTGAAATCAGCGGACAACCCGGCAGATTGCGCGTCACGGGGATTAAAATCAACTGAACTAATCTCTAACCAGTTGTGGATGGAAGGGCCAGAGTGGCTGAAAAACAAAACCATTAATTACAGCAAAAGGACTGAATGCAAGACAGTCTTAGAAGAAAAGGCACAAAAGGTGAGTTACGTTACAACAGACGAATATTTAGCGTTAACAGTGTGGACAAAATTCTCAACAATAAGAAAATTGATCAGAGTAATCGCTTATTGCAGGCGTTTTATTTATTGTAAGAAAAGAAGCGACAACTCTGAACAAGTTCCTTCATGGTTAACTGCTAAAGAACTTAACGAAGCGTTAACGGTATGTATTAAACAGTGTCAAAGGCAATACTTTAGTAGAGAAATAGAAGACCTCGTTAAAACAGGAAAGGTTCAAAAGAAAAGTGTACCTACCTCGCTTAATCCGTTCGTCGATCACGAAGGGGTGCTCAGAGTGGGGGGACGCTTAGAAAGAGCCACAATCGATGAAAACATTAAACATCCGATTATTATACCAGCCAAGTCTCATTTTACTGACTTGTTAATAGCAGATACTCACCAAAAGACGTTACACGGTGGACCCCAACTAATGCTTAATCATTTAAGGTCCAGATATTGGGTTCTTAATGCAAAAAATCGCATTAAATTCTATGTACGCAACTGCGTATCTTGTGTTCGTCATGCAGCTCGTATAAGAGAACAGCTCATGGGTCAGTTGCCCAAAGCAAGAGTTAATGCTAGCCGACCTTTCCACCAAACCGGAGTGGACTATGCCGGTCCAATAAATATACGAACGTCCAAGGGAAGAGGTCATCATTCATACAAAGGATATATCTGCCTCTTTGTGTGCATGGCGACAAGAGCCATACATCTCGAGGCCGTCAGCGATTTAACGTCTAAAGGATTCTTGGCAGCGTTCAAACGATTTGTAGCCAGACGTGGACAGTGTGCGGATCTTTATAGCGACAACGGCACCAATTTCGTGGGTGCTGCGAAAGAGTTGAAGGCATTGCTGGCTGCTGAAAAATCAAGTGTGACAACAGAAATAGCAGATTGGTTATCGGATAATGGGACTAACTGGCACTTTATCCCACCCCACGCTCCAAACTTTGGTGGACTGTGGGAAGCCGGTATAAAGTCCACTAAACACCATCTTAAGCGAGTTGTTGGAAACAACACTCTAACTTACGAGGAGATGGCTACCGTCTTGTCTCAAATAGAAGCATGTTTAAATTCCCGTCCCATTTCACAGCTAAGTGACAATAGTCAAGACCAAACTCCTTTAACTCCTGGCTACTTTTTAGTAGGAGAACCTCTCGTGCTTGTACCGGAATTTAACTATGAACAGTCGACCCTAACTAGTCTAAAGCGATGGCAATTGACCCAGCGAATGGTTCAAGATTTCTGGCGACGCTGGTCAAAAGAGTATTTAACTCAGTTCATGAATCGGTACAAATGGACATATCAGACTCCGGAACCAGCCATTGGTGATATTGTTCTGGTGAAAGAGGACGATTTACCTCCAGCTAGGTGGCTTTATGGTATCATTACCCAAAAACATCCCGGGTTGGACGGAATTACGCGCGTGGTTAGTTTAAGATGTAAGGGGTCGCAAATCAAAAGACCAGTATCGAAGATATGTGTGCTTCCAGTTAGCAAATAAGGGAGAGTTTTTTATAATTATTGTTTGTAGTTAAATAATAACGAACAATTTGTTAGTATTGTGTTGCCTATTTTAACCATAGTTCAAGGTATAAACTATACTATTCTAGTTATACCTATTATATTATTTTATTAACTAGCAACTATTCTTTTTTGTTTTTAGTAGCGGCTGCGACCGTGTTTTTAGTTGCTGTTTGATTTTATTGTAATGTACCTACTGTTTGGAAAGTATTACAATTCTCTAGTGTTCTGTAAAGTGTGTAACAAGACAACCTTCATCTTTATAAAATAAACCTTGTGTAAATTTAGTTTGTCAGACTATTGTCTCAGTTAGTTTTGTATCGGTCAGTATTGTATTTCAGTTTACTATAAAGTGTATTATGGACAAAATATTAGGTCAAGATGGGCAAGCCCACATTTTGTCCATGGTGGGCGGCATGTTAAGTCAATAATCGCAAATTGTTGTCTCATAGCTCGATAGATGGCGTTGCCCTGTTAAAATGCGCGCTATGGTTTCGTTACACACGATTAGCTATAAGGAAAAAGAATATTATTAAATACACTCTCTGACTAGTCCAACCTAAGCAGTCAGTTCATTTTCCGCGCGGACCGCAATATTTTAAACTTCGTCTCTCTCTGTGGTTGCACAGGGAACGTAGTACCTGTGCAGACACAGGGGGAGTCGCCCCGGACGCCCGGCGTTCACGCCGTCGCGGTCGCGGAGGCCAAAACCCCCGGCGATGCCGAATCCCGGCAAGCGCGGCTCGTTGGGCCGCGATGCCGGGACCCAGGAGGACCGTCCGGTGTTGGATCGGGCGACGTCGCTGCCGAATATCGGCGACGCGGCGTCCGGTGCGCCACCGGCCGGCCCCCAAAAAGTGAAGAAGAAGGCCCAGAAGAGTCAGCAGAAGGAAGACCTAGCTGTCACCACCGCTACGAAGAGGCGGGAAGCGAGCGTCGCTGGTGCCGCCGGCCCACCGACGTCATCGGCGCCTGCGCGCGTTGCGCCTACGCCGTCGACGAGCCGACTGCACGCCGTTCCAGTCCGCCCCACCGCGTTCCGCCCGGTGCCCATACAGGCCCCGGGGCCGGCCGCAAACATAAGCCGCGCACCGCTTGCGCGCGCCCCAATACCGACCGCGCGCGCGTCCGCGCCCGGTCACTCAAACGCGCCCGCTGCGCGCTCCGGCGCGCCGCGCACAGAATTCCCCGCGCTGCCTGCACCGCGCGCACCAACACCGTCGGCGCGGGCTCGCGCGCCCCCGACACGGACCGCCGCTCCGCCGCCGCGGTTCGTCTCGCCGCCCCAGTCAAAACCGAACCAGCCCACAGGCGCGGCTGCTCCCCGCATCGCCGCTCCCGGCCCCCGCCTCTTGCTGGCGGGACCGGTGATGGCTGAGCGGGAGCGACCCGCCAGTGCCGGGCCGATTGGTCGGCCGGCAACAACTACCTGTACGGCGCCGGACTCACCGGCGCCCCCCCGGACATCGGCCTACGACTCGCCCGCCGTGCTATCGACATGCTCCTCGCGTGCGGGGTCGAGCATGTCGCTGGCATCCGCGGGCTCGGCCGCCTCCGGTCGCAGGGATATGTCCCCGGACATGACCCAGCGATCCGGACAGCGGCCCATCGTGGGACCAGCTGCCGGGGTGAGGCAAACCCTGGACTCACCACTGCTGTCGCTGGGGCTTGACTTTGAGTACCAACTCGGGTCCAGGCCCCAGCGACGAAGAAGAAGCTCGGACGGGACCGCGTCGGACGAGGTGAAGCGGTACTGTCTTGACCCGCCGCGGCCACAGCGCGAACGCGCGCCGCGGGGTCGGGACGCGCCCGAGTCGCCCACCTTTTCTGACGCGGTCCGTCGGCGCACACCACCGCAGTCGCCGACGCCACCTGCGTCACCTGCAGGGGTAAGTCCTATTCTCTTACCCCCTGCCCCTGCCACTACTACCGCCCCCCCTGATGTCCCACCCGGCGCTCCAAAGCCGGGTAACAAGAAGAAGAAGCTGCGGTACCCTCCGTTGGTGGTCGAGACGCTGCCAAACTGGGCCGCGCATTTCCGGGCCATAAGGGATAAGTTGGGCCGGCCTCCGAACGCGCGTCCGTACGGGACCGGGGTGAGATTCACCCCGGACACCGAGGACGAGTATAGGCTGGTCCAACGTTACCTTACCGGCCTGGAGAAGGAGAGCGGCGTCAGCTGGTTCGCGTACTCGCTGCCAGCGGACAAGAAGATGAAGATCGCCATCAGGGGCCTACCGGCGGATACGGACCCGAAGGAGATCGAGGAGGAACTCCGGGTGTTGGAATACCAGCCGGAGTACGTGCGTCACATTAAGGGCGCACTTGGACGACCCGGCTGCGTGTTCCACGCAATTCTAAAGAGAACCCCGGACGTAAGGAGAATATTCGACACCACAGTATTCATGAATATGTGTGGTGTCAAAATAGAGGCTTGGCGTGGGAAACGTGGGCCCGCGCAGTGCCACCGGTGCCAACGTTTCAGACACAGTTCGCACCAGTGCCACCGCCCGCTCGCTTGCGTGCGATGCGGGGAAGGGCACGCTGCCAGGGACTGCCCGCGTCCGCGGGAACAGCCGGCCACCTGTGCAAACTGTGGTGGCCCGCATCCCGCGAACAACATGAAATGCCCTGTTTTTGAGTTGGAGATCAAAAACAAGCGAGCGGGGACCGTCGCCATCACGGCCAAAAACCGGGCTCAAGTAGCCAGGCCGCATGCCCAGATGGCCACCATTGAGGCCCAAGGCCAGACGCTGATGGCGGCGGCCAACGAATCCCACTAGCCGAGCGCAAGCCCCCTCCTCAGGGCGGAGGAAGAAGAGACGTGGGGGGAAAAGGAAGAGGAAGGCTTCCCCCCAAACAACAACACAAGAGGACCCCCCTATGGCCGCCCCTGCCTTCAATGTCGCGCGGGTTGCAACGAGGGAACCAACGGGAAAACAATTGGGCGAACCTACAGGTAGCGCCAATCTGGCGCAGTGGCAACGCGGAGAAGCTCCTAGGTTCGCCCAAAAGCCGCACGGCGCCGCCACTGCCGCGGTCAGAGACGTGAAGTCGCAGCGGCAAATGACCGAACTACAGAAGTCCCATACAACATAGTGGCGGCGCTGAGAACGCACATTCGGCAATTGTATCGACGAAAACTTCGGCCAAAACCAACAATGAGTTCACAACCTGCGCGATAAAGCTACTAATGGATCTCATTAGAGCAATAAGGCAGGGCCGAGATATAGAAGCGGTCATCCTCGACGGTCTGGCTACCTTGTTGTCACTCTGTGATGGCTAGGCCGTTGAGGATATTACACTGGAACGCTCGCGGCCTTAGGGATAAGGTCGCCCCCCTCCGCCATCTCCTTCGGGAACAGGACGTCGACGTGGCGCTGATCAGCGAGACGCTCCTGGGACCTGAAGACAGGATTAGGTTCCCGGGCTTCCACACCTATAGAAAGGATGAAAGGTCGGCAATAAACGCCCGCTACCGTGGTCTGGCGGTACTAGTGAGGCGGAGAGTCGTCCACCAGGAACTCCCCTTGCCGTCCCTAAATAGCTTCTACGCGCTGGGTGTGCAGCTGCACGTTGCCGGCGAGGACGTCAACGTCTATGCGTGCTACAAACCGCCCGCGGCCCCCCTTGTTGTGGCCGAGCTGCGGGCGCTAATCAGCACGCCTAGCGGCAACGCGGTCCTCCTTGCCGGCGATCTAAACTGCAAGCACCCGGCGTGGAACTCAATGAAAACGAATACCGGGGGGAGACGGCTCTTCGCGGACGCGGAAGCCTTCGGGTACTCTGTGTCCGGGCCGGAGACGCCAACACATTACCCGGACGCAGCACGGCAGATGCCAGATGTGCTGGACGTCGTAGTCCACCGAGGGCTACACTGCCAGATCACACAGCAAGTGATCGACGACGAGCTGCAGTCGGACCACCAGCCAGTGCTCGTCGTCCTATCGGGTATGCCGACCCGACTGAAGCCCCTAGCGCCACGTCGACGAACGGATTGGACAGCCTTCGGAGAGAAGCTAGACACCACCACGCCCACTCGGCCTATCGTCACCTCCGCGGACGTGGACCAGACGGCGGGTGATGTCACTGCTTGCATCCAAAGCGCCTTGCAAGCGGCGACAACGACACTGCCGCAGGGGAGAGTGCTTTTGCCGCCCCTGCCGGCACGTATAACGGGCATGATCGCCAAGAAGAGGCGCCTACGCAAGCAGTGGCAACAGACGAGATGCCCTACAATAAAAACACAGCTAAACCGTCTCGCGGAAAAGGTGAAGGCCGAGTTAGTGGCCCACACTGCCGCGGGCTGGGAAGAGCGCATCGACGCAACGACGGATAGTTAGCCGTCGGTGCACCAACTCTGCCGCCAACTCAGTAATACCCCAGCCCCGGTACGCCCTCTACAAAACAGCGACGGGGCGCTTAAATACGTAGCAGAGGACCGGGCGGAGGTCTTCGTAGAACACCTGGAGCGTCAGTTCCAGCCGAACCCGACCAGCGACCGCGAACATGTCGCAGCAGTCGAGCAACACCTGGAGGCCTACTTCGCAACGCCGATAGCTCCCGAAGAGGATCCGATCTTTTTCTCGCCGGGCGCAGTCAGACGCGCCATCCTAAGGACCAAGCCCAGGAAGGCCCCCGGTGCTGACGGCATCACAAATACAGCGCTGCGCCACCTGCCATTCCGCACGGTAGTGGCACTGGCGCGCCTGTTTACGGCGGTGCTGCGCACGGGGACCTTTCCCGATTCCTGGAAGGAGGGGCGCGTCATCATGCTGCCCAAGGCGGGAAAGAACACACTGAAGCCGGAGAGCTATCGGCCGATCACTCTGCTGCCGACAGTCTCCAAGGTGTTCGAGCAACTCCTGCTGCGACACCTACAAAAGCACATCGAGCCAAGACCGGAACAATTTGGGTTCCGGCCCGAACATAGTACGACGCTCCAGCTGTCGAGGGTACTGCACCACCTCGCAGCCGCAAGAAACAAGAAGGAATACTCGGTGGCAGTATTCCTCGACATGGAGAAGGCCTTCGACCGTGTGTGGCATGAGGGCCTGATTTACAAACTGGCAACATCAGGCGCGCCCCGTCGCGTTGTTAAAGTGGTGTCTAGCTTTCTCTCACACAGGACCGTCAGGGTGGTGGTCGACGGAGCGCTATCAAGTGCCCGCCCGGTGCTCGCTGGTGTGCCGCAAGGTAGCTGCATTTCGCCTGCGTGCTACTCACGTTACACTGACGACATCCCCACCACTACAGACGCGATGCTCGCGCTGTATGCAGACGACGCCGCGTACATTACTTCATCGCTAAATGCGAAGTACGCGGCGGTCAAAATGCAGCGCGCGCTAAACGCGCTTCCCGAGTGGCTGTCGAAATGGCGGCTCTCAGTTAACGTGGGTAAGACGCACTGCCGTCGTACGAGAGAAGGGCACATCTATCATTTTGGTCAAACTGAGATAATTGGAATTAAAGTTTTTACCATATTCTGCTTCATAGTGTGGAAAACTATTGCTTAAAAGAAAAAAAAATACTGATGATATATGCTTGAAGGTTAGTACTATTTATATTTTGTACTTTTTAGTTTTATATATAATTAGTTATTAAATAAATTCAAATTATTCCTTTCAACTTAAAAAAAAAATATTTTAAAAATACCACTTACTACAAAGAAAAGGCATAGTTAACCAAATGTGACCTTTCTTTTTAATATTTCAAGCAAATTGGTCATTGAGTCTAAAAGAAAGGGCACATTTGTCTAATTGTGCCTTTTTAATGTAAATTGACTTAATGTTTTCTATAAAAAAAAAAAACAAATAATCATGTGAAGAAAGTTTAATAAACTATAAAACATATTTATTCGTCATGCCATTTCTGGTTAGCTTATCCAAATAACTGAAACAAAACTCAACAAATCTTCTTCTAGGACACCAACATTTAAACAAAAAAAAAACGTTCTTAATATTCAATAGTTATTTATAAATTAAGGGATAAGCATCTATCTACCTTTATATTTTGGTTAACAAATAGAACTTATGAATTAGAAACAAAAAATGCTAATACTTAAACTCAATTACACTTTTTAGTTAGTTAGATACTTAAGGAAAGTAAAAATTAAATATTTTTATTCTTTTTACTAATAGGTTGGACCCCTAACTTAAAAATTTATAAAAAATAGTTACTCTTAATCACAATATGAAAAATAAATCAAAATATTCTTAATTCTTAATAGAGGTAGTAATAGGAGCATAAATTTTGGTTTTGAACCTTTATTAAGCTACTCTATTAGCGTTTATTCTAATTATTTAATTGTTCATTTACAGGAAATAGCTTACACCCGTAATTATTAAAGGCACTCGTAGTTTAATATTAAAAAATACTATTATTATAAAAATTAAATGTAACTATAACAAACATAACATGGCACTTGGTTGAATTATCACAATGCAATATATTGGTAATAACTATAATATTAAATATTTATTAAATAATCAGTTTTACTTAAAATATTAATTAACAAATTGGTCTTTTATTTCAGTCTTCATAAATTTCTGTGAGATCAGTTGAACTGTCGCTAACGGGTAGGGTTTCCCAAAAACCTCTTCTGTTGTCAGGCATGAGTGGCCCAAGCTTGGATAATATAGCTGATTTCCTCTCAGATGTTATACCTCGTGGCGAAAGCTTCTGCTTAGGCAATGGAATGCCTATTTTAAGATTTTTAACTCGTAAGAAATCCAATTCTATTTGCTCTTCAGTGTCATGGCTGTTCTTGTAGAACATCGAATTGCTCCCTCGCCGAAAAGTGATTTCAGACATGTTTCTTAAATAAGCTCGCGGCACAGAATGTTTTAATTTAAACGACGAAGAGCAGTCTTCAAAATCGTGAAAATCCTGGACTGTCATTTTTTTCACCACAGTATTTGAACCAGTATCAGCGACAGCTTTGCAAAAATCTTCAAAGTCATACACTCGCTTGTTCTTTTTAAGTGATTGCTCCACTCTATGGTGAAATTCGTCAGCAGCCATAAAAGTATGACCAACTTCCAGATAACGCAGCACAACACTTTCAATATTTACACCCTTGGAATTGACTAAATATACTAAGTAGGAAAAAAGGCACCAATTTTTGTTTTGGGCCGCGCAGTTATCCAGCCACAAAATCACATTTTTGCAGTCCCGGTTTTCAAGGAAAAATGCTTGAAAGCAGCTAACTATGTCTTCCTTTTTTCTCCCTGCAATAGCTTCATGCCATAAGACTCCCAGTGTTTTGCCAACTCCATGTAACCTTTTGTCACCTACAGGAACAAAACTCTGATTGAAAACGATAAGCCTTGGACAAAACATTACCGTTTTAAATTCTTCCATGCGAGGTAACATAATTACCTTTTCTAAATCAACTGCAAATATTATGGTGTCAGTACTTTTTTGCTTCGTTTGGCTTTCAACATCCTCTTCATATTTTTTTCTCGCTGAAATGTACCTAGTGTGATGATCTTCATATTCTTTGCATTCTTCGCAATTCCTGTGCCTTATTTCTGCGTTAGGGTTGTGAATAGAAAATTTTTCGCACAATTCACATTCCTCGTGCCCAAGCTTTGTGAAGGATATTTTAAGCTCATTTACGACATTCCTATAAAATCCATAGGACACATTTATTTCAGGCTCTTTCTCACAGTAATTGTCGTACATCATGCGGATATTGATATCCGAGGGCAAATATTTCCGGTTTGGTGCATGAACTCTCCTATAATGCGACACAACTGGACGAAAAGACATAATATGTTCTTTTACCTTTGTACTGTCTATTTGTGATGGGTTCGGGTTATGACCTCGGCCGTCAGCAATAGGCTCTGCGTATTGTGTTTTATAGTATGTGTCAATAATGTTCCTCACAGCCTTACAGTTACTTTTCTTGTAACCCAAAGTTGTGAGAAAAAACGTTTTACATACCGTAACTTTCTCACCGTTTTCATCACACAAGAAATACGAAACACTCTTAGTTCGATCATAGTGTTTACCATGCTCATCATCATGACTTTGTTTCTTTGGTCTTGCAGGCTTTTGCTGTATAGTATTAGCTAAAAAAAAGTGTTTTTGTTCCGACCAAGACATTTTCCAGAAATTACGATTAATAATTTTGCGATAATCCTCTGAGAATTTCGTTGAACATTTTTTTTTACAAATGTTCTCCTGGCATCCGGGTTTCACAAAATACTTGGTATATATTTTTTCTTCTCTTTTAATCGTCTTTCGTTCTTTAAGACTAACATCATATCTTTTGCGCTTTCTTACTGTCCCTTTTTTTGTAAGCTCATCTTTTGTAGATTCATCTGAAGATTCTGGAATCGTTTTTTCCAAACACGGTTGAGAACATGGAATGCAGTCTGATTCGGAGCCAGAATCATCCAATAAAATATTGGCTTCACGTCGTTCATAGTTTTCATTATGACCCCTGATATTTAAGTTTTTAACCACTGATTGTTTTGAGCACTGATCGGCAAAAATGTATGTTTTGTGGTTTCTTGGTGGCTCATAATCTTTATCGGCTACTGAATCGTCCGAATCAAAATCTGATTCTGATGCTAGAATTTGTGGCGACCAGTAATTTTGTAGACCACTAGTGGACGGAATCTGTTCGTCAATATCAAATCTAGGCTTTAGATTTTGTAAAGCGGCGCTTACTAATCTTTTACCACGTGACTGCATTTTTAAAATTATCTGAAATAAGGGAAAAACAAGTGAAATGAATGATAAATATATGTTTATCATAATATTCCTACTTAATTAATTAAATATTGTGACATGTCACATTGATAGGTGTTAAGCTAAGGCACGGTAATATGATCTATACAGTATTCCAACTTCATACAAACGGACGAAGCGCGAGCTATGCCTACGCGCCTCGACCTCCGGGTGCAGACAATATTATTATATAGTCTGTTAGATAAATAATAATATTACCGTGGCTTTGTTTGGCACATCTGTCTAGAAACCGACAGGTTACTGTTGAGATTACCTAGGTGTACGACCTAACCTACAAAGTTATTGTACCTACCTACTTGAATTAAAAACAACATGTAAATATGGATAAAACGTAAATAAACTTACCCAGCGCGGGCAGGCTGCTGACAAGCGTGGAGTCACTTCGACGTCGCAGGCACAACTGGCGCGTTTCAATCAAACCCTGCCCTTCTTTCCTCACCCCTAATCGTAAATAATTTAAAGAAAAGGCACAACTGGTTATTTGTGCATTTTATACGTAAATTAATTGAGACATGCATTGATCATTAATTAAGTAGACAGGGCACATCTGGCATTTGAGCCTTTTCTTTATGTTATGTTGTAGGTGTGCCTTTTCAAAGTATTTTTTAGTAAAAATCTGTATGAAGTAATAGTCACATCTACGTATTTGTGCCTTTTCAATATAATGGTAAATAAATGTGCCTTTTCATTCTGTAAAACATTAATATTAGTCTCATTTGTGTCTTTTGAGCCTAACTGATCTCCGAATTCATTGAAGACAAAATTCTACAAAAAATTGAGCAGATGTGCCTTTTTTTTCTGATTCTAAATATGTATATAACTCAATTTTGACAAAAATGTTAGTTGTGCCCTTCTCTCGTACGACGGCAGCGCAGGCGCTGATCACCGGGAACGCGCCCCTCCCACCACCCTTGGAGCTACAAGGTGCCACCGTCGATTGGTCGCCCCAGGCTAAGTACCTGGGTGTGACCATCGACCGCCGCCTCTCGATGGGGCCCCACGTCCGCAAGGTCGCCGCACAGGGCAAGGTCGCCCGCAACCTCCTCAGGCCTGTGCTCTCGTCCCGCATCCCGGCGCGCGTCAAGCTGAGCGTGTACAAGATGTACGTGCGCCCAGTCTTGACGTACGCCGCTCCCGCTTGGTTCGCCCTCACGAGCGAGTCGAGCCGGAAGCTGCTCCGCACGCAACAGAACCTTGCGTTGCGGGCAATTGTAGACGCTCCTCGCTACGTGAGGAACGATATCATCCAGCGGGATCTCGGGATTGAGAGCCTGGATGAGTTTGTGAGGCGACTCGCGAAGGCCATGTTCGCGCGTGCCGACGCCTCTGCCTGGCCCCATGTCAGGCAGATAGCGCCATTGCACGCGCGACCGCCTGACGCGAAAGCCCTGCCCCGCGACCTGGTAGCGGACCCTTGACCCCATCGCACCGGACTGGACGCCTCGGGTAAGCAGCAACCAGGCTACACGCAGCTTACCCGAAATAATAAGACTCTACAGATGTACACATACATCTGTTGTGTGGCGTGTTCTAAGTTAATATAGGCACGTCACATAGCTGTATACAGACATTCACAACTACACATGCACCTAAACACAACACGTGCGGGCGCGATGCGGGTCGCGACGCACGTATACACTGAGCGGTGTTACACTACAACACTAGCCGCTCACACATACGCGACTGCCTACCCCTCAAACCGTAAACGGCTCGATCTGTAAGCGGGGAGAGGGGGAAGCTACATATTAGACCTGTAGGGCGTCGAGTCGGCATCACCGTCGCTGGTCGTTCTCGCTGGGCCTCCCCCGGGTAACCGGGGGTCTCACCTGGCGGGGACAGACCGCCGGGATGTCGTGAAGAAAGCGGCACCAGGAGCTGGCGTCGTGGCGCGCCTACAGAAATATTCATAGCAACCAGTTACATGGACGCATTTTGCTTAACAGAATGTGGTCGTTTCTGTTAGCCGTCATAGGCGATCACGATTGAGGGTCCCATATTTATGGGACAATGTATGGCCACCGCGGGCGAAGGGCGAAGCCCTGACCCCGCTCGCCACGCCCCCTTGCGGGGGCGTCGCGACATCTCACAACAATAAATACACTCAAATCAGCATCGTCTTGTTTTATTGCAAAATCCAAGCACCAGTGAAGCATCTTGGTACGGCTTTGTACAAACTGCTACAATTATTTATCATTACTTCAGCTGAATAAGATGTGAAATAGATGTCTACAAACTTAGAAGCAATTTGTATTATTTTGACATATTTAAATTTTGAAACGTTTTAAATTTGAAAAGGATTTTTTTCACCATAAATATAAAGCTTTGATCATGGTCGAAGTAATTAAGCTATAAATAAGAATATTAGACTACTATAACACAATATGTAGCTTTATTATGTATATAAGATATTCTCGAGGGACAACAACGTTACAGTAAGTATAACAAGGCGGCCGTCGCACGATCGCAGCGTGCGCGGCGCGGTCTATCTCGGTGCGTAGCGGGGAGCCGACTGGCCACGCGAGCGAGCGCTGGCGGCGGGAGGTATGTAAGTATATTCTAGACGCGGCGACGCGAATGCAACGCGCAACACAACGCTACACACTCCCCCTCTAGTTCGAACATAGCGCCCTCGCGTTCGGGCTAGCAATCAAATCTACGTGGTCGACCGCGTCTGCGCTTCTCTCTAACCGGAGCCTCGACATTTCCGATGAATGGAGTCAAATCAGAAACGTAGTAACGTCCTACGTGCTCACCTCTAGTAACACCCTCCACTAGGTAAGTAGTAGGGCTTACTACTTCGCGGATGCGATAAGGGCCATCCCTCCGGGATATAAATTTCGCAGACTGCCCGGGGCCGACATCATTCATTCCTTGCGTTTTCAACAAAACGAGATCACCTACCTTGTATTCTGGGGGGGCGCGTCTGCCTTCATCTGCGTACTTCTTCTGCAGAGACTGATTACGTTCATGGACATCTCGGGCGTCAAGCAGCACCGTCGATAACTTACGAAGGTAAGGAATAATATTGTGGACGAAATTATCGCTGTCCACAATGGTCTTCATGTCTGCCACGACGTCCGATGGCGCGCGCAGCTCTCTCCCGAAGGTAAGGAAAGCTGGTGAAAATCCAGTGCTCGCTGTAACAGCGCGAACCTTATGGCTGCGAGATGAGTATCCCACGACGAGTGATCCTTTCCTACCAGTATCGCTAACTGTGGTTTAAGGTCACGATTTTTCCGCTCAACGGGGTTCGCTTCTGGGTGATACAACGGTGTCAAAGACTGTTTGATACCCATCACGTGACAGGCCTGCTGCATCACCTCAGCAACAAACTGAACTCCGTTGTCGCTGATCATCCTACGTGGGACTCCATACCTCAGAAAAACCTCGGATATTAAAATCTCAGCGCATTCCACGCTGGTGGCCTTCTCCAATGCAAATAGCTCAACCCAATGGGAGCACGTGTCTTCTAGAATTAAGATCCAACGGTTAAACTCAAACTCAAACTCAAACTCAAAGCATTTATTTCAAATAAACCAATTACAGGTACTTTTGAATTGTCAAGGGGTCGGTCAGTCAGAAAAATGAAGCTAGTTGCCCATTCCAAAGCGTAGTAGGTACCTATGGAGAAGAACGGGCAAGAAACTCCACGGACACTCTTTTGAATCAAAATATTGTTACAAAATATTGGTTACATCATTCGTGTTGAACTTATACATGTGAGAACAATGTAGAAAGACGTGCACGTTAAAAGCGTCCGTAATAAAAATATAATAACAATTCAAAAATTTAAATAAATTAAAATAAACCGTGGCAGCTAAGAGATGACCAGTCCCTACTGACGGCGCCCGTTCACGAACATGACGCATGGATCAGCACCATTTAGCTCAACCATTTTGAAGGGAACTTAATGATCCAACACACACGCCACCATCAGCGAGACATTTGAGTGAGCATGACATACTCTCAGCCGCCAGGGCACATTCAAGTCAATGAAAGACGTACCCAGTAAATGGTAGCTTTATGGAATGTACAACATGGTCACAGTGCTCACACATGTGATATGCAATTATACAATACAAAGAGATTGAATTTATACAAAGGAAATATAGTTTTACAATCTTCAGCAGCTGCAACAATACTTTTGAATGCTAATCAATTAGTTTATGCGCCCTTGTGGAGCTGGACCAGCGCTGAGCCAAGCATTTTTATCAGCGATGTAATCCCCCAACTTATAATATGCTTGGCAGCATAGTGTGCGTTTTATACATGATTTAAATTTCGTTTCGTTCAGTTGGAGTATGTGGGAAGGTATTTTATTATAACATTTTAAACAGCACCCCATGAAGGATGAGTCTACTTTAGCCAGTCTGAAACCCGGTTGAACTAATTGGTCCCTATTTCTAGTCCCATAATTGTGTTTATCACCTCTTTTACTGAAAAGACTTAGATTTTTCCTTACGTACATGATGTTTTCATAGATATATTGACAAGGTACCGTCATGATGTTAATATCTTTAAACAGTTCCCTTAGAGAATCGCGTCTGCGGAGGCCATATATTGCTCTGATGGCTCTCTTCTGCAGAATAAAAATAGACTCGATATCTGCAGCCCGTCCCCATAGTAAAATACCGTAAGACATGATACTATGAAAGTAACTGAAATAGACTAGCCTCGCGGTATCTACATCGGTAAATTGACGGATTTTTCTCACAGCATATGCTGCTGAACTTAGCCGTCCTGCAAGAGATGTTAAATGAGGACCCCATTGCAGCCTTGAATCGAGCGTGATCCCCAAGAAAACAGTTTTATCGACAAATTCTAGTTTCTCCTTATTCAATACTATGTCACAATCACTACTTTTAACATTTGGTAAAGCAAATCTTATGCATTTAGTTTTTTTCCCATTTAATACTAAATTATTAACAGTGAACCAATTTTGGACCTGCAGTAGGGCGTTATTTACTCCGTCAAGATTTGATGCACGTCTATTTATCTTAAAAATTAAGGAAGTGTCGTCAGCAAATAACACCATTTGTAGTTGGTTTTTTAATAAATGGGGTAGATCATTAATATATACTAAAAAGAGGAAAGGACCCAATATCGAGCCTTGTGGAACGCCCATTTTTACTTTTAAACCGATTGAATGGACACCATTTACTTGAACCTGCTGCTGTCTATCATTTAAATAAGATTTTACTAAACTGAGCGCAAGTTTTCCTAGTCCGTAATGCTCAAGTTTCAAGAGCAAGGTTTCATGACTCACGCAGTCAAATGCCTTGGAGAGGTCACAAAAGATTCCTATGGCATCTTGGGCCTCCTCCCACGCTGTAAATATGTGTTTTAATAAGGTGACACCCGCGTCAGTTGTACAACGTCCTTTGGTGAAACCATATTGCTGATCGTGCAAGATTTGGTTGGCGTTAAAATGATTAAGCATTTGATTGAGCATTACCTTTTCGAAAACCTTGCTGAATACCGGCAGCACAGATACTGGTCTATAATTGTTAGTGTCTTTACTGTCCCCAGATTTAAAAAGTGGTATTACTTTACTGTATTTCATTAAATCCGGGAAGACTCCTTGATCCACACACAAATTAAATATTAAAGCTAAGTACGGTGCTATAGTGTCGATTATGTATGTACAAACTTTGATAGATAATCCCCATAGATCTTCGGTCAATTTGATTTTGATTTGCCGAAAAGCTTTTATAACTATCATTGGGTTTATATGTTTAAATTGAAATTCAACCGGGCAGCCTGGAACGTTCGCTCTTAATAAATCAATTGAGACATCGGGTGAAGAATTTAAAGCTTCCGTCGTTTTAGATGGTATATTGGTAAAGAAATGTACAAACTCTTGCGCTACTTCTAAGTTAGAGCTTATGGCACCACGTGAAGTCTCCAATGTGTACTCAGTGTTTCGTACTTTTTTCCTATTAGTTTCATTATTTATAACTTTCCAAACTGTTTTTATTTTATTTTCTGCTGATTTAATCTTGTTGCTAATATACAGAGCTTTAGCTATCTTGCAAGTATTTCTAAAAATTTTGGAATATGTAGCAACATACTTGTTGAAAGTTTCAGTATTAATGTAAGGCTTAAGGCCATAAAGCTCGAACAGTCTTTCCCTACTTATCCTAATACCTCTAGTTGCCCAGTCACTAAAAATAAAATTAGGGCAAATATTTTTTGTTCTCTTTTCAAAAGTTTTATTGAATTCAGTGTGCACTACTGAAAAGAAATCCTCATACAATTTATTTGCATCCTCCATATTAGGGCCCAGAGCATTTAACTTATTATTTAGGGTACTATTGAATCTATTTAATTTTCCAGTTGTTATTGGTCTAATTTGTATTTGCACTTTTTGAATAGGTGTTCTAAATTTAAAAGTTACCGTTTGTCCACTATGATCAGACGGTAAATAATTTACGATGGCTTTATCTAAATAATCACAACCGCAGAAGACATTATCGATACAAGTAGCAGAAGTTGAAGTTACTCTAGTTGGTTCTGTAAAAACATTTGATAAATTGAACGATTTAAAAAGGCTTAATATTCTACTGCTATTTGAATTATTTTCCAGAATATTTATATTAAAATCACCACAAATAATTGCGGCTTTGTTACTGGATGCAAGTTTCGCTAGGACATCTTCCATTATTGACTCAAATAAAGAAAAGTTCTGATAATTAGGGGGTCTGTATACGCACACTACAACATGCTTATCCAGCTCAACACAGGACAGTTCGATGCAATGTTCAACTGATAAACCAACTATGTCATTACGTTGCTTAGATTTTAAACAATTTTTTATCAAGATTAGAGAACCTCCACGCAGCATAGATTTACGGTTAAAACAACTGCCCACACTATAGTTCTCATAATTAATTAGCATTTGGTAATCTTTTAACCAATGTTCAGTAAAACAAACAATGTCAAACTTTGTTTTTTCTAAAAACATTTCGATTTCTAATAATTTGGAAGAAATACCTTGAATATTTTGATGAAATAATTTCAAGGCATTCTGCTGATCTCCTTTTTGATAATTATTAATTTTGGAGCAAGAAGACACCTTGTTGTTGTTAGGTTTAAGAATATTCTTACTGGTGCCTTCTGTTGTCTTACAAACTAGTTTAAATTACTATCCGGAGTTAACCCCAAGATTTCAGTGTCATCACCAGGCAGTGAGCTCATAGTGAGTGAGGGAGATGGAACCTCCTTCGTACAATTTGTATAAATATTTATAGCATTTGAGCTACATTTATTCTGGTTCACCACCTTATTATTAGTATTATTACTAACCACTGTGGTGTTAATAATACAAGACTGCGACATACTACTTATGTCTGAGTTTATATAAAAAGCTAATAGCCGTGCTATTATGTGTCTAAAACTAACAGGCAGATACACAGTATCCCTAGTCGATTTTAAAGTTTCAACAAAACTGTTGGTGTCAAGAAATACAAACTTGTCACTATAATGACTAACTAAGAATTGCATATGCTTATTAAGCATATGAATATAATTGTTTTGTCTATTTGTCAATTTTTCAAAATATGGGAAAGCACACAATATTATTTTACTACAATTTAACTTTAACAATTCAGTTACACAGTCAGTGATTTCTTCTTTTTTGACCTTAGAACTATTACCTACAAATACAGTAATGTTGGTTTTAGGATTGTAAACATTTCCAGTTACTGATGCCATTATTCTTTTGTAGGTAGACCCTGGCATACAATAATTTTGAGTAGAATAACACAGGTTGTTACTAATTAATTTACCTAAACCTCTTCCTATACTATCTGAGAACATAACTGAATGATAACAATCATGACTACTAAAAGATGGACAACTACCAATCTCAGGCTGTACCACTTGAGATAGATCTTGTACTACATCAGATATATCTTGGTTGAGAATAAAGCCTTGATTCAAACTCTCAGTCTGGTACGGGTCCTCCGTTGCCTCAGGCTGGACAGCATCAGGGTTTGAAACCTGACAAGTACACTGACACATAACTAACTCATTTGCAGCAAGAATATGTTCTTTAATTTGGTTCTGAGAACCCACATATTTAATATAAAGGGAACTAAGTCTTCCCTCGAGTAACTGTATGTCAGACTGTAAGCGCTGTGTATCAATTTCATAGATTTTTTTGCTGTCTTCTAATTTTATTTGATAATTATTTAATTTATTGAGTAAATTAACACGTTCTTTCCTCAGTGGAATATTTTTGGAAAAGTGTTTTTGTTGTTTCTTAAATTGATTACATTTTTTTATTATTCTATTCAGTTTTGCATATTTTTTTATTTTCTTATGACTAACTTTATAACTATAATTCTGTTTCAGCAAAGAATCTTCAGTAAGGTCAATAGTTGTTATGGAATGAGGGTTACAATTAGTATTTATTAATTCATTGTATAAGTGGTTAGTTTCTTTAACCCGAGTACATTCTTTTTCTTTCTCTAAACGGATAATATGACTATTGGCATGAATTAATTCATCTTCAAGGTCCCTAACTCTGCCTAAAGCCTCCTCATACAAATTACTACAGTTGCTGAAACCATCCGTGACCACCCTCAGTTGATCGCGTTCATCAACAACATTCAGATATTGCTGATGTAGGTCTACTAGCTCCCGTTTAAGGCTTGAGTTTTTGTTGACTATCTTCTTAACTTCCTCCTCACTTTCGTCATTCTCTTGTAACAATTGTTTACATTGGGCTTGAGATGTTTCAAGATTTTGGAGGGCCGTTCTCAATTTAAGTTCCATATCCTGAGCAGTAGCCTTACGGGTCATCACAGGCATGGTTTCAGGATTTGTAACTGGAATTAGAACAAAGAAACGGTGAGAACAAGTAGACAGACAAATAAAGTAAAGGTAGAAATGAAGGGGAAAATGGGAGAAGTTAGCGTTATTTAGTGGAGAAATGAGGTAGGCTACTGAATTGGCTTAAAGAGCTATTATCAAAGCTATATTATTAAATTGAATGTAAACTTTTGATGCTTTTATTGCCTTTTATGATTTTACTTTTCTATAAGTGGGTAGGTTGTAAGTTAATATTTGATATTATAGTATAACGATCATACAAAAATTACGATCATGAACGTTTATATTGTTGTATATTTTATTAAAGATCACATTGAGATTAACAGAATCTTGGCTAAGTTACGTTTTCTACTATGTAAACAATGCGACATAAACCGAATGCAGAGTGCTAAATCAGCGAACTATTTATGTTAAAACTTATCTAGGACGTGTAACATAGGTAAAGCGACGATTGTGTGTTATTATAAAGTAAAAAGTAAAGCAATACTCCCCGTTTAAATCCGTAGTTAGATAGTCAGCTGTTGATATTTTTAGGTTACCGGTGAGTAACCAAACACTGTGTTTACTTCATATATTTACAGTAAAACAATAATCCTGAGTATTTATGCAATTATATTACGTTTACACATAAAATTACACCATAATATTACTTAATTATTAATTAAAAATAATTTTAAACTACGGAACAAATATTTGACATATCACTCGGGCAGTGTTGCCAGTCTCAATTTACCAGTTACCTTTCGAAGTCTTTGGTAGGGGTCCGAACAAGTCGACCGATACCACTTCAAATCGCCGGGTGGGTGCAGGAGTCTGGAGTAGCCCTGCAGGCTTCCTGTTGTCTATCTTGTATCGCTGGCAAGCTGCACAGCGTTTAATATAGTCTGTGACAAAAGACTTCATACCTGGCCAAAAGTATCGTGCTCTGATGCGTTGTAGGGTACGTTCAGCACCAAAGTGGCCTGCTGTGGGAGCATCGTGGAACTCTACGAGGACGGCTTCTCTCTCGTGTTTTGGGACCACGAGGCACTCGGACTCAGCGTCTTCAGATTCGGGTGCACACCTGTATAATACACCATCAGACACCAGATACCCTCTCTCTGACCACCCTCTCCCCCTGAAGGGATCGTCGGTAGTCTCAAGGTCCTCGACGATACTCTTCAGCTCTGGGTCCTTGAGTTGGTTAGAGCGCACATCCTCAGGTGTTCTATGTGGCATGTCTACGGTCACTAAGCATACCTCGCAACCAGGTGGGGTTTCCTCACAACAAGCTGGGCGGCTTAGTGCATCGGCAATCACATTCACCTTTCCGGGAGTGTACTGTATTTGCAGGTTATAGGCCTGAAGGGTCAATGCCCATCTGGCAAGACGACCACTGGGAGACTTAAGGCTCATCAGCCAACGTAACGGCTGATGGTCGGACTTAACCACTACTTCCGAGCCTTCCACGTAACCTCTGAACTTAGTGACCGCCCAGACGACGGCAAGGGCTTCTCGCTCGGTGGTGGTGTAGTTGCGCTCGACTGGCGAGAGGAGGCGACTGGCGTACTCTATGGGCCTTTCGTCGGGGCCCTCCCCCTGCATCAAAACTGCGCCGAGACAGTAGCCACTGCTATCTGTCCGGAGGGAAAAAGGCTTGGACTCGTCAGCTTGGCGAAGAATGGGAGCGGTGACCAGGAGCTCCTTGATGCGCTCGAAAGCGGTTTGCTGCTCATCATGCCATCTCCAACTGCTGTTCTTCTTAAGCAGGTCAGTCAAAGGCTTGGCGATTGTAGCGTAGTTCGGTACAAACCGTCGAAACCAGCTGGATGTGGCCAAGAAACCTTTGAGCTGCTTCTCGTTCTTCGGGGCAGGCATGTCAGCAATAGCTGAGGTATTCTCCGGGTCTACTTGTAGACCTCCAGGATCAATTATGTGACCAAGGAATTTCACAGAGTCACGGGCGAAGCAGCTTTTCTTTCGATTGACTCGAAGGTCGAACTTCTTGAGTCTGTCGAAGACAGCTTCGAGATCTTCAACATGGCCTTGGAAACTCGGTGACAAGATTATTAGATCGTCCAGATATCCAAGAATAGTCAAAGGCCTACTTCCTTGTGGGTCTGGTGGGATATCGGAGCTATCACGTACCTCTTGTCCTCGAATAGGCACACTCAGGTTTGACTTGAAACGATCTATTAATCTCTGAAACGTGGCGCCAGAGTTGCGAAGGCCCATCGGCATCCTCTTAAACCTATAGGTGCCGGAGGGTGTAACGAATGCAGTTTTGTCGCGGTCCTCTTCAGCTACACAAACCTGAAAGTAACCGGAGTGAAGGTCTAGCGTCGTCATATAGCTGGTCGTCTTCGCAGCATGAAGTACGTCTTCCATGCGCGGGAGCGGGTACCAATCCGGCTCAGTCACGGCGTTGAGCTTACGGTAGTCCACACATAAGCGGACTCCGCCATCTTTCTTCGCAACTAAGACGACGTTGGCAGCCCATGGCGACTCGCACTCCTCTATTACATCTGCGCGCAGCAGCTTCTCAAGCTCACCGTCCAACAACTCTCTCTTACCTTGCGACATCCTATAGGGTGGTGAAGCGGTCGGTTCCTGCTTCTCGTCAACCCGAATGTGATGAGTAGCGTAAGTTGTAGGAGGTCCTTCGGTGGCGAAGCGCTCAACTCTCTCAGTTATGAGCTGGTTGAGTTGTGTCCTTTGAGCAGGTGACAGCTTCGTCCCTTCATCCTCTCTCAGCGCCAAGCCGGTGGTATCAACCTGCATCAGCTCTGCATCGCTGGTGGATGTAAGGCTAAAAGACTGCACAAAAGTATACTTCTGCCCTGGGAAATTACTAAAATGCCAACAGTTATGTTGGAGGTCCACTAATATACCTGCTCTAGCGATAAAGTCCTGTCCTAGAAGTGTCCTATTGTCCGCTTCCGGTATCACTAGGAAAGTGGTGGGGATAACGCGTCCTTGAATGGTGACGTTCGTGTCGCATGAAAATAACTCACGTACCTGCTGCGTTCCATCGGCGAGGCCGAGGTTGCGACGTATTTTCGTGAAAGTGGTCCCACTGTCTAATAATATTTTATAGAGTCCGGGACTAGCGAGACTCTCAGTAGCACCTGTATCCAGCACTGCAACACCTACTAAAGACGCAACTTCTATCTTGACCGTAGGGTGTGACAGATCAGACTCATGGGTGATGGCGCTTTGGAAACTCACCTTATCGGCGGGGGGCGTGCCTTTACACGTCGGACACTTCGAGCGTATTACTCCTTGTCCACCGCAGCCGTAACATGACAGCGGTGCATTATTATCTTGGTCACCCGATTTTATTTTAATTTTGCATTCATCTATCGAATGACCAAACCGTTTACAGAAAGCGCAGCGCGGTCGAACACGTTTCGTATTCGAATTCGTATCGTTACAAATATTCGAACTAGAGTCGGACACAGCGCGCGAAGGGTTACTTTGATTAACCGTTGCCGTTGGAGGGTTAATGTTTACATTTCGAGATTTCGCGGAACTTGCAGTGTTATTACTGTTATTAGTCGATATACTCGCGTTATGAGGATGAATTAGTGATTTAGTATGACTTACTTCGGCTAGCGTCTCCTCAACATACCTTGCTCGCTCGAGTAGACAGTCGACACTACTTATACTATCGCGTGACACTCTTTTACGGAACTTACGATGTAAAAGGCCGTAAACTATGTCTACTTGCATAACATCCGGTAGCTTATACGGTATACGCGACATTTCTGCTCGCACTCGCGATATAAAGGAATCGACACTATCGTTATCACTTTGTTCGCGCGCAAATATTTCTCGTAAAATCCGGTGGGCGGGGCGCGGGGCGCCGTACATGAATCGAAGGCGTCGTATCGCGTCGTCCCAGGTCTCCACGGTAGATTTAACGCCTTGCCACCACACTGCGGCGTCTCCGGTCAGCAACATAGGTAGACCTCGAAGGGCGTGTTCGTCGGATACACTTGCGCACTCTTTGTAGATGAGCACGCTCTCGACAAATGCTTCTAGGGCTTCGGTACTTCGGGCGGCTCCGTCGAAGCGGGCCGTGCACCGGGTAAAGCTGCTGTGCATGCCGTGCATGCCATGCACGGTTGGTCCAATGTGTGCAGCGGTGGGTTGAGTCGGTCCCGTAGGGTCGTCACTCGCTGACGACGGCGTCGACGTCGCGACGCTTCTCATGACGTTGGATAACAATCGTGTGAGTTGTTCCTCGGACATGGAAATCATGTTACCACATGTCGTTGCCGGGATCGGTGTAGCCGTTGCCGTGGTGTTCACGCTCGCGGGGTTAGCTACCGCGTGGCTTTCCTCATCGCTACTGGAACCATCGTTTTCCTCCACGTTTGCGTGCGCGCGGCGTGTTTTCGGCGGCATTTTCTCGACGGTAACACTCGGCGATAAACGCAAACGGTAAATAACGGCAGTGTAGTCCAGTAGATACACTGATTAGGTAGGTATTCGATCCGTGACTAGGTAGAACACAACAGTCTCCGTGGATTTCGTTCGCACTCGCGTCGGTAACTTTCCGTTTCGTAGGTAGGTATTTGCCGTACGGAGCACGTGCCACGAGTTGGGCGCAATTTATAACACAATATGTAGCTTTATTATGTATATAAGATATTCTCGAGGGACAACAACGTTACAGTAAGTATAACAAGGCGGCCGTCGCACGATCGCAGCGTGCGCGGCGCGGTCTATCTCGGTGCGTAGCGGGGAGCCGACTGGCCACGCGAGCGAGCGCTGGCGGCGGGAGGTATGTAAGTATATTCTAGACGCGGCGACGCGAATGCAACGCGCAACACAACGCTACACTACTTAAAATGTAAAAAAAAAAGCTACTGACAAAATAGTTGATTTTAAGGTTATATAGGCAGTTTCGTTTACATTAATTATTTTAAATTTTATTTGGCTTTAGTAAATATTGGTTGGTATTGAGGTTATAGCTTAAGTATTCATTTTCTTTACGAAAAGAAGATTGAAACTAAACCTCAAATTTTAATCCTAAAATAATAATATTACTAAAATAATATTAAACATTTTCGGTCTATCTGCAAGAAATACGACAAACACCATACTGAAACGTGCCATAAAATAAAAATTACCAAAAATTCATGCAATAACGAATCTGTTGTTTATTAAGTTGGTACGGTCAATATTTTAAGGTCAAAAACGGTTTTCTAGCTGGTCTTCAGTGATGCAAGCCTTCAGAGTGCACGGCGAACGGTTCATAATGACGTGTTTTTAATAATTCAGGAAAATATCTCGTTGGTATGAAACCATTTGTTTCATATTCATTCACCATTTGACGTCGCTGCTACTCGATAATAAGCCCCTTCCTCATATCTCTTAACCCTCACAGTATTTCTCTAGAACAAAGAATAACATTGTATTTATTACACAAAATACCTAATTATTTATTATTCACTAATCGAATTAAACCTCATAATGAGTTTAAAACTTTAAAGGCATCTTCTGTCTCAACAATACCCTTGATTAAGATTTATGTTTAGTAAAATATGAAATATTTAAATGATAACACTCACACTTAGTCCGGTTTCATTAGATATGCACTATAAATGCTATTTACACAAATAACATTCACTTTTACGCAGCGCAATAATAATTTTGATATCCGTTCAATATTTGCTTTTTGAAAATAATAACCACAACACTGCGCTAAATACTCGTCACCAACATTATCTACGAACCAACAAAGTTTCTATTAAATGAATACTCATAACGAACTGCGTCTGTCTACCCCACAGAAATCGAAATAATTTAGTTAGTTTTCTGTGGTCTACCTGCTAAACTTTAATTTTTATGTGAACAAGCTGAATGAAACAAAAAACGAATGATTATCGAACTAGTCATTGGTTGCAGACAAAGTGAGTGTGTGTACTGTGCGTGTCTATAGTATTGTAACAACTTATAGAAGGAGGTCGTAAGTCAAACCGAAGCGTCAGTCTATTGCTTTGTGAGCCATCACTCTCGACGCTCGGCACTGGTCACGGACGGTTGTGTGCTTGCGCTCTCCCGTTCATGACTCAGTGTTCTTGAGTCATATTCCGTTGCGTTTACGTAACGATTTTCGTAGTCTCCCGACTACTTCCGATCTCCGATCGTCAATCGATCGGGCAAAGATCCACCAAAAAGGCCTTTTTCAAGGCTATCCAGTTTCTTTAACAGATCATTTTGTGTGTAGCTTCACTAGGCCCCTTCTGGGTAAAACCACAGTTTCGTGGTCACTTGGTGGATACCATACGGTGCCAACGAAGCCGAGTGGGGTGTTGACCCAACACACCCGCCGATCCCCTTCAGGGTGAGGCAGTTAATTGGCCGGGTCCCAGTGTTTGGCCTTGGGGGATCTCCTAGCCAACACGTGGTGACAGTATTCCCTTCACAGCTACACACCCTGTGTCGATCGGGTGTGTCTACACCCGGCGCACTAGACTGATAGGACCCCGTTGCACATTAAGATAGGCAACGGGCCAAAGCAAGCTCAGGGCTCACCGATAGGCACTCATCCTTCCTGTCTTTACCCGACAGGGAGGGATTGTTACACATCCCCGGCATACCCACCGGGGAGATAGGATTATTTAGGCAACCCCCCCCCCCCCCCTAAAATGGCTACCCCGCCAAATTACGAAAATGTCGTCAAGATGCTCGTCAAGCTTCTTGACATGTGCTTCGATAAGGAGCCTTCCCTCAAAGGACAATTCGGAGACCATCTCGCTTATGTCCTAGACCTAGTTAGAAGTCACCCCGACCCCGACCCCAGCATCGCTACTTTCAGCGATGCTCTAGACTCCTCTCCCACTGTAGAATCACCCAGATCTCCCACCCCCCGCTCCGTCGGTGTCAATGGACACTGACGCTCCCCTCCCCGTCCCCGCTTCTTCAAAGCGCCCCGCTACCCCGCACCCTCTTAACTCGGAAGAAGACGAGGAAAGGTCCGCTGCCACCTCCTCTACCTCTTCCTCCCCCTCCGACGACGGCTTCGTAGCCGTCCAAGGAAAGGGGAGAAAGAGGAAGAACAGGAAGCAGAGCTCCGCGCAGGCCAGTAAGGTCGCCGCGGTTGAGGACTCTGACTCCTCTTCGTCCACAGTAACCTTAAAATCCGTCCCGGTAACCTCACGCGCTCGCGCTACCGTAGCCCCCCCCCCCGCCCCTGCCCCCGTCCCCTCTACCTCTACCGCCCCCCCGACCGCGTCGTCGTCATCCTCCGCGAAGGATACCCCCGCGCCCCCTGCTCCCGTAGCTTCCCCGACCGCTTCATCCTCCGCGAAGGATGCCCCCGCGCCCCCCGCGAGAAAGATCGCCCCTCCACCCCCCTTGTTCATTCAGGACAAAGGGAAGTGGACGGACATCTCGAAATGGTGCGTCGATCACAAGATCGATTTCACCTCGGCCCGCAATACCCAACAGGGTATAAAAATCCTAGTCCCTACATCGCGCGATTATAGGGAACTAACCCGTCTCCTGAGAGCGAGAGGTGTGTCATACCACACCTACTCCCTCCCGGAAGAGAAACAAGTCCGCGTAGTCATTAAACGCATTCCCAGGGAAATCCTCCCGTCCGATATTCTTGCCGACCTTCAGTCGCAAAACGTCCCAGTAGATGAGGTCCATCGTATGCACCGCTCCAGAGGCGGTGACCTCTACGATATGGTCCAAGTCATATGCCCGCCCGTTGAGGGCCACCACCCGATCTTTCAAATTCGTTCTCTGTGTCGTCTCACAGGGTTCGAAATCGAAAAACCTCAAAAGAGTGGCATTGTCGGACAATGCCACCGCTGCCAGTTATACGGCCACTCACAGCGGAATTGCCATGCGACACCCAGGTGCGTAAAGTGCCTGGGCGAGCATAGCACTTCCGACTGCTCCCGCCCCAAAGACCGTACCCTCTGTACCGTACCTCCCAGCTGCGTTTTATGCGGCAAAGAGGGCCACCCGGCTAACTACCGGGGTTGCTCAAAAGCCCCTAAGGCTTCTTCTCCCAAGCTGGGGAAGCGCTCCGGCGCTCGCCAGCAAAGGGAAACTCCCTCCTCATCCTCTTATAGGATCCCCTCCGCCCTTATGCCCCAACGACTAAGCCCTCAGAGGCCTAGTCCGTGGAACTATCTCCACCACCAGCAGTCTTTCCCTGCCTTGGTGCCCTCTCACGGTCACATCCCTTAGAAGTTTCCGCCTGTCGCCTAGGTATGTCAGGTCACGAGCCGTTCACTCTCGTATCGGTCTATAATCCCCCCGATAACGCCCCGGGGCACTATCAATCCCTCTCAAACGATCTCTCGATCCTACTCGCTATGAGTAACTCGCTCATCATAGCGGGCGATCTAAATGCCAAACATCCCTCTTGGAATAGTTCGGTAACCAACCCCAGAGGTCAACACCTGTTCGACCTCTCAAACTCCCTGACTTTTGACGTCATCGCTCCGATGACTCCCACTCATTTCTCTCTCATAAATCCCAATCATACCCCCGATATCTTAGACGTGGCGCTCCTTAAGAACGTCAACCTAAAGTTAGAGTCAATAGAAACGGTACAAGAGCTCGACTCTGATCACCGCCCGGTAGTCATGAGACTATACCCCCGCATAGGTCTCCCCGACCTGAACGCCCCCCCTATCACTAAGAGGATCACGGACTGGAAGAAAGTAAGCACACAGCTGAAATCCAACACGTCCCCTCAGTTAGACTCTATCCCCGATCTCTTTGACTCTATCGCCGACACCACTTCCGCGATCGACTCACTCACTGACCACGTTCAAAACGTCCTGAACGAATGTTCAAGGGAAGTGCCAGCGACGGACAACCGTCGCTGGCGCTTGCCGGACGATGTGCGTGCGTTACTGACTGAGAAGAACGCGGCCATACGTGCGTACGATAGCTTTCCCTGTAACGCCAACAAAGCCCATATGCGCTATTTACAGAGATCTGTTAAGAAACGTGTAGCGGAGCTGCGGGACGCGAGCTGGAGAAAGTTACTCAGCGAACTAGAGCCAAACCATCAGGCCTTCTGGGAGCTCCAGAGGAAACTCAGGGCTCCCCAATCCTCCGGCATGCCCCCTCTGACCCGTCCCGATAAAACCATCGCATTCGACGATGCCGAAAAGGCTGAATGCCTCGCAGACAGCCTCGAGGCCCAATGCACTCCCAGTTCCCTACCAGTAGACCAAGCTCACCTGTCAAAGGTCGACGCGGAAGTCGAACGTAGAGCCTCCCTCCCTCCCGTCGATGACCCTGACTGTCCGCTGCCTCCCGTCCTCCCGGACGAGGTGCACGACATCATCAAAGGTCTTAAAGCCCGTAAAGCCCCCGGTTCAGATGGTATCACCAATAGGGTGATCCAACTATTCCCCGCCCACCTAATAATGCTTTTGACCACCATCTTCAATGGTGCCTTAAGCAACAATATCTTTCCCCAGTCGTGGAAAGAAGCCACCGTCATCGGTATCCCTAAGCCCGGCAAGCCCCAAACCGAGCCCACCAGTTACCGTCCCATTAATTTGCTCAAGGTCCTCGGAAAAATCTATGAGAGACTTATTTATAAGCGTCTCAGAGACTTCGCCGAGACCAAGGGCCTCATCCCCAATGAACAGTTCGGCTTTCGAACTGAGCACTCTAGCGTGCATCAGGCCCACCGTATCGTAGAATTCATAAGCGCTGGCTTCCAGCACGGTTATATGACCGGTGCAGTATTCTTCGACGTAGCGAAAGCGTTCGATAAAGTCTGGCACAACGGCTTAATATACAAGCTGTACCAACTCGGTGTGCCAGATCGTCTCGTGCTCATCTTACGAGACTTTTTATCGAACCGCGTCTTCCGCTATCGCATCGAAGGAGCGTTATCCACTCCCCGTCCCATCCGCGCAGGTGTCCCTCAGGGCTCTGTGGTGTCCCCCCTCATATTCACGCTATACACTAGCGACATCCCTAAAGGTTGCCGTAGTTCGCAGTTGGGTCTGTTCGCAGACGACACTGCCATCTACTACAAATCTAGATCCTCCGACTCTATTCGCCTCACTCTCCAACGCGCAGTCGACAGACTGGCCGCATGGTTTACAAAGTGGCGGATAGAAGTGAACCCAGACAAAAGCCAAGCGGTTCTCTTCACGAAACTGCGTAAAAGGCTCAAATACCCCCTCCCCCGACCGATCACCATGTTCGGCAAGCCGATCCCTTGGGAGAAGCTAGCCAAATATCTCGGTGTCGTTCTCGATCATCATTTGACCTTCGCAGAGCACATAAAGATGGTTCGTTCGCGAGCCGCTTTCGCTCTCGGTAGACTCTTTTTCCTGGTGAATGCACGTAGCAAATTGTCACTTAGGTGCAAATTGCGCGTTTACACGGCGTGCATTCGACCGATCATGACCTATGCGGGTGCCGTCTTTTTTCGTCAAAACCCCGTCATATCCATAGGATGCAAACAGTCCAGAATAGATTCCTTCGTAGGGCGACAGGTTCCCCATTGTTCGTCAGGAACGAGGCTCTCCACCTCGACGTAAAGATTCCCACAATCCACCAATTTCTAAAACGCCTTTCAAGGCGTTTCTTTGAGTCCGCGGCCAAACATCGCAACCCTCTGGTTGTCGAGGCCGCCAGTTATGTCCCTAGTAGAATAAGTCAAGTTCGCCGCCCAAGGCATATCCTAGTAGACCCCGATGACCCCATAACCCTCCTCCAGGAGAGCAATAGGGAAACAAGCACAGTGTACAAACACAGACGCCTCCCGTCATTCCGACCTCGCCGCCGAGGTCCTTTGCGTTCCCGACCGCCGCGCCCCCGAGTAAATGATACTCCCCCCGACCCTTGCTCGAAAACGAGGTGCCAGCAGTTGTTGCAGCTGTGCACGTAGCTTTAAATTCCCCGTATAATAATAATAATGATCAAAACCCTTTGATCCAGCCCGTCCCATCTTTTGATGTCCTCCCCCCGGATAACGCCCTAAGCCGAGGCTCGAACCCCGCAGGGGGTGCCCTTAGCGCGCGTTCATCCTAAGCTTTTTAGCTTAGTTTTATATATGTGCCCTGGCTGGAGGCTTTGAGTGTAGTAGCTTGAAGCAGCCACAGGATTGACCGGTTAAACAGCGACGGTTTCTCAAAACCAGCTGTGAGATGCCATACCGAAAAAAAAAAAAAATTGCTTTTGACTTTTGGTCGGTACTGTACATGAATTTATGATTTTACTATGTTTGCGAATAGGTCCTTTCAAGCCCAAGGGGCGCGTTCAGTGACGCGTTCCTTTGTCAGCCGGCCATTTGAGACGGGTAGTTAAATGTTATTGCTAAATCTAAACATACTTAAATGTTTAATTCTACTGATAACAACCCGACGACGTGCATTTCACTGTCTTTTAAATTAACTTTGCCGCCTTTATCAAAGTTGCCGCTCGCCATTCAGAACCGCCGCGCCGCACTGTGGAAAATAATGGTCTGTTTCTGATAAAAAATCAATAACTTCTTTATTTCTGAATAATAAGTTCTAAAATTTTGCACAAATATAGAATAGTGTATATGGCTTCAAATAGAATGTAATTTATTATGATTAAATTTAAAATAATAAATTAAAAAATAAAACAAATTCAAAATTATAAAAAATCTCCAATGTTTATTTCTTAACAATGAATACAATTATTTTAATGTTTACAAAAACCAAATATCATATAGTACATCAAAATAAAAATCAAATAAAATAAAAAAGCATTTTTTTAAAGATTAAAATCGAACACAGATTAATTAATTAATTGTACTGTTTACTAAATGTTATGTTATTTATACTTGATGAACTTCGGGATCTAAAATTAATTCGTTCACTTTCAAAAGATCTAAGGTGTCTTCATCAAGTTCCTTCACGTTTTTAGTATACGGTTTTCTAATGCTGGTAATGTAAGGATCTGAAGTATAAAGAAGAGTATGAAATACATCTTCGTTTGTGGCGGATCTTGAGCATTTTCTAGCATGATGAAGACGAAATTTTTTATAATCCTTATTGCGAGATTCTTGTGCATCTTCCGAAAGTTGACCAATAGGAAGTACTGCAAAATGCTTTATGACACTTTCTCCATGAATCAAAATTTTGTGAACTGAAGATGGCATGTAATACCATTCATAATTGCTCACATAGATCCTAGCAGTCTCCATAGCATAACTGCCAAATTTTTCAGCATTTATCATTACACCCGATGAAAGAGCTTGCAGAATTATGTAAAGTCGTTTAATCAAATTTATATCCACTCCTGTAATTTCAGCAGAGCAGCTTACATTGTGAAAAAATCTTCTGGCAGTATTACCGTCATTAGAATTACCACTTACTTGTCTTGGTTTGTCGATGATCAATCCTAGCTCTTCACGGAAACGCCTTTGTACCAGGGTTTTCTTCTCTTGCTTTAGTCGTTTCTTTTCTTCACTTGTGGCTGACCATGTTTGGAAAGACAGATTATAGGAAATATGTAAAATCATTTCCATACAACGAAACCAGGCGTGCAAAGTAGATAGTCCGTATTGATAAGAATCTTCATTTTCAGGCCTAGCTGTCACTTTTGTCAAATCGTTCATTTGGCGTGGAGTAGCTCCACATATTGTATATGTGGAACCCGAAGGCGTATCTGTTAATACCTGAGCTACTTTACCATCTATCATTGTAAGGAAGAGATCATGCTTCACTTGCACTCCCTCACCTTCTTTGTTAATTAATGATGGACTCAAGGAATTTATTTGACCCTTTATTTCATCCACAACGGCTTTAGTTTTCTCGGGAGTTTCTTTACAAAACTCTATTAATATAGGCCGGCAAAAACGAACAGATGAAGGTACCGGATTTTGCCAGACAACATCACCTGTTAGCTCGTTAATTAACTTAATAGGCACCAAAGAATTGATAAATAAATTCGAATCAGAAATAAGTTTAGACTCTTCTGGCAGTTTCTGTTTGTACTGGCTTTGACCGGATGAGCCATCACAGCCCCATTTACTATACAGAAGTAAGTTATTCAATCCATTCCTATAGACTGAATCTATTGTCAATATTCTAGCTGCAGTGTGATCTAATAAATCTTGAAGTCTTACTATTTTTGCACTTGTGTCTGTAATTTCTATGGCTGAAGACGGTGGATAGCAAGTAGTTTTAACTTCTTGCACTTTGTAATATGGCGGAAGCACAAAACATTTTCGTTCGTTCGTTAAATTTCTCAAGTACAAATATTGTGCTTTCGTTAAATCCAAGTCAATAAATACGCTCAATGCTTCTTCATCCGTTAACATTTTGGTCTGCCTTGCGTCTTCTATGAGACTCGAAAATAAGATCTTATTTTCACTGTCAGCAAACCTTAATGTTTCCACAAGTTTAGCTTCTGTTCCTTCTCCTATCGAACGTAACCCTTGAAGATATGCATTATAGACGTGTTCAAATCCATATTCATTAAGTAACATTGTATTTTTTCTTCTTTTACTGGATTCTGACAAGTCTGGATAAGATACGCACGGTCTTCCACGTTTCCCAGAAGAAGTAGATGGTGTGGAGATGGTTGTAACGTCTTCAGAGTCCGGTAAAGTTATTGAATATTCTGATTCCAACCAATTACTGTTCTTCATTAAAAATGTATCCTTGTTCCGTGAAGCTTCGTTCCAGCGTTTATTAAAAGCGGGAATAATATGTCTTTGAAAATCACTGAGGATGAAACATAAGTTGTCTTCAGACACATGATATTTTTCTTGCAAAACTGTTGATAATGCTTCCAACGATTTTCCTCCTTCGATATACGAAAGTTTTATTTCACGTTTAGAACACTTGAAAGTAGACATTTTGAAGAGTCAACAAATGTAATTACACTTCTGTTAATTCACCACTATTTTGTTATTTACAATGGAATGAAACCACTGTTTATATACTATTTGAAATATGAGGGTAGTGTGCATTTTGTTGATTAATATTTTCACACGCAACATGAGTGCAAAAAAGATAAATGCCCTAATATCAATGATAAATTACAAAACTTACCGCAAACTATTGATGTAAACAGCAACATTTCAAACCGCAATAGATAGCGAGCGGTTTTCCGTTTTCTGACTCTTATCACATTTTTATTAATTACTCCGAAACCCGCAAATATCCGCAGCTGTTATTATTTGATTATGTTTATGGATAGTTAGGCTACAAATCAACATTAAATGTAAAGCAGGGGTAAACGTGGGTAACTGTCAAAAGTCTCGTTGAACTTTAAAAAAACTTTTTTTTCACCATATTTTATTTTGCAATTATTTTAAGGTGAACCTTAACATAACATTAAATACATATTAGCTGTTTCATATTCTTCAAAAGACGAGGTTTCCAGAAATATATAATACATTATACCTTTTCCTGTAACGTATAACAATAAAATCAATTTAAAAGTGATGAAGTGAACGGGCCTGACATGGACGTCCGTCAAAACTATAAAGTTTGTGGTGTTGTAAAAAAATCATTTCATTTAATATTTATAATTTTTTGATATTACGAGTATAGTCTAGTTTGGTCCTTAAACTATTGAGTAAAATAAAAAAAGCATGCCAGTAGCGACATTGACAAAAACCATTTTTAATCAGCAGTTGTTCTACGATTTTCCATAGTGCGCCGCCGCCGCCCGCCGCCGCGCCGCTCCGCCCCGCGCGCGCCCCCGGCCGGCTCGGTAGGTAACACGCTCGGCATACGCGCCGCGCGCGACACCAAAATTGCGATGTTGCCGGTTTGTGCAACGCTACTACGCTAGGTACTATTCCGCGCTACTATTTTGATTTTAAACAGGACGTTTCGAATTTATTGTCAATTATTCAATTTTTTTAATTCGGATTTTTTTATACTTATTTTTCTATGCTGATATTTTTATTTAAATCTATTAATGATATAGATTAACGAGTTTAAGGGAACGCCCTCTGTTATTTAACATACTGTATATAAAATATAAACTCTTTGAACTAAGTTAGCAAAGCGTTTATTATTTTATTATTGATCCCTAAATCAACTGTCATGGCGTACATATTTACAATGAACACGCAGTTTATAGGTCGGGAAGTTATATAGTTGTCATATGACGCAGTCACTTAATAAATTATTAATAAAAATATGTGAAAACTTTAAAATTTTAAAAGCGCATAAAAATTTTAGTTACGTACTTTCCTCACATTTATCAGTAAACTTGATTGCACAATGGTTTATAACTGATGAAATGGTTTTATCACGTCAAATAACAAAGAAAAAATGCAACATTAACTCAGCTATCAAAAACACCACCAAATTAAAACGTGATAATCTGTTATAATTCGTTCAAGATAAGCATCATCTTTAAATGACAATAACACAACGATAACATTATATAAAAGTAATATTGTGTGGCATTACTCGACACGAAGTCGAATACACGCCGCGACAGCTATCATTACATGACATATAGTCAAATCGCCGACGTGTATATGACTACTATGCGACTAAGTAGGTATTTATATGACTGTTACACGAAACTCTTAGCGCTTTTAGTTGAATAAAATGGGCCCTAATGCCGTTGAGTAAACGTGCTTATGGCATTTATACGATTATACTAAATAACATTAAGTTACCGCCAAAACGTGTACTCAACGTCGTAAATGTTTGCTGGGACAAATTGTAGCGTTGTGTGAGGTCTCAACCGTAATTAATCACAATTAGTAAGTAACTAACCACATCACTAAAAACGTGGTACCTCACTAATATTCAAGGGACGCTCGGTCATTTCGACTTCCGCTGGCTTACACAAAGGAAGGTATTCTTTGATTATCAGGATTACTTGTGCCCCGACCTAGGGTGAGTTCCACATTACTTTGGTATTTATACTAGACCCTCTGCACCGGATAACCTATATTGATTTCATCACCTAAGTAGTTTCTGATTTCCCGTATGTCAATGTCGGACACGCGGCTGGGGGTTATCCGGTGCACAGGAGATGGTACTATGTATGTATTGCTACTGCATCTAGGCTGTGTAGGGCGTCCCACACTGCAGTATATGGCAATAGTATTTTTTGTATGGACATTAAAATATATAATAAGTTACCCATAGACATTAAGAACCAACATTCAATTGGTATTTTTAAAAGGAAGTTAAAAGACTTCCTGATTAAAAAGGCATATTACTCTATAAAAGAATTCCTTGAAGAAAAATAATTATTTAATGTTTAAATGATTGTGATACTTAATTATAATGTGAAATAAATTATAAGAATAGTATGATATAATATAAAATGTAATTAATATAATATAATGTAAAATGTAGGTATAACTGGAATATTGAGTATGTTTATGTTTTATTTTATTTTTTTATTGAGTCTTTATAACCATTTAATTGCAATGCCTTAACAGGCAACTAAGTTCTAAGAACCTACCTATTGTTAACATCTTCAAAACGTTGTACACTTAGTTCGCAATAAAGAATTTGAATTTGAATTTGAATTTGTGTGTTACAAGCGATCAGCGAGCCATCTGCTATGGTCATAATTGCATTTTGTTTTATGCTCGCGTGTTCGCCATACTTAACCTCATTTTACATCTGTCAATGTGCCACGCTATGTTTGCAAACTCTCTGCCTGTAAGCCGCTGCGATGTATTGAGCTTCACCTACCATGCTTCCCACACCGTTCCTTGGCTTAGAAAGGGGAAGAAGCTAGCACATCGCATGCGGCTTGCTCATATTTGCACCGCATCTAACACGCGCTCCCTATGGCGCTTCCAGGGCTCTCAGTTCGGGCTGAAGAAAATACTTCTTACCCAATTCTGCACGCTGCTTGCATGCGTGGCTTACTGCACGCTACTGAGGTCTGACGAAGGCCTGCCTACTGCAGAGAGCCTGTGCTGACAGGCGAGCTCTACGACTGCTGACGTCTACTACCACATGCTAAGCCTGCCTACCGCCGAGAGCCTGTGCTGACAGGCGACCTCTACGGCAGCGGACGTGTACTACCACGTGCTAGGGCCGTCCGGCCTACAGCGGAGCCTGTGCTGAGCAGGACCCCGCGTCTACCACATGCTACCAAGGACGGTACCCTTCCAATTTTACTGTGTTAGTGCTCAGAACAAATCAGTGTGACCTTACCGCGACCTAGCCGTGTAATCTCCAACTAGTACAGTGTGGAAAATATATGTATTAACTTGTCTAGCTGTTTTACTTTCTACCTAACCGTTAATGGCCTGCGCGGCCTACCCTGCGCAGCCCTAGCCGTTACAGTGGCGCCCAGGCTTAATATACTAGTCACACTGTTCTGGACTGAGTCCTAGCACACTTGCTCGTTTTACATCGTTGCGGTATAGATATTAAGTTGTTGTGTTGTTACAGTTTATCATCTAGCCTACTAATAGTTAACTGTTTTTGTTAAAATGGGAACTCACCCGATTAACTTCATACACTTAAGGAAGGCAGAATTAGAATATGAAGTTTTGATACGGGGTGGTGAAGTTGGTACTTGCCTAAATTTACGGAAACAAATTAACAACTTGTGTAAAAAATATACGAGTGATGACATACAAGAATCAGGCATTGATGAAACTGAGGATTTATGTGCAGTAAAGGCAACTATAGGTGAATACCAGCTGAGTCTAGGAGAAATTAACAATGAAGCGGGATTGGTAAAGGGTGTATCATACAAAAATCATATTAAATACCGACTGGCCCGCATTAAACCAACTAACCCAGAGAACATTTTACTAAAACAGAAACTCGAGGAAAAATATAACACACTAGATTCACAATTTACCAAACTAGAAACTAAGTTTAGTTCTGATAGCTCACAACGAACTGACACAACTGCTGCTACAAACACTAACATAACCGTAACATGCACTAGTCACGTACCAAATAAACCAAAATATGATGGCAAAACTTGTGTGCGTTCTTTCATACAAAAAATTGAAGAGTTTAAAATAAGTAAGCAAATAAAAAATAACGATATGTTTAACTTCGCATTCGATATCTTTACGGATAACGCGCTGCATTGGTATAGACATGTAAAACCAAACATCACTTCATGGGAAGAACTATTACAACAATTGAAAGCTGCTTTTGACTGCGATGACTTTGATTATAGATTGCTTACAGAGATCAGAACACGTTCTCAAGGTGAAACGGAAAACATAACTATCTACATATCAATAATGAGCGGTTTATTCAATAGATTAAGTACTAAACCAACAAAAGCAGAGATGTTTGATATCATCACTCACAATGTTAAACCAATGTATGCGGAGGTACTAGCTATCAGCGACGTGCAAAGTCTGGAACAACTAGAGTCGGTCTGTAAAAACTATGAAAAATATAAGATGCGAGCAGCACACTATCAAGAACCAACAAAAACAAACCTTACCTCCTTGGCTCCAGAATTTGCTTACGTCAAGCCAACCAATAAAACTACCAATACTAACTCAAAACCATACTACAGCCGCTATAGGTATGGCCGCGGTGACTACTACAAAAAAGCGGAAACATCTGAGGACTCACATCCTGCTCAACCGGTCGCATTAGTAGATAACAAAAGCACGGGTACACCAATTAGAGGTAAACCATATTGCCCTAGGTGTAGATTAAACTCGCATTCACTACGACAGTGTACGGCAGACCGTGTCCTAGTTTGTTTTAAATGCGGAGAAAAAGGGGTGAAATACCCAGATTGCACAAAATGTCACCCGCCAAAAAACTAAATAGCGAGGTTTGTTGTAATAGTAAATTTAACGCCAGGCTAAGTAAAACGGAATGGGAAGATTGGCTAGCTGTAATTACAAAATTCAGAACCTGCTACTCTGTATCAACAATCCGCAATAAACCTCACAACGACATAAGGCCTTACGCTTCTATACAAATACATAACATGCCAGTTTGTGGCTTGCTGGACTCTGGTTCGGCAGTTACCATCGTTGGTAAAGACTACCATAAACTCCTCATCAGGGACCTAGGGCTAACCCTGCAGCCTAGGGACCACTTAGAGTCATTTGTTGCCGCTGGGGGACAAGTGCTTCAACCTATAGGTACACTAAATAAGTCCACTTGCCATTTGCAAATTGAGAAATTCTACGGGTAATGTGTGGCATCATCTTCCTCCACATGAGTATTAATGGAGGTATATATCATTTCACTCCCTTCAATTTGTGAGAGAATACTGTGGTTGATCGCTGCAGCTTGATCATTTTCGGGGTTAAAATGGAAACACGCCCAAGAATTCTCTCGGTACGGTATTTGACTGATGTCCCCGTATACCAGACGAATAAGATCTTCTAAAGTGGAATCTACTCTACCAAGAGTGTCTGGTAAAGTGCCTTAACCAACTTTTAGAAGAACATCGGAGAATTCTTGAGCATTTGAATTCCCGCCAAGCCGAGCTCGCACGATGATGGCCAAGCGCAGTCTACGAACTCTCGACCAGAGTCGACCTTTTCAACGAAGTATTCACTTTGTCAGTCAGGACTGTAACACCACCCATCATGTCTTTTTTCCTGCGGATGTCCTGCAGGGTTCTGTTTACAGCTTCCACAGCTTTCCTTTTTGCCATAATGCATTCATCCAATACGATGAAGCGCAATCCCTAAGCACACATCTCTTGTTACTGTTGCGTGACACCCCACAAACAGGCGTTTCGTTGCTCTCTAAATCGATGGGAATCTTAAACATGGCGTGCGCTGTTTTGTCACCAGAAAGCAGTGTGGCAACGATTCCAGAAGATCCACACGCAGATTTTAAAATCGCTAGGACAAATCTGCGGTCAAAATCTGTAAAAAATCCTTTTATCCATAGGGATAAAAGGATTTTTTACAGATTTTGACCGCAAAGACTATAAACGCAAGACTATAGAGTCTTTAGCTCTAAAATGATCAGAACACAACCTTGAATGTTTTATGACAGTAAAGTACTTGTAACGTAGCAGTTTCCCATAGCTTACGAAGTTTCCCCTTTTAACCGACTTCAAAAAAAGGAGGTTTCTCAATTCGACCGTATATTTATATACATATATTTTTTTAATGTGTGTTCGCAGATAACTTCGTCGTTTATGAACCGATTTTGATGATTCTTTTTTTGTTGGAAAGGAGATATCTTAAGGATGGTACGTGGTAGTCAGGATCTAATGATGGCATCCCAGAGAAATAGAGGAAACTCTTCAAATATTATAGGCAAACCTTGAGCGATTTGGGTATTTTTTATAGTAACTCGTACAGTTGCTCTTGGAAAGCACCATTTGGTTAAATGGAACTGATGATGAAGACCACAAATAGCCACCGAAACTACTCAATAATAAGTAGTTCACGGGTTGCGATTCGATTACTTTAATATGGTTGCAATGCAATTTTTGCTCGTCACAATGCATATGGAGAAGTGGAGTTGACTGTGAAGTACCAGGAGAACTCCTCAACGATGAACGTCCCTTCATCGAGAAAAGCAATTTTTTGTAAAAGGTGATGAGCAGTTGGCATTAGGCTAATGTAACTTAGACAAATTACAAATTGACCCAATAAAAAGCGAGAAATAAAAACATTTTTACAAAAATTTCGGAAATCGGTGGCAAGTAACGAAAATACAAAACCAAAGACACCGAATTCCGAAATTTAAGTTATTTTTCACTTTGTAGTAGTTTTTTGGAAATCGTATTTTTTTTTAAACGTTTTTATTTAGTGAATTACTTAATACATTCTATGAACTTATTATATACATAATTAATATAAAAAAGTCGTATTACAAAATGTAAAAAAAAGAAAAACAAAAAAAAAACCGTCGCTGGGAATCGAACTTACAATTCCATGTTTGCAAAGCAATCGTCTAACCGCTGAGTTGATTGATTCGTTGAAATTTACTTAAAATAGCCATTCCTATATATTTCATGATTGACTGCTTAGTTCCATAAAGGTATAGCGTGATGATAATCATTTAAAAAGTTAAATCGAAAACCATCTACAATATTCTAATCTTTTGGCGCGTTTTTTTCCAAAAATACGAACATAATATAATATTGCTCGTCCCCCATAGTAAATAGCGTGATAGTTTATACTCTATAGTTTGACCAGACTTATAGGGAATACTTATGCAAAATTTTATCAGAATCTATCCGGTAGAATTTGCGTCATGCTAGAACATACAAATACAACACAAAGTAATATTGCTCATCCCTAAGATTAAGTCCCAACTGACGGCGCCCGTTCACGAACATGACGCATGAATTAGCACCATTCAGCTCAACCATTTTGAAGGGAGCTAAATGATCCAACACACGCGCCACCATCAGCGAAACATCTGAGTGAGCATGACATACTCACAGCCGCCAGGGCACATTCAATTCAATGCAAGACATTATTACCCGGTAAATGGTAACTCATTAGTACATAGTGCTCACACCTGTGTTATGTGTTAGGTTTCAATTTATTAATACGTAATTGTTGGTTATTGTACTGGCAACACCCAAAGATTTGATATGTCAAAATGGGGGTAAGAACGACCTTCTGGGTCAGGCGCTCGTGACGGTAAGATGTGCTTAGTGGCTGTGTCGGTAAAAAGATAGATTGGCATATTTGGAGATCTACTGTAAATTGAGGTAACCTGTTAGTTTCATGGTAAATATTAGAATACTGATTGAATTGCAATATTATGTGGGGAATAGGAGATGTGATGGTATGGTGTAGAATATTGAATTTCATGTTGGCAAAGAAATATAAATGACTGACAAATTATCTTGGTGTTTCATGTTTATTTTCCCCATCCCTGAAATATTGTGAATATATAGTTTTATTAAACAGTTTTAGATTATGATATTGGGGTAACGACTTTAAGATTCATTTGGGTATTAGTTACTATTTTGAGATTAAATAATTATATTCGGAATTAATTTAGAGATTTTAGAGCTAGGATGGTTCTTATTTCATATCAGAAGTGGTATGTGGCCCGCTTATTTCTTTTGCATTATAATAGAATTCATTTTAAAGTATTATTATCGGTTAAAATGGGATTGTGGACATACCAAACTACCTACATCACATCTCGTGTTCTTTTGGTGTATTCGAATCATCGGTTACAAACATTAAATAAATTGTGATCCGTATATTTAAAGTATTATTAACGGCTAAAATGGAATTGTGGACATACCTAACCTACCTACATCACATCTCGTGTTCTTTTGGTATATTCGAATCATCGATTATAAACATTAAATAGATTGTGATCCGTATAGTACCAATTGATGAAGTTGAGGTCATGTGAAGTTCACATTTTGCTTTCTCTAAATTTATCTCCTGGGTAAGTTCACGGGATGCAAGGGGAAGTAAAATTTTGTTATATTTGAGCTACGACCTACCGTTTAGAAGATATTCGACATTTTAACTTTTTCACGGCTTGTTAGAAAAGAAGTCAAACCCGTTGTTATGAGTTTCAGATAATGTTTCGCGACAGTGAAGCATCCTCACGGAGCACCAGCTGACGACCCCGGCCCGAGATAGTATCCATTCAGGGGTAGAACCGGGGACTGGTCGCAGTCATAGCTGACGCCATGGAAGTCGCAGCCACCATAGTCGGAGTCTCATGCGCAGCGCCCGTCGTGAGCGGATCGCGGGATGCGCGAGCGAGAGCCAGCGCGAAGCGGTTACGCTGGTGCAGCTGGACCCCGGTGCAGCTGGACGCCAGTGCAGCTGGACGCCAATGCAGCTGGCCGCCTGTATAGCTGGTCGCTAGTGCAGTGCACCTGGTGATGGTAATCGGTGCTGATCTTCATTATCTTTTCATTATATCATTTTAGTTATGTATTAAATCAAAATCATTTATTTGGAAATAAGGTACAGAAAGTTCTTAAGATAATTTACTTCTATCTTATATTATGCCTTAAATTACGGAGTGCAGATACTGAATTATTATTTCGAACAATTAATTAATTAACATATACAATGAATGCGATTAGTAAATTATATTAAATTAAATCCTAATTCATAAACGGCATAAAAATACTAAAATTTACAACTTATAACTTACTGTATTTGGAATTCAGTTATGCAATTTGATGCACATGATGTAGCTGTTGTTGTATGTGAGTGTGAAATTCGTCTTGGGTTGATATAGCTAGTTAATATTATGAGATCAAGGAGCGTAGCTTGTTGCCTGCTGAAAAAGACTCTTATTGCTAATGTGCCAGTTACGATTGTAAAGTTGTACTTGTCACTAAATGCAATAGTGCTCTTTTTGTTAATTTCTTACATTGGACTAATAGTACTTCTCAGATGTCTTAAGGTAAACTAATTAAGTGTTAATGGGGATAGATATGAAAAGTCAATCCGGATAAGTTTTATAATAATTGTATTGTGTCTAAAATTATTAGTATTCCTGCTTAATAATAATGTGTAGATTGACTGGTTTGAGATGATGTATTGATTGACAATAACTGGAAAGATAAGGATGAGGATATGTATGTGAATATGACACATATGTAAGTAACACATATGTATGTGTAACTATTATTTTGTGAAACTTCTGTGAACATCACAATTATAATTTTGAACAATCAGTATATACTTATATGTATTTATGCTTGTGAGAGCGGTCACAAGTTATGTCACCATGGTTGGTGAGAGCGTTCACTACCACCGTGATTTTATCGTCATACTTATGTATTTATGCTTGTGAGAGCGGTCACAAGTTATTTCACCATGGTTGGCGAGAGCGTTTGCTACTACCGTGACTTTATGATTATATTTATGTATTTAATATGAAAAGGAAGGTTCACAAAATTTTGGTTAGTCAGAAGCTACTGGTTAGAGCTTATACAGACAGTTATGATAATAATGTCAAGGAATTGAATTGTTTTAGTTTGTAATGAGACTAACCCCAACAGAAGTTCTATTTGGTCGTAATTTAATCCTTAGTAGTGAGAATATTTGTGAATTAAATATTTTTGGACTCAAGACAGTTAGACATCCCGACAAGTAAAATAAGAACCGAAGTTAGCGAATACATTTTTACAAGAAATATAGATGATTGGGAGATGGAAGTCGAAGCATAGGCCATTCATTGGAAGTCGTACAATGGCTGGCAAGTGAGAGTGCTTGATCAGTGAAGCTTGCGGTGCAATGTTTGGCAAGTGCAGGATGTTATGTCACTTATTGGAAGTAGTACAGTGGCTGGCAAGTGAGTGTAATGAAATCTTGTTGATAGGGTGCAGATTATTTCGTAAATGTTTACTTGATTATCTGACATTTTCTGTAACCAACTTCCGGTGCTGTAAATACCGTCTCCGTTCAGTAAACGGAAGTTGATTGCAAACTTGATTAAAATAATATTTCCTATTTTATTTCGGAAGTTGCTATTTGCAGTTTTTAATGTAGAAAGGTATAAAAGCAAATGTTAGTGCATTTTAAAGTTAGTTCCGTGTAGAATAAAGAGCCATAACGTTTAAAAAATGTAAATGTGAGTACCATGTAGCCGTTTATAATTGTATTATGATGCGTGTTGGACTTGAAAGAGTAAGGTAGTTGAGAGTATATCATGCACACTCAAATGGTTGACTGGGATGGTGCTTATCCACGCGTCATGTTCGTGTACGAGAGCCATCAGTTGAGACTGGTCATACCTTAACTGATCTGGCTTATCTTTAATCGGGTATTTTGAATTGTTTTTCTTTACACTGTTCTCACATAATAAAAGCAACAAGAATGATGTATCCAGAATTTTGTAATATCTTGATTTAAAAGAGTGTCCGTGGAGTTTCTTGCCCGTTCTTCTCCATAGAGACTTACCTACATTTTGGAATGAGCGACTAGCTTCAACTTTCTGACTAACTGACGACTCTTTGAAAATTCAAAAGTAAATGTAATGTGTAAATGGTTTAATATAAGTAAATGCCTTTATAATAATAATAATTGAGTTTACGTCATACCATCATGTCATACTTAGTGTACATTTCAATAATCTCTCATTTGTATTAAGTATATTTTGTATTATGGCGAGAAGAAAGGTTCTCAAACAGTACCTATATAAGTTTTAGAAATAACGTGTAAATAATTGTGAGCAGAGTGTTAAGTTTTAGATGCATACGTGCATGAGGATATGCACGATGTCAGGATGGACGAATGTTAGGTTTCAATTTACTAATACGTAATTGTTGGATATTGTACTGGCAACACCCAAAGATTTGATATGTCAAAATGGGGGTAAAAACGACCTTCTGGGTCAGGCGCTCGTGACGGTAAGACGTGCTTAGTGGCGGCTGTGTCGGTAAAAAGATAAATTGGCATAGGATTGTTTGGAGATCTACTGTAAATAATTATATTCGGAATTAAATTAGATATTTTAGAGCTAGGATGGTTCTTGTTTCATATGCAGTTATATAACACAAAGGAGATTGAGTTTATTCAATGCAAAGATGGTCTTACAATCTTCAGCAGCTCCAACAGCATTTGCAAAAGTTAATCAATTAGTTGTGGTTGTGGAGCAGCTACCTAATTGCGCAACACATTTTTAAAACCATTCAAGTGGAATTTATATTAACTTGCTTAGAATTGCTTTCATTTTACGACTTTGGTATTGCGAAACTCCAATATTTTTGAAACAAACTGCGGTTTGTTTAATACTCTAAAGAGTGAACGAAATGCGTCTAAAAAGGCTATTATTCGAATTGCGTAACCATTTTGACAGTTGTAACTTTGTTTCAAAACAACGAGTAATTTTTTTCATCCGTCAAATGAAACAGAAGGCAGTCTAGTGGCCTCAATCGATTTTACTTAGTAATTTTTTTGGGATTAACTCATGAAATCTCCATAATTATTACGAAAAAATTTAGGTAATAGCCTTCCTGATAAATTGTGAATGTGTTTTTATGTAAAACCTCAATGATAAATCAATATTAATGGTATGTTAAATATCGAAGCAACGAGATCGATTTTTAATAATAATTGTGATAGTTTTCTTCTGTTACAAGTGCTTACAACATAATCTAAAGATAAATATTAAGATATTTCAGAAGCGAGGTATTTTGGTGGCATTTTAACGAAAGACAAATTCGCACCTCGTACTGTAACAAATTTATCATCAGCCACAAGCTTAGCAACCCAGTCGAGCTTGCATTGGAAAAGCGAAAACTTACAATAGAGGAAGAACAAAAAAAAGCAGTTTGAAAAATTGTATACATTCAATGGAATATGTAAGGACATCGATGAACATACACACCACTATACATAGATCTATTGCCACATCATTGTCTGTTTAAGGTACTTACTTAATATCAATACTTATTATTTTCTTTCTAAGTGTTGAACATTCAATGTGTGGCACAGCAACAATGTTACACGCAGGGGTTTATTCATAAACATAACGTAATGTTAAGTGACATTCAAACCTCAAAAATGTATGGTTAAACAGTTGCTAATCATTACATAACTATATGCAATGTTAATAAATAAACCCCATATTGTTTGTTGGTGAATACGAAATGCACCATCAAAAACTTACCATACATAATATTTTCAGTTGCCTAACCTACTACATAAATGAATATTTACTTAGCAATTATAACAAAGTAAAGAAAGTAGGTAGGCAACTAAAAATATATCTAAGTACCTATCTTAAATGTTTTTTAATAATTACTAATAAAATTATTGTTAAGTAAGTAAGAATATCAAAGTCAATTGTTGCCTACATTATGGGAGGGGCATATTAGACTTAGTGGATGGATGTAACGGATGGTGGAATATATGGTGTTAGGCTCAACTACATTATTCAGGATTTTTTTTAACTTTCTCTCATGCACTTACAGCAAGCAGTAAATACATAATCCATGATGATTTCCACAGGAAGACATTAGATTCCGAATTCCATTAATCCTTACACGCCCCATGTGCAAATATTTTATATTAATGTGAATAAATGCTATTATCAGGTTATAACAATTTAATAAAACTGTTTTATTTGTTTACCATAATTTATTTCTCTCTATTTACTTAAACCTAATGAATGACAAATAATTTAGGTAAACATCTCTAAATAGTATCATTATAATAATCAATTGTCTGTGTTTATAAAAAACAAATAGTATTCAATTCTTAAATATTTCATTTAAAGCTATTTTTATCTCTTCATAATTAAAACACTTTATGAAAGATTACACTGTTATAAGTTAACACAACAGGAACATGCGTTTATATCGCCGTCGTACACGACTAAAATCAACAGTTTTATTTAAAAAAATATTTTCTTTCATGAAAGATCTTCAGTTTCTACTTTTGTACTTGAGAAGCTTGAAATCTGGAGTAGCAGGGCAGCGCAGCAGGGGCGATATCATTCATGCTGCCTTCATGTCTTCGTAGGTGAAATGCCCCAGGAACTCTAGTTTTAAAACAAAATCATATTATTTTCTACTCAAATAAAGTATTTGGTCATTATGTGGCAAAGTAGGCCATCGGCCTAGTCATTGCTGCTAGTTTTATAATTTCTTTTTTATTTAGGGCTGTGTTCGCGACATAATGAATTGTAAGGGATAAGAGAGGTGCGGGGGGTGCGCGGTGTCCATGTCTTCAACGCGCGGACCCCGGTGGTGCCGATTTAGCTATAGCGACCGCCGCACGTCTCTTGCGCTCTGTGTTTTATACTTGTACCGCCTTGTTTTAAAAAGTAATATATTGTCTAGTGAAATTCGGAGTTTCAATACAAAACCATCTACCAGCAGCACAGTTTACAAGCTGGTCATTCGAACCGGATCGAGCTGAATGTATCGGACTCCTAAGCGCATGATGGTGAATACAAGAAGCACTACGAAGAGGCAAAAAGAACTCGATGCCGAGGCTGAACAGCGTCAGCCCAAGCAGGAGCTACCATCGCTTAATCTAGTTCAAGCCGAAGAATCGTCGTTACCTGGAAAATCACATGAACACACGAAAAATATCTGTGACAAAACAGTTACTATGGAAGTGGGTAGTGTGAGCAAAAGTGAAAAACCAAAATCACTTAAGTCTAAGGTGGCAAGATCTACATCTTCGTCCGTTATGGCAAGAAAAAAGAAACTAGAACTAGAAGCAGCAGAAGCTAAAGCCCGCTTAATTAGCGGCGGATCTAGCACAAGTGGAAGAATACAGTTCACAGTCTGAAGGAAGTGAAATACACACACACACAGAAGTTGAGAAGTGGTTAGAACGCAGTCAGCAAGAGCTGGAACCGCAGTCTGTGCCGCAGAATGGTAACAAAATGGACAGACCGCACCCACCGCCGCCAGCCCGCGACGGCACTGAGGACACAGTTCACCTGCTGGTGACTGCACTGAGGGACCTAACCACTGCCTCCGCCGCTGGTGGTTCCGACGCCAGAATGCTGAGCCGATTATGCACACCGCGTGACTTACCTTCGTTCTCCGGTGACCCAATGGAGTGGCTCCAATTCAAACAGGCGTACGAGGAATCAACACAAGTGTGTAATTTCAACGCTAAAGAGAATCTGTGCAGGCTACGAAAATGTCTTCACAGATCAGCTAAAGAAGCAGTAACCGCTCTGCTGATCGGAGCGACCTCACCCGATATCGTGATGTCCACGTTAGAGTTACAATTTGGCAACCCGGACATTATCATTTCCATGATAATACAAAGTGTCAATAAGCTCGCGCCAATGTCTTCAGATTATCACAAAGACTGAGTGCCATTTGCGATAAAAGTGAAAAACTATGTGGCAGCAGTGTCAGCTATCGGCCATGATGAGTACCTGCGGGGGATGAATGTGGTTTCCATAATATTGTCCAAGCTACCTACTGTATTGGTATCGAAATGGATCGATTACAGTTATCCACTTATCAATGAAGGCACAGAACCAAGGCTCGTTGTGCTATCTAATTTTTTGAATGAAGAAGCTATCAAGTTATCAAAAACTGCCGTGTGCTTGACTAACGCATACTGTGATAGTTCTACAAAACGTAAACAAAGTGACTCACATTACCGTTCACAAACATTGTTAGTGCAAAATGAACCCAGTGACGATAAGTGTAAGTTTTGCCGCGTATCTAAACATAAACTAACTGACTGTAATAAGTTCAAAAAGTCATTACGAAAGGACCGATGGCAATATGTGAAACGTTCTGGCTTATGTTTTAAGTGTTTAGTGTCGCGTCATAACAAGGAAACGTGTCCGGCGGCTCTCTGCGATAAAGACAATTGTGGCCAGCCGCACCATCCTTTGTTGCACTATAACTGTACGTACACTAAATCTAACAATCAACCGAGTGTAAACATCACGGAAATAACAGACAATGAAGTGAGTGACCCGCGTTCTGAAGTCGTTACGCATATAAATATGAACTATACAAGTACAATATTGTTAAAAGTTGTGCAAGTAAACATTCACGGACCTAATGGCATAATTAACGCGACAGCTCTGCTCGATGACGGATCGACTGTGTCATTGATAAGCGCGGGGCTAGCCGCGCGGGCCGGGGTGCGCGGACGACGGGAGTGCATGCGTGTGCGCGGTGCGTGGGACAATACTGAGTTGGTGTGCGACACGCAGGTGATTAATACAGCGTTGTCAAATCAAGATGGAACAATGTTTACGTTTAGCGCGCGCAGTTTAAAAGAACTAGATTTACCGAGGCAAACTACGAACTTAGTTAATTGTGATAAGTTTACGCATCTACAAAGACTGAAAAGTGACTTATGTTTTGGACAGTTTAAGCCTGAAATATTAATAGGGCAAGATAATCTTCATTTAATATTACCATTGGAAGTGATAGTCGGTGGTCTGCATGAGCCTTGCGCCACCCGCACGCCGCTGGGCTGGTGTGTGCACGGCAGGGCGCCTACGAGCGTGACGTCACAGACGCGTGCGCCTCATGCAACTTTATTGATCAATAATTATGGAAACAACGATGACGTCGCCGAGAACAAACGGTTGCTTAATGAATTACACGAAGAGGTTCGCTGTAACTTCGCCGTAGAATCTATGGGGATTTCTACTAAACCGCGGCTGAACTGCGAGGATGAACGCGCTCGTGAACTGCTGGAGCAAACTTCAACTCTCGTTGATGGCAAGTGGTACGTTGGGTTACCCTGGAAGGACGCAAAATGCATAATGCCCGACTCATTCTCTCATGCAATGTCACGTCTAAAAAACGTCGAACGAAAAATGAAAAACGATGACGGGTTTAAACAAAGGTACGTGGAACGGGTTGAGCACCTACTGGTTAACAATTATGCTCATGAATTGGCTGACACGCAAGTTACCCCACGAACTTGGTACTTGCCCCATTTTGGAGTGGATAACCCGAACAAAACAAAACTTCGCCTAGTATTCGACGCGGCAGCTAAGACGAACGATTTGTCCCTGAACCATTATTTATTGAAAGGTCCCGATTTGCTTACGTCCCTTTTCGGAATAATGTTACGATTTCGTGAGAATCGTGTGGCCGTGACGGGCGATATTAAGGATATGTTCCTGCGGGTTAAAATTAGACCTGAAGATCAAGATGCACTTCGATTTTTATATAGAAGTGAACCAGAAGGGCCAGTGAAGACCTTTGCTATGTCGTCATTGATATTTGGCGCGAATTGTTCGCCGTTCATTGCGCAATTCGTGAAAAATAAAAACGCACAACGCTTCGAGTCAATATATCCATCAGCTACGCAAGCTATATATCATCAACATTATATGGACGACTGGATCGACAGCCTGCCAGATGAAGACACTGCTATCCAGCTAATTCACCAAGTAAAAATGATACATCAACAGGGAAACTTTGAAATACGAAATTTTACAAGCAATAGTAAATCGGTACTCGATACTCTGCCAAAAGAGACCCTCGGAGAGACAGCCGTAAGGTTTAAAATCGGCGAGCAGTACCAAGGCGAGCGAACACTCGGCCTGTTATGGCGGCCCGATGAAGATACTTTAGGCTTCGATGTATCATTTAAGAAAATACCTATAAATATAATTAGCGGCAAACAAAGGCCTACAAAACGGGACATGCTTCGAGTGGTAATGTCAATTTTTGACGTTTATGGATTTCTTTCGCCATTCACTATAATTGGAAAAAATATTATTCAGAAAACTTGGCGATTAAATCTTATCTGGGATGAACCGATACCCGATGACATATATAGCGAGTGGTGTAAATGGATTGACCTGTTAAAAACATTGCATAACGTGAAGCTGCCTAGATACTACTGCGACGCCGCGTGCACCAAACCGGTTTCTCAGCTGTTGCCGCGAGACAATGCGCCCGCGCCGTCCGCCGCTCCGCCGCGTATGAATGCTCGCTATTCGAACCTACAACTACATATATTTTGTGATTCATCGTCTATAGCGATAATGCCAATGGCTTAATAAATCAAAAAAATGAGATCGCGGAATTCCTCCGCGATCATCAGTTAGATATCCTCCTCATCCAGGAAACCTTTCTAAAGCCCCACAAACGTAGCCCCACCATAGCTAACTATCGCTTAATCCGGAACGATAGGACGCGCTGTCACGCGGGTGGCACTCTCATTTATTATAAAAAGGATCTGTACTGCATTCCTATGGACCCTCCCCCCCTCTCCCGACTAGAAGTATCAGTCTGCCGTCTAGGTATGACCGGTCACCCACCGATCACTCTAGTATCGGTCTATATCCCTCCCATTCGAACTGTAGATTTAGAAAATTTCCAACTCCTATCTGATGACCTAGAATTACTCTTAGGCATGAGTGACTCCGTCATTATGGCGGGCGATTTCAATGCCAAGCACCCCTCATGGAATAGTTCCATCACTAATACCAGAGGCCGACACTTGTTCGACCTCTCCTCCTCCCTTAACTTCGATATCATCGCTCCGATGGACCCCACTCATTATCCCCATAGAATCGATCACACCCCTGACGTCCTTGACCTAACGCTCCTTAAGAACGTAAACCTACGCATTGACACAATAGAAACGGTGCACGAGCTTACCTCTGACCACCGCCCAGTCATCATCAATCTTGTCTCCCGCATAGGTCCCTCTGACCCCAACCATCCCCCCTCCACTAGAAAGGTGACGGACTGGAAGAAAGTAAGCGTTCAGCTGAAATCCAACACGTCCCCCTCATTAGACGCAATTCCCGACAAATTTGACTCAATCGCTGACACGACGGCCGCGATCGACTCACTCACGGAGCACGTACAAACCGTCCTGAGCGACTGCTCAAGGGAGGTTCCAGCAACAGAACCCTGTTACTTGAAACTCCCGGACGATGTGCGTGCTCTGATGACTGAGAAGAACGCGGCCACTCGTGCCTACAGTGTCTTTCCTTGCGCCGCCAACAAAGCCCACATGCGCTACTTACAGAGAACTGTAAGGACACGTATTGCGGAGCTGCGTGACGCGGGCTGGGACAAGATGCTGGGCGATCTCGAGCCAACCCATCTAGCCTTCTGGGAACTCCAGAGGAAACTCAGGTCCACTCAATCAGCCTCTATGCCCCCTCTAGTCCGCCCCGATAAAACCATCGCCTTCGATGACATCGACAAGGCCGAGTGCCTAGCCGACAGCCTAGAAGCTCAATGCTCTCCCAGCTCCCTACCAGTAGACAAAGCTCACCTCGACGAGGTCGACGCCGAAGTCGAACGTAGATCCTCTCTCCCTCCCGTTGAAGACCCTGATTTTCCCCTGCCCCCCATCGAACCAGATGAGGTACACGAGATTATCAAGGGTCTCCATATTCGTAAAGCCCCCGGTTCAGACGGACTCACCAATAGGGTGGTCCAGCTCTTCCCAGCCCATTTAATTATGCTACTGACCACCATCTTCAATGGTGCATTAGGTAATAACATCTTCCCCCAGACGTGGAAAGAGGCCACGGTCATAGGAATCCCAAAGCCCGGCAAGCCTAAAAGCGAGCCCACTAGTTACCGCCCCATCAGTTTGCTCAAAGTCCTCGGCAAAATCTATGAGAGGCTTATTTATAAGCGTCTCAGAGACTACGCAGAGACCAAGGGCCTCATCCCCAACGAGCAGTTCGGCTTTCGAACTCAGCACTCTAGCGTGCATCAGGTCCACCGTATTGTCGAGCTGGTCAGCGGTGCTCTCACCCAAGGCCGACGGACAGGTGCGGTCTTCTTCGATATTGCGAAAGCGTTTGACAAAGTCTGGCACAACGGCTTAATATATAAGCTTTACAAACTCGGTGTGCCAGATCGTCTCGTGCTCATCATTCGAGACTACTTGTCGAACCGCACCTTCCGCTTCCGTATCGAAGGAGCCCTATCCTCTCCCCGCCCCATAAGGGCAGGAGTCCCTCAGGGCTCCGTGATAGCTCCCCTCGCATTCACCCTATTCACTAGCGATATTCCCAAACACAGATGGACGCACTTGGCTCTGTTCGCAGACGATACTGCGATCATCTGTAAAGGCAATACCGAAACGATGCTCCTAAACCTGCAAAGGGCTGTCAATAACCTTGGCGCCTGGTTCAGGAAATGGAGAATCGAGGTCAATCCCGACAAAAGTCAAGCGGTTTTATTCACAAAACCGAGATCCAGAGCCCTCCCCCTCCCCCGACCTATCACCTTGTTCGGCAAGCCGATCCCTTGGGAGAAGCGAGCCAAGTACCTCGGTGTCATACTCGACCATCACCTCTCCTTTTCAGAGCACATAAAGTCGGTTCGCTCGCGAGCCGCTTTCGCTCTCGGTAGACTTCATTTCATTCTCAATGCACGCAGCAAATTGTCACTAAAGTGCAAATTGCGAACCTACACAGCGTGCATCCGCCCCATCATGACCTATGCGGGATCAGTCTTTGCTCACGCCAAACCCCATTCCATCCATAGGATGCAGACCCTACAGAACCGTTTCCTTCGTAAGGCCACGGGAGCCCCCTTTTATGTCAGAAACGAGATCCTCCATCTCGACTGTAAGATCCCAACGATCCGCCAATTCCTAAAACGCATGTCAAAGAGTTACTTTGACTCCGCTCCCAAACATCGCAATCCTCTGATTGTCGAGTCAGCCGACTACATCCCTTCCCGTATCAGTCAGATTCGCCGACCGAGGCATACTCTTTCCGACCCAGATGACCCCATTACACTCCTCCAGGAGCAGAATAGGGCCACCAGTACAGTATACAAAAACAGACGCCTCCCGTCATTCCGACCTCGCCGCCGAGGTCCTTTGCGATCGCGACCGCGTCCCCGAGTCAATGAAACTCCTCCCCGACCCTTGCTCGAAAACGAGGTGCCAGCAGTTGTTGCAGCTGAGCACGTAGCTTTAAATACCCCGCATAATAATCATGATGAAAATATAAATTTGATCCAGCCTGTCCCTTCTTGCTGTCCTCCCCTCAGCGATGCCCTAAGCCGAGGTTCGTACCCCACAGGGGGTGCCCTTAGCGAGCATTCGCTTAGTTTTAATTTAGAATAGTTAAAAGCTCCTGGCTGGAGGCTCTAAGTGTAGAAGCTTAAGGCCACCACAGGAAAAGTTCGGTTAAGCAGCCATGACCTTAGTGGTCAAAACTGCGAGAGGCCATTTATAAAAAAAAAAAAAAAAAAAAAAAAAAAAAAACGTCTATAGCGATGTGCGCGGTAGCTTACTGGCGCTGGGAATGCAATGGAAACTTTAACGTAACATTTATAGCAAGCAAATGCAGAGTGACGCCTAATAAAAATATATCAATACCAAGATGTGAATTACAAGCTGCTGTTTTAGCAGCTCGGCTGGCGGATGCAATTACTAAGGAACACAAAATAAAACCCGAGCACAGATCGTTTTGGAGCGATTCTAGTACTACGTTGCACTGGATAAGAAACGCAGCGCGTACTTATAAACCGTACGTAGCACATCGCTTGGGTGAGATTGATGAGTTGACGCTTGCCAATGAGTGGAGATACGTACCAACAAAATTAAACGTTGCTGACATCGGTACGCGGATAATGTATGATTGCAGTATCCTGGAAAATGAATGGCTTAAGGGACCTACCTTTTTGCGTGGCGAAGAACGTGACTGGCCGACTGATGTACTGAAACCTGTAAATAAAAACGACTTAGAATGTGTAACTATGATACAAAATGAAACAATATACTTACCTGTACCAGAACCAATTAGGTTTTCCTCATGGTTGCGCCTACTTAGATCTACTTATATGGTACTTACCTTTATTAACCGATGCCGAAAACTTACCGATGGTAATGTCACTAACATGGAGTGCGCTGAAAATTTATTGCTGAAGTACTCACAGGCTCAGTCGTTTCCACAAGAAGTAAATGACCTGAAAAACGGGAAAAATATACAGAAAAATAGCAAAATACTTAACTTGTCCCCGTTCCTTGACGAACACGGAGTCCTGCGCGCTGGTGGTCGTATAGAACAAGCCACAGATGTTTCACCTAAAACTAAGAGACCTGCAATTATGGATGGTCGAGATTATATTGCACGGCTAATTGTTAAACATTACCACATAAGTGCCGCACACGGTTATCAAGAAACAGTTGTGAATAACTTAAAACAAAAATACTGGATTACCAGAATGAGACCTACTGTGAAAAATGTTTCATCCAAGTGTGTGATATGTCGGATTAAAAGGTGCAAACCTGAAATACCTAGAATGGGAGACTTACCTTATGCTAGGGTGGCCCATCATCAGCGTGCATTCACATTCTGTGGTGTTGATTTATTCGGCCCTATGGAAGTCGCTATTGGCAGACGTAGAGAGAAGCGGTATGGCGTGTTGTTTACTTGCTTGACCGTGAGAGCTATTCATCTAGAAACAGTCGCATCGCTCACGTCCGATTCCTTCATCATGGCTCTCCGTCGCATGGCTGCGAGACGAGGCCGGCCTCAGCACATGTTGTCTGATAATGGCACGAATCTGCGAGGCGCCGATGCAGAACTCACGAGATCATTGCAAGAACTTGATGAAGAAAAGCTAAAGAGTGCTGCCATGAATCAGGGTACCAGGTGGACTTTTATTCCCCCTGCCAGCCCACACTGGGGTGGGGCATGGGAAAGGTTAATCCGTTGCGTTAAAACTTCACTAAAAGTCGTACTGAAAGAACGAGTACCGAGAGAAGAGACTTTGAATACTCTGCTAGCCGAAGTTGAAAATATAGTTAACAGCCGGCCACTAACCCACGTTTCAGTCGTTGGAATAGTCAGGAAACATTAACGCCAAACCATTTTCTTGTAGGGTCGTCATCCAGCTTGCCCCAGATGGGTATTTTCGACGGATCAGAGTTCTATTTAAGGAAGCAGTGGCGCATTGCTCAGCTACTTGCCGACCAGTACTGGAAACGTTGGGTGAAAGAGGTTCTGCCCGACCTAGTGCCAAGGAAGAAGTGGCATGCTGAGCAGAGACCCTTACAAGTGGGAGATCTTGTACTGGTAGTGGACCCTGACGGGCCCCGGAATGTGTGGCCGCGGGGATTAATACATGAAGTCATGCCTGGAAAAGACGGCCGGGTCAGAATGGTTAAGATTAAAACCAAAACTGGACTACTTACACGATCTGCCACGCGAGTCGCTCGCCTACCGATTGGGGATGAGTGCTGCTAGTGCAGCACTGGGGTGGGGCATGTTCGCGACATAATGAATTGTAAGGGGTAAGAGAGGTGCGGGGGGTGCGCGGTGTCCATGGCTTCAACGCGCGGACCCCGGTGGTGCCGATTTAGCTATAGCGACCGCCGCACGTCTCTTGCGCTCTGTGTTTTATACTTGTACCGCCTTGTTTTAAAAAGTAATATATTGTCTAGTGAAATTCGGAGTTTTAATACAAAACCATCTACCAGCAGCACAGTTTACAGGCTGATTTTTCAGTCTCCAGATATTTTATAATACTAAATGTTATTAGATATACATAAAGCATATGATGTGTTTATGAAGAAAGTTCGGCCAAGGAAATATAATCATAATTATTATGTGATTTGCTATGCTTGATTCTTAACTGTGTCAAAAAGCTTACCTTCAATTAATGCAGAAGATTCTTAATCCAATCCATTACGTTTGCCACCTTGCCACCAACTTCTTTGTTAGGAAGTCAACAAGATTGATGTTGGGTAGTATTCCATTCTTGTATTTTCAGCTCTTAGCACGTCTATGAAAATATTATTAATGTTTTGTAGTTATCTATTATTTGGTTAGTGGTTATTATAGTTTATTTCAGCATCTACTTATGCACAAAAATATCAATTAACAATTTCAGTTATAATGTGAGACCTAGTACGTAACTATTATTTTAACCACAATAAATAGTTAACCTCACGTCAGATGTCTGTGTCTACGCAACAAAAGAATGATTGTCCGTATACGTAGACTCATCAATAATGTACCTACAACTACAATAATCTTACACACGTTATTCCTATTTATTGGCTTACTTACTTGTAGTGATAATATCGACTTAGGTACTTTTCGCTATTGAGCAAAACAGCTTAATTAAGTCTTAGTTCATATAATTGTAGTCTGTGGTCTTAGTGCAGCTAGTACAAAACGACGACAGAGCAGGCAGTGTCTTGAACGAGAGAATTTTCCAAAGTTCTTCCAACTTCCACAAGCCACAAGAATAATGTTCCAAAACTGCTTATCATAGGCCCATGTTTCTGTATGAGAATAGTAAATATAATTTTGTATGTTGAAAAATATAAAACAACTATTCATTTAAACAAAATTCAAGGCAAAACAATGCAACAAAAACTTTACCGAACTCAATAAAAATAAAATGTAAACAAACGCGTCGCCATGATTGATATCGTATTCTCCACAGACTTCAAAGAATAATCATTCCGGCGCAAATTATTGTCAAATGTTTAACATGTGGTGTTATTATGCCTTTCCTGTTCTTTTCCCTACACTCTGATAAAGTTAGAGCAGCAAAGGTATACTTTAGACAGGCAGTAGTTTGCATTAAATCATCAACGCAATGAATCTGCAGATCGTTCAACTTTTACTCTCAGTGTTGCAATTTTTTTTCCCCTGAGTCCAGTATAGACATGCGTCAGAAACATCGAAATGAATCAAAAATCCGATTTCAGTCAGAAATGGAATCGTATCGATAATCCGAACTAGACAGACTGATTTCACAAAACCACGGAAGTGTAGCTTTGCCTAAGCATTTGTTTATATTTGAATAGTTTTGATCGATGCACTTACAACCGAATAATATTACTAGAGATGATCGAAACTGCGAGCCAGAGGAGCCTCCTGAAATCGATTTTCTGTTACCGACATTCGGTCACTGTTTTGGGGTTCCATTTGAAGATTTGAGTATGAAAATAAAACATAACTTACGTAATCATAGTATTTTTAGGGTTCCGTAACTCAAAAGGAAAAAACGGAACCTTTACAGGGTCACATTCGTTGTCAGTCTGTCAAGACCCTGTTTCTCAGGAACGTACGGAGGTATCAAGTTAAAATTACTATCAAATACGTCTGTGGTCCCTTAGAGCTCTAAAAAATCAAGCTTCTAAGTCAACGCAATAAAAAATTACGGCTAAGCGACATATTTTGATGCTCGCAAATCAATCAAAACCTACAAGGTACTTCCCGTTGACCTAGACTCATGAAATTTGGCACAAAGCCCGTCTCCGAAAATCCAAAATGTTTAGTTTTATCCCATATAGAAAAAACCATTACAAATTTACATTTGCAGTTGGAGAATTGACCGTGACGTATATCGATACATGGGAGAACATGTTTTTCAACTATAAAATTAAGTTTTTTTTTGGGATAAATTCATCTCAAATACGGAACTCTTCATTGTGCGTGGTCTGATACGCACTTGGCCGGTTTAAACATCATCCTACTATAATATCACACAATAATTAATGAAAAAGTCAGTGAAGATGTGTGGATGTTTGTTAGATACATAATAAAATAATGACCTAGCAGCAGATTTTTTATCCCTGAAGTATGTTCCCGTAAGATATTTTTTTCGAAATGACGTTGTTTTTCGATATCCACTCGGATGGAGCCTCTGTTTGGCTATATTCGCTATATTCGTCATGTTGAACAGTCTTTCAGCATGACGAATATAGTGAAGAATAGAAGAAACGAATAGATGAAATCAGCGTTCAAACCCGCAGTGGTTTCGGCGTTTGATACAGGTTTTAGACAAACATTAATAAAATAAAATGCCATCATCGTGTTATTTTAATATTTTCTCGAGTCAAAGTTGAGTGTATTATTTCTACAAATTGAATTAACTAACCACTACACAAAACCACCAGCAACTAAAAGCAAAATTCCTCCGCCAGTAGGGGTGTCCAAACTCCCAGGTTTAGTGGAAATCCCACTAAGTTGACAACACTGCTTTTCTACGATTTTGTCATTGGCCACAGATAACAAAAACGTGAATAGAAAAACGTGTTACGTAGTTCAATTATGGTAGAAAGTGTTTTAAAAATTGTTTTTTTATTTTTCGGCAATCATTATACATTTTCATTTAAAAGCACTAGTAGAACATCAGTTGTAATTAAAACAAAATTACATTATAGCACAATAATTTTAAAATTAACCATTCATACATGCTGTAACTAAACATATCAATTTAACAAATATAGACAATTTCTTTGAACATCCCTATCAGTAGCGAAGACTCACGTTATGGAGGAGGGAAGCCGGAGCATTTTCGTCAAAATTATTCTATTGCTACCAATCCCGAACTCATAAAACAGCTACGAATATGTTTTAAAAACCTATATTCTATAAACAACTACAATCAAAGAAAAGTAAACACGGGAACAATACATTTTATTAAATTTACGACTGCCAGTCAGTCATTGATATTTCTCGTAAAGGGAAACATTACAATGTTTGAACCAACCATCGCGGCGTTTGTAATTTATAGTCACATCTAGGCGAGCACGTATTTTCCGTTCTAATGCGATTACGTCAAAAAGCAACCACACATTGTCATACGAATAATGAAATGTTTACGAACTCCGAACTCCTAGCCAGTATTACGAAATTCAACGAAAACTACCGAATCAAATGCGTGCGCCAGAAAGAGGTGGTGCAATAGCAATACTTCCTTCTCGCTCCCACGCGCACGTTTCTGCTACTATGTGCCTACAATAACTCGCTACAGACCGGCTTACCCGGCTCATAGAAACCGCGGATCACGTGACCGAAGTGACGTCATGATGACTTTATTTTTTGTAAGGAAATTGAATTTAGCATAAGCCGGACGCGCCTACGAGTTATTTTAGCGCAGTGTTTTGTTGTTGGGTTATTAAGACAATGTTTAATGTATGTAGGCGTGTTGTAATAGGTATTTTAATTTTACGGTGTATCAATTACTTATAGTTTGATTATTCAATGACGATAGAGTGGTTGTGTTCCGAATTTCCAAAGGGAAGCCGGTAGGAATCGGCTTATATGGACGTTTCGCCCCTGATCCCTATACAATTCCAGTCGTTTGGTGAAAAATGTATATCGCAATTCCATTTATGGCATGCGATTAAGACTGGAGTTGCTTTCGATTCAGGATTGCAATCAAAAATAAAATCTGTTACGCAATTAGGCTGCAGGACCAGTATTGAATATCTCCTCTCGACATCGTTATGCTTCTTTTACATCCGTTATTTATGTATCTAAAATAATGTGTTATTTTATTTTACTGTTTTTGCGAGAACAGAAACCACTAAATAGACCTAAAACTAGTTAATATTAGTGATACCCATTTCAAAGTCAAAGTCAAATAATTTATTTCAAATCGGCCCATGTATAGCACTTTTGAAGGTCAAAATTTACAAAATATTAGAATTGATTCTAGTCGGTAGTTTTCGTCTCCACAAGGTAGTTTTCTTTTTTTTTTTTCTTTTTTTATTCCACAAGGTAGTTTTCGTATGGAGAAGAATGGGCAAGAAACTCCACCGTTACTCTTTTAAAATGTTTTACAATTGTTTGTATATGCATGTACATTAGTTAAATAATATTACCTATGTGTGAAGACGATGCACCTAGAATAAAATTACTATACCACAATAGGTAAAAAGAATTAAAAATGAAGCAACGACAGATAATTTAATATGTGATAGATACATGGTGCTCACATATTTTCAATAAGCTAATATTAGTACTAGTGAAAAAAAAAACCTTATTTCGCATACTGTAGTAGTAGTTATGTGGAGAATAACCCTAGAGCCTAGTTTCACAGTAAAAGATGATAATGTTTACTGGCATAAAAAACTATTACTATAATTAGATTACTGTTGGTCTCTCTAAATCATACTGAAAACAGTATATTTAGAAAACTCATATAACAGCGCAGGGAATGGTGCTGCAGATTTGATCCCATAGTGAAAAGTGAAGAGAATTACATGTTCTAACGGAATATAACATTTTTATTGTTTGGCTAGCACTTTCATAATTTAGCCCAAAATTAATTTTCTCCTTTGAATTTGACGTATTGAACGATGTCATGTTTTTTGACAGGAAATAAATTGTTCATCGCCGTCAAATCATAGAAGTGCGTTAATATTTTTGAACGCTAAAACTACAAGCTATCGTTCATGTTTTCTTCCTGCAGCAGGTCTAATCCCTGGTTGAAAGTCCACCAGTTCATGTTCAGCTTTAACAACCACCAGGTTGCCAGCTCATTCAGCAGAGTTAATATGATCCCATCAAAAACATAAATGTGAAAATGGCAGCCAAGTTCAATAAATATGGTTGTCGACTTCGCCGACAAAAGAATTGAGATCTAAATGGGTGCCAAGTTCTGTAGATAATCCTGAAATTTATTTATAAGAACATGCAACTTTCTAAAATAAAATTAAAACACAAATTCTTGTTTTTTCTGCTATAACAATGTTTGCTATTTAAAAATATAACTTCTTAAATTTGAACAGTCGAATTATTTACACAAAGCACTTAGGATAAATTGAAGCTCAAGATTTGACTTGGCTAGTTTTTACATACAAATTATCTTACAACTTTATATTTGTCTACAGTGTCGTGGTGCAAAAGAACTAAAACAAACAGGGTAACTTTTTTATGCCGGTGTGCGTTACAGCTACGTCTTACACTCGCGCCACGTCATTATGCTGTAATTTTACTTTTCTAGTGTGCGTGCATTAAGCGGCTAACAGTTGGACGCTATTTTTTCATCGACTTTACAGCTTTGACTGTCTACCTAGGCATATTTAATTATTATTATTTAATTTTAAGTAGGCACTCAACATCAAATAAGTTATTCATGATGTGACCTGTAAGAAATTGGTACACTAGTCTATATGTTTATTCGATGTATCTCATATCTTTGTATCGGTGTACTCAATTGTTGGTGAGTCCAATAAATAAAATTAAGTGATGATATCTTTGTTCTTTATGTTATGCGCAAGTTACTGTTTCTTATTATAACTGTTTACAGCTTTGACTGTCTGCCTAGGCATATTTATATATTTATATTATGCGCAAGATACTGTTTCTTATTGTAACTGTAAGGTCGAAATATCTTCCTCCTCTAAAATGTCAGCTTGCTGGTAAAAACTAGCCAAGTCAAATCTTGAGCTTCAATTTATCCTAAGTGCTTTGTGTAAATAATTCGACTGTTCAAATTTAAGAAGTTATATTTTTAAATAGCAAACATTGTTATAGCAGAAAAAACAAGAATTTGTGTTTTAATTTTATTTTAGAAAGTTGCATGTTCTTATAAATAAATTTCAGGATTATCTACAGAACTTGGCACCCATTTAGATCTCAATTCTTTTGTCGGCGAAGTCGACAACCATATTTATTGAACTTGGCTGCCATTTTCACATTTATGTTTTTGATGGGATATCATTACTTTTTGTAAAGAAATTATTATTATTTGTCAATCAAACGTGATCTATAAAATTCTTTTTGCAAATATGCGTAGCAATATTGTGTAAGAATGTAGGTATTTCTTTCGTAACAATTGTTACAATTGTCCGCAATGATGTCAGGTCGCTGAGCCGGCGCGGTAAGTATTATTATTTAAAAAAACTTGTGCAGTCGGGGAGCCCCGTCAGGAAGAAAGTTCCTTAACTATTTACTATATTAAACGACAATAGTCCCTAAAACAATAACCATACGATCTATCAATTCAAAAACGTCTCAAGCACAGTACCAACCTACAAACTACCTTGATCATACCAACCTGAGGTTTGTAACAACGTTTTTCGAGATCAGAGAATGAATTAAATGAATTCACTACCGCCTAACATTAAGGACCAAGATTTTGACACGTGACACATCAGTTGACTCGACGGGGTGTTTTGAATTCAGTCATGAAATTCAGGAATTTACATCAACTTTTAGCATTCGAATCAAAAATGTATAGTTAGCTGTCAAATTATAAGACGCTGGAGATCAGCGCCATCTGAAGTGAGCAAGTGGCAGTTTTTAACACTATTTGAAAATTTTTCGTCATGACTGTCATTTTCGGGAGATAGTGCTGATATCGAATTAGATGGAAATTCTGGATTTTAAGATGGCGGCTATTCCAAATAATAATAATATTGTAGATCAATTCTCATAGACATCAATTGCATGCCGATTGTAAACTTGATAATCAAAATCCGTAAAAAAAACGGACCTCTTAATTTCGTCAAGTTCGTCTGTCCGTGTGTCCGGATGTCATACAGGCATTTTAAATAAAGAAAATTTAAAAAAAGGTGTATTTTTAGCACCGTTAAACAATGGTGTAGTGAAATTACGATAAACATAATAGTGGGGGTGGCATTCTCCATACCTACATATAACCGAGAGATGAAAAAAATCTATGCATATAAAGCGTGTATAATATTGTTGGATCTCATAATTAAAATGTTAAAGATGTTTCTAAGTGACTTTGCTTTTGACGTCAATAGTTTTTGAGATACAGTTTATTTTCGGTTACAACCGCAGAATTAACTTTGTTTTTTATAGTTTTTTTCGAGAAACACAAACTTATTTTTGCAGTCGATAAAATTGATACTATGCAATGTTTATGCGTAAATATTCATCCCAATTACGGAACCCTTCACTGTGCGTAGTCCAAGATACACTTGGGCAGTTTTTTAAATTTCATTTTGAAACTACCTCAAAAAAAAAGCAATTTCTATTACTCGAGTTAGATTATCCTATTAAAAACAAATACTACCAAACTCATACAACTAACAAAAAATATAGACGTCATTTAAAAGTGTTTGCGGAATACCTACCTAATTTATAGAATTAATTTAACATCATTCCCGAACAAAATTTTCTTGCCTACCTAAAAAATGTATACTAGGCATTCTGTAGCAAACTATCAAAAATAAAATCCTACCAAAGTCATACAACTAACAAAAAATATAGACGTCATTTAAAAGTGTTTGCGGAATACCTACCTAATTTATAGAATTAATTTAACATCATTCCCGAACAAAATTTTCTTGCCTACCTAAAAAATGTATACTAGGCATTCTGTAGCAAACTATCAAAAATAAAATCCACATTAAATAATTGTCCAATAAATTAAAAATAATTTTGAACAACGTTCCGAATTTAAATTCAAATGTAGAAACAATTCGGCGCGAAATTCAATAAATGAGGTAAGTATCTATCCACGTCCTGTCTGTTGACTCGTTTTATATTGAATGTCCTAAAAACGATTAAAATTACACTAGAAAAGTATAAATAATTATTTTAAACAATGCTTATTGTATTTAATGCTTAAAACAATTTTATTTAAATTTTCAAGTATAGATTTCAGACATTCGACATATACCTAAATTAATCGAGACAATCAAAATTGAAAAAAAAAAAAACGTTTGGCATAATCGTTTTCGCACATCATTACAATAAAAAAAAAACAATGATCGGCGATTTTTAACACAAATTGAGTAGTAGTAATGAATATTACGTGTTATTGAACGTGTGTTCGTATAATAAGGGCATTTTCTAGTTGCTTATAATATTTTTAATCATATTTGTCACATTTTAAATCATATCTACATGTGTATGAGTGTTAATTGTGAAAAGTTAAAATGTAAACACGCACGATTGGCGCGAAACTTCGACTTTGATAATAAAAAACTTCATTACCACTACTTATTTAACTAGAACAATGGATGAATTTGTCAAATAATTAAATGTTGTAATAGTCACTGTCCTTGTGGTGGAGTTTGGATGTTCGAAATCCCCAATTTTTATGTTTTTTAGCCTCGACCTCGACTGTCATCAAAATGGCGATTGTTGCATTTACAGACTTGCAATTTTATAAAGGTAAATTAATAATCTTGCGCGCTAAATATGAAACATTTAATGGCATAAACATTATTTTAGCCAACTTTCTTAATTAAAGATGAATAATCTTATTGGTAGCAGCATTTTCAGCGCTTCTATAGGAAGGTTTACTCTAACAAATAACACAACAATAAATACTAAAAACATTTTATTTCTCATAGAATTTAAAACGGCTTCAGCTTCATTCTCATAACTTAGTCACGGTATGAAAGCAGCGTAGGTACAGTAGGTGGTAGGTGTACGCTTTCCCACGAAACAGTAATAAGCAATGATGATCTCTTAAACGATTTGTCCTATTTTGCTCACTTATCAATAATTATGTACACCAAGTCCTGCTGCTCACACGTCACGATTTGATTCTGGCCCTAACCAGATCATTGTTTTGACCTAAGGGTAAATCTCTTAAACTCTAGGGTGGCTCTGTTTTTATCATCACTTGCTTGCCTATAAACATCTCTGGTAGCAGCCTCTCTCAATAAGCATGACAAATTTTATCCAAATGTATGACCCAGAAAGTAAGAAAGTACTTCTTATTGTTGTTTATTTACTTTTGTTTAGTACCTAATTATATCACTCATAATAATTCTGCCATTTTAAAAACACTAACCTGATGACTTCTGTGACTTGCAATTGACATGCCACATGCAAAACATAATATGCTTAGATTTCCATGAGCAAGTAATACTTGGGATAGAGTTGTAGATAATATAATCAATAATTTCAAGTCTTGCAATAACACATGTCATCGTCATACCTGAAAAAGGTAAAAAAAATCAGTGTATTTACATATGTAATATAATTACATCATACTATAGAAATTTACAGCTGACGACGCGCGACGTACCCCTGACTGAACATAGGCCTTCTACTAAGGCTGCTAAAATCAATGAGGTTATACAATACGCTAAAATAGTGAAAGGTGAACGGGTGTTTACAACAAATATTTAAAGAACTTATTAAACTTACCCAGGGCCATGGAAAGATAAGCAATAGTTCGTCTGGCTTCAATTTAAATTAACAGTATTAAATCGTAACGTAATTTAACTATAAAGTAAATACGGAAAAATAAATTCAAATCAACTTAAACAAACAGCCAACAATGCCATTGATCTGACAGATATTTTTTTGACAGTTTGACATTATGCATGGTGTCAATGTTACCAGGTTTAATTATTTTGGTAATCGATTGACGAAATCGATTGGCTGATTAGCAGTGATCGGAGTAGGTAGATTGATTTTACGTAGGTACTCGCATCATGAATAGTCATAGAAATCATAACATGGATAAGCCTTTTTTCCGGGATTTCATTTTGGTACTTACGGGATTTAATCAAATATTGTTAAAGTAAGGCTTTTTAAACTACTACTTTAGAAATTTATAGAATGCGATAGATAAACATTTAAAATATATTAAATTATTATATTGTTTACAGTATACCTATCCTTTTCTTGGAGTCCGATCACCTATATACTATTAAAAAGATAGCAAAAGGGTTAAACATTTCTTATTCATATTGATGTATTCTTTATTTTACACATCACAACATTTGAAATTCCTTAAAAAAATCTTAATAATTTCAAAATCCCGGAATCCCGGAGGCATATCCATACTAATATATACGTGCCAGTTCATTGACACCAAATCAATCTACCTACTCCGATCACTGGTGATCAGTTTATAAAATAACATTACTGTCTCGAAACACTTTTAAGTTTTTGAGTATATTCAGACCAGATAATATTTTAATTATTGTAAAATCATAATTTTACAGTATTTGAGTATAATTAGAAACATAGAACAATAGAGCATTTGAAACATACTCGTGTAGTGGATACTCCACGTACTCCATGTGGGTTAGAATCGATTTTTCAATCGATTACAAATTATTTGCTTGGAATAGTCTGTCATTTGGCAACATTCAGGTTAGGATTGAATGGCGGATGTACAAAATTACAATTAGTCAACCAAATAAATATTAATTAGGTTCTCTAATGCTAGCAGAAAGAAATTAAAAAAAAAAAGACTTAACTTGAAAAAAATACGACATAATTTTTGATAAATAAGCTTTGACACAGTACCATACCGTGGGCCTGCTTTCGAGAAATCTCCTTTCAACTTTATAGGTCATCCGGAAGTGGATTAAAGGTTTTTGATGACCATGGCTATGTAGTTGATAAAAATGCCGATTTTTAGACGTTAATATCTCAATAACCGTTTGAGCTTTATTTATGAAATTTGGAGTTCTAGTTAATCTAAGGGGTTTTAATAAATAAACCAAATTTCATGTGCTAATGTTACATAGATTTTGAGTTATTAAGGGGTCAAAAGTGGCTCCAAATGGTTCGTGTAATATAACACACTGCAGCCGTGTCTTGCCTGGAACTTGGCTCGACACGCTATCGCGTGTCTAGATACGTGGTGGCTCTCTAATAATTGTTCGTAACAATATGAAATTTAAAGAACGTAAGGACATTGTGAGCCTCTCTGTTGAGCGAGTTATTGAAATAGCTTACATTAAGCTTGAGCAGTTCATTGTAATGAGCGTGTACAGGCCCCCATGTGCTTCATATGATATTTTTGAAAAATATATGGAAGAAGTATTATTAAAGACTTGTAACAGTAATAAAACAGTTTTAGTCTGTGGAGACTTCAACATTAATATACTGGAAAAATCTGCTGTAGTAAATAAATTTATAACTTTATTAAAGTCATATAATTTGTACAATACATTCTTTGAGCCGACTAGAATAACTGCCACTAGTGCTACCTGTATTGACAACATTTTTACAAACCTAAGACCTTCCAGCCATGTAATTATAAATGAGTTAGACTCTGATCACTGTGGCCAGTTAGTCACTTTCCCTCAGAAAACAGTCAGAACTCAAAGAAAACTTGTAAGTTTTGTTCCTGTAAATAAAAGTCGCTTAGGACAATTTAAAAATTATTTAATCGAAAAACTACCGGGTTTGCCTTATCATAACGACCCGGATCAAGCTGCTGACCTTTGGGGATTATCAGTACATACCGTGTCCTCAATAATTGATGTTATTTCACCCTTTTTAGCAATCGTTTTTAACTCTTGTATTGCATCTGGTGTATTTCCTGATCTGATTTAACTTAGCAAAGTGATTCCACTGTTCAAATCTGGCAGCACAACTGATCCCACAAATTGTCGGCCTATTTCGATATTACCTACATTGAGCAAAATCTTAGAAAAATTAATTTTAATACAAATGTTAGGACATTTCAATGCACATAATTTATTTCATATGAAACAGTTTGGTTTTACTAAGGGTCGTTCAACTACAGATGCGGGCGTGGAATTACTGAAGAACATATTCGAGGCCTGGGAGGAGTCGCAAGATGCTCTTGGCATTTTCTGTGACTTGTCCAAGGCATTCGATTGCGTACATCATGAAACACTCATCAGGAAACTGTACCACTATGGTATGAGGGACAAGGCTCTTGACCTTCTGACTTCTTATCTGAACAACAGAATTCAGAGGGTCGATGTTAATGGCAAGAGATCTGCAGGATCTGCAGTCACCATGGGCGTTCCGCAGGGTTCAATTCTTGGTCCTTTCTTGTTTTTAATTTATATAAACGACTTACCTTATCACATAAGGGATAATCACAAGATCGTATTATTCGCAGATGATACTTCCCTCATTTTTAAAATCAAACGTCAGTTAGTCAACTTTGAATAAGTTAATGATGCACTCTCTAAAGTTGTGCATTGGTTTAATGTAAATAATCTTCTCCTGAACGAAAAAAAGACTAAACTCATAAAATTTTCAATGCCAAATGTCAGGCAGCTATCTACCAATGTTCAGGTTAATGGAACAGAGTTGGACCCTGTTGAGTCGACAGTTTTTCTTGGAATCACTATTGACGGTAAATTACAATGGGGCCCACACATAGAAAAATTGTCAAGAAGGCTAAGTTCGGCCGCCTATGCTGTTAAAAAAATTAGACAGATAACTGACGTAGATACAGCCAGAATTGTTTATTTTAGTTATTTTCATAGTCTTATGTCATATGGGATTCTTCTCTGGGGAACCTGTGCGGACATTAATAATATCTTTGTTCTACAGAAAAGGGCTGTTCGAGCCATTTACAATCTAGGTCCAAGAGATTCCCTTAGAGAAAAATTCAAAGAAATAAATATTCTGACTGTAGCCTCACAATATATTTTTGAAAACCTATTGTATGTGCACAAAAATATATCAAATTTTAAGAAAATGTCCGATATTCATAGTTTAAATACCAGGAATAAACACAACCTTGCTGTACATTGCACACGTCTCCACAAAGTAGGCAAATCATTCATGGGTCAATGTATACGTTTTTACAACAAACTCTCCATTGACATTCGAAACTTACCCATTACACGATTTAAAATCTGTATTAAAACCAAACTTTGTAAAAAAGGGTACTATACAATTTCAGATTATTTAGAAGATAAAAAAGCTTGGGATTGAACTGCTGGCTCTGCTAAGCCTTGTGATAAAACCATAAAACTAGACATTTTAATTATGTAAAATCAATTTATACCAGTTTTATAAACACATTGACATTGTTGAAAATTCTATTCAAAATGACATGATTACTTTGTAAAGTATTATATTATTTTAACTATTGTGAATGTGAGGACTATGTGGATATTGTTTTTATTTGTCTGCTAGTTTTAGTGATGGTTTGGCAGTTTGAGTAGTTTATGCGGCCTACCCAAATGTCCTTTCTTTGGTATTGTTCGTCGAGTTGAGCTCCTTAAGTTCTGAGTTGAGCTCCACGATTACTGACAAATGCTTGCACTGACTGGACAGGTCCACTCAAATCTGTGTGGTTCTTTCCTCAAAAGACCTTTTCAGACACTTATCTACATGGTCCTCATATGGCCTGACCAAGATTATGTCTGGACTTTAAAAGAGACTGCGACCTCTGAGTTTGTTTCGGCCTTTCTTCTCAGAGTAGTCAGATAGGAAACGCCGAACTCATCTAGCTTATTTTTAATATTTTTTTATATGACGTGTAAAAGTGATTTCGATATCCTATTTACAGAATAAACAATTTCATTTCAGTTCATTCCCTAAACACGAAATCCGAAGATTCGGCCAAAATTACGTGCGAATTAGTTTGGGGCTCGATCTAAGAATGAATGACAACATGATTTAACAGTCTGTTGTCCTTACACCCAATATGTCTTTGCCCATTCAAAAAAGTTAATTATTCGGGTGTAGTCGCTGGTTGAGAGCAAGAAAGACCGATCGCGGCGCAGCCACAACTAGTGTTTGTTGTACCACTCCTGCAATCGAGGATTTTTGAGCTGCAGTGCTCACCAGCCTCATGCATATTTTCCGGTTGGAACCACAGACATCGAGGGAAAAGGAGCCAAGGTCTAATCAGTGCCAAAAGAAGAGCGTAGCAGTCGAGCAAGACTGCAAATTTTTATTCCGACATCCTCCAGGTACCCGCGCTACAAAAGGAATTCTCTAAAAGGCCAAAATTCTGGGTTGAGGACCCAGAATTTTGGCCTTTTAGAGAATTCTGAAAATTATTTTCGGATTTCTCTAAAACGGTTTACAATAAGGTCATTAGATGGCGCTACTGTACACCGCTAGATCGCGTTGTCGATGACGTTTCTCTGCAAAGACATGACTTTGAGCCGGGTTGCGTCACAGATGTACAACCGGAAGTCCACTTGCCATTTGCGAATTGAGAAATTCTATGAGGTCATCATTTTCCTCCACATCAGTATTAATGGAGGTGTATATCACTTCAATCCCTTCAATTTGTGAGAGAATACTGTGGTTGATCGCTGCAACTTGATCATTTTCGGAGTTAAAATGGAAACACGCCCAAGAATTCTCTTGGTACGGTATTTAATTGATGTCCCCGTATACCAGAAGAATAAGATCTTCTAAAGTGGGATCTACTCTACCAAGAGTGTCTGGTAGAGTGCCTTAACCAACTTTTAGAAGAACATCGGAGAATTCTTGAGTATTTGAATTCCCGCCAAGCCGAGCTCGCATGATGATGGTCAAGCGCAGTCTATGTACTCTCGAGAGTACAAAGACTGCGCTTGACAATCATCAACTCGACTCTATGGTCTATGGTCGACTCTATGGTCGACCATAGAGTCGACCTTTTCAAGTCAGGACTGTAACACCACCCATCATGTCTTGGTTCCTGTGGATGTCCTGCAGGGTTCTGTTTACAGCTTCCACTGCTTTCCTTTTTGCCATAATGCATTCATTTCATACGATGAAGCGCAATCCCTAAGCACACATCCCTTGTTACTGTTGCGTGACACCCCACAAACAGGCGTTTCGTTGCTCTCTAAATCGATGGGAATCTTAATTTATTCGAAACGTATTCATGGCACAACCAAGTAAAAAATCGTAAACCCGTGAAAATATTGTTGCAAAAATGATCCAAATAAAATATTTTTAAATTTAAAAACCTACTTGTAATTCAGCGGCAATACATGGCGTGCGCTGTTTTGTCACCAGAAAGCAGTGTGGCAACGATTCCAAAAGATCCACACACAGATTTTAAAATCGCTAGGACAATCTGCTATCAAAATCTGTAAAAAATCCTTTTATTCCTATAGTCTTCAGCTATAAAATGATGTGGGGGCCTACCACGAGCTCTTATAGCAGTATTATTATAATCTTACTTTGACTTTTTGTACCATGACGTCCATAAAATAAGCTTATTGTAATGTTGAAACAATCTTATTTTGGTGACGTCACCTCTAAAAGTTCATTCAATTCGTACCACGACGTTACTTTTTTGACATTAAAACAATATTGCTAGTTGTCAAACTAGCAATATTGTTTAATATCAAATTTAGCAATCTTAAAAAAGTTTCTCGTACTCGACGGATATATTATTGTTTTGCAATTTATATTAAGAAAAAACATTTTCGTGTCATGTAAAGTTAGTAAAATGTATTTATTTACGTAAACTTGCCGAATGAATTGTATATCTACAGATTTTAGTACATTTGATTGTAGATTGCGAATGCATACGAAACATTTGAGTTTTGGAAGCGGATAACACAGAAAAATAAAAATTCCCAGAGTACCTCTAGCTGCCGCCCGGAAACCCGACTGCAAAATTAATAACAAAACACTAATCACTGAGTCTGACCACAATATATTGTTTCGAACTATCTTCGTCAAAACATTACACATTTCTTTGTTTTAAAACTTATTCACTGAGTAACCTTAACCTTCCCTTGATTCCATGTCGACTTTGTAGCCAGTTAGTTCATAAATTCATTAGCAAATATGTTAAAATAAGTTCAACCTTGTAGTAGTCAGTAGTAGTTATCCACTTGTAAACAAAAATATCGCTACATCGAGGCTGTGTTCAGAGTTACGCTGCAATCGATTAGAGCGTGCTAACACCCATACCGAATTAGTGTCAGCGCGATAACAACGTACTGTGAATCGTCATACAGGACGTCATAGTATGCGCCATCGTGCGATAACGCTGACCATGCCTTAAATGAATATCACCGTGAGCGCTGTCAAAATGACAGTTGTGCTGTTTTGTTTTGAGTTGCACCATATCTTTAAACTAACGTGGCATTTTGGAAATTGTGCTTCTGGCTACAGTCGTCACCTAATCAAAGAAGAAGAAATTTGTTATGTTTACTCAAAGAAATACTGTAATCCAACCATCTTGTGCAAGCATATCTAAATCGGTACGCAAAATATTGATGTGAGCGATTAAGGCGTAACTCCGAATGCGGCCCGAGTTTCAAATTTCGTTCTGTTCCGATTTATATCATGTAACAGCTTAGCCGTAGCTTATTTTTAATTTTTTCAATTGTTTTTCTTATTTTTCAAAGCCAAATCTTTTAATATTTGTGTCAATTTCATGGAAATTACTCATAAAAATTAGATTCTAATGCAAATTAATATTTTAAGTAAAAGAAAATAATATTTTGCTTCAAGACCAATACTTCGTAGTAGCGATTCGGACCAACGTGTGAAAGGGACAGCGCTATACAGTTCACATAGAGTTGTTTCTGTTCCACTATAGCAGGCAATAGACAAATTATACAAATAGTTCGTTCTTTCCCAGCACTAAGCAGGAATAAAACATTCTTGAACGATGAAGGTCATGGTACGAATATGAGTTATGTTATTGTAAGCATGAAACAAAACTCTCCTGAAATAAGATTGTTTCTTAAAAGATTGTGGTCGGCCCCCAGAACACAACCTTGAATGTTTTGTGACTGTAAAGTACTTGTCACGTAGCAGTTTCCCATAGCTTACAAAGTTTTCCTTTTTAACCGACTTCAAAAAAAGGAGGTTTCTCAATTCGACCGTATATATATATATATATATTTTATGTGTGTTCGCGGGTAACTTCGTCGTTTATAAACCGATTTTGATGATTATTTTTTTGTTGGAAAGGAGATATCTCAAGGAAGTACCATGATAAGGAAACCAGGATCTGATGATGGCATCCCAGAGAAATAGAGGGAACTCTTCAAATATTATAGGCAAACCTATAGCGGTTTGGATATTTTTTATAGTAACTCGTACAGTTGTTCTTGAAAAGCACCATTTGGTTAAGTGGAACTGATGATGAAGACCACAAATAGCCACCGGAACTACTAAATAATAAGTATTTCACGGGTTGCGATTCGATTACTTTAATATGGTTGCAATGCAATTCATGTTCGTCAAAATGCATATGGAGAAGTGGAGTTGATGGTGAAGTACCAGGAGAACTCCTCAACGATGAACGTCCCTGCATCGGGAAAAGCAATATTTTGTAAAAGGTGATGAGCAGTTGGCAATAGGCTAATGTAACTTAGACAAATTACAAATTGACCCACTAAAAAGCGAGAAATAAAAAAAAAATTACCAAAAAATCAACCGACTTCCAAAAAACTACTACATAGTGAAAAATAACTTAAATTTCGGAAGTCGGTAGCAAATAACGAAAATACAAAACCAAAGACACCGACTTCCAAAATTTAAGTTATTTTTCACTTTATAGTAGTTTTTTGGAAGTCGATTGTTTTTTTTTGTGAAAAAGTTTTTATTTAGTGAATTAAAACATTCTATGAACTTATTATATACCCACATAAGTAATAAAAAAAATCGTATAACAAAATGCATAAAAAAAGAAAAACAAAAAAAAACCATTGTTGGGAATCAAACTTACAACCCCATGTTTGCAAAGCAACCGTCCAACCGCTTAGTTAATAGGCCTGTGTCCAAAAATTTTATTTTCTGTCGTCTTGTATATAAAAAAAAATTTGAACACGTATTTTTCCTTTTTTGACGTAGGTAATCAAAAGATTACGGCGATACATAAAGTTAAAATGTGGCATGACGTCACGCCTTGCTAGATTTTATACGACGTTGCGACGTAACGAGCCCCCACTCCCCAACTTAAATGCGTGTTTTCTAAGTTATTTTTTATTAATATGATAAAGCAAAAAATACGTGTCTAGTATTTTTTATTATCTGAAAGACGGACTAAATAGATTTTTTTTTTTTTTACCTAGGCAACTACCCAATTGCTTTGTTGAAATTTATCTTAAATAGCCGTTCCTATATATTTCATGATTGACTGCTTAGTTCCATAAAGGTATAGCGTGATGATAATCATTCAAAAAGTTAAATCGAAAACCATCTATGCTTCTTATTATTAAGTACCGAAGCTGGTGAACACGAGCGACTATTGGGTCATAACATGGTTTGCCTTGGTTGTAAGAAATCTGTCAGAAAAATAAGACATCATAATATCAGTATGGGCTGTCCAATGCTGGCTGTCCTATTATTACAAAATACTAATTATGTGGTAAGCATTTTCCTGGCGGGGACAGACCGGCGAGATGTCGTGAAGAAAGCGGCGCCAGGAGCTGGCGTCGTGGCGCGCCTACAGAAATATTCAGAGCAACCAATAACATAGACGCACTTTTGCCTAACAAAAGTGTGGTCTGTTCTGTCAAGCCGTCCGAGGCGAACCAAATCGAGGGACCCTTTTTGAGGGGTCAATGTATGGCCAGCGCGGGCGAAGGGCGAAGCCCTGACCCCACTCGCCACGCCCCCTTGCGGGGGCGTCGCGACATCCCAACTCAAGGAATTACAATATACAAACCTGCCGTACGGCCGTCCTGCGCCCGACACGCACCCGCCTTGTGTGTGTGTTGAGCTTAATAATACTAAAACCATATCAGTTAACCGTAATAATTCACAACTGTTCGCTATTTTAAAGCGCCGTAAGTTTTTTAATAACAAAATCGATCGATCGATAGATCGCTGGCAATAAGTGTATAGATTATAATCTATACACTTATTGCCAGCGATCTCTCTGCTGTCTCTATCGTCTGTTGTAATGCCAAGTTCTATCAGTTTTTTATTTATAGCAATTGAATGTGTCAATATTCACGAATATAAAACACCAAAAATCTTTGATGTACATTCAATTCGATAACTGCCATGTCCTTTAAACCTTTGAAGGATGACTTCGTTGTCTGTCAAGCTCCTTTTTTAAAATAAAAAAATACGGCCATTTATGCCGCATATTTGGACACTCACACTTAAACCAGTCTATCCGGTACTTCCTGTTGGCCCAGCAGCATGAAGTTTCGCGAGAATTAACCGGTCAAGTAAAAAGGAAAATCCGAAAATTGGTAATTTATCGTTATATAATGAACGCCAAAGTACATTTTTTTCTGCAAGCTGGGATCAAAACCTCATAGGCCGTGTCTTGAAGTTACATTTTAGTCTGTATTTCATTAGTCTTAAAAGATTTTTAACATTTGAAAAGTTAAGTTTGTCCTTCAATCCAGATTTGGAAATTCGGGCAGCCGAGCAAGCACAGCTTTGAGACGGAACTCTCAGGGCGCAATCCTACTCACACTAGACCGAGTTAAAAAAAAAATAGTACCTACAGGTTTATATGATTCTAAATGCCTTTCTTAAAATACTAATTATTCGTTTTACCGTTATTGTCACCATTGATTTGTAATACCTACTCTTGCCGCCGTTGAACACATTAATTAATACGGGACCTACACTACATGTTAGAATTTAAATTGTAACAACTTTTGACCGAGTGGGCCAATTTTAATAAAGACTAAATGTTAATTCAAGATACTACTATGACTATAGACACAAAAAAAAACAATAACATGTGAATTTTAATATCATCCCCTATTTTACCCTCAAGAGGGATGATTTTTGAAAAACGCTGAAGGATGTCATCTTTATTTGTTACCAAAAGCATAAATTTAAATTTTCATAGCCCTAACTTAAAAAGTGATAGGTTTCCCATACAAACTTTCATCCCCTATATCCCCCCTCTTAAGGTTATTTTTGAGACAAAAAGTAGCCTATGTCCTTCCTCGGGATGCCATGCCATCTGTCTCCGTGCCCAATTTTATTGAAATCCGTTCAGTGGTTTAGGCGGGAAAAGGAAACATACAGACAGACAGACAGAGTTACTTGACAGAGGTTAATAGGTCATTATCTTCATTCCAAATAACCTTTCTTGTAAAAGTACATCGAAGTTTTTATTTTTCACTTTTTAGTGTTGTGGTACCTACCCCACACAAATTCGAATACCACTACCTGCTATGTAAATAACAGTGACAGAAAGTTATCATATCATCCACATACTAAGTGGGAAAAAATACGTATTATTGAAGCTAACTCAAAAACTACCCAAGTAAAGTTAATAAAAATTATGTGGGACCACCTCTGAAGTATGATCTACCAAACAAAAAAAGAATCATCAAAATTAATTAATAATTGGCGGAGTAATCGCGTAACAAACTTGGAGTCTTTGGAAGTCGGTTAAAAACTAGAAGCCCAGGTAGCACGAGCAATTTAATGTTTTTTTTTCGCTTACTGGATTTTCAACGCACTGCTCAGCACCGAGAGTTGGAAATCCAACAGTATTTTTTGACGCGCTGGGATGTACTCTGTTAGATTCTCAATGCTCGGTTCTACACCGAGACTTCAAAATCCAGTGCGCAGTAAAATCCCGCTGCGATATTTTTAAGCCCGTGCGAACGTGGACGAAAAGGTACGGAACCTACTTTACAAAACCTCTGCTTTTAATCTCCATGAATAGAACACCGTTAACCCTGAAACACTCGGCACGATTGTTATTAACCTATTAAGTTACATGGCTACTTATGGGCAGTATACGTGATTGTCCGTGCCTTAGTATTGTATTGCTGAGGTAAAACACGTCTTATCTACTATATAAAAATCTTGAATTCATTCAGATAACGCGCAGCCCCGAGCAAAACCTCGTTTTTCTGCGTTTTTATTCCTCTTGGTCGGATCCTCTACTGTGTAGATACTTACTATATTATAGGGTAGATTTTTCAATCGACTGATAGCCATAGTAAGAAGTAGTATGTACCATATTTATATTAAAATGTATATTTAAAAAGAAAATACAGGGTTATTGGTTAAACGTCGACAATCTGTTAAGGGGACGTAGGAGAGCTCATTTACAACCAAATAACCCCGGTTGACCCCTGTGCCAATGTCATTCTTTTTTGAGTAATTTGACGTTTTATATTTTAAAATAAAAATATAAAATGCCAAATGACTCGAAAATTGTTGACATTTGCATTGGAGACCAAAGGCATAATTTGGTTGTAAATGAGCTCTCCTACATTGTCGGCACTCCGTTAAGGGGTTAACGGATTGCCAACGTATAACCAATAACTCTGTACATATATAAACTTCATTCGAGAATTATATTTGAAATTTTGACAGTTGTTCTATACAAATACTTTAATCCTTGTCTAGAAGACATTATTAAGGCGATGAAAAAATCAACCCAAGTTAGTATAGTGTTGTGTGTTGTGTTGCTTTTTTCCTTTTGCCCGTTTATGGAGAAGTAATTGCTAGTACTTGGCGCACTTTTCCCCATCTTAACCTCTTCACGACAAGGCAGGTCTGAAAAAAAACTGCAATAGGTAGGTAGTTCTAACAAGTGAAATAAATCATAGCAATTGCAATGCCTTGTAAATAGAAAACTTTGTCGTATTTTTTTTAATAATCAGAACATGTCTTGTCTTTCACAATGACACAATAAAATATACATATTGGTTTTTTCTATTACTTTATATATTACTAGCATTATTACGTGTCAGAAATTATACCAAGGGAACGTAGGGACTACCGGGACAAAAAGTATCCTATGTCCTAACCCAGGTCATGGATTATCTGTGTGCCGAATTTAATCCAAAAACGTTTAGCCGTTTTTGCGTGATGAGTAACAAACATGTAAACTTTCACATTTACATGTAACATATTAAGGATAATAATGATATTGTTATAAAGGTATAGGTATAATTATTATTGTTTTTATATGTCTGACGAATCTCGGGACCCTGGGGTCCCAGATCTTTGGAAGGCGTACGAGGGGCCGAAGCCAACTCGCAGAGGCCCCAGGAGACATTTTTAAGTGTTGAGGCACCAACCGACGATTATCCCTGTTCGCACTACCCAAGGACAACCCCCGGTTGGTTTATAATTATATTTATCATATAAGTGTATTCTAACCTATGTATGTACTTGTGTAGTTACCTATGTTATCAATAGTAAATTATATCGCATTTTATTTAATAAGCTATGTAAATTAATTTTGATTTTGTCTACACCTACTTATTTCATTTAAAATTATGATATTTTTTTAATAGAATTTTTTCTACATGCAAATGCACCTACCATGTTATTTTATTTGTTTTAATTTTTTTACCAATTTGAATACTTGAATCAACTCTATTACAGTCTACAGCAATTCGCTGAATTTAGACCACTGCAATTCACACCCGAGAGGTTCTACTTAGGGTGTAAAGTCTGGTCGTGAGAAGTCCTTTATTCAAGGAATTGGCTTAGGTAACGAAGACCCAAGAAGCCTTAGGCCAGGTTCCCACTTCGCCGGACCGGCAGATTTAACTACCGGAAGAGCCAGTGGCTAAAGAATTTAAATGAAGCTGTTCACGTTATGCCGGATCCGGCAAAAACACCGAGCTCGGCATTTTAACCCAGCGATTTGTCACTGCGAAGCGCCGGTAGAACACTCGGACCGGAGTAATGTGAACGAGTTTGCGCCCGTATCTACGTATGTCCCCCGCTGTGTGCGCACAGGTCCGAATTCAACTGAGGTGAGTAATACTTGACTGTCCGGTTTTCTTGTGGAATCCGGTGTAATGTGAACACTATTGTCCGGGAGCCGGTTTCTGGCAAATCCACCGGTCCGGCATAGTGGGAACAAGCCCTAAGTCTCAGAGAACGTTCCATAAAACCATTTTAAAACGAAGACTGCCTTCACAAAATTACAATATCACTTTCTTTATCTCCCACAGTCCATGAATGGAACACTTACTCAACGTAAACCTCAATTTAGCACAATAAAAAAACAACTCCCGACAAATTATTAAATATTCCTAAAATCATACCTTGCCGACAGGTTTTTTTACGTTAAGCAAGGAGAAGATATCCTGCCTCGTTGGTCTAGTGGTCGCAAGCGCTACTGCTGAGCATGAGGTCCTGGGTTCGATTCCCGGGTCGGGCAAAGTGTTATTGGGTTTTTCTATCTGAAATTTCTCAGTAGCAGCTCGGAGTCTGGATTTGTGCCCGGTTGATGGCAATAGGCTCGCCCCCTATTACATGGGACTTAAACATAACTGGCGAAATGTGGGTGTACCTGCTACAGGGACACCTCTGCCCAACCCTTCGGGGAAACAAGGCGTGATGTTATGTTATGTTAAGATATAACCAAAATTCACAGGGCTCATGCAGAAGTGCCACAGGGAAGCGTGCTTGGTCCGATACTCTATCTGATTTTTACTTCAGACTTGCCCATGACAGACGGTGTCGTGATCGGCACTTTTGCTGATGACACAGCAGCCTTGACTGCCCATGATGAACCGGCACAAGCAAGTAACATACTTCAACGCTCCCTAGACAACATCACGGAATGGCTAACTACCTGGCGGATTAAAGCAAATGAGACGAAGTCAGTACAGGTGACCTTTACAACGCGATGCGAAACTTGTCCCCCTGTGTCACTTAACAGGGTTCAGTTACCCCAAGCAAATGAAGCCAGATACCTTGGACTTTATTTAGATCGTCGTCTTACCTGGAAAAAACATATTTTCACAAAACGAAAAGCACTGGGGATCCAACTCAGGAAATTATACTGGTTACTTGGCAAAAAATCGCAGTTGTCGCTGGGAAACAAACTACTTTTATACAAGTGTATCTTGAAACCTATCTGGACTTACGGAGTCCAACTCTGGGGAACAGCCTCCAACTCAAACTTAGAAATACTCGAGAGGTTCCAGTCCAAAATGCTGAGGATAATTACTAATGCTCCTTGGTTCATAACAAACAAACCAACAATTACACCACGACCTTGAAATCAGAACAGTTCAAGAAGAGATTAAACACTCAATGAAATCGTACAGGAACAGACTGGACAAACATCCAAACTTACTAGTTACGCACTTAATGAATAATAATTCAACATTCAAAAGGCTAAAACGAAAGTCCCCTAGAGATTTATAGGGAATATGATACGTAAAGGGCGCATGTCGCTGGACTGACTGCCCTTCAAGACAATGAATAAACTCCTAACCATATGCTGAATGTTCACACGGAACAGATTGCAAGAAAACGAGGTAAAAAAAAAAAAAATAGCACAAAATAAACGCTCAAAAAGCACTAACAGAGCGTTGTGCCAGGTTTTGGCACGTCCATAGCCATGGCGACGTGCCAGTAGCTAGCCGGTAATTGTTGTCATTTGTGCTGCAATTGCCATTTCGCTGTCACTTCACGCTCTGGTGGTTTGGACAAGCCAGTTGTTTTATCATTCGTTACCTGATAGTTAGTTACCTTTGGAACAATTAAATGATAGTAAGTACTCGTTGGTCTAGTGCTAGCGCTGCTATTGAGCACGAGGTCCTGGTTTCAAAGTATTGTTGGGTTTTCGCATCTGGACATTCCACGTTAGCTCATAGAGAGGATTAGAAAAGAGAAAGGGATGCCTCGGCCCTGCAGTGGGACAGCGCAAAATATCTTCTTAAGACAAGAAACAAATGTTCTAAGTAGATTAACCTTAAAAAACAATATTGCTATTATAATATGTCTATATAGATTGTGGTAGCGGAAAAAAAAAATGTTAATCTTGAACATATTATTTCTCAGAACTTGGTTGTTACCAAAAAATGTTTTGAAAAAAAACATCCTAGTGTAACATAGTTTAGTATACACTACTACTACATACCCTACTCCTACTATAGTTATCAGTTGATTGAAAAATAGACCCTAAAAGACAGTAAGTATAATAGATTTTAATTCAGGTTCAAGTAAACACAGATGAATGAAACGATGTTCGCCTTTCAACTTGAAAATTATAGGGTAAGTAACTACTAAGTATACTAAAATGCTCAAATGATTTGTTTGCATAGTTCGACTCGCTTGTAGACGTTACTCATTTTATCCCTTTATCGTCAGCTTCAAAATTAACATCACACTCACGCAACGAACACAAATAAAACAACCGATAAAGTACGTACAGTCGGCTAAATTAAAATGTGTACGTGTATGGAGTGATAATGGCGCGGCGCAATATGGCGGCATTTCGTGATGACGTCATCGGGAAGGGGTCCTTTCTCGTTATTGCACGTATATACTGTGCTGCCGTCGGATGATTTCTTTCTGTTTGCGGAAATGTGGTTTTCAATTTTTCTGCGTTTTCAGGGTTCCGTACCAAAATGGTAAGAAGGAACCCTTATGGTGCGACTAAGTCTGTCTGTCGGTCTATCTGTCACAGCTGGATATCTCAAGAACTACTAATGCTATCAACTTGAAATTTGGAATAGTTTTAGGTGACGTTTGCCCAACTATTTTACAATTAAGAAAGAATTAAAAATATTTATATTTTTATTGCAACAGGGACTGGCCTCCTAATTTTTCCTTCCTAATTCGTCCTCCTTTTTTTAGGCCTTTTAATTTTCGACTATTAACTAAAATGTTTAAAAAATACCGTTCCCCCCTTATCTCCGAAGTTTGCATACAGAAAAATCTGAAATTATTCGTGGTGATACAGGTTTATGTAAAGATAAACTACCGGAAAAATAAAGTAATGTCTCTAAATAGAATTTTTTTTCAAAAATCATTACCTTAATGAAAGAAAAGAAAGAAAAATGCGTTTATTGGCATTACATCAGAGAATATACACCTTATAACTATAAATAAATTAATAGTTTAAAAACATTAAGGCCGGTTCCAACGGTGCGCGACATTGTGGACGCACATGCACCGGCCCGCACGGCGCACGACCACGCATCGCGCACGAAGGGTCTTCCCACGGTGCGCGATATCGCGCACGCAAGCGCACCAGCCCACACAAACATCTGCATTTTTTGTACCTACGTTGTATGCAAATAAATAATTATACTATTCTATTCTATTGTACACACCATGCCTTTTCCGACGGCGCGTGTCGGTCTGTGTGGGCCTTGAGATTCGAAGCCACATTTAGCATTGTTCCGTCAGCTTTGGTGGATGCTGACTATAACTTCACATTTGTGGATTGCGGATGTTTTGGTAAAATAAATAATGGCGGTGTTTGCAGAAATACAAACATTTGTATTTCTGCAAATGTATGTATTTCTAGATGTATAGATTTTTTTTTAAAAATGAACTGTATTTTCCAGCATCAACTAATTTGCCCTTCAAGGAGGAACCACTTCCCTACGTGTTTGTGAAATAGTGCATTTGCTCTGACTGAAAATATGACAATTCAAAAGTACAGTAAGCGCTCAAAAGTGCATTAGCACGCTAAGAGTCGTATTGCTGTGAACACGCAGTATAGCTCGTACATTTGTATGTGTAAGCAACACGATACACACACCACAGATAACGCAGTTTTGCACTACACGAAACAACAATATATTTCCGTCGCTTTAAACATGCTAGCACACACGCATTATGCGCGCGACCTTGACCAGTTTATGGCATTGCTAAAATTCGATAGTAACTTAACAGGTGCAGATAGCAGAAAGCGTTAAGCGTTGGTATGGAATTCAAACTGCCTCAGGTTCTAATCTCGTAAAACACAGTGCGGTTTTTTGCAAATATTATTATTTTTGTTTTCGATAATAATATTTTTTAAATATTGCTGCTTTTTTATGTTGTTATTGCAATAAAGGTTTTAGAATAAAAAATGCGTGATATATGATAACAAAATTAAAAAAAATATGTTTATTCGTTATATTTATTTTACATAAGTTAACACACTGCTACAATTATTTATCATTACTTCAGCTGAATAAGATGTGAAATAGATGTCAAGAAACTTAGAAGCAGTTTGTATTATTTTGACATATTTAAATTATGAATTATTTTAAATTTTTAATGGATTTTTTCACCATAAATATTAAGCTTTGATCATGGTCGAAGTAATTAAGTAATAAATAAGAATATTAGACTACTTAAAATGTAAAAAACTACTTACAGAATAGGTAATTTTAAGGTTAAATATGGGCAGTTTGTTTATATTTTATATGTATTAATTATTTTACATTTTATTTGACTTTAGTAAATATTGGTTGTTATTGAGGTTAAAGCTTAAGTATTAATTTTCTTTACGAAAAGAAGATTGAAACTAAACCTCAAATTTTAATCCTAAAATAATACTATTACTAAAATAATATTAAACAATTTCGGTATATCTGCAAGAAATACGACAAACACCCTATTGAAACGTGCTTAAAAAATCCGTTACCACAAATTCATGCAATAACGAATCTGTTGTTTATTAAGTTGGTACGGTCAATATTTTAAGGTCAAAAACGGTTTTCTAGCTGGTCTTCAGTGATGCAAGCTTTCAGAGTGCACGGCGAACGGTTCATAATGACGTGTTTTTAATAATTCAGCAAAATATCTCGTTGGTATGAAACCATTTGTTTCATTCATCATTTGACGTCGCTGCTACTCGATAATAAGCCCCTTCCTCATATCTCTTAACCCTCACAGTATTTCTCTAGAACAAAGAAAAACATTGTTTTTATTACACATAATACCTTATTATTTATTATTCACTAATCGAATTAAACCTCACAATGAATTTAAAACTTTAAAGGCATCTTCTGTCTCAACAATACCTCTGTTCTATCAACAATACCCTTGATTAAGATTTATGTTTAGTAAAATATGAAATATATAAATGATAACACTCACACTTAGTCCGGTTTCATTAGATATTCACTTCACTTTTACGCAGCGCAATAATATTCTCTGATCTGATCTGATCTCTTCAATATATTTTATGCCTGCTTTTTGATAATAATAACCACAACACTGCGCTAAATACTCGTCACCAATATTATCCACGAACCAACAAAGTTCTATTAATTAAATACTCGTAACAAACTGCATCTACCCCACAGAAATCGAAATAATTTACTTAGTTTTTTGTGGTCTACCTGCTAAACTTTAATATTTATGTGAACAAGACGAATGAAACTAAAAACGAATGATGATTATTGAACTAGTCATTGGTTGCAGACAAAGTGAGTGTGTGTGTGTAATGTGCGTGTCTACAGTATTGTAACAACTTATAGAAGAAGGTCGTAAGCCAAACCGAAGCGTCAGTCTATTGCTTTGTGAGATTGCTCATGGACTTTTGGTCGGTACTGTACCTGTAATTGGTTTATCTGAAATAAATGCTTTGAGTTTGAGTTTGAGTTATGTTGAAGCCGTCTCCAGGCTAGGAGAAAATAAGAAATAATTTTTAATTGGCAATTTCCGGATACCTCATTAACGGCATAGCAATGTAAATGTCTATGAACTGCTCCCAAATTACGATTATTATTTTATTTTACTTTTTTACATTCTTCCTTGACATAATCTTTCATTTTTTGACATTGTATACCTACAATTTATATCTATAAAAGGAAAGGGTGACTAACTGAATGACTGACTGACTGATCTATCAACGCACAGCTCAAACCACTGAACGGATTGGGCTGAAATTTGGCACACAAGTAGATATGACGTAGGCATCCAATAAGAAAGGACTTTTGGAAAATCGACTTTCAAGGGGGTGAAAAGGGGGGATTTTGTTTGTATGAAAAATCTTATTCCTTGAGTTAACAAACTTGAAACTTGGCACGAATACTTATCTATGTAAATTATAAAGTTTTCCATTTTTAGTTTTTCTAAACTACCCCCTTACCCCCTAAGGGAGGAATGGGGGGTGTCAAAGTTTGTATGGAAGAATTTTAACGCGCGGTCTGATTAACTCGAAACTCAGTATTTAAACTAAAGACTGAAAATAAATAAAAACGTATATCAGTGTTTTTTGAAAATTTATCCCTGACGGGGTGAAACGGGGTATTAATTTTTACAGCGGAGGATTTTACTGTGAGGCTTGATTAACTTAAAAATTGGTATAAATAATCTGTAATATGTGAAATAATGGAAACGTCACAAGAGACTTTGCCAAAAATTATTATCACGCTATTTGCTATGGGGGATGAGCAATATTGCATTATGTTCGTATTCTTCTATAGTTTACCGCAAACTGTAAAAAGACTATCCAGAAGGTTAGAATATTGCAGATAATTATGATTTTAACCTTTTAAAAGATTATAATCACGCCATACCTTTATGGAGCTAATTAGTCAATCATAACACATACAGAGTGGATGTTGATATGGGGTAATAAAGGCAGGTACCTTGACCGTTGTCGCTATAAGAAAACGGTCTTAGGAGACTGTCCTTAACTTTTTGAAACATTTTGATCTGCATTCATAGATTTTAAAAAAAATTACAGTCAGCAAAAACATGGGCAATTTTCACAACAACTTTTTTGATGCCAGTCGATCCTATTTCTTATTACGAGGGTCAAAAAACTATATCGGGCCAACTGAGGTTTGAGTACGAGAAAATTCAGAAATTGCAAAAAACTTTCCAAATATTTCGTTGGAACTGAGCCTGAAAGGAGATAGAACAACACGAAATAATAATAAATAATATATCTATATTGATATTTTTTAATATCTATTTCAACTTGATACCTCCACGCGTTTCTGAGAAAAAGTATCTTGACAGGCAACGATGTCATCCTTTAAGGGTTTTCATTTTTCATTTTGAGGTACGGAACCCTAAAACAGATTTAATATCTGTTTGTTACCTTTCATGCCGTAACGGCTGAACAGATTTAGATGAAAGGCATACGGGTTAGGACATATGATGAGTACTCTGAATATCGGTAGTACGTTCCTGTGGGATATTTTCCGACCTTTACGCGTGCGAAGCCGCGGGCAAAAGCTAGTTTTCTATGTTGTTTTTATCGAATTAGACACAAACATAGCATCGCAAGAATTTACACAGCACGGGGCCTTAAATGGGTCCTTATTTTTATTATTTTGTTTATCTTTTAAATGTATTCTTTTCTTTTAGGTTTTTGTGAATGTGAGAACGTTGTAGGCTGTAGATTTGTGGACCGTTTTCTATTTTACTAAGTACCTGGTACTTGTTGATGGGCCTACACTGTCCTCTCATACCTATTAATACTGTAATTTGAAAACTTTGTAGAAACCATTTATTAAAAAAAAGTAACCGTGGAGTTTCTTGCCGGCTCTTCTCCATAGCTGCATAGGAAGCGACCAATTGGAACAGTCCACCTAGCTTCTGACGTTTCATAAGTGCCCTTGTAGGTTTATGTGAAATAAAACATTTTGAATTTAATTGTCATTTGTCTCGTGTTTGGAGAATAGTCGAAAACGTTTTCGGTATTATGTCGGATATTTTTAGGGTAGGTACTTAAGAAACCACTTGTATTGGAACCAAAAGTACTTATCCAATATTGTTATGAAGAGTTGTTTACTGCATAACTTTTTAAGGCAATCTAAAAATTCACCACGAATACGGGTACTTTTGATACTGAAAATGAAGGTGGATTGCATCCAGGCCCATGGCCAAATGATCCTGAAGGAAATACTTCCTTGATATCTATGGGGAATGTACAGTAAGCGCTCAAAAGTGCATAAGCACGCTAAGAGTCGTATTGCTGTGAACACGCGGTGTAGTCCGTACATTTGTGTGTGTAAACAGTCAGACGTCTGTGGTGTGAGTGCCGTATACACACTACAGAGTCACGGTTCGCGGGCGCCGCACTTATATTTCCATCACTTTTGTTAGCACGCATCATTCGCGTGACCTTGGCCAGTGTATTTCATTGCTAAAATTCGAAAGTAAATTATATGTGCAGATAGCAGAAGGCGTTAAGCGTTGGTCTTAGATTCAAGATGGCTAAGGTTCGAATCTCGTAAATCACATCGCTGTTTTTGCAAATATTATTATTTTTGTTTGCAATAATAATATTTTTAAATATATCTGACTATTTATTAATGTAATAACAACATTAATAAATAGGCAGATATATTTAAAAATATTTAGAAAGGGTTTAGAATAAAAAATGCGTGATATGTTATAATAAAAAAATAAATAATATTTATTCGTTATAGGTATTTATTTTACTTAACAAAGTGCTACAATTATTTATCATTACTTCACCTGAATAATATGTGAAATAGATGTCTAGAAACTTAGAAGCAATTTGTATTATTTTGACATATTTAAATTTTGAAATGTTTTAAATTTTAAATGGATTTTTTTCACTATAAATATAAAGCTTTGATCATGGTCGAAGTAATTAAGCAATAAATAAGAATATTACTACTTAAAATGTAAAAAATCTACTGACAAAATTGTTGATTTTAAGGTTCAGTTTGTTCATATTATTTAAAATTTTATTTGGCTTTAGTAAATATTGGTTGGTATTGAGGTTATAGCTTATGTATTCATTTTCTTTACGAAAAGAAGATTGAAACTAAACCTCAAATTTTAATCCTAAAATAATAATATTACTAAAATAATATTAAACAATTTCGGTATATCTGCAAGAAATACGACAAACACCCTATTGAAACGTGCTTAAAAAATTCGTTACCATAAATTCATGCAATAACGAATCTGTTGTTTATTAATTTGGTACGGTCAATATTTTAAGGTCAAAAACGGTTTTCTAGCTGGTCTTCAGTGATGCAAGCCTTCAGAGTGCACGGCGAACGGTTCATAATGACGTGTTTTTAATAATTCAGCAAAATATCTCGTTGGTATGAAACCATTTGTTTCATTCACCATTTAACGTCGCTGCTACTCGATAATAAGCCCCTTCCTCATATCTCTTAACCCTCACAGTATTTCTCTAGAACAAAGAAAAACATTGTTTTTATTACACATAATACCTAATTATTTATTATTCACTAATCGAATTAAACCTCATAATGAATTTAAAACTTTAAAGGCATCTTCTGTCTCAACAATACCTCTGTTCTATCAACAATACCCTTGATTAAGATTTATGTTTAGTAAAATATGAAATATATAAATGAAAACACTCACACTTAGTCCGGTTTCATTAGATATTCACTTCACTTTTACGCAGCGCAATAATATTCTCTGATCTGATCTGATCTCTTCAATATATTTTATGCCTGCTTTTTGATAATAATAACCACAACACTGCGCTAAATACTCGTCACCAATATTATCCACGAACCAACAAAGTTCTATTAATTGAATACTCGTAACAAACTGCATCTACCCCACAGAAATCGAAATAATTTACTTAGTTTTTTGTGGTCTACCTGCTAAACTTTAATATTTATGTGAACAAGACGAATGAAACTAAAAACGAATGATGATTATCGAACTAGTCATTGGTTGCAGACAAAGTGAGTGTGTGTGTGTAATGTGCGTGTCTACGGTATTGTAACAACTTATAGAAGAAGGTCGTAAGTCAAACCGAAGCGTCAGTCTATTGCTTTGTGAGATTGCTTATGGACTTTTGGTCGGTACTGTACCAAGAAGAACAACTTTTTTGAACACACAATGTTTTTAAGTTTAATATTACATAACATCACGCCTTGTTTCCCCGAAGGGTTGGGAGAGGTGTCCCTGTAGCAGGTACACCCACATTTTGCCAGTTATGTTTAAGTCCCATGTAATAGGGGGCGAGCCTATTGCCATCAACCCGGGCACAAATCCAGACTCCAAGCTGCTACTGAAAAATTTCAGATAGAAAAACCCAACAACACTGCCCGACCCGGGAATCGAACCCAGGACCTCAGCAGTAGCGCTTGCAACCACTAGACCAACAAGGCAGTCAATTTTAATATTCTTTACTGAAATTGCTATTGTTTTTATAATTTTCTCAGTTTTGATGTTGTATTTCCTGTGCGAGTCCCAAGTAAAAAAAATCTTTCTTTCTAAGGGCGCCTTCAAATTTACCGCAAAGTGCCGCGCGGCGGCAGCGCGGCTGCGGCGCTGCAGCCGCGCTGCACTTTGCGGCAAATTTGAAGGCGCCCTTACTCTATCTGCTAAGACCATAAGAAATAAATTTGCAGAATATTTTCTAACAGATGGCATTTGTAGCATGGCACAATAATTTCGCTTAGTGAGCAGGATGAAAAAATACGGCCATTTATGCGATTTAGTTTGACACTAGCAAATAAATCAAAACCTATAGGATTCTTCCCGTTAACCTAAAATCATGAAAGACAAGAAGCAAGTCACAGCACAAGTAAAATAAAAATTCCGAAAATTGTTAATTTGTAAAAAAAAATACGAATGATTACGAACTTACATTTGCAGTTGGAGATGTATGGGAGAACATGTTTTTCAACTATAAGTTTGTTTTTGGGATAAATTCATACCAACTACGGAACTTTTCACTGTGCGTGGTTCGACATGCACTTGGCCGGTTTTTTTTTTAACTTTATTCAATTTTAGCGGATATAGAAATACACAATCTGAGAGAATTTCAACTGTCTACCTATTACGGTTCATGAGATACAGCCCGCTGACAGACAAATGGACGGATGGTCAGCGGAAGTAATAGGGTTTCGTTTGGTAACCTTCGGGTATGAATCCCTAAAAACCACGTGACGAGAGAGCTGTCAAATGCGTCTGGATAACTGACTAAACGAAATACCTGTCACTTCAGTTGTCATGCTACGTCACAGTTGTACTTTTCAATTTAGCAGCGTTATAATTCGTTGAGGTTTATTATAGAACCGGTTTTTTGGGCTCTTTACATTAGACAGTATATTATGATTATAAACCTAAAAAGAAAATCCACATCAGTTACATCGACGCTGAGTAGTTTGTGAATGAATGATAAAAGAGGACACTATCATAAAAAAACTTTTTACAAAAAAAAAAAATAACGAAAAACTCTAAAAAGTGAAAAATAACTTAAATTTCAGAAGTCGGAGTCTTTGGTTTTGTATTTTCTTTATTTGTCACTGACTGATTTTCCGAAATTTAAGTTATTTTTCACATAGTCACAGATAATATAATACTACGTCCAATCCCATACAAAAAAATGACACCTCCCTAAGTCTGGCTATTGAGCTGGCTATTTTTCTTCCTCCATTTTAATAACAGATGGCAGCATCAGCGACTCACAAAATGCCAGACACTGTAGTTTTATGACGCCATCTAGGAGTCGACTTAGATACTTAAGATTCTCTACATCGCACATCGCGCAAGGTGCGTTCAAGGACAAGTGTAATAACAATACAACAAAAAATATATCTTGAGTTGGCGGAATAGTTTCATTTGTGGCAATTTTCTAGCAACGAAAACGAAAAAAAATTTCACGCTGCAGCGACTGCCTCTTTAAGTGTTTTTTTTAGTATTTCAATGCTTAAATCTAGATTTTCTTCTCCTCGTTACCAAATCTACTATTGCTAAAACCTTTAAACTGAAATCACGCCTTCATCGTCCGAACTCATTTTGCCAGTAAGCCGACATTCGCACGGACGTAATAAAAACGCGGCGAGATTTTATCGCGCACTGTTTTTTGAACTCTCGGTGTTAAGCCGAGCGTTGAGAATCCAACGCGCTAGGACGCACATTCGTCCCAGTGTGTTAAAAAACACATTGTTGGATTTTCAACTCTCGGCGTTAAGCAGAGCGTTGAAAATCAAGTGCACGAAAAAAAATCGCCGCGATTTTATTACGTCCTTGAGAACGTCGGCTAAATGTTTTTAGAAATATTAAATAAAAACAGGCCAAGTGCGTGTGTCACGCACAATGAAGGGTTTCGTAGTTGGGATGAATTTATCCCAAGAACAAACTTAACTTTGTAGTTGAAAAACATGTTCTCCCTTACGGAATGTATGGGAAAACATGTTTTTGCAACCGCAAATTTAAGTTGGTTGACTATTACTCGTTAACTTATAGAGCCTGCTTAGCTGTGATAGTTTTCCTTTTAATTTCGTTATAAATACTACTGCTGTGATTTTTTTTTCACATAAACCAGCCATTTAGTTGGCAGGGGGGAGGGACACTTGACTCTAATAAAAATTAGCATTTTAAAGCTTAATGGTGCCAATTCTCTTGTAAACTATCTAGAATCTTAAAGCTGTTCTGCAAAAAAATCTCCAAATTTAAAAATAATTTTGACACAACCAAAATCGAATTTGACAATCGCAACTCCACATGGTACTTGTTTGCCCTACCCCGTGAATTTTTTTTAGAGCCTTAGGCGCGCATGCGCAGCCTCGACGTGTTTTATATGGAATTTTTCACTTTTTGTATGGAAAATATAAAAAATCATTATCAAAATGTTGAGTTTAATGGGTTTATGGGTGTCTTAAAGGGGTTCGACATTTTCATTATTTTTGCGATATGACACACCATTTTCGAGATATAAGCAAAAGAACAGAAAAAAAGATACAGTGCTGTTTTTGCACCTGAAGTCGAGATGTTCGTGTAAATGTATTTTAGTTCATGGCAACTAATTTTATTCCACACTTTTTTAGTCGCGATTAAAAAAATAATCAAATTTTGTTAGACAATCAAAATTTTTGGTGAAAAACGTCAAATTCAGAATAGCAAAATTGCCATTTTCACTAAAATAGTAACTCAGTGCATCATAATGCTGTCAAACTAAAATAAAGTTAAGTTGTGTCACTTTAGTCTATTTCAGAATGGGAAATCGTCGTTTGACAGGAATAAACAAAATTTCGGTGTTTTTTAGTCTAATTTTATAGGCATTTGTGACAAGAGAATCGGCACCATTAGCTACCTACTTTTAAAACGTTTCCTGCAATCTTTTTTAGGGTTCCGTACCCAAAGGGTAAAACGGGACCCTATTACTAAGACTCCGCTGTCCGTCCGTCTGTCACCAGGCTGTATCTCATAAACCGTGATAGTTAGACAGTTGAAATTTCACAAATGATGTATTTCTGTTGCCGCTATATCAACAAATACTAAAGAAATAATAAAATAAACAAATATTAAAACAACAGACATGATTTTTTTGCCGTTTTTATAGATAATGGTACGGAACCCTTCGTGCGCGAGTCCGACTCGAACTTGGCCGGTTTTTTAAAGAAAGTTTTAGAAAGGTATCAGTAAAATGAAAAAAAAATATAATTAAGTAGGTAGGTACAGTAAGCGCTCAAAAGTGCATAAGCACGCTAAGAGTCGTATTGCTGTGAACACGCAGTGTAGTCCGTACATTTGCATGTGTAAACAGTCGGACGTCTGTGGTGTGAGTGCCTTACACACACCACAGAGAACGCAGTTTTGCACTACACACTGTCGTATCGTCACGGTTCGCGGGCGCCGCACTTATATTTCCATCACTTTCACATCATACGCGTGACCTTGGCCAGTGTATCGCATTGCTAAAATTCGAAAGTAAATTTATAAGTGCCGATAGCAGAAGGCGTTAAGCGTTGGTCTTAGGTTCTAGATGGCTAAGGTTCTAATCTTGTAAATCACAATGCTGTTTTTGCAAATATTATTATTTTTGTTTAAAATAATAATATTTTTTAATATTGCTGCCTTTTATTAATGTTGTTATTGCAATAAAGGGTTTAAAATAAAAAATGCGTGATATGATATGTGATAATAAAATAAAAAAAATATTTATTCGTTATATTTATTTTACTTAAGTATAGTTAACAAACTGCTACAATTATTTATCATTACTTCAGCTGAATAAGATGTGAAATTGATGTCTAGAAACTTAGAAGCAATTTGTATTATTTTGACATATTTAAATTTTGAAAAGTTTTAAATTTTAAATGGATTTTTTTCACCATAAATATAAAGCTTTGATCATGGTCGAAGTAACTAAGCAATAAATAAGAATATGAGACTACATGTAAAAAAAACTACTGACAAAATATTTGATTTTAAGGTTAAGTATAAGCAGTTTCGTTTACATTAATTATTTTAAATTTTATTTGGTTTTAGTAAATATTGGTTGGTATTGAGGTTATAGCTTAAGTATTCATTTTCTTTACGAAAAGAAGATTGAAACTAAACCTCAAATTTTAATCCTAAAATAATAATATTACTAAAATAATATTAGACATTGAAATAAAAAAGACCGCGGACGCACCGGTGCGTCCAAGTACCCACGCGGCTTACAACTCTATTTGTATTCGCTGTAATGGCTATTATTGTCTGTGAATTTTTGTGTCTATGGTCGGATAGATATTCTCGTCAAATAAATCGACTAAAAGCAAAAATATTAATAGGCAACATTTTAAAAAAATGTTGAAAATCACGTTCCCGCGCGGTAAAATGTCAGTCAAATGTCACTCCCGTTCGCTGTAATAATTCGTTTTTTAATGGTTTTTGTGTGTAAATCGTCGGAAAGTGGTGATATTTTCATTTTGAAGTAAATATTACATCGTTTTAGATATAAATAACATCATGTTATACCTATTTTGACCCAACCAAAAAAGTGTAAACAAACAGATAAGAGAAAGTTCCCGTCAATGTGAAAGTTGTGATATTTTGTGGTTTTTCTGTATGGATCTGATCCGTAAGTGTTTTATTTCTTTTCTATATTACATGTATCATCGTATTAGACAACATTTAGAACAAAATAATACAAAAAAATATTTTTTTGGGACGGAGAACGTTACGTAAGCATTAGAAAATCTAGATTATCTAAAATCTAGATTTTTTGAATTTTTTGTTTTGAATGTTTGTCTCTAAAAACGCTTTTGTTAGATAACTTATCTATCCATAATGTACCCTGCAAAATTTCGTGTGAATTGGTACGGTAGTTTTATCAGAAATCGTTATCACAAAGAACAAAAGAAACAATAACAAAAGCGGGTAATAAAGATAAGTGAACGTTGTTTACAAAGACTGCAACCATTTGAAACGTATTCCTAATCTATTCGAGTAGCAAAAAACATAAACAATACTACTTGAGACGTTATAATGAAACCCGAGTAATTGTTTATTTAAGTGCGGTCGTAAATCTGTCACGGCGCGGACCGCCCGCGGGCCTTGAGCGGTTAAAAAAATCGTTACCATAAATTCATGCAATAACGAATCTGTTGTTTATTAAGTTGGTATGATCAATATTTTAAAGTCAAAAACGGTTTTCTAGCTGGTCTTCAGTGATGCAAGTAGGGCGTGCAAACCCGGTTTTCCGGTTTTGCAAAAAACCGGAAACCCGACAAAATTTGCTGATTTTCTAAAAACCGGTGTTAAGAGATAAAACCGGAGTTACCTCCGGTTTTCCCGTTATTGAATTACATTTTGATTTAAAGCAACTTTTTTCGAACGCACTCAAGAATTAATATTCAATTTAATGCTGACATATCTGACACTATTACAAACTTATTGCAAAAGCTAAAATATAAGCCCAAGGACTTTGATACCATCCCCGTAGATTTCTCCGAGCGGTCTGTGCCATCGTTATCGTCAACATCTGACGCTGAAGTTGTAACTGATGAGCTAACTCTTCAAGAGCAGCTTGATAAGGAATTGGATAAATGCAGGAAAACCCTCAAGAATCGGTCTGATTTCGACCTTGCAGGGTTTCTCAAGGTAGAGCAAAGCGGAGGGCATCGAGGTGTGTATCTCACAGAAGCTTACAACTATTTGATGTGTGTACTACCAACAAGTGTTGAGAGTGAGAGGGCCTTTTCGAGTGCTGGGTACTTTTACAACAAAATAAGAAGTACGCTATCTGATAAAATGTTATATACACTTTTATTCTTAAGAACACATTATTAAGAACAGCGGGAAAAAAATGATTATTGTTTATTTAAATTAGTGTACGGTACACAGTTGATTTGATCTCGCTTTATAGTATAAATGAAAGTCAAATATGAATATTGTGAATCCCTTAATAATGTTGCTACTGTTGCTAGTGGTTCGTAATTAAAGAGCTCAAGATTCAAGAAATTGAGTCGTATAGTAATCGTGGTTGTGTTTAGTATCTTAAGATGATGAATGTGTTTTGTATATTTAAAATATATTATTCATTATAACAGTATTTTATTGTTAGGTACCTACTAAAGGTACCACAAACTTGTTGTTGATTTGATCTCAGCTATTAATGTTGTCTATTTGGTATTGGTAGGCATACATGGTTGATTAAAAAAGGTATATGATAAAATTTGTTTTATTTGTAGATTTTGTGGGTATTTAAGAATATTGTTTTCTTGTTAAAATTCTACTATATAAAAACTATAATAAAAATGTAGCCGAAACCGGGGCTAAGACCGGTTTCCGGTTTTGAGCCCACCAAACCGAAATTCAAAACCGGTTTTGAAGACCTTCCGGTTTTGCACGCCCTAGATGCAAGCCTTCAGAGTGCATGGCGAACGGTTCATAATGACGTGTTTTTAATAATTCAGCAAAATATCTCGTTGGTATGAAACCATTTGTTTCATTCATCATTTGACGTCGCTGCTACTCGATAATAAGCCCCTTCCTCATATCTCTTAACCCTCACAGTATTTCTCTAGAACAAAGAAAAACATTGTTTTTATTACACATAATACCTAATTATTTATTATTCACTAATCGAATTAAACCTCACAATGAATTTAAAACTTTAAAGGCATCTTCTGTCTCAACAATACCTCTGTTCTATCAACAATACCCTTGAATAAGATTTATGTTTAGTAAAATATGAAATATATAAATGAAAACACTCACACTTAGTCCGGTTTCATTAGATATTCACTTCACTTTTACGCAGCGCAATAATATTCTCTGATCTGATCTGATCTCTTCAATATATTTTATGCCTGCTTTTTGATAATAATAACCACAACACTGCGCTAAATACTCGTCACCAATATTATCCACGAACCAACAAAGTTCTATTAATTGAATACTCGTAACAAACTGCATCTACCCCACAGAAATCGAAATAATTTACTAAGTTTTTTGTGGTCTACCTGCTAAACTTTAATATTTATGTGAACAAGACGAATGAAACTAAAAACGAATGATGATTATCGAACTAGTCATTGGTTGCAGACAAAGTGAGTGTGTGTGTGTAATGTGCGTGTCTACAGTATTGTAACAACTTATAGAAGAAGGTCGTAAGTCAAACCGAAGCGTCAGTCTATTGCTTTGTGAGATTGCTTATGGACTTTTGGTCGGTACTGTACTTGCCAAAAACATGTTAAGTAATAGATTTCTTTCAGTTATTATATTTCTATGTAAAGAAGGTAATAGATTATAAAAAATAACAATGGCACTCCGGGAGCACAGAGACAGAAGTGAAAACTTGAACAAGATCTTGGCGAAAGAAAAATACTTGTATAGAACATTGGTTCGTAACAGTATCTGAATTAAGAGCACAATCGGGTTTACAAAAAAAAAACTTCCAAACCTTTAAAGTACTTGCATAGAATATTGATCCGTAACATAGTACAAATAAGGAGCACAATCGCGTTTACAAAAATGAGGTATCGGTAACGGTGTCGCGAGTTCAATTGTTTTTCCCATCTCAAAAATGCTCAACGTGCCTGAAGAAGTTTTAAATTCAATATTTTTTTGATTTTCCTACTAAACGTAAAACAATAACGACAGATTATGTGATGACAAATTGAGTAAAACGCCATCTATTGCAAAGAGCTCTGAACAAAATGATTAACTTTATTATTCTACGAGTTCGAATTGAAGTAAAAGGTTTCATTTATCTTTTTTGTTGAAAATACATGATTTATGAGTTTAAATAGAAAAATCAGCATTAAAAAAGGAAGTTTTAATTTTTACTAATCTTATTTATACCAAAATCTGCCGTTTATCGCTTTTTAGTGATTGTTAATTCCATAAAATTGTTACCTATGCTACCATTTTTTTTTTCTCAAAACTAATTATACTTAATCTGTTCGAGTTGAGATGACATTAGGCTATTGTGACTAAGATAAATTACAAATCAACCGACTAAAAAGTAAAAAAGAAAAACTTTTTTCCGACTTCCGAATTTAAAGTTTATTTTTTATTTTTTTATTCTAGGTATTTGATTTATAGAGGGTTTAATCAGAAAACTGATTATGCCACCCTCATCGGTACAAACAATTGTTCCTTATAATCTAAATCCTAGTTTTGCTAACTTATACAAGTATCTTGCGTCCGTCGACAATGGGGACGCAAGCATGCTATTACACCTTCCAACATCCAGTGACTTCGATAACAGTGCGATTCTTTCGGATTCGTTCCGGACGCATTTCATCAGTATATGGTAAGTGTCTTCCACTATATTACACTCCGGACAATTTGGTGAAATAACTTTACCCATGAGAAATGCGAAACTGTTCATTGGAATGTGTCCCGATCGAAGTCGAAGAGCCATTACAATTTCCGGACGACTCATGTTTGCCTGGTCGAACCATGAACAACGAGAAAGTGCAGGCTGGATTGTCCGATACCAGATTCCCTTGCTCAGTGACCTCTGATCGAAGTGTTCGTGCCACATTTTAGTGCATTCTTCTTTAACTACACACAAATAATCACTGTGCTCGGGAAAGTGTGAACAGACCAATCCATCATCACAAGCATCCTTCGCCAGCCGATCCACTACTTCATTATCTTCCAAGCCAACATGAGCCGGTATCGAAATTAAAGTTATTTTTGACTTTGTAGTTGGAAAGTCAGATGTGTTTTTTGTAAAAAGTGTTTTTTTTTGTGAGTCAGTTTGTAATATATCTAAATAACAATAGCCTAATGTCAACTGCTCATCACCTTTTACAAAATATTGCTTTTCTCTATGCAGGGACGTTAATCGTTGAAGAGTTCTCCTGGTATTTCACCATCAGTTCCACTTCTGCATATCATATGCATTGTGACGAAGATAAATTGCTTGGCAACCATAAAAAATTTTAAAAAAATCCAAATTCAAAAGTCATTTATTTAAACTAGGCTAAGAATCAGCACTTTTCGAACGTCAAAATTACATTAGACAGTCCCCCAAAACGCCCACCCTTCACCATATTAAAGTAATCAAATTGCAACCCGTGAAATACCTACTTATTATAGAGAAGTTAGTTTTAAGAAATGTCTAAAAAATTGCTTATGAATTTACATACATACATATTTATTTCTAATTTATTTATCAGATACAGTGATCCATATTTATGTTAGTATACCTACTTAAAAATTACGTTAGTACTTAATCAAAGATACATGCCACAACAATAATAATAATTATTATAATCAAAATAAATAACTACATAGAAATTGAAATAGGTACATAAAATCAAATTGTAAAATTAATTAATAAGTTTCATAAAATCTAATTGTAAAATAAATTGATCTTTAAATTAAATCAAATCTTTAAAATAATTTACATTCTATAAATTCATTAAAATTAAAATCCAAACAAAAGGAAAGAAACAAAAAGAAAGACATAGTTTGATTGATTCTGCCTTTTATTTTTAAAATTTTACATAATTAATTTTTGGATTTTAATTTTAATGAATTTATAGAATGTAAATTATTTTAAAGATTTGATTTAATTTAAAGATCAATTTATTTTACAATTAGATTTTATGAAACTTATTAATTAATTTTACAATTTGATTTTATGTAGGTACCTATTTCAATTTCTTTGATTCTCTTTTCTTTCGATTTTCTTTTTTTGATTATATTAATTATTATTATTGTTGTGGCATGTATCTTTAATTAAGTACTAACGTAATTTTTAAGTAGGTATACTAACATAAATATGGATCACTGTATCTGATAAATAAATTAAAAATAAATATGTATGTTTGTAAATTCAAAAGCAATTTTCTTAAAACTAACTTCTCAATAATAAGTAGGTATTTCACGGGTTGCAATTTAATTACTTTAATATGGTGAAGGGTGGGCGTTTTGGGGGACTGTCTATGTAATTTTGACGTTCGAAATGTGCTGATTCTTAGCCTAGTTAAATAAATGACTTTTGAATTTGGTTTTTTTTAATTTTTATGATTGCCAAGCAATTTATCTTCATCACAATGCATATGATATGGAGAAGAGGAACTGATGGTGAAATACCAGGAGAACTCTTCAACGATTAACGTCCCTGCATAGAGAAAAGCAATATTTTGTAAAAGGTGATGAGCAGTTGAAATTAGGCTATTGTTATTTAGATATATTACAAACTGACTCACAAAAAAAAAACTTTTTATAAAAAACACATCTGACTTCCCAATTACAAAGTCAAAAATAACTTTTTCACTCCTCTTGCTCAAAAAGGCCGTCATTGTAGAGTACCAGAGCGGGGAAAAAATTGTATTTCTTGCTCTAGGGGAAAAAGTATTTTTTTTTTTAATTTTTGTCTTTTCCAACGAACCTTGAAAAACGAAAAAGTCTTTATTCTCTTAAAGAATAATCATGAGTATGGACTCGACTTATTACTTGTTAAAAGTAATAAGTCGAGTCCATACGACTCGACTTATTAAAAGAAGAACATGTTATTTTTGAAAATGGAACTAAATGCGGCTATCTCTTCGGTAGAATGCGAGCATTGCGTTGCGGCTACAGAAGAAATAAAAAAGGCATTGGCGCGAAATCTTTAGAATTTTTCTCTAATTGAATGCTTAAAACAATTTTATTTAAATCTTCGATTTCTGACATTCGACATATTAATTAATCGAGCCGATCAAAATTGAAAAAAAAAATCGTTTGGCATAATTGTTTTCGCACATCAATACAATTAAAAAAAAAAATGGTCGGCGATTTTTAACACAAATTGAGTAGGTAGGTAGTGGTAATGAATATCACATGCTCTGTGATGAATATTACGTGTTATTGGACCTGTGTTCGTATATTACGTTAAGATCTGGGCATTTTCTAGTTGTGTATAATATTTTTAATAATATTTGTCACATTTTAAATCGTATCTACATGTGTATGTGTGATATTTGTGAAAAGTTAAAATGTAAACTCGCACGATTGGCGCGAAACTTCGACTTTGGATATCAAAAACTTAATTACCTACCACTACTCATTTAACTTGAACAATGGATGAACTCGTCAAATAATTAAATGATGTAAGTATTCACTGCCCCTGTGGTGGAGTTTGGATGTTCGAAATCCCCAATTTTTTATGTTTTTAGCCTCGACCTCGACTGTCATCAAAATGGCGATAATCGCATTTACAGATTTGAATTTTATAAAGGTAAATTAATATTGTATTGGATTATTTTATTTTCTCGCAATCGTAGTGAAAAGTAGAGTGTAACACACGGCGCTAAAACCCATTATAACTCGGTTTCTATTTACTCCCTCGCTAAAGCTCGGGAGTAAAACTACCTCGTTACAATGGGTTATTTTAGCCCCTCGTATAACAATCTACTATAAATTCGGAAGTCGGAAAAAAGTATTTCTGTTTTACTTTTTAGTGGGTTGATTTGTAATTTATCTTAGTCACAATAGCCTAATGTCATCTCAACTCGAACAGATTAAGTATAATTAGTTTTGAGAAAAAAAAATGGTAGCATAGGTAACAATTTTATGGAATTAACAATCACTAAAAAGCGATAAACGGCAGATTTTGGTATAAATAAGATTAGTAAAAATTAAAACTTCCTTGTTTAATGCTGATTTTTCTATTTAAACTCATAAATCATGTATTTTCAACAAAAAAGATAAATGAAACCTTTTACTTCAATTCGAACTCATAGAATAATAAAGTTAATCATTTTTTTCAGAGCTCTTTGCAATAGATGGCGTTTTACTCAATTTGTCATCACATAATCTGTCGTTATTGTTTTACGTTTAGTAGGAAAATGAAAAAAAAATTGAATTTAAAACTTCTTCAGGCACGTTGAGAATTTTTGAGATGGGAAAAACAATTGAACTTGCGACACCGTTACCGATACCTCATTTTTGTAAACGCGATTGTGCTCCTTATTTGTACTATGTTACGGATCAATGTTCTATGCAAGTATTTTTACTTTAAAGGTTTGGAAGTTTTTTTTTTTGTAAACGCGATTGTGCTCTTATTTGGAGTTCGAAGTTAAACAATGAGATTATTTTAACTTTAGCTAGGCAATCAAGCGTACCTGGATAGATAGGTAGGGACTTCTTCATCAGAACATGTGGTTTAGGTTTAGATTAATTCAGATACTGTTACGAACCAATGTTCTATACACGTATTTTTTTTTCGCCAAGATCTTGTTCAAGTTTTCACTTCTGTCTCTGTGCTCCCGGAGTGCCATTGTTATTTTTTTATAATCTATTACCTTCTTTACATAGAAATATAATAACTGAAAGAAATCTATTACTTAACATGTTTTTGGCAAGTACCTACCTACTTAATTATATATTTTTTCATTTTACTGATACCTTTCTAAAACTTTCTATAAAAAACCGGCCAAGTTCGAGTCGGACTCGCGCACGAATGGTTCCGTACCATTATCTATAAAAACGGCAAAAAAATCATGTCTGTTGTTTTAATATTTGTTTATTTTATTATTTCTTTAGTATTTGTTTATATAGCGGCAACAGAAATACATAATTTGTGAAATTTCAACTGTCTAACTATCACGGTTTATGAGATGACGTTAAGGAATGCAACACATAAGCGTTAACTAGGATGAAATTAGCTGGATTATAACGTGATTCCAGGCGAAGTGAAACCATGTTTTTAATCTTCTTACGACCATCTCCCAGCCCTGACACCCAGCCACTTACCGGTTTGCGTACAAGGCCCAATAATTGGACAGTTGACTCAGATACAAAAGATGCCTTTACTTCACGAATTATTTGTTTAAAACCGTTAGAACGGAATACCTTAACCTTCGCCGTCGCAAGTAGCACGCTGTTGGGTTGTAGCTCTCCTCTAGAAAATGTAGCAGTTATATTTGTGTCACCTCGTGTTGTACTCTCTCTCTCCTGTTGTGGTTCACTCGATGACACTGCGGCTGCCTGCTCCCGGCTACTGGCTAGCTCCTGGTTTTCTCTCTCAAAGTGTAACATCGTATGATGTCTTCTCCTACATTTTTTACAGCTGAATGACTGACGACATTTAATTACCGCATGATTTGGTGCCAAGCAATTAAAACACAATTTACTCGTTTGAACGAAGTCCTGTCTTTCCTTAGGTGTCATAAGGCTAAAACGCTTGCACTGGTTTAGATAATGAATTTCATGACACATCGGACTCTCTTGTTTAGTTGTAGACTTGTTCTCTTTCTCCTTGTCTACTGATGCGTGAAAAGATTTCGACTTAGCAGCAGCCTTAGCTTGTTGCGCGGCGCGGTTCCCGTTCGTATCGATCATTTCTAACGTCCTGAATCGGTTCTCTAAATAATTTCTTAATTGTATCCAAGTAGGCAACTCATCACTCATCACGTTTAATTGTTGTTCCCATTGTTTGACAGATTCTGTGTCCAATTTTGAAACGACCAAGTGAACGACCGACGCATTAGCGTAACTGGATTCAGTACTAATGCCCAAGTTTTCTAAAGATTTTATACAGGTAGACGTCGTATCCAATAAATTCCTAATTGCATTGGCTGACTCGGTTTGAATTTTCTTTGTGCCAAATAAAGTTCTCATAATAGCATTACAGTTATATCTCTTATTATTGTATCGCCGTACTAACTGCTTCCATGCTTCTTCATAATTTGCCTCAGTCGTCGAAAAATTACTTAGTAGATTAAATGCTTCTCCACTCAAATTGGACTTGAGGTAATGTAATTTCTGTACCGATGAAATATTTTTATTATTATGTATTAATGAGGAAAACATGTCGTAAAAAGTTGGCCACTCTTCATATTTACCCCCAAACGTTAAAAGTAAAATAAAATAATCATCGTAATTTGGGAGCAGTTAACATTTACATAGATATCCGGAAATTGCCAATTAAAATTATTTCTTTTATGCCCTTAGCGTGGAGACGGCTTCAACATATTTTCAGTGAGAGCAAATGCACTATCTGAAACAAACACGTAGGGAAGTGGTTCCTCCTTGAAGGGCAAATTAGTTGATGCTGGAAAATACATTTCATTTCTAAAAAAAATCTATACATCTCTGTATTTCTGCAAACACCGCCATTATTTATTCTACCATAACATCCGCAATCCACAAATGTGAAGTTATAGTCAGCATCCACCAAAGCTAACAGAACAATGCTAAATGTGGCTTCGAATCTCAAGGCCCACATAGACCGACACGCACCGTCGGAAAAGGCATGCTGTGTGTTGTGTAGCTATCTGTGGTCATCAGAATACAATAGAATAGAATAATTATTTATTTGCATAGAACGTAGGTACAAAAAATGCAGATGTTTGTGTGGGCTGGTGCGCTTGCGTGCGCAATATCGCGCACCGTGGGAAGACCCGTCGTGTGCGGTGCGTGGTCGTGCGCCGTGCGGGCCGGTGCGTGTGCGTCCGCAATATCGCGCACCGTGGGAACCCACCTTAAGGATGACCCACAATAACCATTTTTATCCTTCAGAATTTGAGAAAAATGTATTTGTTATTTCCGAAGCTTTACTACTACTAATTTACACAAAACCTTAATTAATTATACACTAAAACCTTCTGCATGGTTCACTTCGTCCATTGGTGAAAACCGTTTGAAAATCCGTTCGGTAGTTTTTGAGTTTATCGCGTTCAGACAAACAGACGCGGCGGGGGACTTTGTTTTATAATAATTATGTAAGGATATTGCAATGAGTTTTATCCGAATTTATTTAGTCCAAAGTATATAAGTAATAATAAATAACTATCTTATGTCCGGGACTTCGTACGCGTGGACTATAACTTAGTTATAAAACATACCCTATGTTGTACGTGAAAATCAAAGCTAAATACCGAAACTCCCATCAAAATCCTTCCAGTAGTTTACTAATCAAACAAAAATTCCAAAAACCGCATCGTAAGCGTAGTGCGGAAGCGCTGTAACAGTCATGAAAGAAAAAGAGATTAGGTGACAATAAAAAAAAGTAGGTAGGTAATAAAATAAATTATGTTGCTTTACTTAATATTTCCCTAAAAACTAAACACCCGAAGTATTAACATGAATTCCGTAAAAAAAAAAAACTGTTTCAAAGTTAACTGTACCTTTATTTTTTTTATTTTTTTTTGTAGGGCGTGTCAGACTCTTACTGACTAAAACCCACCCGTGTTCCTTCGGTTGCCCTGTTGCCCGGGGCCACGATTTCCCTATCGGTTTTCTTCGAACCTCCGGCAGGTGTTACAATTTTATACTGTGACGCAAAATTTTTGCACAGCGGGGTCAGCGAGTTCATTTGAACTGCGCGTTTGCGCGACTTGCCTCGCGGGGGAGTAAGGTAACGCTAAATGCCCACTACGCTCGTATATCCTGGCCTTAAAACTACACAACGGATTTTGATGCGGTTTTTTTTAACCGACTTCCAAAAAGGAGGAGGTTATATATGTTCGACGCGGGTTTGTTTTTTTTTTTTTTTGTGGGTCTTTTTACAACTAAAAAGTGAAAAATAAAAACTTTTTACAAAAAAAAACAACCGACTGTTAGTATAACCTACTTACTATAATGGACAACTTGTCATGACTATTTATTTTACTAAGATGTCTCACTCTCATGTAAAGAGATCCCGTCCGGCTCATGTCAAATCGATTCCAATATAATGGTGCAACAAGTCAAAAGGTCTATTATTTAACACACAACATCATAACACCGACTTCCAAAAAAAAAACACTACAAAGTGAAAAATAACTTTAATTTCGGAAGTTGGTGGCAAAAAACGAAAACATAAAACCCAAGACACCGACTTCCGAAATTAAAGTTATTTTTCACTTTGAATTTTTTTTTTTTTGGAAGTCCGTTGTTTTTTTTGTAAAAAGTTTTTTTAATAGATAGAGTGATTGAAGAGGAAGGTTTATATGTATAATAATATCCATTAAATAGTGGATAAATACTGTTATTTTTGAGGTTTCTAATGTGATGTCGTAAATTTTTTTTTTTTTCCGCTTACATTGCAAACGCAGGCTGAACCCTACGAGATTTATCAAAATAGTGTACTAAGTATTGTACACATTGAAAAGTTCTTCAGAAAACTCCGCTATGGTATATGTCTATCTCTTATTGTCCAAATAGATTAGCGTATTGTGTGTCGTGAGCTTATGGATACGTACAAGTAGTATCTATCTATACATATATACTTACAGTCCACTATGTAAAGAAAAAACAGTTGCGAATAAACCTGCATACTGAGTACACGTTGTTTTCTTTAAAAAAAAAAATCAAATCATCAAAAAGTCAACCTTATAAAATAAACATATGGTCCATATTCGAACCGGATCCCGTTAATGAGCATCGAGCCCGGTCGATCCGCGAGAACAAAAGATTTTATTACGTGTGTGCGATAAGGAGTAGTCGAGTGACACGTTTTGCTAATGGTTAATAAGCAAGTTATAAAACATTTTTAACAAACTAATCATTACTGTGAAATTGATTGACTATAAACTGTTACTTGTTTACAAGGTGAATGTGACCTTTGGTGCAAATTACAATAACAGTATGTACATTGAGTGAGTGTTAAAAGAAATTAAAATTAACAAACTGTTACCAGCGAGAATTTGTTACCTAAACTAAGTGACCGATCGAGTGTTGTTTTGCTGAGATTTCTGTGCGAGTTTATTTGTTGCTACAATGGAGGCACTTTTTTCGTTACAAGATGAGATGATCGAGAATTTGATGAAAGCTGAGAGAAATTTTAAGAAGACTCCGAAAGAAAGAATTAAACGTGAGTACTTAGAAACGAGATTGGAGTTGTTAGAACAACTATTTAAAGATTTTAAAGACGGACACAAGGAGATAGTTGCCAAAGCGAAAGTTAAAAGGGAAGCATATTTTACAGAAGGAAAATATGAGATTTTTGAGGAGTTATATGTGCAGTATAAATCAAGTTTGCGAGAAGCTTTGCAACAGTTTTTGCCGCCAGTTACCGAGTTACCTAACCCAATAGTTACCAATAGCGCGAATAATAATTGCAGTGATATAAAACTACCTCGCATAATATTACCTACGTTTGGGGGTAAATATGAAGAGTGGCCAACTTTTTACGACATGTTTTCCTCATTAATACATAATAATAAAAATATTTCATCGGTACAGAAATTACATTACCTCAAGTCCAATTTGAGTGGAGAAGCATTTAATCTACTAAGTAATTTTTCGACGACTGAGGCAAATTATGAAGAAGCATGGAAGCAGTTAGTACGGCGATACAATAATAAGAGATATAACTGTAATGGGATCCTGCCGTTTTGCCGAAAAGATTTTGCCAAATTTTCATTACCCAAACAAATTTTAGCAACCTTTTTTTATACCAATGTAATATTTGGAATAATTTTAGTACGCACATTTTCATTTGGTCAAATGTTTACTTGGCAGATTGTTACCAAGGATAATGTCATTAAGGCTTTTGGTCTTTAATCAAATGATTTATTACAGCAAACAATATTTAGACAATAAACGTTTAGTCAAATGATTTGTTATGACAAAAAATATAAAGGCAAAAATAAGATTTTTTTGGGAATTTGTTTGTTAAATTTGATGTCATTTGCGTATTTCTTTGTAAGCTTATGTGCTTGAATTTGTCTGAAACAAGTCAAATTTATGGTTACTAGACATTAGGTTATTTATGGAACTAGTTACAGTAGGTTATTAATTTAAAAAAAATGGTTAGGTTAGGTTAGGTTAAAACTGTGACCACCTACGCACGAGCCGAGCGAGCGAAGCGAGCGGTGCCGCGGCAGCGGCCGGCGAGTGCCAGAAACGACTAGATTATATAGAAAAAAATATGGAAAAAAGAGATTATTTTTAAGAGGCTATCGAGAGAAAAAATATTTGGCTTATTTAATTTTGCGTAAAATATGTTATACCAACTGAAATATTTGACTAGATAAAAAATGGTAAAAGTACTAGTTGGTGAACAAGTTATTGTTCAAACGTTCACTTGCCAAACATAGGTTTTCGTAACAATTATTTGTAAAGAGATTTTTTGGTAAGTAATAATTTGGCAAATGAAATTATGCGAAAATTTGTTTGGGAAGTGATAATTTGGCAATTTCTTTTCGGTAAAACAAGGGAGACCCAACTGTAATGCTATTATGAGAACTTTATTTGGCACAAAGAAAATTCAAACCGAGTCAGCCAATGCAATTAGGAATTTATTGGATACGACGTCTACCTGTATAAAATCTTTAGAAAACTTGGGCATTAGTACTGAATCCAGTTACGCTAATGCGTCGGTCGTTCACTTGGTCGTTTCAAAATTGGACACAGAATCTGTCAAACAATGGGAACAACAATTAAACGTGATGAGTGATGAGTTGCCTACTTGGATACAATTAAGAAATTATTTAGAGAACCGATTCAGGACGTTAGAAATGATCGATACGAACGGGAACCGCGCCGCGCAACAAGCTAAGGCTGCTGCTAAGTCGAAATCTTTTCACGCATCAGTAGACAAGGAGAAAGAGAACAAGTCTACAACTAAACAAGAGTGTCCGATGTGTCATGAAATTCATTATCTAAACCAGTGCAAGCGTTTTAGCCTTATGACACCTAAGGAAAGACAGGACTTCGTTCAAACGAGTAAATTGTGTTTTAATTGCTTGGCACCAAATCATGCGGTAATTAAATGTCGTCAGTCATTCAGCTGTAAAAAATGTAGGAGAAGACATCATACGATGTTACACTTTGAGAGAGAAAACCAGGAGCTAGCCAGTAGCCGGGAGCAGGCAGCCGCAGTGTCATCGAGTGAACCACAACAGGAGAGAGAGAGTACAACACGAGGTGACACAAATATAACTGCTACATTTTCTAGAGGAGAGCTACAACCCAACAGCGTGCTACTTGCGACGGCGAAGGTTAAGGTATTCCGTTCTAACGGTTTTAAACAAATAATTCGTGAAGTAAAGGCATCTTTTGTATCTGAGTCAACTGTCCAATTATTGGGCCTTGTACGCAAACCGGTAAGTGGCTGGGTGTCAGGGCTGGGAGATGGTCGTAAGAAGATTAAAAACATGGTTTCACTTCGCCTGGAATCACGTTATAATCCAGCTAATTTCATCCTAGTTAACGCTTATGTGTTGCATTCCTTAACGTCACTACTTCCTTCAACAAATGTGAGCACTTCTAAATGGGTAGAAATTGACAGTTTTCCTTTAGCTGATCCTACATACGCGACGCCAGGTACGATCGATATTTTGCTAGGTGCAGAGGTTTATAGTGAAATACTACTTGATGGCGTTATGAAGCATCCTGATTGTAATTTAATAGCGCAAAATACAGTATTTGGATGGGTTTTGTCAGGAAGAATGTCAAGGGGATCTCGAATATTAGCAAAAGAAAATCTCATTAGCATGCATATACAGGTGAAGGAGGATGAGTTACTTAAAAGGTTTTGGGAAATGGAAGATGAGCCTAATTTAATAAAGAAAGAGATGACTAATAGCGAGAAAGTATGTGAGGATTTGTTTGACTTAACTACAGTAAGAGATAATGAAGGGAAATTTATAGTGAGATTACCTTTTGCAACGGACCAGCCCAAGTGTCAAGATGGTAATACAGAAGAGAGAGCAGTGAAGAGGTTAAAATATTTAGAAAGAAAGCTATCGAAAGATGCAAAATTGAGAGAAGAATATAATAAAGTTATGAGTGAGTACTTGAGTATGAACCACATGAGACTGGTTTCTGAGAGTGAGTTGCAAAAGTCTAAAGTTGTCTATCTTCCTCACCATGCTGTAGTGAGAGAAGACAAAGACACCACTAAAGTGAGAGTCGTCTTTGACGCTTCGAGCAAAGGTGACAACAGTGTATCCCTAAATGATGAGCTACTTGTTGGACCAAGGTTACAACAAGATTTAAGGCACATCTTGATGAGATGGCGTCATCATAAAATCTGTATCGTAGCCGATATTGTAAAAATTTATCGGATGGTGAGAGTGGCGGACGAGGACACAGATTTCCAGAGAGTTGTCTGGAGATTTGATCCGTCGGAGCCCATACAACGTTACAAATTGTTACGTTTAACGTTTGGTACAGCATGCGCACCATATCTAGCTGTTAAGGTATTACACAGACTTGCTGAGTTAGAAAGGAATAAGTATCCATTAGCGGCGAGAATAACAAAACAATACTACTCTATGGATGACTTAATTACCGGTTCTGACACGGTTAATGAAGCAATAAAAATTTATGAGGAGATGAATGAGTTAATGAAGAGTGGCGGGTTTGATTTGCAAAAATGGAATAGTAATCATGAGAAGTTTTTAGAGCAAATTGGGAAAGCAGAGTTGAGTGAAAAGCAACCTATTAAATTTAATGATTTAATCAAGGTGTTAGGTTTGAGTTGGAATAGGAAGAATGATAATTTTGAATACGTAGTAAACTTACCTGAACCAAAAGATTTAGTCACTAAAAGACAAGTATTATCTGAAGTAGCGAAATTGTATGATCCTTTAGGCTGGATTGCACCAGTGATAGTTAATGCTAAGATTTTAATTCAGAAACTGTGGAAATCTGGTCTTGAGTGGGATGAGAGTTTGACAGATGAATTACATGGTGAGTGGCTAAAATACCGACAAGAGCTAATAGATTTCAAAAATATTAAAGTACCTAGGTGGGTAAATTTTACACAAGAATGTAGGAGAGAGTTACACGTGTTTTCAGATTCTTCAAAATCAGCTTTTGCGGCAGCCGTTTACATACGAGTGATTGATAGTTCAAATAGAGTGCATGTACATTTACTGTCCGCAAAGACTCGAGTTGCCCCAATCGTAAAGGAGATTTCTATACCCCGACTTGAATTGTGTGGCGCCACTTTAGCAGCCAAGCTTCTATGTGAGGTATCACAAGTTCTGGAGATACCCAAGGAACATCTCTATGGATGGACCGACTCCACCATAGTGTTAGCATGGCTTAAAGGAGGCTCAAGTCGATAGGCAACATTTGTAAGCAACAGAGTTTCCACTATATTAAATATTATAGATTACCACCAGTGGAGTCATGTCTCATCAGAGACAAACCCTGCGGACTGTGCTTCGCGTGGTCTGCAGCCTAAGGAATTGAGTAAGCATACATTGTGGTGGAGAGGACCGCAGTGGTTATCAGAAATTACAGTTCACACAGAGAGTAAACTAATTGAAGACACACACGAAGAGGAACGAATCCAATCTTTAACCGTTTTATCTGACGTTGACGAAGAATTTCTTTGGTCAAAATATTCATCTTTAAATAAACTACTAAAAATTGTATCCTATTGTAGACGAGTTTTGAATTATAAATTAAAGAAAGACAATAGACCTAAACTACCTAAATTTATTACACCAAGTGAAATGGACGAGACTTTATTAGCATGCATTAAACAAGTACAAGAGCGCGAGTTTTCATTGGAAATAAAACAGTTAAAGATTGGAGGATGTGTGCCTAAAAAAAATAAATTACGATCTCTTTGTCCCTTTTTGAACGAAAAGGGGATACTAAGAGTAAGAGCCAGTCCACACGGCGCGTTGCGTTGCGTTGCGTCGTCGCAACGCAAATATTTTGACGCATAGCCGGCCACACGGGCGCTGCGCCATCGCAGCGTTACTATGACGCAGTCTTAACGTTCCGTCGGCGCAGCGGCGACGCACAGTTGCGGCAAGCATTTTGAAAAAATATCGCAGTCAGTCTATAGCAAATCATGGATCAGAAAAGACGTCTAGCATTGCTCCTATTACTACGTCACCGCCGAAATCGACGCAAGATCACAAGACGGTACTGGATCTGTCCTTTCATTTCATTAAGAAATCGTGATGGACAGTTTTTTTTGTTAGAATATCGGGAGTTGCTATTAGACGAAAAGAAGTTTTATAATTTTTTTAGAATGAGTGTATCCAGCTTCGAATGTGTATTGAAGTCCTTAGAACCACACATACGAAAAAACTATACTAATATGAGGAATCCAGTGGAACCAGTAGAAATGCTGGGAATTACTTTAAGGTAACTATATAAATATTTAAGTAATAAAAATATAACAGTTTTTTTGGTTTGTTTAATTAGTAATCAACTCACAAATAATCAGCAATTGTCATAATTTTAAGTTTAGACATTATTTAAGAGAGATATCATCCAGTAATTACAAATTAGAAAAATCGTATTCAGTTTCTTCACTTGCTTGAGATGTTTCTGGAGATGTAATTGAATTATTATAATCAGAAATGTATGTACTTTGAAAATTTGCTGTTTGATACCCAAATGATGGTTGGTGAGACGTTGATGGGCCACTCACATATGATGATGTTTGTCCATACCGCATTTCATCTATAATTTGTATAACTTTACTTTGGAAACAGAGTTTCTCGGTCGGAAAATTCTTGAATAGATGGCAATATAGCTCTGAAAAAGGACATATGGCGATTTTCCGGCTCCTTAAGAAGTTTTAGTCCTTCTCTTTCAAACTCATCCATTTGCATTGCCCTTTTGCGCGCGACTGGAACATAGCGCGGAGTGTTGTCTGTGGTAATTTCATCATTTGTAGACGTAGATTCATTGTTGATTTCTCTAGGCGAGTCTAAGCTAGATTCGGTGGCATTTTGTTCCACTTTTCTCAAAAAAAGAAGTTGATTATATATAAATGATACTTCTTCAGTTTCGTAGCGCCCGAGCCCGATTTTGATGCTTCTTTTATTTTTTTTGAATATCTGAAGTAATTATCTTTTACACTTCTCCATTTCTTTATTAAATCATTACCTGCAAAACCAATAGTAAACATGATTTAATAATTTATACATAGTGAATTACTCGATAAAATTTAATGACATATTCAGATATCGTTAACAAACACTATGTGACCAACTCTGGAATCGTGAAAATATAACAGCTGTTACATACAAAAAGCAATACCTACTGAATCAAAATGTATGCAACAGCTGTTATTTTTTTCGCGATTCCAGAATTAATTGGTTACATAGAGAAAGTTATTTGCTATCGATGTCTGAATATGTCAGTATTTTTTTTCGGGTATCTATCTATCTCATAAATGCATATTATAATAATTATTTTCGTTTCAGATACCTAGGAAGTGGAAATTCAATAACTGATTTACATTTCAAATTCAAACGGGGAAAATCTACTATTGCATAATGATACAAAGAGTTTGTCGTGCTATATGGACCAATCTTCTTCGAGACAACATCCCTGAACTGACAACTGAAAGTTTCCAAACAATAGCGAGGGGTTTTGATGTAAAGGCAAATTTTCCTCACTGTGTTCACGGTCTTTTCACTTAGTACATTTCTATTTTGTATGGCCGAAAAGGCTCGGGTATGGTTCGGTCATTCCTCAACAGATGGCGTGTCTGTACCCTTATCATACGTAATGAAATTTAAAAAATCTCATAAAATATTGTCTGAAGATGTATTTAATTTTAACTATTCCTAACTAATAAAAACAATAAAAATAAAAATAATACGGAACTATAGAATATATTTCTATAGCAACACTGCGCAATACCAAAACAATGATACGTTTCATTTCAAGAATTTCAAAATAATTTCAAAGAAAAGTGACATTGCTTATTGAAATTATTTTTGTTCCTATACCTTGAAAAGAAAAAGTTAAAAAATATTTAATATTTTTTTCTCAATTGAAGATTACCGTAAATCAAGTGAAATGTTGGCACTCTGAAAACTGTTTCAGTAAAGGAACGTCATTGTCGGCCATTCTTTGTCATTCTTGGTGTTTTTTCGAACCTATAGAATGCGTTTTGGAATTTTAAATTGTGGATTTTATTTACGACCTGGCTATGTTTTTTGGATTATTGTGACTTTCTGCTCTATTTACCCGTGCTCTCTCCTGGACTCCGACGAACGTACTTTTTTTTCCGTGGACCCCGGCAACTTTTATATTGGACTCCGATTTTCTACAATGTCGTCAGAAAAAATATGCTGTGTACCGAACTGTGGTAAGATACATTGATTCTGCTTTTCTCGAAATAGTTGCGACATAGGATTCAAATGGAAGTGTGTCTTTGTTCTTCACGTCAAAACTACTCAAGACATGCTCTGTGATATCCCGTAAACTTAATGATAATTTAGTAATAAATATCTTCTTTTAGGTTCGGAAAAGCAAATCCTCCACAAATTTCCTAATCCTAACAAGGAACCTGAGCGCTTCAGAACCTGGATTTACAATATTGGAGGATCAGTTCTGGCCTTGGAAAATGACATGATTTTTAAACGTCGCCGTATTTGTCATTTACATTTTGAAGCTCGGTACCACACAAGAAGCAAATTCTTAAGTGCTGACGCCATACCTCGACTCTGTTTACCAGGTAAGAGGCTTCTTTATTCTAAAATTATAAGGTTAAGTTTAAAAAAATATACCAGGTGGTCCAAATAGTGACGACGTATTCGAAAATACCCCAATTATGTTCTGCTAAAAATAACTCGAAAACTACAAAAAATCACAGAACATACATGTGGTACTTTCGAATACCCATGGGTTGGGAAATTCAGATTTTTCTTTTGGACGTCACTTTTTGGACCAGCAATTATTATTTATTGTATGCTGGCTGCGCCCCATGACTAGTTTATTTTGTAATTTTTATCAAATATTAGGTAATAATAATAAAAAATTACAGGATTCACTCTCAGAAGACCACCTCTCATGGATGTAACAAACCAAGGAACCAGTAGCACTCCTGCTGAAATTCTTCTATCTCAAGAAATACTACCTGAACAGTCTGCTGCTAGTAGCAAAAGAAGTAAGTATTTAACATTATATTTGAGTAGTATTTATTTATATAAATTTTAAGAAATAGGTATCAAATTACATACTTTGTTATTACGTCCTAACTAATCCTATAAAATTTATAATATTAGTTAGGACGTAATAACAAAGTATTTATTTTGATACCTAATGTGAAAGTGAGTTTGTTTGTTACACTTTTACTCTAAAACGGCTGAACGGATTTGAATGAAATTGGGCACATGGGTAAACCATGACCTGGAACAGGACACAGAATACTTTTTATTCCTGTAGTATGTTCCCGTGAGATAATTTCCGACCTCCACATGGGCGAAACCGCAGGCAAAAGCAAGTAAAATAATAAATGGGCTTGAGTACCATTCTGACAGTTTATAAATTTGAATTCTCATTTAGGATATGTATATGTGTGTGTATCTATTCTAGTATATTATATACTTATTATTGCACCAACGACAGCCCCATTTTATGTCCAGGCAAATCATTGTCCATTCCAAGGTTGCCTGGAAGAGATCGCGGACAGCGATAAGGCCGCCCATTGTATATTTTGTAGTTTGATTTAGTTTTTGTTATGTATTTTTGTGGTGTACAATAAAGTATATATAAGTAAATAAAGATTTTTAATGGGACTTTCACTGCAATACAAATAAAAAAAAAAAAACAGGAACGGCTATTCTTACTCTGAAGGCATAAGCTTGTGTTAATATTTCTTTCATTTGTTTTCAGACGTAACCAAGAAAGTGGTCAGCAATGAACAACACTTGGCAATACAAATTAAAAAGTTAAAAACTAAAAATGACTCTTACCAGATGAGATTGAAGAAAGCTCTAAAACTTTCCACAAATACTGCATTTCAAAAGGCATTAAAGAAATTTAAAACATTGGCTGCAATTTTTACAGTTATGCAGTTTCGGGAAATAAGAAAACCTAAAATGGCACGACGATTTCAGAAAGAGGAGAAAATTATGGCCCTCAGTATGTATAAAATGGGACCAAAAGCTTACAGGTGGCTAAGCAAAATATTTGTATTGCCATCTCCTGTCACACTAAGCAGAATGATTTCAAGAGCTTCTCTGAAACCAGGGTTAAATGAAAACATTTTTGCACAGCTAAAAAGAAAAGTCGAGAAAATGAAATATGATGATAGGTTGTGTACCTTAGTTTTCGATGAGATGGCTATCGCTCCACATTTTGATTATAATCAAAAGAAAGATAGAGCATCAGGTTTTGTAAACCACACTGGTGAATCTACAAGAAAAATAGCAGATCATGTGCTGGTTTTTATGATTAGGGGTGTAACAAAAAATTATAAACAGCCCATCTATTACTCGTTTTGCTCAGGGAGTACACCAAAAGAGACTTTGGCTGTACAGATTAAAGAAGTGGTAAAGAAGCTCCACTCCATTGGCTTTTTTGTTTTGGCCACAGTGTGTGATCAAGGCACATCAAATACAAGTGCCATAAATTACCTGATTGAGGAAACAAGAAGAAATTATGCAAGAAGAGATATTAACTATCAGAATTCTGTATTTGAAATTGAAGGAAAGCAAATTATTCCTCTGTACGATGTCCCTCATCTCCTAAAAGGGATGAGAAATAATTTGCTAACCAAAAATCTTCAATTTAAAATAGATGGTGAAGTAAAAGTGGCAAAATGGGAGCATATTACGCAATTGTATGAAAATAACCCAACATACAAAGGATTAAGAATAATAAAAAACCTTACAGAAAATCACTGTAACAAAGATAAAATTCCGAAAATGAAGGTTAAATATGCTTCACAACTGTTTAGCCAAACTGTTGGGAAAACCATGGGATATTTAGCTGGTAAGTTAATAATATAATTTCATAATTATTTGCCTTTTTATTACAAACATCACATACAATTTGTTGTAATTAAATGATTGTGTAGTGCTGGAGGCAAATCTTTTATTTAAGTATAATCCTGAGAACTAGGACCAAATAAATCCCACAATGCATTTAATTTCATTTGTGTTGTAAAACTGTGATGTTTGGGATTTTCAATACCCTAAAAAGTAATAATATTGTAATAAATATTTTTGTTTTATCTTTTCAGAGAACGGCATTCTACCTGAGGAAACAAAGGATACTGCTGACTTTATTATATTTATTGATAATTTATTTGACTCCCTAAATGGAAGTATGAAAAACTGGGGTGTCCGGTCAGGGAAAGATTTATTAAGAAATGTAACACCTAATTCAAAACATAAAGAAATTTGGGTGCAAGCCAAAGTTATTCTAAAGTCTATGACATTTATGACGTCAAAAGGGAGTGCTAGTACTGTACCATCAATAACTAATTGGATAAAAACTGTAGAAAATATGGGCATTTTAAGGGACAAACTATTTAATGAGTATAAAATTAAATCATTTTGGTGCAGACATTTTAACCAAGATCCTCTTGAAAACTTTTTTGGGAGCATACGTAGTCATGGGGTGAGAAATAACTCGCCCACCTGTGCTGGGTTTGAAGCTGCATTTGCTTCTTTGCTAGTCAATAATATGAGCAGCAATTATTCTCCAGGGTCCAATTGTGAAGAAGATTTCTGTTCAATATTGGAATCTTTTGACGAGTTATTTTTTTCACAAAACAAGAAAAAAGAAGAGCAATACTACGAAGTTGATTTAAACGATTTAAATGATAATATAATTATTAATTATGAAACAAAAAAAAAAGGACCCCAGAATAATTGGTCAGCTCGAATATGTAACAGGTTACATATTGCGTAAAGCAAAAAAAAATTACAAAAATTGCAAAGACTGCAAAGTATCTTTGTATACAGATGACCCATCTAAAAACAGGTACCTGCAACACAGAGAATATAAAAAAGGAAAAAAATACCTATGCTACCCAAGCGAAAATTTTACGAAAAGTTTTTCTGAGATCCAGGATATTCTGCACCATATATTGAGAAATAAAAGTCATATTGAAAATTTAAAAAATTATTTGAAAACCATATTGTATATACATGTAAATACAGAATTTATTCAGTGCAGTTGCCACAGAAAAGACTTGATAGAATTTATATTCGATTTCTCAAGTAGGTTCTTTGCCCACAATTGGTGTAAGTGGACCAATAAGTTATTGAATGGTACCAGCACAACGAAAGATGTTGATTCGACTGATGAAATTCAGAATCAGGCTTTAATATATTACAGCAAGAGACGCAAAAATAAGTAATATAAATAAATAATATTCTTTTCTTTCTTTTTAATATAATTATTGAATAATTCAAATAAGTTTTATGTTTTCATATACACATTTGTTTGGAAGACATTGTTGCCTTCTTTGCTGCAATAATTTCCTCCGAACATTTTTAAAAACATGGTTAAAAAAAATATATAAATAATTGTTTTCTTTTTGTAATTATATTGTTTTAGGGCACTCAAAATAAGACTAATATTTTGAAGATATACAACTTGTTCAAAATATAGTCAAATAATTGTTTTCTTTTTGTAATTATATTGTTTTAGGGCACTCAAAATAAGACTAATATTTTGAAGATATACAACTTGTTCAAAATATAGTCATAATATGAGTTGCATTGGTTTCTGTATCCACAATTTTGATATAGGTAATTCACTGTTTCTATAAACTTAATAAAAGCTTTGTAATATTCGATTTTGTGTTTCATTTAACCGAAATAAATAATAAAAATGAACAAACAAAAAGGAACTATTCCATAATATAATTATAGCTATAGCAAGCTAGGTACGCTATCTATATATATGCATAGCTAGACGCCAGACGCGTATATGTATATAACTTGCAAGTTGTTTTGTCGTTAGCCACCAGATGGCGCATGACGCAGAGGTGAGCTGAATACTCTATACCCTATATATAATGTACCCTATATATAATGTACTCTGTGCCGCTGCGCGTGTGCCGGCGACTCACTATCCGGTGCATTCGGTGCGACTATTGCCGTCTCGCTCTTAGGTACGCTCGCATGATAACAACGAGGTACCTAATCGAATACGGCCAACATTTTTTAGGAGTTTTAGCCATTTTAACCATTTGTCATTCACACTGTCGGGTATTTCGTCATCCCAGCATAAATTAATCTTCCACATTTGTTGTAATAGTATTTTAGCTTTGATCGTGAATGGTGACAGGAATCCATAGACGTCAAAAATCGACATTATCAATCGTAACATTTCCCTTTTCGTAGGATGTTTCAGGCCATTTATTACCTATGTTTTCAGGAATTCGTTTAAATGAGGTATCGAATCCCAACGTATCTTCTTTCGGGTACCAGATTAATCCAAGAGTTCGTTCTCCAGATTCCTGCTGGCCAACTTTAAAACGTACTGCAGTAGAACATAAGGTTTCTTTTGGTAAACTTTCTAACACAGCCGCGCTGTTGCTATTCCAGTTTCTTATTTCAAACCCACCGCATTTATGAATGCATGCCACTTCTTTTATTAATCGAACAGCTGTTGACTCATCTTCTAAACTGTCTATATAATCATCCATATAGTGCTGATTACAGATTGCATTTACTGCTGCGGGGTGAGTTGTTTCGAATCTTTTAGCATTTTTATTTTTTATAAATTGTGAAATAAACGGCGACGAATTCGAACCAAAGATTAATGACGTCATCGCATATTATGTCTTTACAGGATCGTCTGGTGAAACTCTCCATAGGAAGCGAAGTGCGTTTTGGTCGTCACTTTGTATTTTAATTCTCAGGAACATATCGCGAATGTCACCGGTTACAGCCACTCTGCTTTCGCGGAATCTCAACATAATTCCGTATAATGATGCAAGTAAGTCAGGTCCGGTTAGTATATAATCGTTCAACGAGAAGTTATGACTTTTTGCTGCGGCGTCAAAAACTAACCGCAGTTTCTTTTTATTGGGGTTGTCCACGCCGAAGTGAGGAAGATACCAGGTCTTTGGCGTGTTTTGGACATCGGTTAATTCTCGTGCGTAGTCATTATGTAGTAGATGGTATATTCTCTCTTTGTATCTCTCCGCGTAACTTTCACATTTATTTAGTTTTCTTTCAACTCCTTTTAGTCTATTTAAGGCAGTGTTATATGACTCCGGCATCTTGCAATGTTCATCTTTCCACGGTAGGCCGATGTACCAGTTGCCGTCCTTCAGGGTAGAAGTTCTTTCGAGGTGGGCTATTGCTCGTTCATCTTCTGCGTTTAGACGAGGTTTTCCTGATATGCCCATAGCTTCTATTGAAAACGAGCGGCGGACTACCTCGTGTATGTCGTCCATTATGCATTTAGTTTCTATTTGAGATTTATCGGGTTCAGTTAGAAACAAAGTTGAATGCTTGCTTCGACAGTTCACGTTCAAGGACGTGCGGCCATGTAAACACCAACCCAGCGGAGTGCGAGTAAGGTACGGATCGGTAGGATTGTCTCGAATAACTTCCAGAGGCAATAACAAATAGTAGTTATCTTGCCCTATTAGTATTTCTGGTTTGCATTGTCCAAAACATAATTTGTGTTTAATATTATTAATTGCGTCACTGTACTTTAGTTTATCGAGCGATATAAATTGCATAGGTAAGTTTAGTCCTTTGGTAGTACGTGCTTGTAATGTAAACATCGTACCGTCACTGTTCGACACGCTTAAGTCTACTTTTTCACTATCACACACAAGCTCGCTACCGTTCCATGCGCTGCGCACTTTTAATGTTTGTTTACGTCCGCGTATACCTAACTTCACCATCAGTTCGTCACTAGCTATCGTCACAGTGGAACCATCGTCCAATAAGGCCACCGTGCTCACTGTTCCGTAAGGTCCGTGTATATTTATTGGCACTGTCTTTAGCAGCACTTGACTATAACTGTCATCGTTAATGTGGGTGACAGCCTCGCTAGGCAGCACCGACGCTGAGGCTGAAGCCGATGCCGACGCCTCAGGAGTTGCTGCAACGGACGGTTGACACTGCTCATTACCGCGCCCATCAGGCAAATGCAGAAGTTGATGGTGCGATTTTCCACAATTATCCTTATCACACACGGGTGCTGCGCATGCGTCACGGTTATGACGCGATACCAGACACTTATAGCATAAACCGTTACGTTTTATAAACTGCCATCTGTCCTTACGCAACGCTTTTTTAAACTTTTTACAGTCTATTATTTTGTGTTTATTTATTTTACAAAAACGGCACTTATCGTCACTAATGTTACTGTCTGAAGAGTTTTGCACTAGCACCGTATGAGTTCTGTTTACGTTGTCACTTTGTTTACGTTTGTAATCACTGGGATTGAATATTATATTTACTGATGTTTTCGATATTTTTATAGCTTCTTGGTTCAAAAACTCGGATAATATCACAAGCTTAGGCTTATCCCCGCTGCTGATGATTGGATAACTGTAGTCTGCCCATTTTGAGATAAGCACTGTAGGTAATTTAGATAGGATAATTGATAACATGTTTGTTCCTTTCAGGTACTCATCTTAACCAATAGCGAGCACCGCAGCGACATAGTTTTTAACTTTCACAGAGAACGTAACTATTTCTTTGTGATATTCCTGGGCCATCGGTTGAAGCTTGTTGATCTCATACACAATTTGAGCTATGATAATATCTGGATTTCCAAATTGTAGCTCCAACGTAGACATCACAACATCCGGTGACGTAGCACTAATTAAAAGTGCTGTTACAGCATTTTTGGCTGCTCCATGTAAACATTTCCGTAATCTCCATAAGTTTTCCTGATTGCTGAAGTTACACACTTTTGTTGAGTCTTCGTATGCTTGCTTGAACTGCAGCCAATCCAACGGGTCACCTCCAAAACCGGGTAAGTCTTTAGGTGTACTCAATCGGCTCAGCATTTTAGCATGCGATCCGTTAGCTGTGGTAGCAGCGGCTAGATCTCTGATAGCGCTTGCCAACATGTGAACTGTTCCATCAGTGCCACCTTGGGCAGCTGTTTGCTGCGCCAATGGCGGTAACGGCAGGTCAAGGTCGCCCAGTTTTGTATCCTGCGGCTGAGCAGCCTCTGCCTCCAGTTCGCGATAACTTCGTTCTAGCCACTTCTCCACTTCAACTTTAGTATGATCTCCTTCTTCTCTTCCTTCCGATTGTGAACTGTATTCTTCGTTTTCTAGCTCGGCCAACTCAGCGGCCAATCTTTTATCTATTATTTCCATCTGTATTTTTGCCTTAGCTTCTGCTGCTTCTAATTCCAGTCTTTTCTTTCTGGCTAACACTGACGACGTTGCGGACTTTGAACGAGATTTCGATTTTGATATTTTTTCTGACTTTGAGGGTAGACCTATGTTGGAACTCGGTTTAACTTTCTCACTTTGTTCGGGTAGAAATATAGGTTTTTCGACTTGTTTCGGGTCCTTTTTTTTCTCATCACGATTACTTTTAGTGTTTGGTTGCCTGGAATCATCTTGAACAGCAGTTTCCAAGCCTTCAGCGCCCTTAGACATTTCGCCATAAAGTTCTTTATTTTTCTTCGCTGTGCTCCGTGTATTTACCATAGCTCGCGTTTTCGGTGGAGTATGAAACATCCAGCAGATTCGGCTCGAAGACCAGATTGTAGGGGAGGTAATGAAGAAACCAAGAGTAAAGATGATTTGAAATGTCGCGGACGAGGAGTTTGTGCGTGTGCGCTGCTTTGATCACATCGACGACTACTTTTGGATCGGCGCGCGGCGCGCGCCCGCGCTTCCCTGCCCCGCGCCCACATTCTTCAGCCCCCCGCACACTAACAAGCTCCTCGAACGTTCATTAGGTACTTTATTAGTAAAAAGGGTACAAACATAATTATACAATATACATTATAATAGGTAGCCATATAGGTTTGCACGGTTAACAGAGATAATTAAGCTTTTGATTTATTTTTTTGTGATGTTTGTTTATAGTATTTATTCTCCATCCGTTTCAGAGATTAAATTCAGCTTCTACGACCGACGTTTGATTTTTCCAGAGGTTGTATAAATGGTTTTCATTATGCTTTAAAAGGTCAATTTCCTTCTCATATTTCTTTGCAAATCGTTGGTCCAACACTCCGAATAAACTATTTGCAACGTAACCTACTCCGTCTATCAAGCCGCGTCGCCGGCGTTTCTTATTAGTCATAAACGAGTCATTTATCATGAGAATATTATCATAATGATTTATTTCTTCGAACTCGTGCTCGAGTTGTAACATGACGCCGTCGCAAGGTGTTTGTGTTCTAATCGCATAAGGTTTCAAGATATTATTTGATATACTTGTAAGGATTTGTGTCACAATAGACTATTAAATGCCAATCATCTCTAATTAAATGCATATTAGATATTTTGTCGAAGTAGACACTATTGTTTGTTAGCAAGGTAAAGTTGTAGGATGCTTGAGCGGTGTTTATTAGTGACAGCAAAAATAATGTCAAAGATAAAACCATAGCTGAGAATGAGATAGGACGATTTTTCTTCGTCGCTGGCAATTTTTTATCAACTTTTGGGGCCTCTGGATCTTGATCATTTTTATTTGTTGGCAGTAAGGACAATTTTACAACTGGGCGTTTTAAGAGCCCGTTTTTGGTTTTAAGTGTGACGACCTGACGACCCTTACGTGTCCGTCACTTCCAGGATGCAGCGCTACGACGCTACCTAGACTCCAATTTCCTGGTGGAAGGTTGTCGTCCTTTATAATAACGATGTCGTTAAGGTTGAGATCTTTTTGTTGCTGTCGCCATTTGGACCTTGTAGAAACCTGCGAGAGGTAGTCAGTCTTCCACTTATCCCATATATCTTGATAGATTTTTTGTTTCAATTGCCACCGCGTTTTGAGATCATGCTCTGTTTCGAAAATTGTTAAGTTGGAGCCACTTGCTAAAAAGTGAGCCGGGGTCAAAAAGTCCAGATCCTCAGGATCTGCTGTCAGAGGGCACAGTGGTCTGGAGTTCAAACAAGCCTCGAGTTGGGATAGTAGGGTATATATTCCTCGTAGGTTAGTGTTTGCTTTCCAACGACACGCTTGAGATGATGTTTTAGGCTTTTCACAGCAGCTTCCCAGAGTCCGCCAGCAGATGGCCATGATGGGGCGTTAAAGTGCCACTCAATATTCATTTCAGAGATTGTCGAGGTTACTTCTGGTTCAGACAAGATGTAGGAGATTTCAGCACACTCTTGTTTTAAAATTTTGTTGGCTCCTATGAAGTTAGTTCCCTGATCGCTATAGATGTGCCCAGGAACACCTCTTCTAGCCGACATTCGTCGAAGTGCGGCAATAAACGCTGACGCTGTGAGATCTGAGACGATTTCAAAATGTATGGCTTTAGTTACCATACAAACAAAAACTGCGACATATCCTTAACAGGTTTTAATGTGACGACCTTTGTTTGCCTTAATAAAGATATGTCCGGTATAATCTATCCCAGTGTGGTAAAAAGGTCGGTTAGGAATCAATCGTGCGGGAGGTAAGTCTCCCATGATTTGATGTTGTGGTATGGGATTATTTCTTTTACATTTGACACACATTCTTAATCGTTTCTTTGTGACTCTGTTTCCTCCAAGAATCCAGTATTTGTGTCTTATAATTTATAAATCCAGTAGTCATTTTTGCTTCACCGTGAAATACAAGCTCGTGGGATTCATCTATGATAAGATCTGCCAATTTCGATTGATTCGGGATTATGATGGGATGCTTCATTTCGGGATCAAGATTCGAATGTCTAAGTCTGCCACCGACACGGAGTATTTGATTAGTGTCTAGTATGGGATTGAGATTAATAATCTGGCTTTTCTTATTAAGTGGTTCATTATTTTTCAGCCGCAATATTTCTTCGTTGAAAAATTCGTTTTGGACGTGCTTAATGTTACGAGTTTAAGGTTGGACACTAAAAGAAAGGCCGTTCTGAGGATTTTAATAATACGTTTATTATCCTTTTCTTTATATATTGGAAGGTGTGTTTTACTAGTATTATGTGAGACGTGTGATCCTGCACAAGGCTAAAAGTATAGTATAGTCACTATGAGAAACTAAGGATTTCATCAAGTGGTTAAGGGCGGGCTCCGATAGTAAAAAGTAATATTTATGAGTTAGAAAGAGAAAGACTATAGTGTTGATGTAGGATCGATTTGTTTTTGCTGAACTCCAACACGCCCCCTCAAAAATAACTCCCTTTATTTTCAATTACGATATAATATCAAACATTTGTATACAATTACAAAATCACACACACCTTCCTTTCTCTGGGGATACAATAATCATGGGCCAACATTCGTTGCGCAGGATTAGGGAAACCCAGTAAAAACCTAATCAGACCATCATCATTCAATTCATCCATTATATCTGGATACTATTAATGTTATTCATCTACTTATTAAAACCAAACTCTTATAATATTTATCATATCCTTATCGTTTATTTATCCACGTTTTATATAATTACAACGTCACCCCGAGTTTCGTTCTCATCTCGGTGAAACGCACTGCGGGTAATGATTTTGTCAGGATATCAGCCAGCTGGTTATCTGTAGAAACATAAACCATTTTAATCACATTTTTTTTTTCAACCTGTTCTCTAGAAAAATGATACAAAATATCAATGTGTTTAGATATTTTGTGACTAGTAGGATTGTTCGCGATGCTTATGCATCCATTATTATCCATATAAATACGAATAGAATCTGGAATTGCAATGCCAATACTTGCTACTAATTAATTACTTTAACCACAAAGTTTCTTTTACTGCTTCATACAGAGCCATGTACCTACTCTGCTTCAGTGGATGAAGTTGCCACTGTTTGCTGCCTCTTTGTTTGCCAGCATATTGTGCATTGATCAAATAATTTAAACAAATAACCTGTAGTACTTTTTCTATCTAATATATTAATTACTACCCCAGTCAGAATCAACAAAGCCACTTAGAATATTTTTGTAATAATTTCGTGTAAAAGTTGACTTCAGATTTATGGTTCCCTTAAAATAATGCAAGACCTTTTTAAGTGTGACCATAATGAATGGTTGTTTTTGCTTGCATTTCGACTTAAGATGTTAACAGAAAAACTTAGGTCAGGTCGAGTGAGAATATTTCACACGAATTTAATGCTTCGGAATCTAGTTTACTTTTAAGCGGTGTAGTGACAGATTTACAGTCACTCATGTTAAACTTCTCAAGATCCAAAGTAACTAACTATGTTTTCTGACTTGGTTATTTTGATTTCTAGAAAACATTTGTGTTCATTATGTAAGATTTAAGAGCAGTGGTGGCCCAGTGGTAACGGCTGCGACTTACGAATTGTAGGTCGTAGGTTCGAACCCAGACAGGCGCTTTACTTTGTGTAAGTTATTTCATCACCACTGCTCTCAAAACGGTGAAGGAAAACATCGTGAGGAAACCGGCATGTCCTAGAACCGAAAATTCGAAGACATGTGACATCTACCAACCCGCACTGGGCCCGCGTGGTGGATTACGGCCCACTCTCTCTTACAGAGAGGAGGCCTGTGTCCCAGCAGTGGGAACATGTATAGGCCGATGATGATGTAAGATTTAAAACTACTCATAGCATTTATATCTGCGGTTGAAATCACAAGATCGTCCACATAAAGTAAAACATAAATATTCTTTAAAATATGACCAGCGTTCAAAACGTAGTTGCACCGGACCGCCGATGAGTATTAAAAACCCCCTTCTATCAAAGCTTGCTCAAACATTTGGAACCAACAGCGTGCAGACTGTTTTTAATCCATATTATGACTTATTTAATTTGCAAACCTTTCATTATAATCAATCAGATATTTCTGGCTAAAAGCTAGAGCCACTAATTTCACTTTATATACTTCAAGGGTTTTCCAAACCTTAACTGTAAATACCCACTTAAAAAGTTACAATCGATAATATTTCTATATCTGGTTTTGGTACTAAACACCAGGTACCTATCATTTTCAATAAAGAAATTTGTTGGGAATCGAACCCAACACCTTGTGCGCGATCTGCATGAGCAGGCTACGTGATCAACGCGTCATCGACATGCTGAGGCGCGGCGCGGCGACGACACGGCTCGGCCCGATGACTACGCGCTTCCACGGACTCCACCGCGATGGACGATTCTCCTCTCTCAATTTAATATTTAATTTCCAGGTCTGAAGTTGATACTTTGCAGGTCAGACGGAAATGCTCAAGGTACAAATAGAAAACCTGTCAGGTTAACTTGCCAAGTTGACCTGTCCTGCATTTGGCAAGTATTTTAAATGTTCATGGTAGGGCCCCTGTAGCCTGTAGATTACCTTCCTTAGTCGCTTGTATAAACTTGCCATTTTTCGCTACAGGAATGTTTATTGGCTTTTCTAGCTCAATGAAGTTTAGAGCCAAATCTTCTCGATTTATCAAATGATGAGATGCTCCAGAATCCAAAACAAAAGTAATATCGTCTTGCCCGTCATTACTGTCAATTGTATCGCTGCCCATCATAAAAGCAAATCCAGAGGTATTTCCATTATGTGGTTTCGAGCTCACCAACTGAACCGTTTTATTGTTAGTTTTTGGTTTTCAATAGCCTTTTTGTAAGAAAAACAATGCTTTTTCAAATGACCCTTTTGCCGTTTTCACAAAAGCTAATGTTATATTGTCTTCAGTCAATGTCTCGATTGCGGTGACGATGCTGCTACAGCTGTTCTATACACATGCAGCCATAAGTTCGGTGACAAGGAGCTTCATCATCGATACCGATTACTTCCAGCTCACTTAATAGATTGCGAATTCTGAATTTCCACACACTATACTTATCTTCATCAAATTGTCTAATGTTCCTTTTAGATCTTAAATCCATTTTTAAGCACTCGCACTAAAATAACTTTTTATTTATATTGGTAAATGCACAGAAAGTTTTTTATTATTTAGTGTCCTTAATATTATTTATTCTCACTTTGGCTTAGCGCTCTGGGTCCCATAACCTCTTAGACTTTAAGGTTGGACACTAAAAGAAAGGCCGTTCTGAGGATTTTAATAATATGTTTATTATCCTTTTCTTTATATATTGGAAGGTGTGTTTTACTAGTATTATGTGAGACGTGTGATCCTGCACAAGGCTAAAAGTATAGTATAGTCACTATGAGAAACTAAGGATTTCATCAAGTGGTTAAGGGCGGGCTCCGATAGTAAAAAGTAATATTTATGAGTTAGAAAGAGAAAGACTATAGTGTTGAAGTAGGATCGATTTGTTTTTGCTAAACTCCAACACTTAATGAACATTTCCCTTGCTGTCTTTATATTTTGCAGAGTAAGAAAACATGTGCGTTTTTTCTTGTAAACAACAATGTCGGTGAATTTGTTGATGTAAGCTAATACTCGAGTAACTTTCCTTAAAGTGCTATATTTTGTTAATAGATGACTAATTATTAAATTTTCGGGGTTAACAACGACCGTATTTACTTGCTCCTTTCTTCTGAGTTCTTCGCTAATAATACTCGTATAAATCGGCATCTTATGAGATTCTTTAGGCTTATATTGTGGTAACCAGTCGGGCCCTTGCCACCACAGCGAGTGATTGGCTAATTGAGCAGCAGGTAAACCGCGGCTTGCGCAATCTGCGGGGTTTTCTTTGGATTTTACGTAACTCCAGTTATCTTTAGGAATTATTTCAGTAATAATCCTCACTCGATTCGCGACAAAGGGTTTCCATTTATCCGGTTCGCCACTTAACCAACCTAGAACAGCCGTTGAATCAATCCAACCATAAATATGTATCTTGTAGCTCAATACGGATAAGATGATCTTTCGCATAAGTTTTGACAGCAACAGAGCGCCATAAAGTTCTAAGCGCGGGATTGACTGTGGTTTTTTCAGCGGTATTACTTTTGATTTCCCTGCAATAAGGGTCACGAGGGTTTCATTTTCTCTCTGTATTTTGCAATACACGACGCAAGCATATGCTTTTGTGCTAGCGTCGCAAAAGCCATGGAGTTCAATGATATCTTTCTCCTGGGTTTGAATCCAACGTGGTATTTTAAATCGAGATATATGAGATAGATCGGCTTTGATAGTATTCCACTCTAACGCGATCTCTTGAGGGACAGGGTGGTCCCAACCTAAGTCTGATTTCCATAATTCTTGGAACAAGATTTTAAGTTTTATTGTGACTGTTACTAGCCAGCCCAAAGGGTCACAGATTTTAGATATTTGAGATAAGAATTGTGTTTTTGTAAGGATGTCTTGTGAGATGAATTCTATAGGATGAAAGATAAATTGGTCATTTTTTGGTTCCCACCGAAGACCTAAAGTTTTGGTTGACTCTGGTTGCTTAAAGTCAAAGTCTTCCTTTTGAAGTGCATCAGAACTATCTATTATTTCCAGCAAGTTTGATCGCCATTTTCTGAGATTAAACCCGCCAGATTTGAGGAGGTTGATCATGTCCGCTTTGAGCTGTTTAGCAGCTCTCGCTGAATGTTCACCATGCATGAGATCATCCATGTAAAACGAGTGTTCTAAAATGTCAGGAGCGCAACTTTGTGGATAGTTTGGCTTTTCATCGATGGCCAGTTGCTTCAGTGTCATCATGGGCAAAAAAGGTGCGGCTTTTGTGCCATAGGTAACTGTCGCTAACTGGTATTCTTTTAAAGGTTGAGATTGATGGTTCCGCCAGATAATTTTCTGATATTTCTGATCATCCGGATTTAGCCAGATTTTTTCTATATCTGCTGTAAAAGCGTATCTAAATTGTCTCCATTTTAAGATAAGGCTCTGAAGGTCTTGTTGTAAATTGGGTCCTCGGCACATAAGAGCCTCATTGAGGCTAGATCCACTCGAGGTTTTTGCTGAGGCATTAAAGACAACTCGCAATTTGGTAGTTGATGACTCAGATCTTTGGATGCAATGGTGCGATAAGTAGCAGTCCGGCTGTACGTGCGGCGCAACGGGTGTCACATGTCCGAGCTCTAGGTATTCTGAAATAAACGTTTTATAGTCACGTGCCAGTGCTGGTTGCTTACTTAATTTCCGCTCTATTTGGAAAAATTTAGCAACCGATTTTGTTTTCGACTCGCCTATATTTTCCTTAAAATTTTCTTTGAATGATATTTTAACGACGTAGCTTCCATCTTCCCGTCTAGAGGTTGAAGATTGGTAAAACTCGATGCATTTTTGATCTTCTTCTGATATCGCTGGAGATTCATGAATGTCTTCCACTTCCCAAAATTGCTGTATCTCTTTGATATTATTTAGGATGACATTGCAATGTTACGTTTTGTAGTTGCCGCTTAAGATCCATTCCAACTGGGTTTGTTGGGCAATGGGCAATATACCTTCTGAACGACAAATACCGTCCATAAGGATAGTGGAATAGATATCTGCCCCAAATAAGATATCAATAGGCCTACTTTTGTAAAATTCGGGATCTGCTAGAGTTATTTGGTTAAGGGTAGGCTAGTCTGGCTTAGGTAAGGTACAGCTGGGTAAATTATTTATGAGTCTATTCATTATATATACGTCCGTTTCAAAGGTGAAATCGGTAACCAACGACGAGCATTTGATGTTAATCATACCCTTACAGTTGTTTTCATTATTTCCTATTCCAGAGATATAACCGTTACATACTTAGCAACTGAGCTGCGCTTTCCCTAATAATGGATGTCTGTGACCCTTGATCTAAAAGAACTCTCATTTCTTGGTAAGATCCATCCGCTGCTAGTACGTTAATTATTGCTGTAGCAATTAATATTTCTGAGGGTTCTTTAAGGGGCGATGCAACTAGGTTACTTTACTGCTGCTGTGATGGCGATTTCGTAATCGTGGTTGCATTTGACCCAGATCGATGTGACGTAAAAGATTCATGAAAAATGGTATTGTGTTCGTTATTGCATTCTTTGCATCGTATTTCAGAAAGGCATTTTTTGCCTTCGTGATAATGTAAACAATTATTACAAAGGTTCAAGTTAGCAATAGCATTTTTACGTTCATTAGGTTTTAATTCCAATAATTTTTGATATGCATGAAATCGATGATCATTGGCGTTGCAAATAGGGCATTGCTTGCGATAATTAATTTTGCGTTTGGACTTTGACGATTGCGAAACTTGGTTCGTTGAGTGATTCGTTTTAGGATTGTTATAATTTTGTTTATAATTGGGACCCTTTGAAAATGATGGTTTGTAATTGTTGTTGGATTGAGATGGGGATGATTTCTGCGTAGAATTTTCAAGCTTCTTGCGTGACGTTTCCAGCATCATAAACTGGAAACTATCCAAGAAATTAAGGAAATCTTCCAATACGGGTAACTCTCGACACATCGACTCCCAGATTCTTGATAGCATTCACGCTCTCGTACGTAGTGTCGTGAATTCGTTTTATATGATTCGATGATTGTTGCTGGTTTGCAGGGATATTCATGAGATTATTAAGATAAGAAGTGAAAATCAGTCATTTATTATTATAACGATGATTGAGGATATTCCAGCATACAGGATAGTTGTCGGAGCTTATTTGGAGGTGTTGGATCAATTTTTCGGCCTCACCTTTGACCTTACTCTTTAGAAACTGCATCTTTTGTGCATTCGACAAAGAGGGGTTGTTGTGCACTGCTTCGGTAAAAAGATCTTTGAACGAAATCCACTTATTGTAGTTCAAAGGTGACTATCTTCATTTTAGGAGTAGATTTTTCAATATGCGCAACGAACCACATTTTCTTATTGATGTCCTTCTTGATTTTGTTGTAATATTTCTCATAATGAGTAAATTGCTCCTCGTACTCGGGGTTTGATCCGCCATACTCGTTGTCTAGCTCCCAATGAAGCGAGTGAATAGCCGCCCAACGAGATTGTATCGTCTTCAGGATGTCTTCAAACTCCCATTTTTCCGTGACGAGATCAAGGTCGATATTGGAAGATGTTCTCAAGAAAGCCTTAAAGTTAGTAGCTTGCTTTTTGAAGAGACCTTCGGCTTTACTCTCTTCAAGAGCAGGGGTTTTAGAAGCAGCGTGAGATGCGAGGTTCGAGGTTTGAGATTCCGCAGTAGGTTGGAACGTAGGAGGTTTCAATAAAATTCAGGGATGTGTGGTCTGTTTGCGAGGGGGTCATAGTTCTGAATAGCAGTTTTAATGTTGTTATATTTTTCCTTCATTTGATCGTATAATTTAATATAATTTCGTGTAATTTGATACTGAAATATGCATGAGATTGATGACCAAAGGATAGCAAAGTCATATGATTATTATGGAACTCTAAAGTATTGTTCCAAGGTAGCTAATCGACGACGTAAGTAATCTGAGGTCTTGCGCTCTGCACCATCCTTTTTGAAATGTGTGAAGTGCTTATCTACAGCTTCGATTAGTTGTTGGATCGCTAAAATGTCATCCATTTCCGACATTATAAAGATAAAAAAGAGACCTTACTTGTAGTAAAGGCTTCTTTGGAGATCAAATGTCCTTGCGATGGCTGCAAGAACAAACCTGGAGTAACAGCGCGATGAGATGACGCGATGCTTTCGTAAACCGCAGGGTCAATCAGTATCAGCAGGATGATGGCACGTTTCCGTCCGGGGCACCGAGATAAATTAAGATCAGCAAGATGATGGCACTTTTCCGTCCGGAGCACCGAGGTCAATTAAGATCAGCAAGATGATGAAATTTTTGGATAGTAAATTCACTCAGTTCTGTTTGCCAGGGTCTGGTAATACGTTCCAAGCGAGACACTCACACAGTACTATTAGTAGTTAGGTACACGCGTAATGGTCCCGCTCCGATGGCTCAAAGGACCAATGTTTGGGGTTGGGGTGAGATTAAAAAAAAAACTGATTGAAGGTTATAAAGATTGCTATATTTCAGTTATACAAATGGGATAACAATTAAAACTAATGAGGTGAATGAGATTAAGTCGCGCCCGATATGCTATCCGAAAACGTACTGACTATTTTACTTAGGTAATACATAAAATATTCAAGGCATGGAGCGCGGTGTCGCGATTACGCTGACATGTTATTATTGTTTGGTGATTGACCTGAACATGCTCCCGAGGGAGAAAAACAATCATAGGAGATATCATATGAAAAATTTTCATATGATATCTCCGAAGAAACTCAGATCAGAGCTAAGCATAATATCAGCACAAATATCTGGAGACTTGGTAGTTCCTGTCGACAACTTTCATCTTAAAGATCTTTACAGCTTGCTCAAAGTAAGAGCCAAATACTCAGGCAAATGCCTAATTATAGAAATAATAATACCCGTGATTGAAAGGAATCTTTACGAGATATTCAATCTTATCCCGGTTCCACGCATTGTGAAAGATAACATGATGATGAAGGTCGAAACTATCTCTGAATTAGCAGCCATCAACATGAGAAAAGGTTCGTATTTAACTATCACAGACACGGGTCTGCAGTCATGCGTATTGCAAAACCCTGTGACTATTCTGTGTCATATCAGAAGGCTTATTCACCACATGAAAGATGATTATAGCCTCTGTGGGACGATCCCAGGCACGAGAACTTGTAAAACTAAAACTACCTCGTGCAAGAATGACTGGAGAGAGTTATCCTCGGAAAACAAAAATTATTATTTATGCTGCAATGAATGTAACGTCAAGCTTCTGTGTGAAAATCAAGTTATGGCTGTTAGGTTATCAGGTGCTGGTCTGTTGCGTGTTGGGGAAGGCTGTTTGGTAAAAGCAGAAGATTTTACGGTGTATTCAAGCCAAAGATTGTCTAGTAAAATTAGCACGACGACAAAGATTTTCTCACCAGAAATATCACCAATAAATCATTTAATAAATATCACTATGCCAGAAATCTCATATGAGCTTAATCCCAATAACTCAGACAACCTCAGAGAATTTGAAGCCATTAAGAGAAGTCTTGAGATCATGAAGCAGAGCGAACCTTTGAGCACCAATATCTCCTACCACGACATCCATCTTTATACTGTCACACATCTCATTATATTGGGAATATTGTTATTGGTGGCAGTTTACTGTTTTAAATGTTGGCGACAAAGGCAACGTAAAGGAAATCGTTCCACTTCTGCAGTAGAGCGGTCCACAGCCTCTCTGGCGACTGCTTTGCCATCTCTACATACGGTTACAGAAAGTGTTGTGATTGAGTTAACACCCTCCTTTGGTTTTTATTATGTAACTGTTTCTTATCGTCTAGGCTTAATTTATTTCCCTTATTGCACTCAATGGTATTATGAGGATTGTCACAAAAATAGCATGCATTGCTCTTACCTTCATTTGTTGTTTGTCCTGTTTTCTTACCCTTTGTCTCTTTGGTTAACAGACAAGTAGCCGTAGGAACCGATGCCTCCCTGCCTGCTGATTCACCTCTCTGGAAAAAATCTATTTTAGCTAGGCTCAACCGTTCCTGTGCTTCTATCTCTGTTTTCAAAAATTTTAACAGCTGAGTTAGTCTAGATTTGTCAGTATGGGGGAGTCGACTCCAATTAAGCAAAACATTTTCTGGTAAGGACGATTCAACAAGTGGGTACAATATACACTCATACTTCTCCTTCACAATTCCAAGAGTTTCTAATGTCTGTAAGTTTGCTACAATTTGATCATAAAGAACGTCTACCGTCACTTTGTTTCTTGACATTACAAGTTTAAGTATTTCTCTAACATAAGTTTCAATAAGGATCTCGTCCTTCGCAAATCGTTCCTTAAGCATCTGTACTACATTAGTGTAATTTCCTTTAGTAGGCGCGTAACCTTCAACTAGAATTCTTGCTTTAGAGCCCGATGTCATTGCTTGAATCAAGTACTGGTACTTGTCGTCGTCATCAATGGACTCATCTTCATGGATTTTCCTAAACTGGCTCCAGAACGGGACCCAGCTCCTGGGATCGTCATCAAATTTTCTCAGTTCCAATTGTGGTAACTTTAAATTATGCGGCTTCGAAGGTTGGTTAGTGTATGACAGTGATTTCAGTTGTTTCTTGTTATTTGTCCCTTTATAGCTAACCATCTTCGTCGGTATGTCTCCGCCTCGTCAAATTCCTCATCACACTTTTCTTCCGAATAATCGGTCGCTCCGAGTACCATATCTTGAATCGATTTGTCCAGCGTCGTTAGTAAGTTAAATTTTTCTTGAAGATACGCCATATCTGTCTCGTCAGGGAGATTCTCTTTTCTGATCGTATCTTCAATAATCGATGCGTGTCTGGTAAATATGCGTCGTATTTGACCCCTTTCCCTCTTCAGCTTATCCAAAGCATTAATTCTGGCTACGATGAATATGGATTATAGCACGTTGCAAATGGCTTCAGAGTCAGCGTGGGTGCAAACAGGCCTTCGCATTCACAGCACCGAGTTAGTGATTTACCCGTACCGCCGTAAAGTTTCGCTAGTCACGGTCGCCAGTTTGTTGTAGAATGAAAAACGGTTCTTCGTTGTATATTTCACTTTAATAACTGCACTGGGACATAATGTATTTTTAGGATACGTACTCGTCGTTTCTGTGTGTGTGTCTGTTACTGTACCAAATCCTCAGAGAATGTAACTTCAAAAAAGAAGGAATAAAAAACCACAGATAATAATAATTGCATTCCGTAACAGCAATAACAACAGTTAATAAAAGGCAGCAATATTTAAAAAAATATTATTATTGCAAACAAAAATAATAATATTTGCAAAAATAGCGCTGTGATTTACGAGATTAGAACCATAGCCATCTTGAATCTAAGACCAACGCTTAACGCCTTCTGCTATCTGCACATATAATTGATTTTCGAATTTTAGCTATGCCATACACTGGCCAAGGTCACGCGTATGATGCGTGTCTAACAATAAAGTGCGGCGCTCGCGAACTGCGACGATACGACTGTGTGTAGTGCAAAACTGCGTTTTCTGTGGTGTGTGTACGCCACACACACCACAGACGTCTGACTGTTTACACATACAAATGTACGGACTATACCACGTGTTCACAGCAATACGACTCTTAGCATGCTTATGCACTTTTGAACGCTTACTGTACACGAGGATGGCGAGCACTGTAGCTTAACAATCCTCGCTTGCAGGAGTGGTATGGTGTTTGTTGTGGCTGCGCCGCGATCGGCCTTTCTTGCCCTCAACCAGCGAGTAGGTACACCCGAATAATTAACTTTTTTGAACGGTCTAAAACATTGGGTGTAATCATAATCATAATCATTTATTCGCTTTGAGAGTAGGTACATAAATGAAGGTGTTCACAAAATGTTGAGATCCCTGTACAATCTACCAATAAGGCATGCAAACATTAAAAGGAAATTTTATTACAATAAAAAAACAAATGAAAATCAGAGTCAAATTGACAACAGACAACAGACTGTCAAATTGTGTTGTCGTTGAACGGGCCCCAAAATAATCCGCACATAACTTTCGCCGAATCTTCGGATTTCGTGTTTAGGGAGTAGACCAGCGATAGTTCGTAGTTTTAGCGTTCGAAAATATTTTATGCTACCAACGCACTTGACTATGATTTGACGGCGATGACCTTTTTTTTCTATCAAAAAAACATGACATCGATCAATACTCGTACGTCAAATTCAAATTTAAAAACCGGCCAAGCGCGTGGGCCACGCCCAATTAAAGGTTCCGTAGTTGGGATCAATGTATCCCAATAAAAAACTTTGCTTGTAAAGCATACTAAGTTGTGATAGTTTTCCTTTTAACTTCGTTATATATTATAGGTATACTACTGCCGTGATTTTTTTCACATATCCAAAAACAACCATTTCGCTGGCAGGGGGGACAACACTTGCCTACCGGGGTTGCGAAGAAATCGTGGTCCCGGCAACATGGTAACTGAAGAAACACGGGTGGGTTTTAGTCAGTAAGAGTCTGACACGTCCTCCCACACCGCCCAGAGCGGGAGAAGTTATTTGATCATTTCCTACCCAAAAAAAAAGGGGAGACAACACTTGACTACCTATGACAAAAATTAGTACTTCAAAGCTTAATATTTTGCAAAAGGATTGTTGAGTCAAAATTAGTTTTCACACACCCACACGATACCCCATAACATAGGAAATCATCCCCACTTTACGTGTAGGAAGGAGAGATACCCTAAAAACATATTTAACATGATATTATTTTACCACTTTGTCGGCCGGCGTGTTTAATGTATAGATACCCATGCCAAAATACAGCTTTCTAGTACTTAGCTTCTCAGAGCTAAGCCGCAGATATACAGACAGACAGTCAAATGGACATGGTGAAACTATATCGGTTCCTTGTTGACTACAGAACCCTAACAACCAGAAAAATTATGAGTAAAAATTTTTAGGCCAGCTAGAAAAATTAACTAATAGGTAATAGCATACACACTCATCATTTTTCTGGTTGTTAGGGTTCTGTAGTCAACAAGGAACCGATATAGTTTCACCATGTCCATTTGACTGTCTGTCTGTATATCTGCGGCTTAGCTCTGAGAAGCTAAGTACTAGAAAGCTGTATTTTGGCATGGGTATCTATACATTAAACACGCCGGCCGACAAAGTGGTAAAATAATATCATGTTAAATATGTTTTTAGGGTATCTCTCCTTCCTACACGTAAAGTGGGGATGATTTCCTATGTTATGGGGTATCGTGTGGGTGTGTGAAAACTAATTTTGACTCAACAATCCTTTTGCAAAATATTAAGCTTTGAAGTACTAATTTTTGTCATAGGTAGTCAAGTGTTGTCTCCCCTTTTTTTTTGGGTAGGAAATGATCAAATAACTTCTCCCGCTCTGGGCGGTGTGGGAGGACGTGTCAGACTCTTACTGACTAAAACCCACCCGTGTTTCTTCAGTTACCATGTTGCCGGGACCACGATTTCTTCGCAACCCCGGTAGGCAAGTGTTGTCCCCCCTGCCAGCGAAATGGTTGTTTTTGGATATGTGAAAAAAATCACGGCAGTAGTATACCTATAATATATAACGAAGTTAAAAGGAAAACTATCACAACTTAGTATGCTTTACAAGCAAAGTTTTTTATTGGGATACATTGATCCCAACTACGGAACCTTTAATTGGGCGTGGCCCACGCGCTTGGCCGGTTTTTAAATTTGAATTTGACGTACGAGTATTGATTGATCGATGTCATGTTTTTTTGATAGAAAAAAAAGGTCATCGCCGTCAAATCATAGTCAAGTGCGTTGGTAGCATAAAATATTTTCGAACGCTAAAACTACGAACTATCGCTGGTCTACTCCCTAAACACGAAATCCGAAGATTCGGCGAAAGTTATGTGCGGATTATTTTGGGGCCCGTTCAACGACAACACAATTTGACAGTCTGTTGTCTGTTGTCAATTTGACTCTGATTTTCATTTGTTTTTTTATTGTAATAAAAGGAGAAACCCAAACTCCATAGAAACTTGGGCCTGGCGTTCCAGGACTGGAATTTGGACATAAATTAGAGTCTTAGATTATATACTTGTCTAGATTGAGCAATGCAAACAAACGACGCGCAAAAACTGTCTCCAATTGCGTGATACGTGTGAGTACCCCTCGTGTACTTATTGTAGTCAAACTGTCAAGGTGTGCGTGTTTAGGGATGCCTGCTCCAAATTATTAACTTACCCTTTCTCCATTATTTAATAAGATGCAAGTTAAACAGAATAGATTAAATAACACATAGTTACATAGTTACAACAGAAAATACAATGAAAAAAATATATTTATTTTAATTCAAAAATACAAAAACCGATCCATTCTTCAGCTCTCGTAATCCCTTTTTTGTAAAATATAAATCATCATCAGAGAAATGTTCGGAACACACGACTGAAGTCTTATGAGGTTTCCACTGATCTTCATTTCGTGTCCGCTGTATAATGTCTCTCCAGCAATTTGCTAGTACGGAATCCGTAGGAAATCTAAAACTCAAAATATTAGAAAGAACTAACAAAAATACTATTTAGTGCATGACGTCATGGATTTAATTTATTTTGTGTAGGTAAGTTATCATTTACTGATCAAATAAATACTGTCATTTTTATTTAATAATGTTTTCCTGATCGAATGATGATGTAATGATCTTTGTATTTTGTCTCCTATAGTTTCGCCATATCTCCCTAGTAATAAACTGACAACACCGGCTAATTAGACTAACCTACAAAATAACGAATAAAAAAATCGTGTTTTCTTAAAATAATAGTGGTTAAATAACAAAATTTACCGATGAAAAGTGATCTTGGTGTTATTATACGGTTTTCCCACATAATTACGACACAATTTGACAGCACAAACCGGCATAATTTATAATTTTTCGTGAGCACGTTATCCATAAGTGATTCAAATGTCACTGGCAAAGACTACTATTACTATAGACAGGCAGCTCTAACTTTTTTTAAATGGGTATATGCAGCGCCATCTAGTTTTTCGTTAAGGGAATTAATGTATATAAATATATACGCATAGATTGGTAGGTAAGCTGTACGGTACGCTGCTGCATAGTAGGTACGTACACACGGCTACACATCTAGCTATACATTTTCAGCTTAAGCCAGCGTTGCCAACCCGTACGATAATTATGGGGGCGTACGATAATTTGGCCTATGGTACGATGTACGATAATGAATGTCTAACGTACGATAATTTTGTGATTTGCTGAAAAAAATTTCAGTTCCATTATCAAAACGTATTTTTTAAATACGCAAAAAATGACAATGTCTATTGTCAAATGTGTCAATAACAACAAGTAAGTATCTCTCTCGTTTTCCGTTTTTTATTTTATTTTACAGTGAAAACACAAAAATTTCAACTAAAAACTATGAATAAGCATGTTTAAGGTTTGTGCTGAGCTAGCACCACTACTGGTGAAACTTGGCATAGGTATGCTCAGTGGCGTAGCGTGAGTCACTGTCGCTCGGGGCGGAGTCATAATTTGCCGCCCTTTTGACGTCGTAAAAATAATTAAAAATAAAATAATTAAATTACTTATAATAAAAAACAAACTAAAACTTACTATTAAAACGGCAGCGCGGCAGACGAAGAAGTTACTGGTACAAGTTCTTGGAAATCACGAGAGCGGTCGGCCCTTGGTTGTGTTTAGACGTGTACACGCATGGTGTGACAGTGTGCGTGCCCGCATACGCCTCGCGCGCACACCTTAATACCGCACATGTACATGTCTAAACACAACAAGGGCCGACCGCCACTCGTGATTTGCAACAATTCTTTTGTGCGGGAGGGACATTTAATATGTGCAAGTGGGTAAAAGCTAACTTCTTGATAAATTTATTGTCTGACTGACCGCCAGTGACAGCACAATTTTTTTTTTTGCCTCCCTTCTAATAGTGGCGCCCGGGGCGGTCCGCCCCCCCCCCCCCCCTCCCCCTCGCTACGCCACTGGGTATGCTTCCCCTTTGACTCTAGTATAAAATTATCCATATTTTGATAGCAATTTGCTATATATATTGAGAATTTAATTTGAATTTAGGGTTTTTATTTTTGATTTTTCTTTTGTACGATAATTTTGTCCAAAATACGATAATTTTGACATGGGAACTCGATAATTTGAACTTTTGGAGTTGGCAACACTGGCTTAAGCCGACCTCGAATTATACGGAAATTCTATACAATGCGAGATTAGCTTATACTGGAAATGTATAGCTTGATATGTAGCCGTGTGTACCTATATGTCAAATGGCGTGTGGGCAGAATATTATAGGAATAAAACAACCTTTTATTTTGTGTAAATTGAAATAAATTTATTTAAAAAAAAACTCCACATTTAGTACATAATTCTGTGTTCTTCTTTTTCTCCCTTTATGTTTTAGGTAGTGTTGATTAGCCTTTTCTTTCATTGGATCATTAACATCCCAAAAGGTTATTTTGCCAGTGAGAACATTATTGACGGCTTTGCACCAACTGTGTATTCACTGTTCACTATTCGCAATTACAGGTCCAAACTCTAAAGAGTGCCTATGCCTTGAGTCCACTGTAACTTCACAAGTTTAGGATGATTACAATCCGGCGTCACACTGCGGAGGATAAACAACTCAACACAAGCGTACGAACGAATTATTGTAGCCACAGCAACACGGAGGACCGGAAGATCAACTCAATGATGATGCACTTCCGAAACAACGAGAACTTTTTTGCAAAAGGAAAATAAATGCGCACGAGTAGTTACACTCTCACGCAGCCAGCCATCATTTGGAAATCTAGTGTGCCCATAAAAAAACAAAATTTGGCACGTTTTGTAAACCAAAATATTACTTCTGCATTATTGTGCTGATACTAAAAACCTCATTGTGCTCGAATTTATATATTCTATAATTAATACAAGAATAATATATGGTAATATTTTTTTTCCTTGATTTATGTCTTTTCACTAGTAAAGGAAACTCCCAGCATAAGAACAATATATTTCACCATAGCAACACCGCAATTTTGTTCCCTTAACGATTTGATAGATGGCGCTGTTACAAATAAAAAAACGGAATTTTGGTTTTACTCCTAGTTGCCATCACAGAGCATGTCACTTTAAGAGGCGGAACTTAGAACATTTCAGTTTTTGAGAATTTGTTACCTTTTTTAGCCAACCACATAAAAAAACATGGCTACCAACATGAAAATTCTAAGTAGCACTGACAATGACAATCATGACCTTGAAAGGATTATCGATAGGGATGCGCAACATATAGAAATCAACAAAATTATCGATATCGATGAAATGCATTCATTTCATCGATATCGATAATTATCGATACGCAGATAATAGTGACCCTCCAAAACTAATTTATTTTGAAAAATCGGTAAAATAAAACACAGATTTATATGATTTCAGTATTTAATAATGGATATACTTAAATGAGCTATCAACATTGGTCTTGGACCAAAATGGCTTCCTTTTTTATTTTTTTGTGCCAACATCAGAGTTTCTTTTAGCATGCCTGACTTTATTTATTTTTCCCAAGAGACTGGCACTGCGTCTTAGTGATGCCAGGCTGCATTTTGTTTTTTGTAATTGTTCCATCAACTGTTTTTCCTTGGTGTTAAATCTGTAAAGATAATTAAATATAAGCAATATTTTCGATGAGACGTGTAAACATTTCCTTTCACATAAAACGCAGGGATCTTTTCTATTTGAAATGAGCAATAGTACACAAATTAACTCAATCAATTTTTAGAATTTCTTTCTCTGTCTGTCTACTTTTTTTGTAACATCGTCACACGATAAAAGTTTAATGGATTTTAATGAAACAACCTAAACAAGAGGTTGCATCTATTTTTTTTTTTTTTAATTAGATGGATGACATTAGAGGACTGTACTGTATATTGTTATGTATAATAGTGATCAATTACGGTGTTTATTATAGTTACCTTTTGACTCTGAATGCTGATACATATGTTGTGGAAATTCTGCGACATTTCCCTTTTTGTTGAAATCCTTTTTTCCAAGGCATTGGCACATATATTTCACTGCTCATGCAGTTTTTCTATTGGTAGATGCATCAGTTCTTAATTACCAACTGCTTTTAGCTACTCTCGGCATCTAGAAGATACAAAATATAAAAGGTTACATTATAACTGACTCTGTTTCACTGTGAATTTATTTAGTGTGATTTAAAGTTAAGAAGAACCTCCTCCTTTTGGAAGTCGGTTAAAAACACCCAATTTACACTATCAGCTTAACTAAATGGAATAGATTATTATTATACTTAGATTTATTTCATAATCCCAGTATTTACATAATTACCTATTGGTGTCAAGGTAGATAATATAATCTTAGACTCTGACAATATATTTAGCAGTCAACCTATTTAGACTAAATTAGATTATAATTTCAAGTAGACAAATATTACTGTAGGCACAATGTTTTAAACCATTTCTTCAAGAGTTTCAACTAATCTTGATTGATGGCTCGAGAGTCGTATTACAGAATTTGAATAGCATAGCATAGTGTTAAGTGAGCACAAGATCACATTAGCAATAAATATCGGTACTCACCGGTTACGATCCTGTAAAAACTTGGAAAATAGCAACTTATTTACGGTATGCCAGGCCTCCTTGATACCACAAAATTCACATCTTCTGTGACCCTTGCCCATGATGATTCACAAACTTAGAGTCACTGTCAATTATTCTGATTTGTTATAATCCAAAATCTTACAGAAAAAGGAAAAACAAACAGAAAAATCTCAACCCAAATATTAATCGCGCGAAGGCAGACATGTTTGTGAAAACTTCGTAATTTAATGTTGGTTATTCTGTCATCCTGTCATTTTGCCGTGTGTTTCTGAATGTTGGCTAAAAAAGGTAACAAACTCCATACAAAAATAATTTGTTCGGAGTTTCACAGCACTGGTTGCCATAGCATGGTCACTGGACACCAGGGTCTGACAACTCTATTCTACGAACATTAAGTAGGCGGGCAAGTAAAAAAGAGAGAAACAACGACATCAGAGTAAAAGAGATGATTAGATACATTAATATAATGTTGCCACCAAAAAGTCCTATTTCGTATTCTCGACATTAATGAGCTTATAAATTGTAATTTAAATTAAATTGGCCTTAAAAATGACTTTTGCTATTATTCTGATTCCAAACAAACATATTTTATAATGAAATATGACATATTTAACTGATTATTACTTATTAAAAAAATATTGGTATAGGGGATAATGTGTGGCAACACTAACGTCCGTACGTCATATTGATTATGACGTTGACGTTCATATTTTCACAAGAAAAATGTCTGCCGCCGCTTGCGCACCATTTTATCTTGTGCTTACGTTTATTTGTTATAAATAAACTAGTTCCATTTAATTCTACCTACATTGATAACGTTGAGTCGAGCTTGCTCCTCCGTGGCTGTGTTTTGGTGAAATTAAGTGTGTATTTGTGAGATAAAGACTCGGTGTTGAGACAGTGACTCTTGTTTGATTTTGTGTTTCAAATTTCGCGATGAGTTCGCAGAAAGAAAACACTAGAATTTGTTGCATGTGTGGATCTTCACCTTCTAAAGATGTCAGCATCAGTTTGCATCGGTTTCCAAAGCCTGGCTCAAAAAATGCTCTGCGGTATGTACCTACTTATGTACTTTCCATGCTATTCGTTCTAGACGACATAGAATACCACAAATATTGTTAATCCAGCTTCTAACTACTTACAACAAACTAACGTATCATATTATGTATACATACTGTACTGTCATGTATAATGTATTTAATACCTTTTAATACCTTTTACTAAAGTCTCAACTTTTGTTGCCAAAAATTATTTACTATGACTTACTTTTCTTGCCTACACCATTCCCGTATTTAATATTACATCTCTTTCAATCAAAGCGAATACAGAAAGTTTCGATTTTTATTTAGATATAGCTTAATAAGAATATGATTGTTATGGTATGTAATTTTGATATTTTTTCATTTCCAGTTGTGAATTATGGGCAAAGTATTGCTTCCCAAACGAAGCCTGGTCTTCACCAAAATTCCAGAATGGACTCCATTCTAAACATAAGATGCTTTGCAGCAAACATTTTCAACGCACATGCTTTATTGAGAAAAAGTTGTTCAGAACAGCTGTACCTGATGTTCAATGCCATAAGGTTAGTACAATATTAACACTTGAAAAAGTTTATTTAAAACACATTTGTGCCTTACATTGCAGATAAATACAGACATAATCAATCAATCAATCAAATCGTTTATTTGCATAACACAGGTTCAGAGGATGTTACTAAAGGTTCATAAGGTACACTGTATTATAACCATGTGAGGTGTGCGAGGTAATATATGAGGAACATTATGACACAATTTTTCTTAATCAGTTTACTTATTAAATTACATTGTCATACATAGATAGTCAATTTCATTACACATTAGATTAAATCTGAAATAATGAATTATAACAGTAATGTCAAGCAAATAATAATGTGATAGTAATTGAAAAAATTTGCTATAATCAAAATACAATATCTTTATCTTCGAAGTAGTCTTTAACATCCTCGACTGCCTCGTTGGTCTAGTGGTCACAAGCACTACTGCTGAGTATGAGGTCCTGGGTTCGATTCCCGGTTCGGGCAAAGTGTTATTGGGTTTTTCCATCTGGAATTTCTCAGTAGCAGCCCGGAGTCTGGATTTGTGCCCGGTTGATGGCAATAGGCTCGCCCCCATTACATGGGACTTAAACATAACTGGCGAAACGTGGGTATACCTCTGTCTAACCCTTTGGGGATTACAGGCGTGATGTTATGTATGTAGTCTTTAACATTGTAATAACACTTTTTAATTAGGAATGTGTATAATAACTTCTTAAATAGATGAGTAGGTAACTTCTTAATGTTATCGGGCAATTAATAAATCAGTGATACCATACAAATAATAATTTTATTGAGTAATGCTGTTTTTCCATAAGGTATTTCTACGTCTAACCTTTTTTTTTTGTCACGTAATTGTTTATAATAGCTTTTAGAAGCAGTCTTATAATAGCTTTGATTTGATTTTATAAAAAGACTTAATTCATATATGTACAAGGAAGGTAATGTTAGAATTATTTAATTTGTAATGTTAACTTTTAGTACTATCTAAATGGCACATTGCTATGTTGCATTTCTTTTGGGCTTTGAATACAAATTCCTTGTCCGTGATATGCCGTAACGGCTTCTTTGTTGACAATTTTGAACAGTTTGTAGAGAGTGAATGAGGATTTATTCATTCTTTTACAGAGACCATATACATGTGTTTTCCATGGCATTATGTTATATCAATTATGTTATGTTTATCACGAAAAATATAATTAATTAACATAATTGCTTTTACTCTCTACACCTGATGGTTTGACCAAGAAATCAGTATTTAAACTAAGTGAGATAGATGAGTAGGATCTGTTTTATTTTTCAAGTGTTGTATTATATTGCAGCAGAATGATGATGTTGTTGACATTCATCCATTCTTATATTAAAAATGTGAAAGTAAATCTGTTTATCGTTTTGTAACTTTTCTGAACTTTAGTGAATAAATTCTTATACAATATGAGAGAAAGCTTACTTGAAGAAGGACATAAGCTAGTTTTAACCCAGGTCATGGTCTACCCATGTGTCAAATTTCATTCAAATCCATTGAACCGTTTTAGCATGAAAGCGTAACAAACAAACATAAAGATAAAGATAAAGATTTTGCGTGACTGAGTTTTGTTAGGTGTAAAGTAGCTTCAAAAGTAAGGTCTCGTGTTTAACAGATAGTAGTTGGTTAGTTTATTTCTGTTTTATTATCGTCTTGCCATCACATGCTTTTTAGTAACGTACTGCTGCAGTCGGTTTTTTTTAAGTTGGATAGGTAAATTAATTATATGGGATTTTAAACTGATATGGTTATTTTCACAACTAAAGTTCTTTAAAACGGGATATTTATCATGTTTTTCGTTTTTTTTTTAACAAAATATCCTATTTTAAACAAAAAAACATGGTAAATATCCCGTTTTAAATAACTTTAGTGGAATATTAAATTGTTGTAAAAAAGTTTGTGTTCGCGAAGTCTACTGTTCACATAACTACTAGTTTAATCATATTAATTTTCTCAACATCATTTTATTTTAAATTCATTTAAGGTTTTAAATCATCCTTTCATTTTCAGGATACAACAATTTCTAATCTGCCAGATCAACCTGCCATATTTGAACCTGTTGCCGGTCCATCCAGAATTGAACCTTTAAGGGAACATAATGCAAACATTATCACTCCAACCAATTCAGGAATGTTTGTGTGCGAGTCTTCAAAACAAGAAGGCGATCAGAAAAGCAAAATGCTGATAAGGAAACTAAAAAGTAGTATGAACAAAGTATATAGATTACAAAAAACTGTAAAACATTTAAAAAATGAAGCATTTTTAAATGTTATTGGTAACAATAACACAGTCAAAGAAATTCTCAATAAAAAAATGAGTTCAACATTTGCACTGTTACTGCAAGGAGAACTGCAGAATTATAAGAGGAAGAAACCAGGGCGCAGATGGAACATGGAGGCTAAAATAATAGCATTGAGGCTCTATAAAAGGTCACCGACAAGCTACAAATTATTGAGGAGAATGATTTGTTTACCAGCACCCAGCACATTAAAATCCCTCTTAAGTAAATTTAAGATGGATGTGGGGCCCAACAAATCCATTTTTACAGTGTTGAAAAAAACAACAAAACACTTTGAGCCATCCGAACGAGAGTATATATTGTTGTGGGATAAAATGTCTTTACGAAAAAATTTATGGTACAACCCTAAGGCGGATTTTATTGAAGGTTACCAAGACCATGCTACACAAGGTAGATCTCCACAGGCAGCTTCATATGCCCTTGTTTTTATGGTAGTTGGAGTTAGGAAGTATGTTAAGCAGCCAGTGGCTTATTATTTATCAAGTGGATTTGTCACAGCAGACAGACTATCTGCTTTGATTAAGGAGGTATGTATTTCTTCTTCATTTTGAATGTCGATCATGCTTATTTAACACTTTGCTGAACTATAAAAAATATCTTAAGTTTATTTGTCACTAATCTCCCTTAAAATACTTTCAGGTTTTAAATTGTTGCTTAGATGCTGGACTTAATATATGCGCTACAGTTTGTGACTTGGATGGCGTCAACAAGAGAGCTCTATGTCTTTTAGGAGCTTCTGTACAGAATCCCTACATAGAAGTGAGCAATCACAAAATTGTCACACTATTTGACACACCACACCTGCTGAAATGCTTCAGAAATCTGTTTATGAAATACGATGTAAAGTTTAGGACCAATATAACATCAGACAACAATCAAGGAGTTGGTAAGTTATTTGTTATTTAATGTGACATATAGAGCAGGGGTTCCCAACCTTTTAACATACGTGTTTGCAGAGCCGGCCCGTTCATATAGGCGAACTAGGCGACGGCCTAGGGCGCTCGTATTAGGGGGGCGGCAATCGGTGGCATCGAAATTTAAAAATAATACCGTTCATTAATTTTTATTTACCTACAACTTGAAAATACTCCCAATTTTTCTACCAAAATGCGCTCATGGACATTTAAGAAACCATCGGTACGGAAATCAAAAGCGAGTTTAGTTGATAGCCTCAACTTGATTGCCTCAAATCGCTCCATTGCTAAAAAAAAATAATCGCGATGTCAAATTTATTGCTTTTCTGTATGTTATTATGTTTTGTTCAAAATTGATTTGACTATTATAGTTTGACCGCGATCGTTGTACCGATCGCGCCTGAGAGATATTTCTCGACGGCATGTGAGCCAAATTAGAGGATCATGGGCGGCATAAAACTCTGACACCAGGTTAGTCACTAACCACACGAAAAAGAAAGAACATAGTTTTATTTTGTCACGAATTTTCTTAAAAAGGCGCCGTTCCAGCCTTTCGCCTAGGGCGCTAGGAATTCTCGGGCCGGCGCTGCGTGTTTGCACCCCCTTGGATAGCTTAGATTTTCTTCTGATCATTCAAACAGAAATAGAAGTAACATTGTAGAGTTTTGCAGAAAGACAATAATTATGAGAATGCATAATGTTTTTATTTACTGTTGACATTTATAATTTATTATTGTTTGCTAAATTCAGGGTACAATAATTATATTGACTTGATTACCAAAATTATTAACAATCGTAATTATTAATATTTGCACGCCGTAATATGTGGCAAACATGTCTGAACCTGTACTTTTTTAATGTTATTTATTTATTTATTTATTTACTATTTACACTTACATTTCTTTTAACAGGTTTAACCCAATACAGCAATGTAGTCAGAATGTCCACTGTGTGGCACAAGTCATACAGAGGACAATATGTTAAGTGTCACCCTCTGGAATTCCGCCAATGAGCATGTAAAGATATCCACTTGCAGAGAGACGCTGTTGAGTATCTTTATTGCCCGCCCCACTGGTGCAAACTTTAACAGGTTCGTACGAGCCACCGGGACTTTAAACAGCCTCTCTCTCGGCCCTTGTCGCAGCCTACTGTTTGGAACGAGCAATCCCAAAGATTCCAGTATTTGAGGATTATTCAGCATACCACGAAAAACCATAAAAACATATTTAACTAGTGCAAAATTGCGCCTTACCTCCATTGTTGTATAGTTATCTTGCATGCACGTTTTTATTTCTGTATGTTTGAGCAAATAAATATATCTTATCTAAGAGCGAGCTCAATTTTTTTTTTTTCTATATCAAACCCAATTTTTTATAAATCTATATATTATTAGAGTCGCCGCGCCTCCCCCCCCTATTTTTCACTCGGCCCCACCAGTTGGGAATCCCTGATACAGCCTAATACTTTTTTTTTAAAAGAATTAAAATATATACTTAATCATTATAATACCTAATCAATACTTTACAGGAATCGCTAAATGGAGCCACGTCAAGCAGTTTTATGAATTGGACTACAATAATCCCAATTTTGTCTTTGCACCAATCTTGAGGAAAGAACATCTTGAGCCTAACTCAAAACAAAAAATGAGGGTCAAACTTGCGGCACAAGTTTTAAGCCACTCAGTTGCAGCAGGAATATATACAAAAATAGCTGCAGGTAGGCAAATTTTTATAGAAATTCAAATTCATTTATTCAGTCAGATCATAATTATGCATGATACATTTCAAAATTATGGTAAAGCGAGGTCGTCTCTTTTAAAATGGGTAAAACCATCCAGTTTGTTTTGTATATGCCAGCAAAGCCTCAAGTGGAAAGCTAGTTAGTAATATGCTTACTCATATTGATTTAATTTGTTTATTGTGAATTTTCAGGAGACATGCCGACTGACGCCGTGGCAACGGGTGATTTAATAAGAGATATGGACGAACTATTCGATGGTGTAAACGCGTATACACCAGACCTAAGAAGAGGAAAAAAAATGTCCACCAACTTAAAAAATAATACAGAACATCTGCAAATGTTCAATAAAATGAAAATTTTTTTTAGAACCCTTGAATTTCTGGGATGCAGGGGCAATCCCCCATCAAAAGATGGTTGGGTTTGGACCCTCAACGCAATTGAAATGGTTTGGAGAATTCTCAGTGCCAAACATACAACAATCAAAAGTCTGTCCACAAGAAGACTCCAGCAGGACCCACTAGAAAATTTATTTGGGTGTATACGGTTCAGCTGTGGGTCCAATAGCAACCCGACAGTTGGACAATTCGTTGCTGGTTTAAAAACTGCCGTAATAAGCAATATGGCACATAATAGCTCGGGCAATTGTGAGCTGGATGACAACAGTTCCATAATTACAAATTTTAAAACGCTCCTGACACCAGCCACAGACATGCCCACTGACACGGAGCAATCTGAACATATATACTCAATAGAAAAAGAAATTGAAGAAAATATTACTTCCAACCTGGAACAAAACTTGCGAGGAGGGAAGTAGTGAACTACAAGCATGTGCGTATGTCTGTGGCTTCATTGTTAAAAATAATAAAAACAGTTGTAATAATTGTAAAACTATATTAGTCTCTGAAACACCAGAGGAAGTGCATAATTTTATAGAGTTTAAAAATTATGAATCAGTAAAAAAATCTCTTACATACGCCTCAATGAATTTAATTAATTGTGTAGAAAAAAGTGCAAGCATAATAAATATATTTTTAGAAAAAGAGGCGTATAAAGAGAACATCAAAATGAAAATAACACAATTGTTAAAGAACTCTATAAATTATGACTTCCTCGAAAAATGTATGGAGCACAAAGAATTAAATATAAGTTATATAATTAATAGTGTCTTCCATATTAGCATTAAGAGATACTACATATTAAAAAACAGAATGTATTCTGAAGAGGCTTGTAAATCTGCATTAAAAAGGAAAATGAATATAATTATGCATAAATAAATTTATGCGTAACTTGCACTTTGCCCGCGTGAATTCCGGACTTTTTCACCCGAAATTAATCGGTCAGTCGGGAAAAGTAATTATATAATGGTGCCGATTCCCTTGTTCACAAACTAAACTAAATTTAAGTTCAGTGCATCTTTTTCTTTCTATTTCATTAAGAAAAGGACAGAAGATAAATTTTAGTTTAGTCCTGTCAAATTAATCAGCGCCTGTCACTACTCCATACAAGTTTAGACGTGATTAAAAACTTGCCTACTAAAATTACGTCAATTTACGTCAAGCGCGGATTAATTTGACAGGACTAAACTAAAATTTATCTTCTGTCCTTTTCTTAATGAAATAGAAAGAAAAATATGCACTGAACTTAAATTTAGTTTAGTTTGTGAACAAGAGAATCGGCACCAATGTATAGATTATGTTCATTTTTCTTTTAACACCTTGTTAATGAACGATATTTTGCATGGCGCCTCAGTCAATGATGAAGATAGTGCAGATATCATTAATAGACGTGTAATCATCAATATTTTTTAAACATGAAACATAAATGTCATGTCTTCAACGAAAATAATAAGTAACTGTTTTCCTAACCATTTCTTTATTACATTAAATAATATGATAAAATACTTAAACCATGTCTATATGTGCTTGAGCTTGCCTAGGTTTTATGTTCAAATTGTATGCAATAGCCATACTTGATATTTTGGTTGAAGATGTCTGCAATAAGTAAAACTGACTAACTTTCTGTATTTTAATTTTTCTGCATAATCTAATTTTTACCTAACATAACGACGTTTCGACGTTATTCATGTTTAATTTGTGTTTTAGATATGCGGACGAAATTTGTGTTTCATTATTATTACATACACTGTACTTGTGATTTGTGAACGCCTTTTGTACCATATTTCTGGAAATTAATATATAATTCATGTATTTATGCAATGAACTTAAATTAGTAACAATTTTAAATAATAATTAATATTTACTGCTTCTCTTAGTTGTCAAGCGTGCGTTACAACCAATCATTCTGGTACTGAAATCGGAACTCAAATGTTTTGGAACTCAAATAACACACGGAGGACACTCTGTAGTCATATAAAATCAGTCATTATAATGTTGCCTAAATGAATATGTGATAAATTGTAATCATGCTAAATAAAAAAGGTAAAGTACCAATCTTTGTTTTATTAGACTGCTCTTTATAGATTAATTTTAGCATTTTATGCAAAAGTACACCCGTGTTTCTAGATAGTGATTCTTTATTGTAGGAAACTATCGAGAAACGCACTGTACTTTTGCATAAAACGTCTACGATAATATTATGAAATACAAAGTATATAAATGCACTGTAATTTGAAATTCCCGCCCTAGCTTCTACTCTCTAGTTTTGGTGGGCGGCGCATAGATGGCGCTAGCCGGTAAGGAAAAATTTCCTCCTAAAATTTGTACGGAGTCGTTATTCTTCTCTTTGAGTATATATGTTCTGTGCTGGACACTGACGTTTGTGAGAAGCGAGTCTACCAATTATAGTAGACTTTATTTGGGCCGTTCGGTACGGGTCAATGTGTCATCTAGACAAGTATATAATCTAAGATTAGAGTATTTAGGAAGGATTCATGACCCCAATTTTCACGTCTCCCAGCAATGGCCAAATTGGTCAAATCAGACAATGTTTACATTTTAGGTTATTTTTATTATTTGAGTTATTTCAATAAAAAAAATATGTTTGAGGCTTGTGCTGCAGTGCCTGCAGTCTATCATGATGAGATTTTAGGTAGGTACACAAAAAGCGCTTGGGGGGGAATCTAGTGACCTTTAGATTTATCTGATTGATCTTACTGAAAACGTCAGCTGAAAACTATATTTATCAGACAAGGCTCACTTACAACATTACTGGCTTGCATTTGTTAATATTGTATCTACTAGGGGATTTAATGCAACCTCATAATTATTACCTACAGTAATCTGAGATTGCAATAATATATTGTAAAATAAAGTAAAAACACATACTTAGGTAATTGTGATAAATGGTTTTATTAATCACCTTCTTCATTAGGATTATCATAATATAATAATACAGTATCCAGAAATTGTGCAGCAGGCATTTGGCTACCCTGGTGCCGTGCCTAACCAAGATAATTATCATAATTCTCCTCATCGTGTGGGCACGGCTACCAACCATTCTTTTGCCAACAATACAGGTGCAATAATATTGAAGTATAGGATCCCTCCCACTTAGAGAGCTGTCGACTAATATATAAACGAAATACATCCTATTACTAATATGCTTGGATTTTATTCTTCCTCTCAACATCCAGTTTGAGTCCGATGTTGACAGCTCTTGCTGTAGGCCACCGTCCACCTCTCTACACACTTAAATTCATCAGTGTCCTATAGGTGTATGTTCACTCTCTTCTGGTCTACTTATTTCAATCAAGAGATACAGCATTGGCATGATTTCAGCAAGCTTGGCAGATAAACTCATTTTCATTTAAGTACCTGAAACAAACATTTATCATTTGACTATTAGGTATAGCACTAGCATTTAGCAAGAAACTTCTGAGTGGCACATTTGGGTATAGATAGTGCAATCCACGAAGACGCGCCCCACTCCGCTCCGCTCCGTACTAAAGTATAACTTACAGTACAATAATCGCGGAGTGGGGCGCGTCTTCGTGGATTGCACAATCTATAAACATAAGCGGCCTGATTACATTCCTACTGCAGGGACACACACCTCTCTGAAGATGGAATAGGCTATAATTAACTATGCAGGTTCAGTCCGGATTGGTGATGTCACATATATGTCTTCGAATATGAATTTGTTGCACATTCTGGTATCATTTTATAAAATACAACTATCAACAGACAACTGGACACAAACGATAATACTATTTAGTTTGATTACATTAAATAATTACATGGTACAAAAATGTTACGATATAAAAATATCAGATACTAACCGTTTGAGGCGCGACCCATTCCTGTAAATTGAAAGAATCATTTTCATCTTCCAATTTTTGCCTTCCTATTGTATTGCAGCGGTCTGTTGCTATTCCGCAATAAATGTACAGGGTCATGATGTCGTTATTTAACCAGTCTTCAAAAGATCATTATACAGATCTGTTTTTCCAGCAAAGGTCTACAGTGGTGGCAGGGTACGGCGTCCTATGTTCAAGCGAGGGCAGTCGGAAGGCAATCAATTTCGGAATTCAGTATTCGAGCAGAGGTTCTAAGAAATAATAAATCCCGAGAAATACGAAAAAACACAATAAAAAGCGAATGACAACAATTATATGACAATTGACATTTGACAGACGTTGACATTGACATTTGCCGTTTACTAGTGTAATCCGTGGTGCAATCGCTTTTATCGATTATTTTTTTAATGATTTTTTTATGGTGGTTACGTTAAAAATCAATTAGATTCCAGATTTTTTTTTATTTTACTTTGATTTTAATATAAAAAAAACAATTATAATAAAACAATGGAGTATTATTTAATTATTTGTAACAGAATCGATTTCCACTAAACCGATCATATTCTTATGGCACGCTCTATTGATATAATGCCAGCGTTTGTGAAGTTAGTGATGTTTTAACGAAATAAGTGTTTTAATGGTTTACAAAAGTTGTTTAAAACAAAAAATAGAAAACTACTTATTTTCTACACTTGGCCATTGCTATTGAGGCTAAGATAATGGGTTAATTAAGCAAAATAGACGATTTTTTTGGTACATATCTGATTCGTGTAACAGTTAGGCCCAGAAACGGGTTTCTCCTTTCCTTTTAATGTTTGCATGCCTTATTGGTAGATTGTACAGGGATCTCAACATTTTGTGAACACCTTCATTGATGTGGTCCTTCTGTGGTGTGTGTGGCGTACACACACCACAGAAAACGCAGTTTTGCACTACACACAGTCGTATCGTCGCAGTTCGCGAGCGCCGCACTTTGTTGTTAGACACGCATCATACGCGTGACCTTGGCCAGTGTATGGCATAGCTAAAATTCGAAAATCAATTATATGTGCAGATAGCAGAAGGCGTTAAGCGTTGGTCTTAGATTCAAGATGGCTATGGTTCTAATCTCGTAAATCACAGCGCTATTTTTGCAAATATTATTATTTTTGTTTGCAATAATAATATTTTTTTAAATATTGCTGCCTTTTATTAACTGTTGTTATTGCTGTTACGGAATGCAATTATTATTATCTGTGGTTTTTTATTCCTTCTTTTTTGAAGTTACATTCTCTGAGGATTTGGTACAGTAACAGACACACACACAGAAACGACGAGTACGTATCCTAAAAATACATTATGTCCCAGTGCAGTTATTAAAGTGAAATATACAACGAAGAACCGTTTTTCATTCTACAACAAACTGGCGACCGTGACTAGCGAAACTTTACGGCGGTACGGGTAAATCACTAACTCGGTGCTGTGAATGCGAAGGCCTGTTTGCACCCACGCTGACTCTGAAGCCATTTGCAACGTGCTATAATCCATATTCATCGTAGCCAGAATTAATGCTTTGGATAAGCTGAAGAGGGAAAGGGGTCAAATACGACGCATATTTACCAGACACGCATCGATTATTGAAGATACGATCAGAAAAGAGAATCTCCCTGACGAGACAGATATGGCGTATCTTCAAGAAAAATTTAACTTACTAACGACGCTGGACAAATCGATTCAAGATATGGTACTCGGAGCGACCGATTATTCGGAAGAAAAGTGTGATGAGGAATTTGACGAGGCGGAGACATACCGACGAAGATGGTTAGCTATAAAGGGACAAATAACAAGAAACAACTGAAATCACTGTCATACACTAACCAACCTTCGAAGCCGCATAATTTAAAGTTACCACAATTGGAACTGAGAAAATTTGATGACGATCCCAGGAGCTGGGTCCCGTTCTGGAGCCAGTTTAGGAAAATCCATGAAGATGAGTCCATTGATGACGACGACAAGTACCAGTACTTGATTCAAGCAATGACATCGGGCTCTAAAGCAAGAATTCTAGTTGAAGGTTACGCGCCTACTAAAGGAAATTACACTAATGTAGTACAGATGCTTAAGGAACGATTTGCGAAGGACGAGATCCTTATTGAAACTTATGTTAGAGAAATACTTAAACTTGTAATGTCAAGAAACAAAGTGACGGTAGACGTTCTTTATGATCAAATTGTAGCAAACTTACAGACATTAGAAACTCTTGGAATTGTGAAGGAGAAGTATGAGTGTATATTGTACCCACTTGTTGAATCGTCCTTACCAGAAAATGTTTTGCTTAATTGGAGTCGACTCCCCCATACTGACAAATCTAGACTAACTCAGCTGTTAAAATTTTTGAAAACAGAGATAGAAGCACAGGAACGGTTGAGCCTAGCTAAAATAGATTTTTTCCAGAGAGGTGAATCAGCAGGCAGGGAGGCATCGGTTCCTACGGCTACTTGTCTGTTAACCAAAGAGACAAAGGGTAAGAAAACAGGACAAACAACAAATGAAGGTAAGAGCAATGCATGCTATTTTTGTGACAATCCTCATAATACCATTGAGTGCAATAAGGGAAATAAATTAAGCCTAGACGATAAGAAACAGTTACATAATAAAAACCAAAGGAGGGTGTTATATTTGCCTAAAGAAAGGACACCTAGCCAAACATTGTAAAGCCTTTGTAAGCTGTTTGTTTACGACTTGAATATTTGTAAAGCTTCCTGCGTGCTCGATAGATGGCGTTGGCATCAAGTTAGCAGTCGCTATGGTTTCGTTACCGCAAAGAGTGTATATCGCAACTCCAATAAAATAGGGTTACAATGGATTGGCTTGTTGGTCGCTCGAACAGCTCATCCACTCTAAAGCAGTTCAGAACCCGCGCGGATCGCTAAAATTTTAATTCGACTCTCTCTGTGAGTGCACAGGGAACTGTTAGTACCTGTGCAGGCACAGGGGGAGCCGCCCCGGACAGCCCGGCGTGGAAACGCCGCCGCGGTCGCGGAGGCCACACCCACCGTGATGTCAAACCCCGGCAAGCGCGGCTCGCTAGGCCGCGATGCCGGGGTCCAAGAGGAGGCCCGTCCGACGTTGGACCGGGTGACGTCGTTGCCCAATATAGGCGACGCGTCGTCCGGTGCGCCGCCGGTCGGACAAAGAAGCAAGAAGAAAGAAGGAGGAACAAGGAAAAAGGAAGAAAGTGGAACGAGAGCCGTCGAGGCTACCGGCCCACCGACGACATCGGCGCCTGCGCGCGTTGCGCCGACGCCGTCGTCGGGCCGGCCGCACGCGGTACCCGTCCGCCCCGCCGCGTTCCGTCCGGTGCCTATCCAGGCCCCGGGGTCTGTCGCAAGTGCGAGTCGCGCACCGCATGCGCGCGCACAAAATCCCACCGCGCGTCTACCCGCGCCCGGTCACCACAGTGCGACAACCGCGCGCCGATTACCCCGCGCTCCCAGTGCCGCGTACCCCGGTACAGTCGGCGCGGGCCCGCGCACCCCCGACTCGGACCGCCGCGATTCGTGTCGCCGCCGCTGCAAACAAGTGCAAAATCAAGTAAGCCCGGAACAATTTTTATTACACCACGTGCCGCTCCCCCCGGCCTCCGCCTCTCGATGGCGGGGCCGGCGAGGGTTGAGCAGGAGCAACCGGCGCCTGATTCACCAGCGCCACCCCGGGTCTCTGCCTGCGACTCGCCTGCCATGCTGTCGGCATGCTCTTCCCGTGTGGGGTCGAGCATGTCGCTGGCGTCCGGGGGCTCGGCCGGGTCCGGTCGCGAGGACGTGTCTCCAGATACGACCCCGCGATCCGGTCCTCGGCCCATCGCGGGAGGAGGAGCAGCTGCCGGGGTGACAATGATGTCGCCGGCATCACCATCACCACCAACATCGCTGGGGTTCGGTTTCGACTTTGAGCTCGAGACCCACAGACCCCAGCGACGCCGAAGAAGCTCCGACGGGACCGCGTCGGAGGAAGTAAAGCGTTATTGCCTCGACCCGCCGCGGCCACAGCGCGAACGCGCGCCGCGGGGTCAGGGCGCACCACCGACGCCCACCTTCTCTGACGCGGTCCGCCGGTCACCACCACGGTCCCCGACACCACCGAGAGCGACCGGGGCGAGCTCATTGCATTCGCCCCCGGTCCCCAGTACATCAATTGCTTCCCCCCCCCCCCCTACCGCTGCAACGGACGCCGCTGCAACCGATGCCGCTTCGGCTGCACAAAAGTCAGCGAAACAACAGAAGGGGAAGAAGGAAAAGAAGATGCGATACCCTCCGCTGGTAGTGGAGAAACTCCCAAATTGGGCCACGCATTTCAGGGCCATCAGGGAAAAACTGGGCCGGCCTCCAAACGCGCGTCCATACGGGACCGGAGTGAGGTTCACCCCGGAGTCTGAGGACGAATATAGGCTGGTCCAGAAATATTTGACGGGCCTGGAGAAGGACTGCGGCGTTTCGTGGTTCGCATACTCCCTACCAGCGGACAAAAGTCTGAAGATCGCAATTCGGGGCCTACCGGCGGACACGGACCCGAAGGAGATAGAAGAGGAACTCCGGACGTTGGGATACCAGGCGGAGTATGTCCGCCACATAAAAGGCGCACTAGGGCGGCCCGGCTGTGTGTTCCACGCCATCCTAAAGAAGACCCCTGACGTCCGGGAGATCTATAACACCCACACATTTATGTATATGAGGGGTGTTAGGATCGAGGCTTAGAAGGGGAAACGCGGGCCCGCACAGTGTCACCGGTGCCAGCGATTTAGACACAGCTCGCACCAGTGTCACCGACCGCTCGCTTGTGTGCGATGCGGGGGCGAGCACGCGGCTCGAGACTGTCCCCGCCCGCGGGAAGAGCCGGCCACCTGCGCTAATTGCGGGGGCCCGCATCCCGCGAGCAATATTAAATGCCCCGTTTTCGAGCGCGAAATAAAAAACAAGCGGGCGGGGACCGTCGCCATCACGGCCACACGCCGGGTTCAAACGGCCAGGCCAACACAAACAGAAACCACCGTAGAGGTAGCAACAGGCACGACGCTGATGCCCGGCCAATGGGCCCTTTACCCAAGCCTCCTCCTCTGGGCGGAGGAAGAAGAAACGCGGGGGGAAGGGTAAGAGAAGGAAGAATACCCCCCCGGAGACCACAGAAGACCCCCCTTCGGCCGACCCTGCCTCGAATGTCGCACAGGTTGCATCGAAGGAAGACAAAATGGAAACCTACTAGTATGCGAACCTACTAGTAGCGCCAACAGGACGCAGCGGCCAAACTATGAAACAAAAAGGTTCGCCCAGAAGCCGCTTGGTACCGCCACTGCCGCGGTCAATGCTAAGAAAGCACAGCGGCCAATCACTGTACAGGAAAGCTTCCCTACAGTGACCAGTGGCGGCGCTGCCGTCGCAAAGTCGGCAATAATTTCGACGATAAAATCGTCGAACATGCCACAAACACAACATACCAAGGAATTCACAACCTGTGCGATCAAGCTCTTGATGGACCTCATCAGAGCAATCAGGCAGGGCCGAGAAATAGAGTCGGTGATCCTCGATGGACTGGCCACATCCATTGGAATGCCCGCGGCCTTAGGGACAAGGTCGCCCCCCTCCGCCATCTCCTTCGGGAACAAAATATCGACGTGGCGCTAATCAGTGAAACGCACCTGGGAGCCGAAGATAGGGTTAGGTTCCCGGGCTATTATGTTTATAGGAAGGACGAAAGGTCGGCACTCACCAACATAAAGTACCGTGGTCTGGCGGTGCTTGTGAGGCGGAGAGTCGTCCATCAAGAGCTCCCCTCGCCGTCGCTCAGCTCATTCTACGCGCTGGGTGTGCAGCTGCACGTCGCCGGCGAGGACATTAACATATTTGCGTGCTACAAGCCGCCCGCGGCCCCCGTAGTTGTGGCCGAGCTGCGGGCCCTAATTGGCACGCAAAGTGGAAAAGCTACCATCCTTGCCGGCGACCTTAATTGTAAACACCCGGCGTGGAATTCTTCAACAACAAATACCGGGGGGAGACGGCTCTTCGCAGACGCGGAGGCGTCCGGATACACGGTGTCCGGCCCGGAGACACCAACACATTATCCGGACCCAGTCAACCACATACCGGACGTGCTGGACATCGTGGTCCATAGAGGACTGCGCAGCCAGATCACGCAGCAGGTGATAGACGACGAGTTACAATCCGACCATCAGCCCGTACTCGTCGTCCTAACAGGAGTGCCGACCCAACTGAAGCCACTAGCGCCACGTCGATCTGTGGATTGGAAAATATTCACAGAAAGGATGGAGACCACCACGCCAACTCGGCCCATCGTTTCCTCCGCGGACGTGGATCAAGCGGCAAACGATGTCACTGCTTGCATACATAGCGCCCTGGAAGCGGCGACTACCACGCAGCAACAGGGGAGAGGGCTGTTGCCGCCCCTGCCAACGCGCATCAGTGCAATGATCGCCGCGAAAAGGCGCCTCCGCAAGCAGTGGCAGCAAGTACGTTGCCCCATACTCAAAACGCAGCTAAACAGTCTCGCGGAGAAGGTTAAGGCCGAGTTATTGGCCCATACCGCCGCGGGCTGGAAGGAACGAATAGACGCCACTACAGACAGTTGGTCGTCTGTATACAAATTATGTCACCAATTGACGAATACCCCAGCCCCGGTGCGCCCTCTACTAAATAGCGACGGGGCGCTTAAGTATGTAGCAGAAGACCGGGCGGAGGTCTTCGCTGAGCACCTGGAGCGTCAGTTCCGCCCTAACCCGACCGACGACCACGAACATGTCGCAGCGGTCGAGAAACACCTTGGGGAGTATTTCGCACCGCCGATAGCTCCCGAGGAGAGCCCTATCTTCTTCTCGCCGGGCGCAGGCAGACGCGCCATCCTAAAAGCGAAGCCCAAGAAGGCCCCTGGGGCGGATGGTATCGCAAACACAGTGCTGCGCCACCTGCCGTTCCGTACCGTAGCGGCACTGGCGCGCCTGTACACGGCGATACTACGCACGGGGGCCTTTCCCACCGCGTGGAAAGAGGGGCGCGTCATAATGCTGCCCAAGGCGGGGAAGAATACCGCGAAGCCGGAGAGCTATCGGCCAATCACTCTGCTGCCGACCATCTCCAAGGTGTTCGAGCAACTCCTGCTGCGACACCTTGTTCCGCACATTACGCCACGCCCAGAGCAATTTGGCTTCAGGGCGGAACATAGCACGACGCTCCAATTGTCGAGGGTACTGCACCTTCTAACTACAGCACTAAATAAAAAAGAGTGCTCGGTTGCAGTATTCCTCGACATGGAGAAGGCCTTCGACCGCGTGTGGCACGAGGGCCTTTTATATAAACTCGCCACCTCAGACGCGCCCCGTCGCGTCGTCAGGGTGGTCTCCTCCTTTTTGTCCCACAGGACCTTCCGGGTGGTGGTCGACGGGGCGCTATCGGGCGCCCGCCCGGTGTTGGCTGGCGTGCCTCAGGGCAGCTGCATCTCGCCGGCGTGTTACTCACGTTACACCGACGACATCCCCACCACTTCCGATGCCACGCTCGCGCTGTATGCCGACGACGCCGCGTACATCACTACATCGCTTAATGCGAAGTACGCGGCGGTCAAAATGCAGCGCGCCCTCGATCTTCTTCCCGAGTGGCTGGCCAAATGGCGACTGTCGGTGAACGTGAGTAAGACGCAAGCCATAGTGACTGGCTTTGCGCCCCTCCCACCCCCCCTGAAGCTACAAGGAGTCGACGTCGATTGGGCGCCCCAGGCCAAGTACCTGGGTGTGACCATCGACCGCCACCTCACGATGGGGCCCCATGTCCGCAAGGTCGTCGCGCAGGGTAAGGTCGCCCGCAACCTTCTCAGACCCGTGCTCTCATCCCGCATCCCGACGCGCGTCAAGCTGAGCGTGTACAAGATGTACATACGCCCAGTCTTGACGTACGCCGCCCCGGCCTGGTTCGCCCTCGCGTGCGAGTCGAGCCGAAAAACGCTCCGCACGCAACAAAACTTTGCGTTGCGGACCATTGTTGACGCCCCTCGCTACGTGAGGAACGATGTAATCCACCGGGACCTCGGGATAGAGAGCCTGGATACGTTTGTAGGGCGACTCGCGAAGGCCATGTTCGCGCGTGCCGACGCCTCTGCCTGGCCCCATGTCAGGCAGATAGCGCCATTGCACGCGCGGCCGCCTGACGCGAAACCCCTGCCCCGCGACCTGGTAGCGGACCCTGACCCCATCGCACCGGATTGACGCCTCGGGTAAGCAGCACCCAGGTTACACGCAGCTTACCCGAAATAATAAGACTCTACAGATGTACACATACATCTGTTGTGTGGCGTGTTCTAAGTTAATATAGGCACGTCACATAACTAAATACAGACATCCATCACTATACATGCATCCATACATAACACGCGCGGGCGCGATGCGGGTCGCGACGTGCGTCTACACTGAGCGGTGTTACACTACAACACTAGCCGCTCATACATACGCGACTGCCTACCCCTCAAACCGTAAACGGCTCGATCTGTAAGCGGGGTGAGGGGGAGACTACATATTAGACCTGTAGGGCGTCGAGTCGGCATCACCGTCGCTGGTCGTTCTCGCTGGGCCTCCCCCGGGCAACCGGGGGTCTCACCTGGCGGGGACAGACCGCCGGGATGTCGTGAAGAAAGCGGCGCCAGGAGCTGGCGTCGTGGCGCGCCTACAGATTTACTCAGAGCAACCAATAACATAGATGCACTTTTGCTTCACAAAAGTGTAGTCTTTTCCATTAAGCCGTCCGAGGCAAATAAAATTGAGGGGCCCATTTTTATGGGTCACTGTATGGCCACTGCAGGCGAAGGGCGAAGCCCTGACCCCGCTCGCCACGCCCCCTTGCGGGGGCGTCGCGACATCCACAACTTAGGGTTACAACTCGAAAAACCTGGATTTTCAGAAAAGCGAAAATAAACCCACAGATTTGTTAATTAGTCTTTATTCTTGTAATATTCATAAAATGTGATACAAATTATATATTCTTGAAAGCTTAAAAAAAAATATGTTTCGATGACATAATAGTAGATTGTTTACCAAGGGAGCAAAGAACTATTTTTAAGGCGAGAGTGTTTCTTTGAATCCAGAGCGGAGCGAAGGATTCTAGAGTAGAATCCCGAGCGTAGCGAGGGATTCTAAAGTAGAATCCTGAGCGCAGCGAGGGATTCAAAGTATGCCACTCGAGCTTAAAATAGTGTTGCTCCCGAGGTGAACACTCTACTTTTTATCACCCTCTATGAGAAAAAAAAAACGTGTATGATCCGACCCCCGTCAGGAACAAAATTCCTTCGCAAGTAAAATTAAAAAAAATATCACTGCCACCATCGTGGATTTACATTGTGACCTCACTATAGACTTAAGCACCTTCGAAAGCTATGAAAACGATACCCATGATGAAAATTTTTAAATTATTCGCAGCTGCCATCTTGGATTTACATTTTGACCTCACTATCGGTTTTAGCACCCTCGAAAACTATGAACACGACACCCATGACGAAAAACTTGAAAATTTTCTTAGCTGCCATCTTGGATTTTCATTTTGACCTCAGCATCGGCTTTAGCACCCTTAAAAACCATGAAAACGATACCCATGACGAAAAATTTTAAATTTTTCGCCGCCACCATCTTGGATTTTCATTTTGACCTCACTATCGGCTTTAGCACCCTTAAAAACCATGAAAACGATACCCATGACGAAAAATTTGAATTTTTTTGCATCCGCCATCTTGGATTTTTATTTTGACCTCACCATCGGCTTTAGCACCCCTAAAAACCATGAAAGCGATACCCATGACGAAAAATTTGAAATTTTTTGCCGCCGCCATCTTGGATTTTCATTTTGACCTCACCATCGGCTTTAGCACCCTTAAAAACCATGAAAACGATACCCATGACGAAAAATTTTAAAATTTTTGCATCCGCCATCTTGGGATTTTCATTTTGACCTAACCATCGGCTTTAGCACCCTTAAAAACCATGAAAACGATACCCATGACGAAAAATTTTAAAATTTTTGCATCCGCCATCTTGGATTTTCATTTTGACCAAATTCACACTTTCTCTCTCTTGCCAGCCTGTTACTTGTTCATACAATGTTCGTGTTTGATCTCTTTGGTAATTGGAACTTTTACTAACAATATCCACATTCCAAATTCAAATCACTTTTAATCCCTAGGGATTAAAAAGCTATTTTAGTCCCTGTTTACGAAGAACGAATTAGCTCTTTTTGAATAGATGTGATAAAAACATTTTTTCAATTTTCCTGAAAAACAACCTGGAAATTCCCAATTGTAACAGTATTTTAAATAACTATTTGAACTTCTACTAACAAAATACAATTTGACAAATGTAACAAGTCTTATTATAGTAAAAATCAGGCCGTTCTTTATACGTTTTTCAACTTAATAATTATTTATATAGCTGTAGACTTGGGAAAAAAATTATCTTTAACAAAAACATTACAAAATTTAAACCACAACAAAAATATTAACAATTCTAGTCATCACAACTTCAACGAATCACTTATACACTACAAGTTTAGGTTCTCTTTAATTAAGCCACGCTTAAATAATATTTGGTTTAAGTTCTCCTTAATGAAATAATGTTTAAAGATTACGTAGAAACTATAATCATCACTACAAAAACCAAAACCACAGATAAAAACTAAGTTTCAGTCGTCTCTTAATTAGGGTGTACAATTATCAAGAAATTACTGGTATTTAACTACAATTGGTTATAAAAAGGCGCATAGAATCGCGGTGTATGATTACTATTAACCAAACTCATCAAATCAGCTTTCTTCCTCGCGCTTATTGAGAGCTGTCTGATGTAAGCAGGTTTTAGTCCAGGCAGAACCTCAGGGTGTGCTCGCCAAATCTTAGCTTCCGAAAATTCTTCCTCTTCATAAGAGTTCTTGTAATAAAAACACAAGGTGTTTCTTTCATGAATTTAACGACTCTGACGTCTTTCAATTTCATGTTAGGTACCCGTACCGAGGCGTAGTTATGCATGTAACTTCTTCAGGGATATAAAGTCATTAAATGAAAGCTCATTCACCGAGTATGTGGGTCCAGTTTTTTTAAATGTTTTTATTAATTGTGCATATTGAGAAGGCACGTTTGGACCAGATTTTAAACTCCTTTTAATGCATTTCTTGATAGATTGTCAGTAATATCAAAATATTCTGAAAAAAAATTTACATGCATGATAAAATTCAGTTATTTACATAAAGTTACTTAAATTAGATCATTACAGAAAATAACTAAGGCTTCTAACTTGTAGAATGACAAAAATAACATGGTATAAACCTGTTTAACCTGTGTTTTTGTTGTTTGTGTTTGTTTGTTAATTATTTTTGTAATTCTAAAAGTTAAGTAAGGTAAGGTAAGTAGGCATCTTATCTTGCTAGTTTGTTCCCCCAATCTTTTGATGATCATCGGCGGGTAAATTTTTACTATCCTTTAGAGCTAAACGTAGAATTGCGTCATTACGTTTCATTTTGACCCTAGAATCATAAATCACTATTCACAGCCAATATTTCAAAAAAAAAAAAATGTTATAAAACAAGGTTACAAGTTGAAGACAAAACATTCACATTTTTCGTCAAATACTGTTACAACGTGAAGAGTAAAGGCTTGTTCAGACCAGCGCGACACGCGACGCGACACAAAGGCACCGCTCGTCGCGCGACGGGCGGTGCCTTTGTGTCGCGTCGCGTGTCGCGCTGGTCTGCATAAGCCTTATCACAACATTACAATAAATCGCATCTAAAATACTGATACAATACAAAATATATCACTTTTTTAAAGAAATGTTGAACTAGTTAGATTCAATCCTTTAGCAATAAATTGTAATATTTCGACTTGTAACTGTCTTTTATATAAATTGATGTAAGCAAAAAGATTTTACCTGTCTAAAACACTGTTACATTTTAATTTGTAACACTACTTTTCTCAAAAAACGCACGTCCACCTTTCGCAACACTAAATGTAACACTAATGGAGATCACTCTGGAGACAAAATGCCATAATCATGTAGCGTTACAATTCCATTTAGCGGCGAGTTTTAGAGTTACAGATGTAACGATTTTTGAGCAGATAGCTATGAAAATTTTAAAGTGTTTCTGTATATTTAACTCAAAATTCGAGTTTTTCGAGTTGTAACCCTATTTTGTCGGAGGTGCGATATGTAAACAGTTTTTTTTAATAAAGTAGCTATCATATGAGATCAGTACACAGTGGTTTTATTTGCTAGTGTACATTCAGATCAACTTTCCCCAAATACTATCCGGTATTTAACATTGGTCCTAAGAGCCGGATCTTTTGGACAGTTTTTGGTACAAGCGTAGCCACCGTTGGCCCGCTTTTCCGTCCCGTGTACTTGTAGTGGATCGCTGCAGCAAGGTACACGGTCCTCCGCACTAGCGGCGACAGCTTTGCCCAGCATTGGCGGTGAGCTAAGTCGCATTGGCGAACTAGTTCAAAGAGTGGCCACAGAGGACGCCACTCTCAGATCAACACTTCACTGGAGGACGACAAGGTGACGCCGGCGCAGCCAAGAGGACGTCACAGGTGACGTCACGCGCAGTTCAGATAGCGGCCACAGAGGGCGCCACTTGCAGGTTGAAAACGGTGCACAGTGGAACGAATGTATGGGAGCGGTTGGACGTAGACATTTCCGAAAAAAAAGAGTAAAATTATGCCAAACTAATGATGCCATCTTATTCGATTACTTAATGCCTTCATAACTTGTGGTGATGAATTTCTTCATAACTCCCATATTTCGGGAGTAATTTGAGAAAATGTGAAATTTTACTATGAAAATGAGTGTATCGAGCTCTCTCCCTCCTGATTCCGGGCTTGTTTCAAGTAGCGGTCTCTAATATCATAATGCTAATACTAAGAGCTATATTTAATACTAAGACACATAGTGCGCCAAATGTGCACTTTCTGGGATAAAAGGAAATGAAAATTTAAAAAAAAAAACGTTTTTTCCCCATTTGTATTTACTTTAAACCGCAGACAGACTTATTAAGAGGTCTATAAATATATTATATATATACAGAAATATATATTAACAAAAATATTCACAAGAACTGATGAGAGTATGACTTTTAAGTAAGTTGATAATAAATTACCTAGTTTCATTAAAAGTACAATAAATAATTAAGATGTAAGCTCTAATTTACTAAGTTACACATTTTAAAACAATAACATCATTTAATTATCTTCGTCATCATCATCATCATCAATTAATTCAAATTCAGAATCGATGTCCGCTAAATCATTTATGTTAACAAATTCGATATCACTTTTCTCAGAATCCGTAAGCTCATAAAATTCCTTAAAAGAAGATTTTTTTACAAACTTATTTCCTTTTGGACGGATACTTGTAACAAGTGGATCAGAAGACAGTAAAAGATTGTGCATAATATCTTCATTGCATGAGATACTGCTATGCTTTCGAGAATGCCCCTCTCTATATTTTCTAAAATCTTTATTTCTAACCTCAGATGCCTCTTCGGATAGAAAACCAATGGGCACAATTGACATGTTCTGAACTATGTCTGGCCCATGCATTAAAATTTTATGAAGTGAAGAAGGCATATAATACCATGGGTATAACTCCACGTAAAGCTTAGCAGTATCAAAGCAGAACTCTCGGAATTTAGTTACGTTGATCTTCTCTCCTGATGAAATACACTGCAAGATCACACAGATTTTTCTTAAAAGCATAGCATCTATTCCGGTCAGTTCAGCAGATTTAGTGTAGTTTTCAAAAAATCTCCTTGCCGAGTTGCCATTGTTGGTGGATCCACTGCCTTGTTTCACAACATCGAGAAGTAAGCCCGTTTCTCTTCTTACAGCCTCTTGAACTCTTTTCTTCCTGTCATCAACTTGCCTTTTTGCTATATCACCCCTTACTTGCCATGATTTTATGTCTAATTTGTAGGAAATGTGTAATAAGCATTCCATTGAGCGAATCCAAGCGTGAAGGGTGCTTAAGCTATATTTATACATGTCCTCGTTTGCGTGTTTATCTTTGATTAACTCTAAATTATTCATTTCTTTAGGACAAGCCTTGCATATGTCACACACTGAAGCTGCTGTATTGGATATAATGGAATGAATTTTACCATCAATCATTGTCAACAGCAGTTGGTGTTTGACACTAATTCCATCAGTGATGGTGGATGGAGTTAAGGCTTCAATCTCTGCTTCGATTTCAGCCATCTCTCTCTGCACATTTTCTTTGGTTTCCTTTATAAACTTAAACAATATTGGCCGGCAAAATGAAGTGGAAGATGGTCGCTCGTTTTCCCAAATTGTTACACCTTTTGAGACGAGCCGCAGTGGTACAAGACTAATCATAAAATTACTAGCAAGATCGATTTGCTCATCTTCACTCGTCCTTTGATGATAAATGCTTTGGCTAGATGATCCGTCAAAACCCCATTTGCTGGTCAATACGAGCTGTTGATTGGGATCAACAGGGGTTTCTAACGACCTAATAAGTCTTCTTGAGGTTAAATCCATCAAGGCTTGTAATTTGATTTTTGCAGAGCTCTCTGTAACTGTGAGATCTTCTTTGGCCGGATAGCACTTAATTTTTTCTTTAACCAACATGTAGTAACTCGGGTATTGAAGAGCTCCTTCTTGAGTGTTGAAATCCCGAAGAGTGTTATAGCGCCATTTCGATAAGTTCATCGATACATAAAGAGCCAATGCCTTCAAAGGGGATATTTCCCGTACCTGAATTGATTTACCTTCAATGAAGGCTTTGATTTTTGAGGCCTCTTCTGGATTCTCCGTCAAGTATTTCATAACATAAGCTGTATCGCTTTGTCCTGCCTTTTGAAGCGCCCTTTCGGCCGAAAACATAATTTCAGCGCTGCTACTGCTGCATGAAAGACTATCTTCAGTGCGTCTTCTTTTTTGCCGGTTACTAAGGTCCTCAAAAGATTTACGAGGACTAGGATGTGTACAAGTTGAAGCATCAGATTTAGCAGGAGAAATTATGGGCTCGATGACGTCACTTATATTTTCTGTAGAAGGTTCCATATTTTCATTCTGTAATTCCGGCCATTGAATTGCAGCCTGTAGCCAAATCTCATGTTTCTTCCGAAACTTATCTGTGCTTCTTCCAGACTGTGTCCATTTTGCATAAATGCGGTAGCAAAATCGACGACACCAGTCTTTTAAACTTGTTTCAGCACTTTCACATAACTGAACACAACTGTTATCTTTTAAAACACTGAACAAATAGTTAAAGTCGCGTAAATCTTTATGTGCGCGTGCGCATAAAGCAACGTGAATATCAAGATTTGTATTAAAATTTGGAAAATACATTGCGAGATTAGCTTGGATACAACGAGGTGTAAATCAACACTGATTTTAAAGTTACTAATAGTGACCTATTTATATAAAATCCAGGTATCCCAGGTATCCTTTGTTAAATATTGCAAGGTAATTAGTTATTGTGATAATTAGTAAATGATGCATGCTAAATTAGTGTATTAAGAGCCATTTAGTAATTAAATAATAGCAATGTTCTTATCAGTAATCATTAGTGCATCAGTTTTATATGTAAACCTTAAGTCCCTAATTATATATCCTAATTAGCTTATATCTTCTCTAATTGGCTGCTCAGAAATGTTATTGTAATAAGGTAAACCTTTAGAAAAACGGTTTTAATCAACAAAATAAACAAAAAATAAAAAAATTGTGTTATAAAATAAACATCACTCTTTATCCCAGAAAGTGCACATTTGGCGCACTATGTGTCTTAGTATTAAATATAGCTCTTAGTATTAGCATTATGATATTAGAGACCGCTACTTGAAACAAGCCCGGAATCAGGAGGGAGAGAGCTCGATACACTCATTTTCATAGTAAAATTTCACATTTTCTCAAATTACTCCCGAAATATGGGAGTTATGAAGAAATTCATCACCACAAGTTATGAAGGCATTAAGTAATCGAATAAGATGGCATCATTAGTTTGGCATAATTTTACTCTTTTTTTTCGGAAATGTCTACGTCCAACCGCTCCCATACATTCGTTCCACTGTGCGGTGTTTGTGTAAAGTGCAGTTTTGTGAGTACATTTTATTTATTTATCTCGTCCACGAATTGGACAAACAGGTCGAGTCAAACGATTTTGAACTCTATTCCAACGAGAACTTAAACTTGGGAAACAGTGAAGAAGTTTCGACTTAGAAAATTAATTCGTCAAACTCAAACTCAAACTCAAAGCATTTATTTCAAATAAACCAATTACAGGTACTTTTGAATTGTCAAGGGGTCGGTCAGTCAGAAAAATGAAGCTAGTTGCCCATTCCAAAGCGTAGTAGGTACCTATGGAGAAGAACGGGCAAGAAACTCCACGGACACTCTTTTAAATCAAAATATTGTTACAAAATATTGATTACATCATTCGTGTTGAACTTATACATGTGAGAACAATGTAGAAAGACGTGCACGTTAAAAGCGTCCGTAATAAAAATATAATATCAATTCAAAAATTTAAATAAATTAAAATAAACCGTGGCAGCTAAGAGATGACCAGTCCCTACTGACGGCGCCCGTTCACGAACATGACGCATGGATCAGCACCATTTAGCTCAACCATTTTGAAGGGAACTTAATGATCCAACACACACGCCACCATCAGCGAGACATTTGAGTGAGCATGACATACTCTCAGCCGCCAGGGCACATTCAAGTCAATGAAAGACGTACCCAGTAAATGGTAGCTTTATGGAATGTACAACATGGTCACAGTGCTCACACATGTGATATGCAATTATACAATACAAAGAGATTGAATTTATACAAAGGAAATATAGTTTTACAATCTTCAGCAGCTGCAACAATACTTTTGAATGCTAATCAATTAGTTTATGCGCCCTTGTGGAGCTGGACCAGCGCTGAGCCAAGCATTTTTATCAGCGATGTAATCCCCCAACTTATAATATGCTTGGCAGCATAGTGTGCGTTTTATACATGATTTAAATTTCGTTTCGTTCAGTTGGAGTATGTGGGAAGGTATTTTATTATAACATTTTAAACAGCACCCCATGAAGGATGAGTCTACTTTAGCCAGTCTGAAACCCGGTTGAACTAATTGGTCCCTATTTCTAGTCCCATAATTGTGTTTATCACCTCTTTTACTGAAAAGACTTAGATTTTTCCTTACGTACATGATGTTTTCATAGATATATTGACAAGGTACCGTCATGATGTTAATATCTTTAAACAGTTCCCTTAGAGAATCGCGTCTGCGGAGGCCATATATTGCTCTGATGGCTCTCTTCTGCAGAATAAAAATAGACTCGATATCTGCAGCCCGTCCCCATAGTAAAATACCGTAAGACATGATACTATGAAAGTAACTGAAATAGACTAGCCTCGCGGTATCTACATCGGTAAATTGACGGATTTTTCTCACAGCATATGCTGCTGAACTTAGCCGTCCTGCAAGAGATGTTAAATGAGGACCCCATTGCAGCCTTGAATCGAGCGTGATCCCCAAGAAAACAGTTTTATCGACAAATTCTAGTTTCTCCTTATTCAATACTATGTCACAATCACTACTTTTAACATTTGGTAAAGCAAATCTTATGCATTTAGTTTTTTTCCCATTTAATACTAAATTATTAACAGTGAACCAATTTTGGACCTGCAGTAGGGCGTTATTTACTCCGTCAAGATTTGATGCACGTCTATTTATCTTAAAAATTAAGGAAGTGTCGTCAGCAAATAACACCATTTGTAGTTGGTTTTTTAATAAATGGGGTAGATCATTAATATATACTAAAAAGAGGAAAGGACCCAATATCGAGCCTTGTGGAACGCCCATTTTTACTTTTAAACCGATTGAATGGACACCATTTACTTGAACCTGCTGCTGTCTATCATTTAAATAAGATTTTACTAAACTGAGCGCAAGTTTTCCTAGTCCGTAATGCTCAAGTTTCAAGAGCAAGGTTTCATGACTCACGCAGTCAAATGCCTTGGAGAGGTCACAAAAGATTCCTATGGCATCTTGGGCCTCCTCCCACGCTGTAAATATGTGTTTTAATAAGGTGACACCCGCGTCAGTTGTACAACGTCCTTTGGTGAAACCATATTGCTGATCGTGCAAGATTTGGTTGGCGTTAAAATGATTAAGCATTTGATTGAGCATTACCTTTTCGAAAACCTTGCTGAATACCGGCAGCACAGATACTGGTCTATAATTGTTAGTGTCTTTACTGTCCCCAGATTTAAAAAGTGGTATTACTTTACTGTATTTCATTAAATCCGGGAAGACTCCTTGATCCACACACAAATTAAATATTAAAGCTAAGTACGGTGCTATAGTGTCGATTATGTATGTACAAACTTTGATAGATAATCCCCATAGATCTTCGGTCAATTTGATTTTGATTTGCCGAAAAGCTTTTTTAACTATCATTGGGTTTATATGTTTAAATTGAAATTCAACCGGGCAGCCTGGAACGTTCGCTCTTAATAAATCAATTGAGACATCGGGTGAAGAATTTAAAGCTTCCGTCGTTTTAGATGGTATATTGGTAAAGAAATGTACAAACTCTTGCGCTACTTCTAAGTTAGAGCTTATGGCACCACGTGAAGTCTCCAATGTGTACTCAGTGTTTCGTACTTTTTTCCTATTAGTTTCATTATTTATAACTTTCCAAACTGTTTTTATTTTATTTTCTGCTGATTTAATCTTGTTGCTAATATACAGAGCTTTAGCTATCTTGCAAGTATTTCTAAAAATTTTGGAATATGTAGCAACATACTTGTTGAAAGTTTCAGTATTAATGTAAGGCTTAAGGCCATAAAGCTCGAACAGTCTTTCCCTACTTATCCTAATACCTCTAGTTGCCCAGTCACTAAAAATAAAATTAGGGCAAATATTTTTTGTTCTCTTTTCAAAAGTTTTATTGAATTCAGTGTGCACTACTGAAAAGAAATCCTCATACAATTTATTTGCATCGTCCATATTAGGGCCCAGAGCATTTAACTTATTATTTAGGGTACTATTGAATCTATTTAATTTGCCAGTTGTTATTGGTCTAATTTGTATTTGCACTTTTTGATTAGGTGTTCTAAATTTAAAAGTTACCGTTTGTCCACTATGATCAGACGGTAAATAATTTACGATGGCTTTATCTAAATAATCACAACCGCAGAAGACATTATCGATACAAGTAGCAGAAGTTGAAGTTACTCTAGTTGGTTCTGTAAAAACATTTGATAAATTGAACGATTTAAAAAGGCTTAATATTCTACTGCTATTTGAATTATTTTCCAGAATATTTATATTAAAATCATCACAAATAATTGCGGCTTTGTTACTGGATGCAAGTTTCGCTAGGACATCTTCCATTATTGACTCAAATAAAGAAAAGTTCTGATAATTAGGGGGTCTGTATACGCACACTACAACATGCTTATCCAGCTCAACACAGGACAGTTCGATGCAATGTTCAACTGATAAACCAACTATGTCATTACGTTGCTTAGATTTTAAACAATTTTTTATCAAGATTAGAGAACCCCCACGCAGCATAGATTTACGGTTAAAACAACTGCCCACACTATAGTTCTCATAATTAATTAGCATTTGGTAATCTTTTAACCAATGTTCAGTAAAACAAACAATGTCAAACTTTGTTTTTTCTCAAAACATTTCGATTTCTAATAATTTGGAAGAAATACCTTGAATATTTTGATGAAATAATTTCAAGGCATTCTGCTGATCTCCTTTTTGATAATTATTAATTTTGGAGCAAGAAGACACCTTGTTGTTGTTAGGTTTAAGAATATTCTTACTGGTGCCTTCTGTTGTCTTACAAACTAGTTTAAATTACTATCCGGAGTTAACCCCAAGATTTCAGTGTCATCACCAGGCAGTGAGCTCCTAGTGAGTGAGGGAGATAGAACCTCCTTCGTACAATTTGTATAAATATTTATAGCATTTGAGCTACATTTATTCAGGTTCACCACCTTATTATTAGTATTATTACTAACCACTGTGGTGTTAATAATACAAGACTGCGACATACTACTTATGTCTGAGTTTATATAAAAAGCTAATAGCCGTGCTATTATGTGTCTAAAACTAACAGGCAGATACACAGTATCCCTAGTCGATTTTAAAGTTTCAACAAAACTGTTGGTGTCAAGAAATACAAACTTGTCACTATAATGACTAACTAAGAATTGCATATGCTTATTAAGCATATGAATATAATTGTTTTGTCTATTTGTCAATTTTTCAAAATATGGGAAAGCACACAATATTATTTTACTACAATTTAACTTTAACAATTCAGTTACACAGTCAGTGATTTCTTCTTTTTTGACCTTAGAACTATTACCTACAAATACAGTAATGTTTGTTTTAGGATTGTAAACATTTCCAGTTACTGATGCCATTATTCTTTTGTAGGTAGACCCTGGCATACAATAATTTTGAGTAGAATAACACAGGTTGTTACTAATTAATTTACCTAAACCTCTTCCTATACTATCTGAGAACATAACTGAATGATAACAATCATGACTACTAAAAGATGGACAACTACCAATCTCAGGCTGTACCACTTGAGATAGATCTTGTACTACATCAGATATATCTTGGTTGAGAATAAAGCCTTGATTTAAACTCTCAGTCTGGGACGGGTCCTCCGTTGCCTCAGGCTGGACAGCATCAGGGTTTGAAACCTGACAAGTACACTGACACATAACTAACTCATTTGCAGCAAGAATATGTTCTTTAATTTGGTTCTGAGAACCCACATATTTAATATAAAGGGAACTAAGTCTTCCCTCGAGTAACTGTATGTCAGACTGTAAGCGCTGTGTATCAATTTCATAGATTTTTTTGCTGTCTTCTAATTTTATTTGATAATTATTTAATTTATTGAGTAAATTAACACGTTCTTTCCTCAGTGGAATATTTTTGGAAAAGTGTTTTTGTTGTTTCTTAAATTGATTACATTTTTTTATTATTCTATTCAGTTTTGCATATTTTTTAATTTTCTTATGACTAACTTTATAACTATAATTCTGTTTCAGCAAAGAATCTTCAGTAAGGTCAATAGTTGTTATGGAATGAGGGTTACAATTAGTATTTATTAATTCATTGTATAAGTGGTTAGTTTCTTTAACCCGAGTACATTCTTTTTCTTTCTCTAAACGGATAATATGACTATTGGCATGAATTAATTCATCTTCAAGGTCCCTAACTCTGCCTAAAGCCTCCTCATACAAATTACTACAGTTGCTGAAACCATCCGTGACCACCCTCAGTTGATCGCGTTCATCAACAACATTCAGATATTGCTGATGTAGGTCTACTAGCTCCCGTTTAAGGCTTGAGTTTTTGTTGACTATCTTCTTAACTTCCTCCTCACTTTCGTCATTCTCTTGTAACAATTGTTTACATTGGGCTTGAGATGCTTCAAGATTTTGGAGGGCCGTTCTCAATTTAAGTTCCATATCCTGAGCAGTAGCCTTACGGGTCATCACAGGCATGGTTTCAGGATTTGTAACTGGAATTAGAACAAAGAAACGGTGAGAACAAGTAGACAGACAAATAAAGTAAAGGTAGAAATGAAGGGGAAAATGGGAGAAGTTAGCGTTATTTAGTGGAGAAATGAGGTAGGCTACTGAATTGGCTTAAAGAGCTATTATCAAAGCTATATTATTAAATTGAATGTAAACTTTTGATGCTTTTATTGCCTTTTATGATTTCACTTTTCTATAAGTGGGTAGGTTGTAAGTTAATATTTGATATTATAGTATAACGATCATACAAAAATTACGATCATGAACGTTTATATTGTTGTATATTTTATTAAAGATCACATTGAGATTAACAGAATCTTGGCTAAGTTACGTTTTCTACTATGTAAACAATGCGACATAAACCGAATGCAGAGTGCTAAATCAGCGAACTATTTATGTTAAAACTTATCTAGGACGTGTAACATAGGTAAAGCGACGATTGTGTGTTATTATAAAGTAAAAAGTAAAGCAATACTCCCCGTTTAAATCCGTAGTTAGATAGTCAGCTGTTGATATTTTTAGGTTACCGGTGAGTAACCAAACACTGTTTACTTCATATATTTACAGGAAAACAATAATCCTGAGTATTTATGCAATTATATTACGTTTACACATAATATTACTTAATTATTAATTTAAAAAAAAATCTTTTGGACTTGTAAAATTTTAACAACATTTTTAAACTTAGAAAACTTTTAGTATATTTCAATTTGCATGCATGTTAGAATTAGGACTTAGAATATTTTATAGAAAACGGGGAAACGGGGAACCTATACCCGATTTCTACCAGAATTTGTGTGTTTCCAAAACACTTGTAATATTTTAAGTAGTGATTTGGGACTTATATTAGGAAAATAATAAAGCTTCCGAAAAACAAATTAACTTCCGACGATCTGTGGTTGACTGTAATACGATGTGTTAAAATGAATTACTTACCGAAAAATTATTACAAAATTAATCGACAAAAAATGTTGTATTTAAAAAACAAACATGAGCTTATTCAAAATACAATTCTACGAAAAATAATCTGTACTTTCAAATAATAAACTAAATTTCCGAAAAAAATACTAAGTTTCCGAAAACGTATGTTCTGCTAAAATAATACGTTCGTTCATGTTTTTGTTTACGTTTTGCTTTGAAAGGTAGATTAGGTTAGGTTAGAACTGTGAAACTACAAAACGCACGAGCCGAGCGAGCGTAGCGAGCGGTGCCGCGGCAGCGGCCGGCGAGTGCCAGGGTCCGTTTCGGCACAAGAGAATGTAAAACACCACATTTCCAAAACATTACATTCTCTTGTACCTAAACGAACCTGGTCTTTATTTGCGCCAGTTTATAAAATGTGTAAGGTTAATTCTAAATTCATAATAGGTGAGTTACGATAAAAATGACTAAATGAATATTACGTCAGCAAATGCTGTATTGATTTTACAGAATTTTCAGTATTTTATTCGGTCGTTTCTTTATTTGTATTCGCTTAAAAGTTGTCGGAAAATTAGTATATTAAGCAGTCAATTTCATATTTTGAGAATGCTCATATTCTGATTTTTTTTCGGAGGTTTTATTACTATCCCTTATATTATTGTGTTTGATAAAATTGTAACTTAGAAAATTTTAGTCGAATTGTATGAACTTATAAGTTTACTGCTTAAGTTTGCAGCACTTAGAAATATTGCATATTTTATTTCTTTTGAGAAAGTTGTTTTTCATTTGTATACTTATATTGATTTTATCAACTTATATATTTGTTGTATTTATAAAAATTTGATCAAGTTAAAATCAATTTAAACATATTTTTTATTCAGTAAGTTTATAAACCAATTACAAAAATGGATGGATTAATTAAACGTTTTAAAAGATCAACAGAATGTTATTATAAAGGGATTGACAAATTTTAAGAAATGTAGTAAAGATAGATTAACGCCAGAATACATAGAAACAAGGCAAGAATTATTAGAAAGGGATTGGGCATTGTTTAAAGAAAATAACACTAAATTACATGAACGTTATAAAGCAGAAGATATTGTACAGAAAGTGGTTGATATCTATGACGTGACAGAGGATACTTATGTTATTTATAAAAGTTTAACGAAAACAGCTCTTAACAAAATTCGGTTAGCTGAGGTTTCTGTACGTCAAACCGATAATGCTTCAACTAGTATAAACAAATCAAGTAGTTCATTTGTTAAGTTACCTAAAATAACCATTCCATCATTCTCAGGAAAATATGATGAATGGACAACATTCCATGATCTTTTTACATCATTAGTACACAAAAATGATACCCTAGATAATGTACAAAGGCTCCATTATTTAAAAGGTCACCTTTCTGGCGAAGCAGAGCAATTAAGTCATACTCCTATAACTGACGCCAATTATATTCAGTGCTGGACTCAGTTACAGGAGCGTTATAGCAATAAAAAATACTTAACAAATTGTATTCTTAGGAGGTTGTTCGGTCAAAAACGTATGCAGGTGGAATCAGCTACAACTTTAAAGGAGTTGCTTGATACCACGTGCGATTGTCTTAATGCGTTGAGTAATTTGGCGATAAACGTGAGTACATGGGACGTCATTATCATACACATTGTTACCTTTAAATTAGACAACGAAACGCGTAAACAATGGGAGCTTAGTATTTGCAACAATGACTCCAACAATGACTTACCAACTTTCAAGCAATTTAAAACTTTTATAGAAAATCGGTTTCGTGCGTTAGAGTGTTTAGAACCTAAAAGGGCACCAGTTCATCAGGGCAACAACAATAATAAAGGTTCATTTGCTCATACTCCAAAGGCAATGTTGGCTACGAGTTCATCAATACAGTGTGAATTCTGCTCAGAAGGACATAAACTTTGTTTCTGCAAGAAATTCTCAAAGCAGACAGTTGAAGTTAGACGTGATTTTGTTGCAAAACATAAAATTTGCTACAACTGTTTAGGCGGCAATCACATTGTTTCTGAATGTAGAAAACCTACCACATGTAAGGTTTGTAAAAAGCGCCATCATTCGCTGTTGCATTTAGGTCAGGAGTCGGATAAAAGGGACCAACCTTCGACATCATCGGCTATCGACAGTGTTAGTTCACCTAATACTAGTCAGATTGTTTCGTGCCTGTCGACAGGTAATATTCCCAAGCCCAGACAGGTTTTATTAGCCACAGCGCTAATAAAAGCCGAGTCACGCTCTGGTGAATTTCAGATCATCCGAGCTTTGCTCGATCAGGGTTCACAGGCATGTTTTGTAACAGAGGCCGTAGTTCAGCTACTCAACCTGAAAAAAATCCCTATTGAAGGAACTATTTCAGGTCTTGGTGGTAATAGTTCAACCATGGCAACTTCCATGGTACATTTGAATATCCAATCTCGGGTAGATTCAAATTTTAATCTTAAAATTAATGCTTACGTACTAAGTAAAATTACATCGTACTTACCTGAGAGTAGAATCAACACAACTTTAGATTGGTTAACTGTTAACAAGCTGCAGCTTGCAGATCCAGAGTTCAACACTCCCAATAAAATAGATGTTTTTTAGCTGATGCTTACAGCTGCATTATTAAGGCAAACATAGTTAAGAGTCCATCAGGCACTCTGATTGCTCAGAGCACTACCCTAGGGTGGATCCTGTCCGGTGCAATTAGTAGGGACACATCTAAAAGTTCACCTAAAATTAATGTGTTGCATGCACAAGTTAATGAAGACGAAATATTAAGAAAATTTTGGGAAATTCAAGAGCAAAATAGTTCAAAGAAAATACTAACACCTGAAGAAAAGAAGTGTGAAGAGTTTTATACTAAAACTACAGAAAGGGATAGCAGTGGAAGGTACGTATTGAGACTACCTTTCCGCGATGAAATTCCTTCTTGCAAGGGTGGAAGCTCTCGTGCTATTGCTGAAAAAAGATTTAAGTCATTAGAAAAAAGGCTAGAAAGAAATACAGATCTAAAGGAAAAGTACAAGCAGGTAATAGACGAATATTTACAACTAGGACACATGAGACAGATAGACAAGAATGACAAGAATAAGGAAGTGGCGGTATACTTACTTCACCATGCTGTAACTCGAGAAGACAAAGTTACCTCGAAGGTACGTGTTGTCTTCAACGCTTCCGAGAAGAACAACAATGGAGTCTCACTCAATGACACGTTGATGGTGGGACCTACATTGCAGTCTGATTTAAGACACACAGTGTTAAGATGGAGACTTCACCCTATAGCGCTCGTAGCGGACATCGTCAAAATGTACCGCCAGAGTAGTGTAGAATTGGGGTTCCTGGATCAGGAGATCCAGGAACCCGCAATTCCACACTTGAAAATGGGTTATCTATCTATCCATCGATTGACTGATCAATCAATTTTAGGGTTTCTGGATCAGGTGAGATCCAGAAACACCCAATTTCAACCAGATCCAAAACCTCCCAATCATACACTACTTAGTTTGTGATCGAACCTTCACACTGCAACGATGTCGAATGCTGTGGTACATAGCGCTTCAATAATATGAAGGCACAAGTAGATTCATTCTGAATTCAATAGAGTAACTGTTTCAGACACTTATTAATATAATTTTTTCCTTTCACGGCGTTCAAGTAAAAACATTGAGGAAACTGTATAGCATGTTGCATCCAAGGATCGTCGTAAATCTCCCAATCTTCTATAACACCTCCACATGAGAAACATGCAGCTTTATCATTTACACTATTTCCACAGTAAAAAAATCCAGCGTCAGCCATTTCCATCACCAATCTTCTCCTTGAATCAGCCGTTGCCCAATATAGACTAAATGAATATTCACGCATTTTATACACATTATACATGTCATATCGAGGATTGTATTTATTTTGAGACATGTTCTGTTTACTCACTTGTAGGTCTTGATACAGATAATTATAAAAGTGTAATGACATCGCACATCTGTTACCAGCAACTTATAACGATTAACATTGAACGGGATTGGTAGGGATAGGAAACTGATACTTAATACCCAATTTTGAAAAACTAGACAAGAAAATATTTACCACAAATATTTATTATCCATACACCATTTATTTAAACATATTACATTTTTTAAAGCACATATTGTGTCATGATAAATACAACTATACACATCATGCGAATGTTCATATTTATCGTACAAGCTTAATAAATTAGGACAACCTTCGTCTTCTAAATTATTTACATTATTATTATTATTCAAAATATTTTTTAACCATAACACTTTTTCTAAACCTTTAGTGTAAACACTTTTATCTCTTAAAATATCTATAATCAAGTTCTGATGATTTGAGTAAGACACAAATCCTTCACTCCAGTATATCTTTCTATTACGTTCAATCCAACTGACTTGCCGTTTTTCTGCTTTCGTCAAACCGTAAAATGGAAATGGTGGCTTAATTAAAAACACTTGAATTTTTTTATTACATAACACAGCAATTTCCTTAACGATAAATTCATTTGTTTCTGTTTTAAAACCTTGAACATCTACAATGGCAGTCATGATAACCTGCGCACAATGTTGCTGAGAGGTTTGTATTCCACAAGTCGATCGTTTATAATCCAAACTAATATTATAAATGCGAAAGTAACTCTGTCTGTCTGTCTGTCTGTCTGTCTGTCTTTGCTTCACGCCTAAACTACTGAACCGACTTGTGTGAAATTTGGTACAGACATAGTTTGGAACTTGAGAAAGGACATAGGATAGTTTTTATTACAAAAAATAAAATAAAAAATAAAATTTATTCCGGACATACAGCGCCATCAATTCAGTACTGAAAATTCATCGCAAAAATGTAAATAAATAGTAAAAAGGTATGAAAATATAATATAATACAACTTTTAGTACTAAGAAAATGCTCTAACGGAGTATAGATAATTCTATTAGTACCTACTATAATTATGTCGAGTTGGTGATCGCGCAATGGTGTGATGTGTGTGGTGTGGTGACCGTTACACGAGTTCGGTTCATGTTATTGTTTTAATTCTTTGGAAAAAAGTAAATAAATAGTAAAAAGGTATGAAAAAAATAATATCAATATAATAAAACTTTTAGTACAAAGAAAATGCCCGAACGGAGTATAGATAAATAATCCGAGTTGTCACTATGCTCGATAGATGGCGTTGGGATCGAAATAGATCGCGCTATGGTTTCGTTACACGCATTTGGTTGGGTATCGGCCGAGCGCTTCAGTACTGTCGTGGAATTGTGGATTGATCGTTTCGTAAATTCAAAATTGGCTCCGTTGTATTAGTAGATTAAAAGGATTATTTGTTGGGTTGTCTGGTGATTGTTTTCAAAATTGGTTCCGTTGTATTTGTCGATTAAAAGGTTTATTTGTTGGGTTGTCTGGTTGTTGTAAAATGTAAGTTTAGTTTGATCGTGTCAAAACCACAAGACCTATATATTTTTGCAAAGGATGGCAAAACTAAAAACGTGGTATACAGAAATGTCTTGGTGTAAGAAACTTTAATAATCTTTAAAGCCTAAAATAATAGAAAATTTGTCAAGGGAGAAACAGTATTTTTTTCTGAAATGGCAAATCAAAATAATATTTTGAAAATAAGGGAAAATAACATTTTCGCCTTTTTCGATCGGCAATGGTGCCGATTCTCTTGTACACCGAACTAAACTAACTAAACTATCACTAAAATTCCTTACTTTTGACTATGAGAATCTTAAAGCTATTCTGCAAAATAAATTCTCTAAATTTAAAAATAATTTTGACACATCTAAATCGAATTTGACAATCGTGACTCCACACGTGATACCTAACCACGTGGATCTTTTTAGAGCCGGAGGCGCGCAGGGGGGGCAGCCTCGTCGTGTTTTATATGGAATTTTTCACTTTTTGTATGAAAAATAAGAAAAATTATTACCTACATGTAGAGTATAAGGGGTTTAAGGGTTTTATAAAGGGGGTCGAAATTTTCATTATTTTTGCGATTGGACACACCGTTTTCGAGATATAAGCAAAAGAAAAAAAAAAGATTCAGTACTGTTTTTGCATTTGAAGTCGAGGTGTTGGTGTGAATTTATAGTTCATGACAACCAATTTTATTCCACACGTTTTTAGTCGCGATTAAAAATAGTCAGATTTAGTTAGAAAATCTAAATTTTAGGTGAAAAACGTCAAATTCAGAATAGCAAAATTGCCACTTTCACTAAACTAATATCTCGTTGCCATCTTAGTGCTGTCAAACTAAAATATAGTTAAGTTGTGTCACTTTAGTCTATTTCAGAATGGGAAATCGTCGTTTGACAGGAATAGACTAAATTTTGGTGATTTTTAGTTTAGTTTAGAGGCATTTGTGACAAGAGAATCGGCACCATTAACGGCTTTAATGCCCTAAGTGAGTATACATATCTTCAATTCAAACGCAGAGCTCATTATGTTGATTTTTGAAGAGTTCCCTAGAATATCTTCCACATTTCATTTTTGAAGAGATCCCGCGAGATCGGGAACTATGTGGGTAAAACCAAAAATCTGCCGGAAGTCACTATTCCACGCGAACGAAGTCGCGGGCAAAAGCTAGTCAAACAATATGCAGTCGTCTTATCTGGTATTGCTGTAGAACATTCAATTTCCAACCTCACGTCCACTGGACCTGTTTTTAGGTTATCGTTTTGTCTTGAGCAGTCTAAGATAAAGAGAGGGGCTTTTTCTTTGAACTCCTTTAGGCCAAGCAACGGGTCTACTGGACAGTTGTAATACGACTGACGAAATTTCACAAACATTTCGTACAATATACTATATTTGTTCTCACAAAACTTTAAACATAAAGGTTCATATGGATAATATTATGAATTCAAAAATAGCGTAACGTTTGTAACTTCACAATGATCGAATACTGAACTGTCTTTAGTTTTATTATTTTTTCGATTAGTTTGTAAACAAAAAATGACATATCTGGGTTTTTCCAATTGTGAAGCAGTTTTTACTGACCAAGAATGCTTTGTGGTTTTAGGTAATAACGGATACTCATATAAATCCCAATTTCTAAATGCCATCTGAATAGGTTTATCTCTTTCAAAATGTTTTAAGAGTGTCAGTCGTTCTCGGTCTGATACTTTTATATGTGGCACCCTCCACTGAACTCTTTGTATGTCTATTTGAAAATGAGCAATATCATCAGTAAGAATAACACTATTTAAGTTAGTGTTACTTCTGTTCAATATAAGTTCATGTTTGCAATTTATCACTATTTTATTGTAATCCTCTGCAAACCCTAAAATCTTATTTAATGGTATCACAGCACTAAAATGTCCATCACTTTGAAATCCCTCTAAACTCCAACCCCATAGGGCAGCAACTTTATTTTCTGCTTCCTTTAATGAGATGTATGATTTTATTGTTGACGTTATTCCTGAATTTTTTATACGGTCTTTTCAATACCATTTATTTCGTACCTGATGTCTTGAAACAAAGACATAACAGGGTTATTAGTGAACGTAACAGTTTTCTTGATTGGATTCCCATCTTTTCCGAGAAGTTTTGCTTGACCTTCGATGTAAATTGAACTGGCTGATGGTAACACGTATATGTCTTGCTGGTGGATGGGAATTCTGATTTCATCGTTTTCTCTAAAGCTGTTATTGTAGGGGTTATATGAATGGACTTCATAACTTTCAATCGAAGTGTCGAAGTGCAGTGATTCAGTAATCTGTAGTATATTCATACTTTAAATCCTAGGGCTTTAAAAAAATCTTTGTTTGGTTCAGTCAATTTCTTAACTTTTTTCTTACGTCTCTGCACTTTGGTAATCGTAGAAGAACTAAGACGTTTTGTTTTTACGGGGGAGTTTTTATAGTATACTATCATTTTGTTTTTCTTAAATGAAGACGTAGTTGAATATAATCTTCTCCAAAGTTAATACAGTGACCAAATTGATCAACAATCCTAACAGATATAGATGAAACTGTATTTTTGTTTACTGGATAGTAAATAACGTTTTGTGGTATTTCCATAAACTGATAACTTGGAGCAGTATCAGATACAAATTCATGAATGAAATGAGTTGGTAATCCGTTGCAGTAAGAACCGTGAACAAGATCACATTCGATTCTGATCACAGACAGACTGTTGTTATTAATGGGAATATTTGGTCTTGAATTTAATACTGAAAAGTATAGCAAACCGCACTCGTATTGGTCAGATAAATGTAGTTCTGGTTGAAAGTATGTAACCAGTTCCGATTTATTTCCAGAGATGGTAACTGTAGTAGACATGCTTGTATACTGAACTCTATTGCAAGATTCTGTTCATTTTATTCTTTCACTATGCCAAAAATTCTTCAAAAACTTTAAACAAAGATGTCCACAATTGAAAGGATGATCACGTTGAATATTATAATAATTATAGTGAACTTCGGAACCCACATATTTTATAAATTCTTTTGGAGGCTTAAGATTTCCATAACTGTCAAAATATTCAACATAATCATTGTATTGTACAGTAAGCGCTCAAAAGTGCATGAGCACGCTAAGAGTCGTATTGCTGTGAACACGCGGTATAGCTCGTACATTTGTATGTGTAAGCAACACGATACACACACCACAGATAACGCAGTTACACGAAACAACAATATATTTCCGTCGCTTTAAACATGCTAGCACACACGCACTATGCGCGTGAACTTGACCAGTTAATGGCATTGCTAAAATTCGATAGTTACTTAACAAGCGCAGATAGCAGAAAGCGTTAAGCGTTGGTATGGAATTCAATCTGCCTCTGGTTCTAATCTCGTGAAACACAGTGCGGTTTTTTGCAAATATTATTATTTTTGTTTTCGATAATAATATTTTTTAAATATTGCTGCTTTTTTATGTTGTTATTGCAATAAAGGTTTTAGAATAAAAAATGCGTGATATATGATAACAAAATTAAAAAATATATGTTTATTCGTTATATTTATTTTACATAAGTTAATAAACTGCTACAATTATTTATCATTACTTCAGCTGAATAAGATGTGAAATAGATGTCAAGAAACTTAGAAGCAATTTGTATTATTTAGACATATTTAAATTATGAAATATTTTAAATTTTTAATGGATTTTTTCACCATAAATATTAAGCTTTGATCATGGTCGAAGTAATTAAGTAATAAATAAGAATATTAGACTACTTAAAATGTAAAAAACTACTTACAGAATAGGTAATTTTAAGGTTAAATATGGGCAGTTTGTTTATATTTTATTTGTATTAATTATTTTACATTTTATTTGACTTTAGTAAATATTGGTTGTTATTGAGGTTAAAGCTTAAGTATTCATTTTCTTTACGAAAAGAAGATTGAAACTAAACCTCAAATTTTTATCCTAAAATAATACTATTACTAAAATAATATTAAACAATTTCGGTATATCTGCAAGAAATACGACAAACACCCTATTGAAACGTGCTTAAAAAATTCGTTACCATAAATTCATGCAATAACGAATCTGTTGTTTATTAAGTTGGTACGGTCAATATTTTAAGGTCAAAAACGGTTTTCTAGCTGGTCTTCAGTGATGCAAGCCTTCAGAGTGCACGGCGAACGGTTCATAATGACGTGTTTTTAATAATTCAGCAAAATGTCTCGTTGGTATGAAACCATTTGTTTCATTCACCATTTGACGTCGCTGCTACTCGATAATAAGCCCCTTCCTCATATCTCTTAATTAACCCTCACAGTATTTCTCTAGAACAAAGAAAAACATTGTTTTTATTACACATAATACCTTATTATTTATTATTCACTAATCGAATTAAACCTCACAATGAATTTAAAACTTTAAAGGCATCTTCTGTCTCAACAATACCTCTGTTCTATCAACAATACCCTTGATTAAGATTTATGTTTAGTAAAATATGAAATATATTAATGATAACACTCACACTTAGTCCGGTTTCATTAGATATTCACTTCACTTTTACGCAGCGCAATAATATTCTTTGATCTGATCTGATCTCTTCAATATATTTTATGCCTGCTTTTTGATAATAATAACCACAACGCTGCGCTAAATACTCGTCACCAATATTATCCACGAACCAAAAAAGTTCTATTAATTGAATACTCGTAACAAACTGCATCTACCCCACAGAAATCGAAATAATTTACTTAGTTTTTGTGGTCTACCTGCTAAACTTTAATATTTATGTGAACAAGACGAATGAAACTAAAAACGAATGATGATTATTGAACTAGTCATTGGTTGCAGACAAAGTGAGTGTGTGTGTGTAATGTGCGTGTCTACAGTATTGTAACAACTTATAGAAGAAGGTCGTAAGTCAAACCGAAGCGTCAGTCTATTACTTTGTGAGATTGCTCATGGACTTTTGGTCGGCACTGTACATAGGCTACCCAATGAGAACCAGGATTTTTAGAGCTATCTAAATTAATAACTCCACATTCTTTTTTAAAAGGGTATTTAGGGAGCTCATCTCTCATAAAGACACCTCTAAAATAGGGAATATTATTTCCATACTTCAAAATGTCCAAATTACTCAAGGCTCGTTTAGGTAGCCGATATTTTAGTTTTTTTCTTTTGATACGAAAATTCCGAGCCCATCTTTATGTGGTTTAAGGTGAAGTCCTTCCTCCAGAGAGCCTCCATCTTTTCATTGTGCCTCTTCGATTCAGCATACAACTTTTTTGCCGTCTTGAATTCATTTATGGTTGTAGCAATACCAGCTGCACCACCTACTAGGGCGCCTGCCGCCGATAAACCAGCAAAAATAGGAATCAAAGGTAATACTCCACCAGATTTTGGTATAGGAATAACTGTTCAGGCTTTACCAAAGGCCTTCAAAAAGTGGCAACATTTTATAGTGTTTTTAGAATGGCAACATCGCCATCGATGTCAACTTCAAAGTGACATTGTGACTTTTATCTGTGGAGACTTTCCCGCCAATACCCTTAAGGAAAACATGTAAAATTGTCGTCGTAAAATTAAATACCTAATTAGAAACTGCAATTCTTGGGCCTTTTTTTGCACCAGTATATCCCCAAAGATATAACATGGTGGCCCATGAGGGGAACTAAAACAAGAAATCCGCGACCTCTAAGAAAAATTCTTCGTCGGAATCGCTACCTACCTACATACGAGGAAATCGACGCCGAAGCCCCAAGTCCGGCAAGTCGAGAATCGAGAGCGTCAACGCGTCGCCCCGAAGTTGAGTGCCTTTCCGTCATTGAAAACCCCTAAATACCTTTCCCATTACCAAAATATCCTTATAAAGCAACCATTTGTGTGAATAAGGTGATTACAAGAATTGCAAACTTTTCGGTCTCAGTTCAACTTTACACTATGTACCCCCAATTTACAAAATATTAGTGTCTCGATATTTAGTAGTCTGCCGAATATTTCAGGTCACCCGTGCAAGCTTCTTTGCCTGATCGAGACCGCATAGCTGTCCGACTGGCGCTCTGCTGATCGTGCGCACCCGGCTTCCTGATCGGCAGGTGACACCGAGACGAGGAACGTGAGCCCATTCTTTTCATTGTGTTTGTGATAATTCCTCAACTTTCTTAACAATCTTTGTTTGCAATGGCTGAAGCTAAGCAACGTTATAAAGAATTGTTAACAAAAAGAGCGTCCGCTAAAGGACAAATTACTAAGTTTAAAAACTATTTATGTATTACTTCTAAACAAGAGGAATTGAATAATATTCAATTGACAGAGTTAAAGTTAAAGCTTGCAAAGTTTGAGGCATTATCCGTAAAAGTTGATGACTTGCAAAGTGAAATAGAGGTTCTGAGTTCTGACAACATTGATGCTGAAGTTGATGAACGTGACATCATTGAGCAAGACATAATAATCAACATAGCCACTGCCAAAAACTTATTAGACATGTTTTCTCAGAAAAATGAATGCGAACAGAGACATAGTTCTGATCACTATGCTTCATGTTGTCCGGAAGATCATCACAATTTGGGATTAAAGCTCCCACAAATACAAATAGCTAAATTTAATGGTGAATATTTCCGTTGGTTAGAGTTTAGAGATACCTTTGAAAGTTTAATACATAAAAATGACCATATTTCTGAAATTAATAAGTTTTATTATTTAAATTCATATTTACAAGGTGACGCAGCCAGAATTGTTTCCAATCTTGAAGTTTCTGCAACAAATTATACTGAAGCTTGGAAGCTGCTTTGTCAACGGTATGATAACAATAGAATATTAATTGATCATCATCTTGATTCATTACTGAATGTGAAGCAGCTTCCAGGTGAGTCAGATAAATCTTTAAGATATTTAGTTGACCATATTACTAAAAACTTACGTGCCTTGGTCAGCTTGGGCCAGCCAACGGATAATTGGGATGTCATTATTATATTCATGTTGTCAGCTAAGTTCGATAGTCAAACCTTATTGAAATGGGAGGAATATCGCAGTAGTTTAGGAAGTCAGCTACCAAATTTGGAGCAGTTTTTTAAATTTATTATGGATCGTGCTAGTGTGCTGGAATCTGCAAATCGCAATAATAATAATTCCAGCAACATAGATTCAAAGAAGCCTACAACTCCTCATCGTTTGACTTCAAATAAACATAGTCAAAGAAAGAGTCAGAATAATAATATAAAATCTTTTGCAAGCACTAGTGATAATAATAAAAATAAAGGACTGAAGGGTTATTCATGTATTGTTTGCGACGAACGTCATAGAATTTATGACTGTCCAACATTTAAGGCTAAGGGTATTGATGATAGAATGACGGATGTGACAAGGTATAAACTTTGCATTAACTGTTTGAGACAGGGTCACTCCGTTAAGGATTGTCGATTCAGGTCATGCCAAGAGTCTGGCTGCACTGAGAGGCATAATAGCTTGCTACACCGTCCGCAAACGTCGGCAAGTCTCGCTTCGGTTGATGAGCCAGGTGAGATAGTAGCAAACTATTCTAATAAAAATACAAGTCAAATTATATTGTCAACAGCCATGGTGGAAGTATCGAATCCATTTGGCCAGCAAAAGGTCAAAGTTCGTGCACTATTGGACTGTGGCAGCCAATCATCTTTTATAACTGAATCCCTAAAGATCAGGTTATCATTAATGTCCCATCCCATTGACACTCTAAAGGTCATTGGCATAGGAAACACATCAACAAATAATGTTATTGAAAGTTGTAATATTAAATTACAATCAATAAATAGTAAGTTTAACATAAGTTGCTCATGTCTTGTGTTGAAGGAATTAACAGGTAGACTGCCAAAGGTCCCCATCTGTATTGGTTCTTTGAAGTTACCTGAAAATATTCAGCTGGCTGATCCCATGTTTCACAAACCAGGCGACATAGATGTCTTGATAGGCGCAGACTTATTCTGGGACATTCTAGGTAATGAACAATTCTCATTAGGTGTCAAAAATCCTAAGTTAAGAAGTTCACAATTAGGTTGGATTGTGTCTGGTCCCATGGAATCTGTGAAGCCAGATAAAAATGTTCACTGTAATCACAGTTTAGTCTCCAAATGTGATAGTACTGATGATAGCATTGATAATATGCTAAGTAAATTCTGGGATTTGGAAGAAATTCCTGGAAAATTAATTACAAGTGAAAATGAATGTGAAAAACACTTTCTCACTTACACAACTAAAACCAATATAGGTAGATTTTGTGTAAAATTACCACTTAAAGATACTGCTGATTGTTTAGGCGATACTTACAAGTTAGCTAAGAGACGCTTTATTAACATAGAAAAACGGTTAAAACGAAACCCTATGTTAAAATTAGAGTACACTAAGTTTATTAATGAGTATGCAGAGCTAGGGCATCTGTCTGTGTTAAATGATAATTTTAGAGATAGGATAGGTCCAAGTTATTATTTGTGTCATCATGCAGTTCTTAAACAGGAAAGTGAATCTACCAAGCTGCGTGTAGTATTTGATGGTTCTGCTTCTTCCACTTCTGGTTGTTCTTTGAATGACATATTAAGGGTAGGTCCTACCGTACAGGATACTCTTTTCTCTATTTTGATACGCTCTAGGCAATACAAGTATTTGCTTACTGGAGACATCGAAAAGATGTATCGCCAAGTCTTAGTACACGAAGATGATAGGTACTTGCAACTGAACTTGTGGAGAAAGGAGGAATCTGAACCCATTCAGACACTTATGCTCAATACTTTGACCTATGGAACAGCATGTGCAAGTTACCTGAGTACACGCTGTCTATGGCAGGTAGGACAGGAACAGGATGATGAGCTTATAAAGTGCATCATCCAGAAAGACTTTTATGTTGATGATCTCATAACGGGTTCAAATGATTCACAGCAATTAATTTATATACATAAAGCTGTATCTGAAGCGTTAAGGGCAAGTTGTTTTAATTTAAGAAAATTTAAAACAAATCATTCCTCTATTTTTGATAATGTAGATATGAATGAACAAGATAGTTTAATATTTAGCGAGTCGTCTAGTACGCTAGGGTTGGGCTGGACTCCATCTAGTGATACATTGCATTTTCCTATAAAAGGATTCTCACATGATAAAAGTCAAACCATAACAAAACGATTTATTATGTCGAACGCTTTCAAAATATTTGACCCATTGGGTATTTTAAGTCCAGTTGTAGTGATACCAAAAATAATGATTCAAAGACTTTGGCAGCATAAGTTGGACTGGGATCAGCCAGTCCCTCAGGAAATAAAAGATGATTGGACTAAGTTTTCTGAAAATATAAAGTATTTATCTAATTTAAAAGTACCTAGATTAGTCATAGGGTTATCGCCTCAATTTATTGAACTACATTCATTTAGCGATACCTCAAATTACGCATATGGTGCGTGTGTTTATATAAGAACGATTAGTCATAATGGGGACGTCACGGTCAGACTGCTATGTGCCAAATCTAAGGTGGCGCCTTTGAAGCCGACTACCATTCCCCGCCTAGAACTCTGTGGAGCATTGCTCGCCGCTAAACTCACTACTTCTGTAACAGACTCGCTCCGTTACAAGCCGGATAAGCTAGTTCACTGGTGTGACTCCACAGTAGTATTAGGTTGGATTCGTAGTGACGTCAGTAAATTAAAAGTATTTGTAGCTAATCGTATTAGTGAAATTAAAGAATTAACTTCTTGTTCAGCGTGGCGATATGTTCCCACGGATTCCAACCCTGCAGACTTAATATCACGGGGAGTAGATGCTAAACGCTTAGTAGCAATGGCGCTGTGGTGGACAGGGCCTAGTTATTTATTAAAAAATGAGTCTGAATGGCCTAAGTTAGGCGTCAATGATTCCGAAGAGTTACCGGAATTAAAGGTACATTCGGCGATAATTAATATACCTATCATTGACTTTGATAAATATTCATCTTTAACTAAATTACAAAGATCATTTGCTTACGTTCACAGATTTATATATAATATTAAAAATAAAAATAATAAGCGTGTAGGTATATTGTCAGTTAATGAACTGCGAGAGTCATTCCATTCTTTATGTGTTATTGCACAGAGTCAAGCGTTCCCTATTGAGTATGATCTTCTAAAGAAAGGTAAGTCTTTGAACAGTAATAGCAAATTACTATCGTTGTCACCGTTTCTAGACGATAACAAACTAATCCGTGTCGGTGGACGAATTGATGCTTCAGCACAATCATATTCAAAGAAACATCCAATTCTAATTCATGCTTCACATAGGCTAACTAAATTATATTTTGAAAGGGAACACATAAACCATTTGCATGCTGGCCCACAACTGTTGTTAGCGACTGTAAGAGAAACAGTGTGGCCAATAAATGGTAGGCATCTTGCAAGACGTACAGTCAATAATTGCGTACGATGTAGGCGAATTCGAGGTTTGACTCTGCAACCCAAGATGGGTAATTTACCATCTCAACGTATAACGCCCGACTATCCTTTTATATCCGTTGGTTTGGACTTTGCTGGTCCATTTTATATTGTGAATCGTAAAGGTCGTGGCAGTCGTGTAGTCAAATGTTATTTATGCCTTTTCGTCTGCTTGCGGTATAAGTGCATTCATCTCGAAGCAGTCAGTGACTTATCGAAAGATGCATTTATACTGACACTCAGGCGTTTCATCGCTCGTCGCGGAAAACCGACGGAAATATTTAGCGACAATGGAAGTAACTTTGTTGCCGCCGCTAAGGATATTGGATCCTTCATAAAGGATAATCAGGAGCCTTTGTCTGATTTTGCAAGTCAACAATCAATTAAATTCACGTTCATTCCGGTTTACACTCCTCATTTCGGTGGCATTTGGGAAGCCGGGGTTAAATCGGCAAAATATTTTTTAAGGCGTGTCATTGGTGACAGCCATTTAACTTTTGAAGAAATTTCTACTTTATTTGCGCAAGTGGAAGCTATTCTCAATAGTCGTCCCTTATCCCCCCTTTCCTCCAGTCCTGACGACCTCCTCTCCCTTTCCCCTGGGCATTTCATCATTGGGAGGCCGTTGACCGCTCTGCCGACACCAGACCTGACAGACATCAAGGAAAGTCAGCTGCGGCGTTATGAACGTCTGGAAGCGATCCGAAGACAATTTTGGAAAAGGTGGCAGAAGGAATATCTGGCCGAGTTACAGCATCGAACCAAATGGCGAACGAATACTTCAAAGCTGGAAGTTGGAGACATGGTGCTCTTAGCAGATGATGGCGCCCCCCCTCTGGCTTGGAAGCTCGGCCGTGTTGTTAAACTCATAACTGGACCTGATGGGATATCCCGTGTGGCCGACATTCTCACCAACAAAGGCTGCGTGCGACGCTCTCTAGTGCGGCTCTGCAAACTACCTACGGCGGAGGAGCTTAATAGCTGTTGAAAGTGATCTTTCAACGCCCCGGAATATGTTCAGGCTTTACCAAAGGCCTTCAAAAAGTGGCAACATTTTATAGTGTTTTTAGAATGGCAACATCGCCATCGATGTCAACTTCAAAGTGACATTGTGACTTTATAATAATTTATCTGTGGAGACTTTCCCGCCAATACCCTTAAGGAAAACATGTAAAATTGTCGTCGTAAAATTAAATAATTAGAAATTGCAATTCTTGGGCCTTTTTTTGCACCAGTATATCCCCAAAGATATAAATAGAAAATATTCCTAAACGGATGATTTTTATTCCCCAAAATATTCGGCAGACTACTAAATATCGAGACACTAATATTTTGTAAATTGGGGGTACATAGTGTAAAGTTGAACTGAGACCGAAAAGTTTGCAATTCTTGTAATCACCTTATTCACACAAATGGTTGCTTTATAAGGATATTTTGGTAATGGGAAAGGTATTTAGGGGTTTTCAATGACGGAAAGGCACTCAACTTCGGGGCGACGCGTTGACGCTCTCGATTCTCGACTTGCCGGACTTGGGGCTTCGGCGTCGATTTCCTCGTATGTAGGTAGGTAGCGATTCCGACGAAGAATTTTTCTTAGAGGTCGCGGATTTCTTGTTTTAGTTCCCCTCATGGGCCACCATGTTATATCTTTGGGGATATACTGGTGCAAAAAAAGGCCCAAGAATTGCAGTTTCTAATTAGGTATTTAATTTTACGACGACAATTTTACATGTTTTCCTTCCGCTAAAGGACCGCGGACGCACCGGTGCGTCCAAGTACCCACGCGGCTTACAACTCTATTTGTATTCGCTGTAATGGCTATTATTGTCTGTGAATTTTTGTGTCTATGGTCGGATAGATATTCTCGTCAAATAAATCGACTAAAAGCAAAAATATTAATAGGCAACATTTTAAAAAAATGTTGAAAATCACGTTCCCGCGCGGTAAAATGTCAGTCAAATGTCACTCCCGTTCGCTGTAATAATTCGTTTTTTAATGGTTTTTGTGTGTAAATCGTCGGAAAGTGGTGATATTTTCATTTTGAAGTAAATATTACATCGTTTTAGATATAAATAACATCATGTTATACCTATTTTGACCCAACCAAAAAAGTGTAAACAAACAGATAAGAGAAAGTTCCCGTCAATGTGAAAGTTGTGATATTTTGTGGTTTTTCTGTATGGATCTGATCCGTAAGTGTTTTATTTCTTTTCTATATTACATGTATCATCGTATTAGACAACATTTAGAACAAAATAATACAAAAAAATATTTTTTTGGGACGGAGAAAGTTACGTAAGCATTAGAAAATCTAGATTATCTAAAATCTAGATTTTTTGAATTTTTTGTTTTGAATGTTTGTCTCTAAAAACGCTTTTGTTAGATAACTTATCTATCCATAATGTACCCTGCAAAATTTCGTGTGAATTGGTACGGTAGTTTTATCAGAAATCGTTATCACAAAGAACAAAAGAAACAATAACAAAAGCGGGTAATAAAGATAAGTGAACGTTGTTTCAAACTCAAACTCAAACTCAAACTCAAAGCATTTATTTCAAATAAACCAATTACAGGTACTTTTGAATTGTCAAGGGGTCGGTCAGTCAGAAAGATGAAGCTAGTTGCCCATTCCAAAGCGTAGTAGGTACCTATGGAGAAGAACGGGCAAGAAACTCCACGGACACTCTTTTAAATAAAAAAATTGTTACAAAAATATTGGTTACATTATTCATGTTGAAATTATACATGTGAGAACAATGTAGAAAGACGTGCACGTTAAAAGCGTCCGTAACAAAAAACAAAAATAAAAACAATTCAAAAATTAAAATAAACCGTGGCAGTTAAGAGATGACCAGTCCCTACTGACGGCGCCCGTTCACGAACATGACGCATGGATCAGCACCATTTAGCTCAACCATTTTGGAGGGAACTTAATGATCCAACACACACGCCACCATCAGCGAGACATTTGAGTGAGCATGACACTCTCAGCCGCCAGGGCACATTCAAGTCAATGAAAGACGTACCCAGGTAATGGTAGCTTTATGGAATGTACGTGGTCACAATGCCCACACATGTGATATGCAATTATACAATACAAAGAGATTGAATTTATACAAAGAAAGATAGTTTTTACAATCTTCATCAGCCGCAACAACACTTTCGAATGCTCATCAATTAATTTATGTGCCCTTGTGGAGCTGGACCAGCGCTAAGCCAAGCATTTTTATCAGCGATGTAATCCCCCAACTTATAATATGCTTGGCAGCATAGTGTGCGTTTTATACAAGATTTAAATTTCGTTTCGTTCAGTTGTAGTATGTGGGGAGGTATTTTATTATAACATTTTAAACAGTACCCCATGAAGGATGAGTCTACTTTAGCCAGTCTGAAACCCGGTTGAACTAATTGGTCCCTATTTCTAGTCCTATAATTGTGTCTATCACCTCTTTTACTGAAAAGACTTAGATGTTTCCTTACATACATGATGTTTTCATAGATATATTGACAAGGTACCGTCATGATGTTAATATCTTTAAACAGTTCCCTTAGAGAATCGCGTCTGCGGAGGCCATATATTGCTCTGATGGCTCTCTTCTGCAGAATAAAAATAGACTCGATATCTGCCGCCCGTCCCCATAGTAAAATACCGTAAGACATAATACTATGGAAGTAACTGAAATAGACTAGTCTCGCGGTATCTACATCAGTAAATTGACGGATTTTTCTCACAGCATATGCTGCTGAACTTAGCCGTCCCGTAAGAGATGTTAAATGAGGACCCCATTGCAGCCTTGAGTCGAGCGTGATCCCCAGGAAAACAGTTTTATCGACGAATTCTAGTTTCTCTTTATTCAATACTATGTCACAATCACTACTTTTAACATTTGGTAAAGCAAATCTTATGCATTTAGTTTTTTTCCCATTTAATACTAAATTATTAGCAGTGAACCAATTTTGGACTTGCAGTAGGGCGTTATTTACGTCGTCAAGATTTGATGCACGTCTATTTATCTTAAAAATTAGGGAAGTATCGTCAGCAAATAACACCATTTGAGGTTGGTTTTTTAATAGATGGGGTAGATCATTAATATATACTAAAAAGAGGAAAGGACCCAATATCGAGCCTTGTGGAACACCCATTTTTACTTTTAGACCGAGTGAATTGACACCATTAATTTGAACTTGCTGTTGTCTATCATTTAAATAAGATTTTACTAAACTGAGTGCAAGTTTACCTAGTCCGTAATGCTCAAGTTTCAAGAGTAAGGTTTCATGATTTACGCAGTCAAATGCCTTGGAGAGGTCACAAAAGATTCCTATGGCATCTTGGGCCTCCTCCCACGCTGTAAATATGTGTTTTAATAAAGTGACACCGGCGTCAGTCGTACAACATCCTTTTGTGAAACCATATTGCTGATCGTGTAAGATTTGGTTGGTGTTAAAATGATTAAGCATCTGATTGAGCATTACCTTTTCGAACACCTTGCTGAATACCGGCAGCACAGATACTGGCCTATAATTGTTGGTGTCTTTACTGTCCCCAGATTTAAAAAGTGGTATAACCTTACTGTATTTCATTAAATCCGGGAAGACTCCTTGATCCACACACAAATTAAATATTATAGCTAAGTATGGTGCTATAGTCTCGATTGTGGATGTACAAACTTTGATAGATAATCCCCATAGATCTTCGGTCAATTTGATTTTGATTTGCCGAAAAGCTTTTATAACTATCAAAGGGTTAATATGTTTAAATTGAAATTCAACCGGGCAGCCTGGAACGTTTGCTCTTAATAAATCAATTGAGACATCGGGTGAAGAATTTAAAGCTTCAGTGGTTTTAGATGGTATATTAGTAAAGAAATTTACAAATTCTTGAGCTACTTCTAAGTTAGAGCTTATGGCACCACGTGAAGTCTCCAATGTGTAATCAGTGTTTCGTATTTTTTTCCTATTAGTTTCATTATTTATAACTTTCCAAACTGTTTTTATTTTATTTTCTGCCGATTTGATCTTGTTGCTAATGTATAGGGCTTTAGCTATCTTGCAGGTATTTCTAAAAATTTTGGAATATGTAGCAACATACTTGTTGAAAGTTTCAGTGTTAATGTAGGGCTTAAGGCCATAAAGCTCGAAAAGCCTTTCCCTACTTATTCTAATACCTCTAGTTGCCCAGTCACTAAATACAAAATTAGTGCAAATATTTTTTGTTTTCTTTTCAAAAGTTTTATTGAATTCAGTGTGCACTACTGAAAAGAAATCCTCATACAATTTATTTGCATCGTCCATATTATTATGGCCCAGAACATTTAACTCATTATTTAAGTTACTATTGAATCTATTTAATTTGCCAGTTGTTATTGGTCTAAACTGTATTTGCACTTTTTGCAAAGGTGTTCTAAACTTAAAAGTTACCGTTTGTCCACTATGATCAGACGGCAAATAATTTACGATGGCTTTAGCTAAATAATCACAATCGCAGAAGACATTATCGATACAAGTAGCAGAAGTTGGAGTTACTCTAGTCGGTTCTGTAAAAATATTAGATAAATTGAATGATTTAAAAAGGCTTAACAATCGACTGCTATTTAAAGTATTTTCCAGAATATTAATATTAAAATCACCACAAATTATTGCGGCTTTGTTACTGGATGCAAGTTTCGCTAGGACATCTTCCATTATTGACTCAAATAAAGAAAAGTTCTGATAATTAGGGGGTCTGTACACGCACACGACAACATGCTTATCCAGCTCAACACAGGACAGTTCGATGCAATGTTCAACTGATAAACCAACTATGTCATTACGTTCCTTAGATTTTAAACAGTTTTTTATCAAGATTAGAGAACCTCCATGCAGCATAGATTTACGGTTAAAACAACTTCCCATACTATAGTTCTCATAATTGATTAACATTTGGTAATCTTTTAACCAATGTTCAGTAAAACAAACAATGTCGAACTTTGTTTTTTCTAAAAACATTTCAATTTCTAATAATTTGGAAGAAATACCTTGAATATTTTGATGAAATAATTTCAAGGCATTCTGCTGATATCCTTTTTGGTAATTACTTATTTTAGAGCCAGAAGACACCTTGTTGTTGTTAGTTATAAGAATATTCTTACTGGTACCTTCTGTTGTCTTACAAACTAGTTTAAATGACTATCCGGAGTTGACCCCATGACCTCAATGTCATCACCAGGCAGTGAGCTCATAGTGAGTGAGGGACATGGAACCTCCTTCGTACAATCTGTATAAATATTTATAGCATTTGAGCTACATTTATTCATGCTCACCACCATATTATTAGTACTATTACTAACCATTGTGGTGTTAATAACACAAGACTTCGACATACTACATATGTCTGAGTTTATATAAAAAGCTAATAGCCTTGCTATTATGTGTCTAAAACTAACAGGCAAATACACAGTATTCCTAGTCGATTTTAACGTTTCTACAAAAATGTTGGTGTCAAGAAATACAAGCTTGTCACTATAGTGACTAACTAAGAAATGCATATGCTTATTAAGCATATGAATATAATTGTTTTGTCTATTTGTCAATCTTTCAAAATATGGGAAAGCACACAATATTATTTTACTGCAATTTAACTTTAACAACTCCGTTACACAGTCAGTGATTTCTTCTTTTTTTACCTTAGAACTATTACCTACAAATACAGTAATGTTGGTTTTAGGATGATATACATTTCCTATTACAGATGCCATTATTCGTTTGTAGGTTGACCCTGGCATACAATAATTTTGAGTAGAATAACACAGGTTGTTACTAATTAATTTACCTAAACCTCTTCCTATACTATCTGAGAACATAACTGAATGATAACTATCATGACTACTAAAAGATGGACAACTACCAAACTCAGGCTGTACCACTTGAGATAGATTTTGTACTAAAACAGATACGTCGTGGTTGAGGATACAGTCTTGAGACAAACTCTCAGTCTGGGACGGGTCCTCCGTTACAAAGACTGTAACCATTTGAAACGTATTTCTAATCTATTCGAGTAGCAAAAAACATAAACAATACTACTTGAGACGTTATAATGAAACCTGAGTAATTGTTTATTTAAGTGCGGTCGTAAATCTGTCACGGCCGTTGGACGCACCGGTGCGTCCGCGGTCCTTTACCGGTTAAGGGTATTGGCGGGAAAGTCTCCACAGATAAAAGTCACAATGTCACTTTGAAGTTGACATCGATGGCGATGTTGCCATTCTAAAAACACTATAAAATGTTGCCACTTTTTGAAGGCCTTTGGTAAAGCCTGAACAATAACACGAGGAAGTTTAATAGATGAATCGTTAGCTAATTCTCTGGTAGCAGCCATGGCTAATTCTATCGCCACTTTTCTGCATTTTGGTTTAAATTTTTTTATATGTCTTTTTGTTTTGTTAATAACATTTTTAAATTTATTTTTCAACCCTTTTCCATTTGTAATTTTTGGAGAACACTTTTTGCTACCTTTTTTTAGACCAGAACCAGTTTTAATTTTTGTTGACATAGCGCTGCTTACTAAACGTGCTGCCAGTTTTTCCCCTAGACTCGCATCTGAGGCAAATGCTCGCTCTTTAGCCATATTTAACAAAACTAAATCTGCCTTGTGGCGATCCTTTAAGTTTGAAGACTTGTGATAGGCAATGTCGTGTTCTTTGCAATATTCATCCAATTTATTAATGCCGTTTTCTTTGCGTGTAAGCCTTTTAATTAATTTAGTGCCAGGTCCGCAATAATTGTATCCTGGTAAATGTAATTCAAATGGTAAATTATTTATAAGCCAATTGAGAAGACTGCTCTCTCCAATACCCACCATAAGACTGATGCATCATGAGTTGAACACTTAATAAATATTCGATTTATCAATCCAACTGTTTTCAGAAGAAGACAAACCTAACCATTTTACTAAAACCCTATTTCCTTTACTTCTAAGAACTTTCTCGACTAGATATAAATGAGGATTTTTTATCTTTTGCAGCTCTTGTACATAAAATGCACCTAAAATGGGTTGGTTTTTAATCGCATCTTCAATCAAGTAGGTGATAGGAGTTGTATATTGTATTTTTCGAATTTTAAATATTTCTGTCGACCAGTTGGGGGTATATCCTTTTTCAAATGTTCCTTTGTACTTACTGATACGTACATAATCACCAATTTTAAATTTGCTTTTTATACTATTGGATTTCACCAACCTGAAATATCTGCATAATATGCGTTCTTTATTGGTATTATTCACGTTTGCGGGAATTTCATCAATAGTCCGATGATAGGTGTGATTGTATATGTAAACAACATTATTAAGGGTATTGTTTAACCAGTTATAGTCACCTTTTAAACTGAATTCCTTATACAGTTTAGATTTCAATGTTCTGATAAATCGCTCAACTATTGATGCCTTTTTTGTTGAGAAAGTTGAATAATGGTTTATATAATAAGATTTCATAAGTTTTTGAAATTTATTATTATAAAATTCTGTTCCATTATCAGTTTGCAGATTTTTGGGGACACGCCCTTTATCCAACAGAATCTTGAAAGAGTTACATACATCATCCTTACTTTTACTTTTCAAAGGAAAGGTCCAAGCGTATTTCGAAAATGTATCAATAACAGTAAGAATAAATCTGTATTTTTTATTTTCTTTAGAAATTGATTGCATATCAATTAAGTCTGCTTGCCAAAGGTCATCTATATCTTTCATAATAACATGTCTTCGTGGAAAGTTTACCCTTGCATTTTTATGAATTTCGTTTACTACATCGGCTTTACTCATGTTCAGAATTCAGTATATAAACATTTGGCTTGAATCCAGCAAAGATACTGAAAGAAAACCGTGTTAGTGCTACTATTTATTCTTTAATTATGTCAGCTTCTTTTAATTCTTCTATTATAGATAAAATTTCATTATCATGGTTTGTATTTCCAGCATCTCTTGAAGCAACTAATAGTTTCAGTCTCTCAACCAATTCGTTGGGGTCGTCCCAATATACCAGGTCAGTATTGTTTTTGTATTTCTTTAACTTTGGCAAGTTTCCTCCAAGTTTAGTGTGAATATTATCGGTTGACGTTTCGGAAAAGAATGGTCTGATTATTTCGCGATATTTTATTCCTTTATCACCTTTTATTTGCCCTTTAGGATTGAAATCTCTTTTATGAGCATTTGTATAATGCAATATATCTTTGTAGACAAGTTTATCTTTGCTGGATATTAATTTTAGATCAGGTTTCTTTCGAAGTAAAAGTTCTTTCAGGCCAGGAGTTAAATTGTAGGATTTATCATCGATTTTAATCAAAATGTCACCATTGTTATTTAAACTATCAATTTTAGAAAATGACACTACTGAATTTCCCATTAATAAAATTTTGTTTTCACTTCTTATTCCAAACGGTACATTTAAATCATCATGAATATCATAGATATCAGGAACCTCTAATGAAATTTCTAAATCATCTGGTAATTTCATTTTAGGAGACTTTTTAACCAATTGTGTAGAATTAAGTTTTGGTTCGTAACAGTCCTCAAACTTTGTAGATGAGCTACTATTAATGTCATCCAATTCAATTTCTCCGGAACTAGTGAGTGTTGAATTTTCTAAATGTTTAATTTTTTCCATATTGTTTATATTCGAATCAACTAGAGTTTTAAGGGGATCTGTGACAGGTTTTAGCATTTTATTGAGTGACAAGTTCATTGAGTGTTCCTGATTCTTTAATTGTTTTATTTTATTATTTATGGTGTCTACAGACTTCATTAATTCTATTTTAATATTTTTCTCCATATTATATTATTATAACAACTACGTTCAGCTAAAGAACAAACTATACTGAATTTGTTTCTTCATATTAATACTTATAAGTAAAACAGTCAGTCAAATTTAAAAAAAAAACATCAAAATTCTGTCGGTACCTTCCACTATTTAATGACGATTCTTTATTAATAAGTAGAAAATTATAAGGTTTACTCCAAACAGTTTGACAAATGTTCTTGAACTCTTTCCGTTGTAAATCGGAACTAACATGCTCTTCATAAATATGTTTTAAATTCACATCATCTTGCTTGAATATAATAAGAAAATTAACATTGTCACGTAGCAATTGTTTTGGTATTTTTGAATAGGTTTGAGATAAATAGAAACAATCAATTTGTTTATGCCTACCCATACAAAAATAATTGCGAATATTTACTTGATTTTCACACGCAACATCATCGAAAATAAATACAGAATTCGTTAAAGCTTCACTCGGAGAAATTACATCTTTATCGTCACTGAACTCGTAGAAGTTAATCTGTGGTACTCTTTTCAAAACTTCAGTCAAGAAACGGTATTTTGGTTGAAAAGTAGTTTTAGAGTAGAGATAAAGATTTCTAAATTTGAGCCCATTTTGATGCATCAGTAAGCTAATCATAACATTCGTTTTACCACAGTTTGATGGACCACATATTATACAGCGAATGGTATTTGGCAATAAAGCGCTATGTCTGATGTGATGAACGGAGTCACTTAATTTTATATTATTAACATTGAGGGATATGGGTTGCTTAATCAACTTCATCTTACCTATTAATTCAAAAAGTACTTAACATGCACATATATACTTGTTTAACTAACAAGTCGAAACTTGTGTTGAGTACAAGAAAGATGCCGTTCTCATCTTTCAAATTTATACATAAATTATGTAATCTGAGATAAGACGTGTACTTATTATAAAATAAGCAATTAAATCACTTCGCTGCCTTCTTTTCCTTAAGTAAGTCGTTTCATATCGCTTTCATTTATTAGGACATTGTCAAGGTAAATATATTGAAGTTTATTATTTCATTTATTATTTGATCTAATAATAAATTAATAATGCATACTCTTTTTTACAGCATCATGTCACGCTCACCATCCTACAGCCCCGTTTTAGATAATATTAACTCTCAGTGTAACGTAAGTATCTAAGCTAGTTTTGCTATTATCAATTAAATTCATAGTTGGTGCTGTTTATTAAGTAATAACGCAAAACAAAACTTTATTTTTTTCAGAATTTGACCCCTGATCCAGTTATAAATCCTTTTTACTATGCTCAAGATAAAGAGAGTTGGTTTGCTGAAGTAGCAGCAAGTGTGTGTGAAGAGAGTCAACAGCAAAAAATAGAAGAACAAAAACAGAACAAGAAGAAGAAAAAAACTAAATCAAAATCTTTTAAAAATACATCCTTTATCATACGTAAAGAGCCAGGGCATGCTCGCCAACTAATAAAAATAATTATACATGATTTGGACGATCGCCACATGGATGAATTAGACACTGAACCAGATAGTGCAAGCGTGAATGTACAGTATTTAGTGAAAAGTGATTATGATGATATCATGTGTGAAACTGAGCATTTAGTGAGTAAAATAGTTAAAAAGTTAAGTTCGACTTCATAATATATGGATTTAAAATGTAATTTATTAGGTCTGTGTAAGTTTGTGCCTATTTAGTTTATTGTAACCAAATGTTTATATTTAAGTTCAATATAGTAAAAAATACTTTATAAACTGTGTTTTATTAATACAAATATAAAAATCTTAATTAAAGAAATAAGTGAAAGGTACTGGTATTAGGTACTTAAGGAAACAAATGAAAAGTCAAGTATTGTAGTATACAACGTATAATTTAATTATCAAAGAACATTTAAATATAAAAACCAGTTAACATATGTAATTACAATGCCCCCAAGGAACAGTCTCAATTTGATTTGATACAATTTGCCTTTTATCATCTATTCTGTTCAAGACTACTTTATTTACTTCTTGTGAATAAAGCACATGTTTCATTGATTTAATCATATTCATTTTACGCTTAAGTGTTAAGTTTTTAAATAAAACCTCCTTATAGTTATGTGGCTTTAAACATCTTGTAATAGGTTTAGACACACCTTTAGCTTTATTAATTTGTGTATTTAATGATTTAATACAGTACAGTTTTGCTCTTAAACCTATAAATTCAGTGATTGGGTCTCCTCCTAATTCATCTTTAAACAAACCGGGATTTTTTTTATTCACCTTAGGAATACTGTAATGATTGTTAGTTTCAAAATTACTGGTGTCAAATTCCGATAAATTATCACACATATCTTTATAAAAGTCTTCAGTATGTATTAAATATAACAAGCTATCTGTATCAGTGTAACACAATTTAGCTTTACTACCATACTTTTTCTTAATGAAATTATAATGAAAGTTATATAAATGTTGCTTTGAATATTCTAGTACTGCAAATCCAATATATATTGGTCTATCTAAAACAAGTTTTTCAGGACTCAGCTGTATAGCTATAAAATTTTCATTAGGTAAATATAGAAACACTTTTTAAATTAGGTTTTGTGATTAATTTCTCAGCACCAATTAATTTATTCGTTTTATTCGAAGTATCAGTCCATTTGGTAACTAATTTTACGTCAACATGCTTACGTTTATTTTCTATGGTTTTACCAAATATAGAGTTATTTAAAAGTTTGAAAAAATCTCTTTCAAATGATGTTGAAGCTGCTTGCCGTAATCTTGTATTCAAGTCTATATACTTTTTCAAAAAAAGTTCTTGTTTAAAACAAAGAATTCTATGAATTTTTTTCAACACAAGACCATTTTTAATACATTCTTTTAAATGAACGAAATGAATGATGTACTTATATTTATCATATAAATTTGCAATTAGTTTTTGAGTTTTCCCGCCAATAGGTATGAATTTCTCGGGAGCGAAAGGCACTATGTAAATTATGTAAATGATCTGGATACGCTAAATCTACTTCTAAAATGTATCCGTACTCCCCATCATCAGGAACATTAAACTTTTTCATATCATTATTTGTTATGAATTTAAATCCTGATATCGGTAATTTTTTCGTCATAGCATATCCGTAAAGGTTATTACAGTCCAAGTATGTTAAATATGTTGATGGTTTTGAATGATCAAATTGAGGCAAATAAATATTATTGGCTTTAGCGTATCGGTGAGAACATTGAGATAACCCTCCACGTATTCCTTTCTCTAACATTTCATAAATTTCCAAATCATGAATCAATTCTAACTGCACGCCTGTATAAAGTAGCATAACATCCCAACTCAATCCAGGTGAAGTTACATAATATGCAGGATCGAGTTTATAATGCTGTAGACAAATGTTTCTGAAATTTTCAAATATATCACATAATAATAGTACATCACACTTTAAATACAAGTCTGTATATTCACCAAGAGAACTTATAATTAAACATTTCCACACAGTCTGAGCATGTTGATATTCAGCATCGGTTATATGTTTCATTTGTAAAGTGTTATAAAAATTATCCTTAGCAGGCAGTTGTGTTTCATTGTATTTTTGCCATGAACAGATGTATTCATACGGAAATATGCCTTTCCTTTGCAGTAAATTAAATTGATTTTTGTCTGGGAAATGTGACGATAAATGAATAAAATCATTCTCAGTTAAACTTTTGCATAGATTCTCAAGACTTGAACTAAGAAATTTAAACGAGTCTATGAATTTTATCTGTATTGGTTTACATCCTTTCCCTGTATTTATTATTTTTGTTATAGTTAAATATTTTTCTTTAGTTTCTGCTATAACTTTTATCTCACCATCATACTTTGATAATTCTGTTATAAATATATGAGAATCATACCCAGCTAAGTTGTGAAATATAATAGGTATAAAGGGACACACTCTATAAATTAAATTACAATGCGAATGTGCTGCGCCTCTGTACTCGGATGTAATGTGATCATGATCACAAACTTTATCATCAAATAACAAATGATTACAGATATGGCATGTAGTTTCTTTACGATGATTATTAATTTGCTCTCTTGTCATAGAACGCATTGCTTTCTTTGTCATCAAAATTTTATGAATCAATTTCGCTTCTTCTATCAATTTTTTAACAAATACTTCCACACAGTTAGGCCCTCTATATGTAACGTATTTATTTAAACTGCTATCATGTGAGCAACACACATAAAATGCAAAACAAGACGGTTGATGTAGTTTCTTCTTTATCGTATTTTTATCACTCTGCTCTATTTCATAGTCCATTATACTTTCAAAATCAGCGTAAATAACAAAATTAATTTTTTGCTTTCGTTCATAATTTTTGAACTGTAATGCACTATTTTTGTTAGGTAGTATGGTTAAAATTTTGGAGCAACTATGAGAATTATACTTTGTTTCGGAGGTAAAAAACTGCAAACAAGTCTCACATAAATACATTCGACCTTTATGGTATGAAACTTGTCGTCGCACTAAACGTGAAAGGTTTTTAATTAAACAGTAATGACCTTTGTTGTTTTTTTCAAAATACAGTAAGTTAATATGTTTATCTTTCTTACAACTCGTCACATAAAGAGGGCCGGTTACAGTATAGTATTCATTTAATCCGTAAACATTAATACTTAAGTCACAGTTATTCTTTTCAAATAACTTGATATCGCCTAGTGAAGGTGGTAACGAAACCCCTTCTAGATTAAATATTGAACTAAAATATGGATAAGAGTTTGTCCTGCAGACATTATTTTTCGCTGGATTTAACGCTGCGACTATACTCCACAAAAAACAATACTCATCATTATTCTGTATATTCAAACAACTTTTTGTATTTTTAATAACATCAGGTAGGTCTAAATAAGTACCACCCCGCAAAGGGCAATATTTATTTATATTTATTTCCAAATGACTTATGGAAACAAATGACCATCCAGATTCACAATGCTCGAATTCGGTAAGTTTTCTTTTAAATACTTCTATTAAATTTGAGTATATCTTATTAAAATCAGTACTATTGTATATAATTTCATATTTCGTATTAAATGACTTTAACTGCTGTTCATTTGATTTAGGTAATATAAAATAAGCAAACAGTTCAAAGTTAACTTTGATAGAGGTATTTTTCGACAGTAAAAACTTAATGATTTCTAAGATATATTGTCGCTTATCATCTAAGAACGCCTCTGGTATGAGGTTCTCGTCTTCTATGGATGGGTTTAAGCGATAAGTCATAATTCTATTCTTAAAAGCTGTTGCTATAATATCAACATTTTCAAACCTTGATTTCATTAAACAATTCGATTTATGGATATTCGTTCTCTTATGGTATCTGTATTTATGTTCTGGAATCTCAAGTTTACATTTGTCACAATGAATAGTCTTTGATAAACAATTAGGTTCATAAACATTCGTGTCATATACTTGTTCTGAGATATCAAATTGGCTTGTATCATTATTAATTATAACATTAGAACTTTGCGAGATGTGATCGACAGGTTTAACTGGAAACAAAAAAAACAACGAATGTTACACACATTACATAGTTTAATTACCTAATAGAATTAATCGATTACATAAGGTTAAAAAATCGACATAAGGATTAACATGATAAATGTTACAGCAAAATATTTATATGGGTTACATTATTTAGCCGTGAATATGGTATAAGTGCATATCCATTTATTATTTTATTGATAAGAGCTTATAAATGTTTTAGGACATTTTTTGAACTCCTTTCTAGTAGTTGCGATAAACGCATTCATATGATTCCAGGACTTCATCAGCTTTATTTTTAATGGTGATGATGGAATGGCGCCATCTATTAACGGGATGTACACGCTCTATCTCGTCGGACCTATAAATTTTAACTTCAATGTAGAACGCACCTTTCTTCTGTTCATCCATTTGACGGGAAAAGCCGTTTACCAATCTCCTCGTAATGTAGGAGTAAATAGGAGGAGGCTTCTTCTCCCCACTAACTTCAAGCGCGTCGTCATCGCTGTCACTCCCAAACAGCTCACGAGCAGTAGCCTTGGTCGCAGGGGTGATGGGGTGAATCTTATGTTTCTTACTGGTGGACGGTTGCGAGCTGCTCGTTGACGCTGGCTTACGCTTCTTAACCACCTTCAGCTTGGCTTTTACTGGTGTGTCACTCAGCGATTCGTCGTCCGATGGGAATAGATGGTCGGCTGTGTTCTTGGACCTGTAAAAATACGAAATCAAAGAATAAGTCAACAATTATGAATTGACTAATCTAACAATTGGATGAATGTAATAATTGAATGATTGAATGCTAAGAAATAAATAAATATGAATTTATTAATTGCGTGTACACTTGATTGAAAGAATACTAAAACAATTGAATAGCGGAATATGAACTTAGTAAGAAATGTATTAATTAAAAATTCAAATAAAAACTAGTAATTTGTTGCAAAAAAAATATTTAACTTTAAAAAAGTAATGGGTAAGTACTTACATTTTAGCAGATTGATTTTTCTTAGGTAGGTTGAAGTTAAGATGTGACTGCCTTTAGCAGAGGAATTCTTATGAAGCCTAGCTTCTTCAGGTTAGCTCTTAAATAGCAGTAAATCCGCGTGATGCTATTCCATTTAAGGATTAGGGCACGTGTAACTAAAATGCTTTGTCAGATGCACCACCCAAATATGAAACATGTTTAAGTTGCAGAAAAATTACTAGGCAACATATTGTGATTATGCAATTTCAACTTTATGTACATCGTATAGGATATAAAATATAAATCGATGATAGTGCATCGTAGATATAAACAGAGTTGTTCCTCAACCACACACTATTATTACACCTGGATTTGTCTCCTCCTTTTGAATGGGTATTGGAAAGATAGGTGCATACACAGATTATAAACTATCTGTGTGCTAAATTTCATCAAAATCTGTTTAGCCTGTTTTGTGTGATTGAGTAACAAACATACAAACGGCGTACTAGTACTTAGGTACCCATAATTAATTTGAATACTTCTTGAGGGTGGAAAACCACATCACAAATCGATTTAGTAAATCTTGTGTTCATTCCAGTATACAGATATACCTACCTACGTTACTTTATAAATAAACTAAAAACTAATATAAACAATAATAATCTTTTTTTTATTCAGTTTGAAGAATAATAATAATAATAGCAGGCAAAACCAAGCGTAACAACAGTATGTCGATTTGCTATTTTGTTTTGTTCCGTCTCCATATAAAGAATTATAACTTTGCAAAATTACTAACAATGACATACTACTTACATACAATGATTTTGCCTGCCGTATCTTCTCAATAAAATGTATGAAAAGATTACAGTGAACAAACGTACAGTATTATTTATTTTATCAATAATATGTACTTACAATAAACAATAAAATGTTTGGCGCCATGGTGTCTTGAGGTTTCAATTTCACCATACCATTTTTGTCTGGGATATCATCATCTAACAAAAACTTACGACTTTGAACTCTATTGATTAAATTGTAATATAAATGGAAAAAAAACCTTAAAATGGATCATTCAATTTCTGCATGTGACTCCAACCGGGTAGAACGTTATTACAGTGTAATGTCGGTAAGTGTTAATAATATTTTTCTTTATCAGTACCTACCTATTGTAACTAACAATAAAAATAAAAGTGTTAATAGGTAATCATTAATCAGTATAGGTGTCTGGTACACCACTGTCAGTATTTATTAAAATGTTTGTATTAAGATTGGAGACTTAATTTAAGCAGTTAATTTTTATTTTTTATTTTTTCAGGACTCGGAAGATCTTTTCAATTTTGTGCCTATGAATCGACCAGCAGTTCAACAAACATCTGGACAGAAAACGCTAGGTCTTGCTCGTAAGAGACCAAAAACCGATCAAACGTTTTTTCAATATATAAAGAAACCGGTCACTCGCGGGACAAAAATAATCAAGATTGAAATTTACGATACGGACAGTTTTCCAAAATCAGAACAGCCCATGTGTAATTGTGAAGCTGATGTGTGTGTTCAGCATGTTGTAAAAACCATATTATTTGATTGTTAACGCAAATTAACATGTTTTATATTTTCAATAATTGTTAGATGTAAGTTCTGAATTCAATAACTCGATCATAATTATCTGTATGTTGTGTCGAAACTTAACTCACTACTTGCAACACTAGTTTATAGATTTTAAGTAAAACTCTATGGTTGCTCTGTCACTTGGGAGTATATATGTTCTGTGTGTCTATCGCTCGGGATTCTGGAAGGAGCGAACCGGTCATTAAAACTGGTCATTGTATTAATTAATTCATTTATTCAACACACGAAGAAGTTATCATTAACAGTGTTCAAGTTACTGTCGAATGTGTATTGTTCATACATTATAAAAGGATATCAAAGGAAAGTCATCAGTTTTTCATTTCGCCACCATTGTTCACATTCAACATTCCGGTTGCGATTCGAACCCGCCAGCCGGAGTGAACATTATTTGGTGGCCCATGAGGGGAATCAGCAAGAAATTATTGTTTCAAAGTTGAACAAAGGCGTTATCGCGTTGTCTGCGCGATAGTGGTCATCTCATCAATCGAGTATCAACGGGTTTCAACACAACGCAATACAACGAAGGACGCCATTGCTGTGGCGGCGTGGCGCGTGCAAGTATTCACTTCGCTAATTTCGTCAACCATTGCTCATCGGGTAATACTACAGTTCATCGGTATAACTACTATTCATTGGAGGTTTCATCATTGGTGATTATTATTATTATTTCATCGGCTCAAGAATCGTCAGGGTAATTTGGCGCCAACGCCAAGTACCGTCGTCGATATCTTGTACGGGGCCAATTTATGTGCCCTGCGCAAGAAGGACGGTGGCGTCCGTCCCATTGCCGTTGGGTGTACCTACAGGCGTACGGCAGCTAAAATATGCTGCAAATTGTACGAGAACATTTTAAAGAACAAATTCCAGCCCCTACAGCTTGGCTTTGGTTCCAAAGGGGGCTGCGAGGCTGCCGTACATGCCCTTTCCAGTTTTTTAAACTCCGGTAAAGGTGAGGTCATCCTCAAGGTTGACATTAAGAACGCCTTCAACTCCGTTAACAGGGACACTCTGTTGGCTGAAGTAAAAAAGGAGTTACCGGAAATTTATGGTTTTTTGTGGCAGTGCTATAGGCACCCTTCCAAATTACTTTATAGAGACAACGTTTTGGAATCTGCAGTCAGATGCCAACAAGGTGATCCCCTCGGGCCAGTCATTTTCAGCTTAGCTATTCACCCCATAATACAACAACTAAATTCTAAATTTAATGTGTGGTATTTAGATGATGGGACTCTAGGAGGTGACGTGGATACTGTTCTAAAAGATCTTCAATTCCTAAAGCAGCAGTTCCAATCCATCGGCCTTGACCTCAACTTCTCAAAATGCGAAATTTACCTTTGTGACAATACTGACAGACAATCGACCTTACAGAAATTTAATTCAATAACCCCAGACATCAAAGTTTTGGAAAAAAGTTCACTGCACCTCCTAGGTTCCCTAATTTTAGAAGACAGTTTTTCACCTTTCGTTGACAAAAAAATTAAACACTTTAACGATATTTCAGACAGACTTTCTAAAATAAACTTACATTCGGCATTCACCCTTATCAGATACTGCTGTTTCGGTCCAAATTTTATGTACTTTCTCCGCTCTTTCCCTTTATGGAAGAAGCCACACCTTTTGGACAAAATCGATCAAATTATTCGAAGTACTCTAACATCAATTATAAATGTGGCATTGGACGACCGCGCGTGGCTGCAAGCCACACTACCCATCCGCTTCGGTGGGCTCGGCGTCCGCAAAATTTCTAGTGTAAGCTTACCGGCGTTTCTGTCCTCGGTCCACAGCACCGAAGAGTTAACCAGAAAAATCTTAACCGCTTCTCAGGTTGACTCTGAAGTGCCGTGTTTGACTGATGCGATGAACGCATGGAAAATGGCTTGTCCGGATACGGAGCAGCCCGAGAACCCGTCTTCCCAAAGACAGTGGGATGAGCCGCTCTGCAGGTTGGTACGGAATAACCTCGTAAATACGTCCGCCAACACTGCCGAGCGTGCCCGCCTGCTAGCTGTGGGAGAATGGGAGTCGGGCCTCTGGCTTCAGGCGCTACCGTCACCCAACATAGGCACTATGCTGGGTGACACCACTTTCCGGCTCGCTACAAGTCTGCGTCTGGGTGCTCCTTGCGGGGCTCCACATCGCTGTCAGTGCGGTGAAGCTGTCGACCGCCTCGCACACCATGGCCTTTCCTGCAGCAAAAGCACTGGTCGGTTGGCACGGCACGCAAGCATTAATGACATCCTCCGTCGGGCTCTTGTCACCGCCGGGGTGCCAGCTGTTTTAGAACCCAATGGCTTGGCACGCGACGATGGAAAGAGGCCAGACGGAATGACCATAATGCCTTGGAAGTTGGGTAGGCCTTTGGTGTGGGATGCAACCTGTGTCGACACCCTTGCGCCATCCCATCTTCCTAGCACTGCGGGCTGTGCCGGGGCGGCTGCTGCAGGTGCAGAAAACCTCAAACGGCGCAAATATAGCAACCTTACTGGTAGCTATATCTTTGAGCCGTTTGGGGTTGAAACACTAGGGCCATGGGGTCCGAGTGCTCACCGAGTATTCCGGGACATCGCCAAGCGGTTGGTCGACTCTTTACGTGACCAGAGGGCTGGCCAATTCTTAGGCCAAAGAATCAGCATCGCCATCCAACGTGGCAATGCTGCCAGCCTTTTGGGCACTTTCCCCGCTGACAGCGATGCGGACGAATTTTTTGACGCCCAATGAGCTCTTATCTTTATTTTAAACTTTTTCCTTTACATACTTGTACATAATATATATAGTAGTTAGTTGTAAATATGTTTGTGTATATTATATGTTAAAAATGAATAAATTACTCCACTAACGTAGTACCTACATCGCCAGTCAAGCTGTCAGTGTCGTCAAATGTCAGTGTCGTCCAGTGTCAGTGTCATATAAGTGTCAGTGTCATACAAGTGTCAGCGTCTTCAAACTTTTGACTTTTACCATTACGTATCAGTTGATAAACTACGTAATTTATAAGTATTTTTGTTAAGTCTTATTGTTGTTTTAGTAGTTTAAGGGCCTGTTTCACCACCTCCGATTAGGTTCTCGTTAACTTACTTGGCAGATAATATCCTACAAATTCTGTTCCATTTTTGAATTTATTCGGTAAGTAGTGGCTATTCGGACATCGTGAAATAGGCCTTAAGTATATCAAAACGATGCCGTCCTCCGAATATAATAAGTGCAAAGCGCAGTTCAAATCTAAATATCGAATGTTAACGGATTTTTATAATACTATTGATCAAAATAGGTCATCGATTTCGGCACATGTAGCTAAACGCCAATTTGATAAGTATTATGGTGAGTTCATTTCAGCCTATGAGACATTACTCCAAATGGAAGAGGTTCAGGAAGAGGAATCTGACAAGCTTCAGGTGGATTTCTCTCAAATTAACGAGTACCTGCTAAAGGTGGAGCAGGCCCATTCAGAAGGTAATCAGACACCTAAAATTAAAGGTAATCATGCAAATTTACATGCAAAGTTACCATTCATTGAGCTACCCAAGTTTTCAGGTGGTATCATGGATTGGATTCCGTTCTTCGATCTGTTTCAATCACTAGTTCATGAGCGTGAAAATTTGTCAGATGCCGAAAAGCATTATTATCTCCGTGCATCACTGGTACTGGAGGCACTGTCACTGGTCAGACAGTTACCCATGGATGATGCTAATTATGAGGTAGCACTTAATCTACTTAAGGGAAGGTATCATAATACAAGGTTGTTGCTAGATACTTATATTGATAGGATCCTCAATTTACCCATTATTCAACCTCAGTCATTGACCCTTAGGAAGGATTTATATGACCCACTTCGAGAGTCTATTCAAGCGCTCGATAAATTAAAGATGCCTATTAGGGAGTGGTCATATTTAATACTCTTCATAATTTTGCAGAAGTTACCTGTCAGGATCCGATCCTTGTTTGAGGAACGATATGGCAAGGATCAGGAGAAACTGCCCACTCTAGATCAATTAATGGAGCTCTTGGATGAGCAGTGCAGACTACGCTTGACCATCACCGAGACTGAAAACTGATCACTTCCATCAAGAAGGAGAGCACCTCATCAGCAGCCTGATGTCACTCCAGGACCCTCATCTCAGAGGCAATCACATCAGGTGACTTCAAATTCAACTGAATGCTCTTACTGTCAAAATTCATCACATAATTTATATAAGTGTAGAAAATTCAATGCACTTCATCGTAAGGCTAGGAAATCATGGGCATTCAAATCAGGTCATTGTTTTAAGTGCTTGAGGAAGCACTATGCAAACGAATGCACCCATAGGAATTGGTGCAAACATTGTGGATCTAAAGATCATAATTCACTCTTATGTGTTAATGAGAGGCAGTCCTCATCAAATATAGGGTCCCATGAGACAAGGACACAATCACAGGTGCAACCAACATCCTCAATTGATCACCGCAGTGAGGCTGGAGCTGTATCTCAGGCTCAGTCAAGGCATCAGCATGTTGGACCACAATCATCAATCAATCAGGTACCAGAGAAACCATTTCACACAATTCAAGAGCCTACCAGGGTAGGAGAACGTGCAGCTCGAGCTCAGCTTAAGTTTCAAGAGTTGCGTTTCGGATCTAGGCTTAGTCCTGATCAGTTTGAATGACATGAGTCAACTGTTGGTGATAATAAGCATCCGTTACCTATAACCCTATGTCCTACTGCAGTGATAGGTATAAGAGGGAGTGACGGACACTATTATAAGGCTAGAGCTTTATTAGACACTGGGGCAAGTGTCTCAGTCATCACACAATCATTGGTAAATAAATTGAAATTACACCAACAGTCTCATAGTACAAAGATATATGGAGTAGGACATAACAGTGTTGATTTACATGGTACTTTAGCAAAATTAGTTATCAAACCAATAGGCAAACCAGTACCTATTATCAGTACAGTAGCTATAGTCATGTATTCTATTTCTGCAGAAATTCCTACATATCCTATGAATTGTAGGCATTTAATTAATGTTAAAGAGATCAAATTGTCAGATCAGAACTTTGACACACCCCAGGAGTTAGATCTCATACTTGGTACGGATGTGTTAAATTATGTGTTTGAAGGTTCTAAGATTTCATTAAATGTTCCAGGGCTTTTTGCATACAAAACTTGCTTTGGTCATGTCATTATGGGATCACTACCCAATTCAACGAGTGTCAACTCACTGAGAGGATGTACCTCAGTTCAAGATTATGGAGTCATGGCGTCCAGACTTGAGGAAGTTCTCGAGAGGTTCTGGAAGGTGGAGGAGCCACCAACACAACCAGCTGATCATCCAGAACACATGGAATGTGAAAGGTTGTATAATTCTTCTGTCAGTAGAATGCCAGATGGGAAATACATGGTAAGATTGCCATTGTTATCTGAGAGGCCTGTGTTAGGTGAATCAAGAGCATTAGCTATGCAAAGGCTCAAATCATTAGAAAGAAAAATGGAAAAGAATCCTATATTTTCTTCTAAATATAGAGAATTCATGGATGAATATGAAAGACTAGGTCACATGTCACTATCAAGGTTTCAATTCAATTCAGAGCATTTCATTATACCTCATCATGGTATATTCAAGAAAGGTACTGACAAGTTAAGGGTTGTATTTGATGGAAGCGGAAAGACTTCCACGGGAACTTCATTGAATCAATGCCTTCACAGTGGTAAGCCACTTCAAAATGATATTACAAAAATATTGTTGAATTTCAGAAGATATCAGGTCGTCTTTACTACTGACATTAAGATGATGTTTAGGATGACATGGATCCACCCTGAGGACAGGAAGTATCAAATCATACTATGGCGGAGAACTCCTTCAGAACCAGTTAAGGTATATGAATTGAATACTAATACATATGGACTAAGGTCAAGCCCATACATTTCAATTAGAACACTATTGCAATTAGCTGATGATTGGGAATCAGAACACCCAAATTCCCGTGCAGCAAACATTATCAGGAGTCAGATCTTTGTCGATGATATTTTAACTGGCGCAGATACAGTATCAAAGGCCAATGAATTGAAGGAAGAACTCAAGCAATTGATGAAGAGTGCCGGTTATGAGCTTCGAAAATGGTCATCAAACAATGATAAGGTGTTGGAGGATTTGCCAGGTGATCATTGTGAACAACCCCGTCAGTTTGATGCTCAGGATAGGAGTTTTATCAAGGTATTAGGAATTCAATGGGATCCAGTTTCAGATTCGTTTTCTTATCAGCTTAACATACCCACTGGAGAAGCTACTACTAAAAGAAGTATACTCAGTACCATAGCTAGGTTATATGATCCATGCGGATACTGTACTCCCATCATATTGAGATTTAAATTACTTCTTCAATCTTTATTCACGGATGGACTTAACTGGGATGAACCAATCAGTGATTCAGTTTTTGAATATTGGAATGATCTTATCAATGATCTCCAATATCTTTCATATTTACAATTACCAAGATGTGTTTCATTACCAGACGCGGTGTCATACTCACTGCATGGATTTGGAGACGCCTCCGAGCTAGGATATGCAGCGTGTGTATACCTTCGAAGTTTGGATTCATCAGGAAGAGTTATGGTGCAACTGGTCATGGCTAAATCAAGAGTTGCACCTAAGAAAACTACTCAAACTATACCTAAACTTGAGTTAAGTGCAGCTCATTTAGTTTATAAGCTATTAAATCATGTAGCTGAAGCATACGAAAATGCTATTCATATTGACAGCATTAATGCATGGTCAGACAGTTCAATTGTTCTAGCATGGCTAAACACGAAACCTCATATGCTCCAGACCTTTGAATGCAATAGAGTCCAGGAAATTCAAGGTTCTAAAAGGAACATGGTATGGAGGCATATAAAATCTGAATTCAACCCAGCGGATTGTGCATCCCGGGGTATGTCGGCTCAAGATTTATTGGATCATGATACTTGGTGGTCACCCAAGTGGCTTCTTCAAAAGGAAAAGGATTGGCCTAAGTCAGCTATTGTCATGCCAGACAATCTACCAGGATTTAAGAAACCCATTCATGTCACAACATCAACGGATTCATGGGATCAGTCATTATTATCAAGGGTCAGTAAGTTCAGTAAACTTATCAATATCACGGCATTTGTACTTAGGTTTATTAGAAATCTCAAGCTACCTAAGTCACAAAGAAATCTTAGGAAGATATTATCTATTGAGGAAACAAGAGAAGCCACAAAATATTGGATTAAGGAAATACAGTCACAGTCATTCAAGGAAGAGATAGCATTGCTGAAGAAAGGAAAGTCAGTATGCAAGTCATTGCAGAAATTAAGTATATTTACAGATCAAGAAGGATTAATCAGAGTAGGTGGAAGATTAAGAAGATCAGAACTGCCATATGGGGCACGTCATCCCTACCTACTACCTAAGGATCATAGATTTGGTCAACTTTTAATAGAATATTATCATCGGTCATATTGTCATGCAGCAACCAATGCATTAATTGCTATTCTTAGAAGAGAATATTGGATCACATCAGTCAAGCGTCAGGTTTCTAGGGTCATAAGAAATTGTTTAGTATGTTTCAGGTTCAATCCATCAATTCAACCACCATTCATGGCAGACTTACCCGCTGATAGAGTCACAGCAGCTCGGCCATTCTCAGGCGTGGCTACAGATTTTGCAGGACCCTTTTTGGTTAAAAGCAGTCTACTCAGAAATGCCAAGTCAGTCAAGGCTTATCTATGTGTCTTTGTGTGCCTAGCAACAAAGGCTGTTCACTTAGAGGTGGTTTCATCATTGTCAGTGGAAGCTTTTATCGCCACATTCACCCGATTCGTTAGCCGCAGGGGGCTACCTTCACTCATTAGGTCAGATAGGGGTACAAACTATATTGGTGCTAATAATTATCTCATGGATGTAAATAAGTTTTTAACTGATCACGAATTATTACTTCAGGAGGAGTTTAGGAACCAGAACATCAAATGGGAATTCAACCCACCAGCTTCACCTCATATGGGGGGATTATTTGAAGCTGCTGTCAAAAGCGCGAAAAATCTATTAAAAAGGGAGGTAAGAGATACTATTTTGACCTTTGAGGAACTCACTACTATCTTATCGAAGGTAGAGGCCATTCTCAATTCACGCCCTCTTGTGCCGATGTCAGATGACCCTTGTGATTTTGAAGTATTAACTCCAGGTCATTCCTTAATAGGCCAACCACTTGTGGCATTACCAGAAGTACATTGGAAGGATACTAAGATGTCACGCTTATCACGGTTTCAGGTTATTCAAAAAATGTATCAAACCATATGGACTCGCTGGCACAGGCTCGTAATAAATGGTATAATCAATCAGAAGGTGTAAATATTGATGATTTGGTCTTAATTATAGATGAAAATTCACCTCCACTTCAATGGAAACGAGGTAGAGTCATTGAATTGTATAAGGGTAGAGACTCAATTGTAAGATCAGTCAAGGTCAAGACTCAGTATGGTGAATTCATAAGACCGGTAGTGAAACTACGTAAATTGCCAATAGATTGTAATACTAGTTAAGGTTTGGGTTAATTAAGTTCATAGTACGTCAATGCTAATTCTGTTATTAGAACAATCCTTTCAATGTTTACAGTAGTAACATTGTTCTTTCTTC